>CM055736.1:17401526-18119026 GCA_029465975.1 Dallia pectoralis
CCAAAGTTGTGCTAAGAGGAAAAACAGCTTGTTAAACATTGTTTACATGTTCGACTTTGTGGGTGTTTTGGCTAGCATCCCCTGAGTGTCAGCTAACGTCAGAGATTAAGAGATGAAATTCCCATTGGTCTGTGTGTATGTGGACGAATGGTGAGTGAACCCTCCACCCAGCAGAATGTCAAGCAATCACATTGATGTTGTTGTGCTGGGCTGGCAAAAATACTTGTTACAATATACTTTTCAAAAGTCACTCGATAAGGTCTCAGCAAAATGGACACCTATTGAGACTCAATTTGCAACTACAGTTTTCTTGACAGTGCAAGTACTTTAGTTCATACAGAATACCAACATTTTTAAAAACACTGTTGATTCACTGGTCATTAGTCAATTCAATTGTGGATGACCAGAGCTGTTAGTTGATCAGTGGGTGTGATTGTGCAAAACTCCCTCAATTCTTATCAACAGTGTATCCACATGTCATTTTATCTTTGCTCGGGCATTTTTGCCATCCCATTCTATTTCACAACAGTTGAGCAGAGAGACGTTGGGATCACATCCTGTCGTTCTGATGTATCGTTGGAAAATAACTTGATGATTAGTCAACAACTACTTTTGAAAAAAACACTCCCAAATGATAAGGTTTAAATGTCCCAAGCTCTCTTCTTGTTGTTTGTTCTGCTGGGCTCTTCTGTACGTCTGTAAATGTACGACTGTAAATGTACGACTGTAAATGTACGACTGTAAATGTACGTCTGTAAATGTACGACTGTAAATGTACGACTGTAAATGTACGACTGTAAATGTACGACTGTAAATGTACGACCGTAAATGTACGACCGTAAATGTACGACCGTAAATGTACGACCGTAAATGTACGACCATAAATGTACGACCGCATATGTACGACCGTAAATGTACGACTGTGCTGAAGCCCCCTGGATCTTTGGGCCTAATGAGGCACTTTGCCTTGTTCATGTTTCAACTTGAAACAACTTAATTTAGTCTGACAATTTTGACAAAGTGAAGTACATATCACTGTATAAAACATATCCATGTATAAGACATATCAGCGTATAAGAGATATCACTGTATAAAACATATCAGTGTATAAGACACATCAGCGTATAAAACATATCCCTGTATAAGACATATCAGCGTATAAGACATATATATCACTGTATAAAACATATCCGTGTATAAGACATCAGCGTATACGACATATCAGCGTATACGACGTATCAGCGTATACGACATATCAGCGTATAAGACATATCAGCGTATAAGACATATCAGCGTATACGACATATCAGCGTATACGACATATCAGCGTATACGACATATCAGCGTATACGACATATCAGCGTATAAGACATATCAGCGTATAAGACATATCAGCGTATACGACATATCAGCGTATACAACATATCAGCGTATAAGACATATCAGCGTATAAAACATATCCGTGTATAAGACATCAGCGTATACGACATATCAGCGTATACGACGTATCAGCGTATACGACATATCAGCGTATAAGACATATCAGCGTATAAGACATATCAGCGTATAAAACATATCCGTGTATAAGACATCAGCGTATACGACATATCAGCGTATACGACGTATCAGCGTATACGACATATCAGCGTATAAGACATATCAGCGTATAAGACATATCAGCGTATACGACATATCAGCGTATACGACATATCAGCGTATACGACATATCAGCGTATACGACATATCAGCGTATAAGACATATCAGCGTATAAGACATATCAGCGTATACGACATATCAGCGTATACGACATATCAGCGTATAAGACATATCAGCGTATAAGACATATCAGCGTATAAGACATATCAGCGTATAAGACATATCAGCGTATAAGACATATCAGCGTATAAGACATATCAGCGTATAAGACATATCAGCGTATAAGACATATCAGCGTATAAGACATATCAGCGTATAAGACATATCAGCGTATACGACATATCAGCGTATACGACATATCAGCGTATACGACATATCAGCGTATACGACATATCAGCGTATACGACATATCAGCGTATAAGACATATCAGCGTATAAGACATATCAGCGTATAAGACATATCAGCGTATAAGACATATCAGCGTATAAGACATATCAGCGTATAAGACATATCAGCGTATAAGACATATCAGCGTATAAGACATATCAGCGTATAAGACATATCAGCGTATAAGACATATCAGCGTATAAGACATATCAGCGTATAAGACATATCAGCGTATAAGACATATCAGCGTATAAGACATATCAGCGTATAAGACATATCAGCGTATAAGACATATCAGCGTATAAGACATATCAGCGTATAAGACATATCAGCGTATACGACATATCAGCGTATACGACATATCAGCGTATAAGACATATCAGCGTATAAGACATATCAGCGTATAAGACATATCAGCGTATAAGACATATCAGCGTATAAGACATATCAGCATATAAGACATATCAGTATGGGGAAGACATTGCCGGACGCCGAATTCAATCACAGTTCACTCGCAACAAAGATTTGTTTCAATCCGAAATTAGGTCATTTGTATGGCATCTTTTAAAGGACGTTTTTTTCAGATTGAGCGGACATCTACAGCAACTACCAGGAATAATGATCACCTCAAACAATGCTGCAATACCGTGAACCTGTTTTCTATCGATGTCAAACTAACAGACACGTGTGTTCGTGGACATTATTCCAATGTTAATGCAAATGTTAAAAGGGAGATAAAACGCCGCCCTTTGCAATTTCATCCTGTTGACAGTTAATGTCAGTCATAAAATATCTGGGTGTCACGCTCTCCTGCTCAGATACAGTTCCAAGGAACATCAGATGTTCGGTGTTCCTTCGAAAAAAAAGAGTGTGTGTGCAGTCGTTGACAATATAGACAACGTCACTTTCCCGTTATCAGTAGTGCGTCCTGTTTAATGGAAGGTGAGGTTTGGAAAACGCAAACGTCACTGGTCACCAAGAGCAGGTTTCCTGAGAGCAGTTGACTGTAGTGCTTTGACACTCAATAACACGACGGCACGTAAGCTGTGTGTGTGTGTGTGTATCAAACCAAAGGGCTGATAGTGAGCTGATAGTGAGAATATAATGTGGACAGTACAGTACACACATATTCCTAGATGATGACTAACAGGGTGACCGTGGGATTGGAAAAAGCCATCCGGACAGGAATACAATGTGACCCCGGTGAGTCATCATTCATCCGGGTGGGACATTGTTCCCATGGGGCGTGGGTTACTGGGTCGCCGTGGCGATTGATTGTACAGGTACACGAGAGAGCTCAGGTGTCACTGCCGGGGGAGAAGGTTACACTGGATTACGAGGTGACGAACACACAGCCGGCGAGACAGAACCGTTGCCAAGGCGGAAGACCCCGCCACGCCCGCCACAGTCCACCATCTGCCCCGGTCCCAGAGATAAGCGTGAGAGTGTCTCGCCATGCTGTTTGCGTTTCCGTCTCACTCTGATAACCCGGCCCCGCCCACCACTGACCCACCACTCCCCCGTCAATCCACAAAGAGCCCGGCAGGGTGGCGACTGGATCAGGTTCTCACCACGTCCTGACAGACAACCACTGGGTTCCCAATGGAACCCTATTTCGTAGTGGCCCCGGTCAAAACGAGCGCACTACGTAGGGAAGATATGGAATATAGTAGTGTGGTCCAATTTACACTGGGATATTCAAGTCACAAACGTACATTATATTTTTTAAATCTTTCCTCTTTATGTTAGTAAATTAAGTCTAGATTAGGTGAGCACTTTGCCTGTGATAATGTCTTGTGTGAACAGATCTGTGATCCACAGATGTAAGATATCCTGACTGAGAACTAAAAGAGCCTTTCATGCCGAGAAGAAAGAGCACTGTAGGCCTCCGGCGGGTGGACAATCCTATAGGCTTTATTGAGCTGTCCTTATGTTAGTGATATCAAACTGCTATATGATATCCAGCCATACCGGCCGTGGGGTCTTTATTCCCAGATCATTTGCTCAAAGCAGTCAGCAGACCAAACTCTTTCAGATATATACGCTTTTCCTTTTCTGTACGCTCAAATGTTGCATTCCAACGGGAACTCGATTCCATATCTATTCAATTGCATTTGACCACGGGGCTCACAGGGCTGAGGTAAAAAAGAGACTGCATCATAAAGGAAACAGGAGGCAGGCACATACAAGTCTCAGTTTTCAATGAGCTCCAGACAGCTGCAGGGCAAATGCAATCTGCACACACACACACACACACCCACTGATGTGTTGATAGTGTGTGTCACAACTAACACAGCCTGCCACATTTACAGAGTCAATGACCATAGGCCTGTCGGCCATGATGGAGAGGTCAGATTAAAGTATTAACTCATTAATTACCAGGTCAGACAGGGAGGAAGTGGATTTCATAGATGTGGCGGCCGTGTTTTCGGCCCCTAATGCAATTCAGTGGGCTGTCAGGCACCCCGCCATGACAGCTGCACACTAAACAGAGGACGTCACGTTTCCTTCACTTCCTGTTCATGTTAAAGCACTTCGGGGGGGACGATTAATCTGTGTCCAGGGGGGTACCCTCTGTCAGAGCTGGAGTGGACGAGAGTGGGCGACCGCCTGGGGGGATTTAGTTAGAAAAACAAAACGTTGTCATCACAACTTCTACCTGACTAGAACCAAACAACGACTGTTCATCCCCAGTCGAGCACAGGCTGCGATTTAGACCGTCCTTTCAGCCAATTAGTGTATGGAAATATCCTCAACTTTGGTTTCTAAACACCCACGCGATCAAACCACGGGACCACAGGCTGCCCAGGGGATTTAACACCATTAAAAAAACACACAAAGCGAACGATCAGACACGCAGCGGTGAATTAAAACACGATAAAACGTTACGGCAGGCTTCTCCAACCCTGAGCAGTATATGGACACTATGTGAATAGGGGTTATAAAGCGACACATCTTCCATAGGTAACTCCCGCTCCTTCTCCTCTAGGCCGTGTGGGCGCTCTCCCCCTGCAGGAGAAACTCCTGCCACCATCTACGCTGTTGCCTGACAGCGCTCTGTCAAATCCGGTAGGTCTTCTTTCCCTTTGTTTCCATAGAAACGCCTGTCCGTGGAAAAGTACAAGTGAGTGGATAGCATGAAAGAATGAGGCTCGGGGAACTGGCAGGAAGAAAAGACGAGTGCAAGGATCACAATTAACAAAAAGCAGTTGTGCAGGCCGTTTTCGTGCGACTTGCCAAAAAACGGACAGGTGGTGGAATTCGCACGGTTTCAGCAGAGTTAGTTTGTGCTTTTGGAACTGAGTTTAACTAAAGCATTTTCACAGCCCTTGGAGAATCAGGGATGTTTGATTTGACACATGTATGAAAGGTTTCTTGTCCGATTCTTCTACAGAGAAATCTGCGAACGGCTGTTACAAAACTGTGCATATATAAACAGATCTTACCAGCCCTCTATAATGTTACAATATGCGCCAATCTAGGACATCTTCACGGGCCCCATATTTCAATGCTGCCCTGAGAATTGTGTTCACAGACGTACAATGTTTCCCCACCACCTCCTTGAGCGTAAAAAGGAGGCCCTGTGGAGCACTGACAATCCTCCCTGGGATTTACTGGTTCTGTCCGGCCGTCGGCGGCCACAGAGGCTGTTGGGAGATACGGTTGGGAGGCTGTGGCAGCAGCAGGTGACAGAACGCGTGTGTGGGGGGCTGGGTAGGAACACGCTGGTCGGTCAAAGAGAGAGAGAGAGGGGGGGGGAGAAATAGGGGGAGAGATGGAGAGGAACAGGGATGGAGAGAGAGAAAGGGAGGATGGAGAAGAGGAGAGAAGGGGGAGGGCAGAGAGAGGGAGAAGAGAGAAGAGGGGAGAAATATGGGGAAAGAGGGAGACACATGTGGTGGCTGTACGCTCCAATTCATGGATGTGTGACGCTAACAGGGTCTTTGTCTTCATATCTGACCCTGTTTTTCAGCCGATCCTCTCTCACCCCTTTCATTTCCCCTCTTGCTCTACTTCTCTCCCTCACTCATCACAAAATGTAGTGTTTCAACTGAGATTGTGTTCATAACGTGTCCTCATACATTCAATGCATTTTCCTTACAAAGGGTTGGTAAAGGTTCATGTGAAAACAACAGGAGGGTAACTGACACTTCTAATCCCGAAGCTTCGTGCTCCACCCACCGGTCTACCTCTCCCTGTATCTCCACCCACCAGTCTCCCTCTACCTCTACCTGTATCTCCACCCACCAGTCTCTCTCTACCTGTATCTCCACCCGCCAGTCTCTCTCTCCCTCTCCCTATATTTCCACCCACCAGTCTCTCTCTCCCTCCTCCGGGTATCTCCACCCACCGGTCTCTCTCTACCTCTCCCTTTATCTCAACCCACCAGTCTCTCTCTACCTCTACCTGTATCTCCACCCACCAGTCTCTCTCTACCTCTACCTGTATCTCCACCCACCAGTCTCCCTCTACCTCCCTGTATCTCCACCCACCAGTCTCCCTCTACCTCTCCCTGTATCTCCACCCACCAGTCTCTCTCTCCCTCCTCCCTGTATCTCCACCCACCAGTCTCTCTCTACCTCTACCTGTATCTCCACCCACCAGTCTCTCTCTCCCTCTCCCTGTATCTCCACCCACCAGTCTTTCTCTCCCTCCTCCCTGTATCTCCACCCACCGGTCTCTCTCTACCTCTCCCTGTATCTCCACCCACCAGTCTCTCTCTACCTCTACCTGTATCTCCACCCACCAGTCTCCCTCTACCTCCCTGTATCTCCACCCACCAGTCTCCCTCTACCTCTCCCTGTATCTCCACCCACCAGTCTCTCTCTCCCTCCTCCCTGTATCTCCACCCACCAGTCTCTCTCTCTACCTCCCTGTATCTCCACCCACCAGTCTCCCTCTACCTCTCCCTGTATCTCCACCCACCAGTCTCCCTCTACCTCTCCCTGTATCTCCACCCACCAGTCTCTCTCTCCCTCTCCCTGTATCTCCACCCACCAGTCTCTCTCTCCCTCTCCCTGTATCTCCACCCACCAGTCTCTCTCTCCCTCTCCCTGTATCTCCACCCACCAGTCTCTCTCTCCCTCCTCCCTGTATCTCCACCCACCAGTCTCTCTCTACCTCCCTGTATCTCCACCCACCAGTCTCTCTCTACCTCTCCCTGTATCTCCACCCACCAGTCTCTCTCTACCCCTCTCTGTGTCCCCAGCCAACAGGCTCACTCGGAATTTGAGCACAAGGGCAGCCGTCGGCACTCTGAAGTGCCACAAACAAACGGTGTGAATGAGATCATCGCCCTTTATTGTAACGCTGCAAGTGAAAGAGGACAGGAGGGAATAGGAGAGTTGCGAGAGGAAGAAAACAAGGAGAAAGGGGGGCAAAGAGGAGCACCAGGAGAAAGAAGGAGAAGGCTACTTTGTAGATCATCTCCCAGCTTAGGGGAGATGATGTACTGGACATTTCTCTACCAGAGAGCTCCTGTGAGGGGAGGCTTTAGTCCTGTGAGGGAGGCTTAATTTCCGTCCAAAACGGCGCCCCATTCCATATTTAATGATGTGTACTACACAGGGATCAGAGTGTTGTTTGAAATGAAGACCCGGTGCAGCTGGGGGGTGTTCTCCGTACGTCCAAGATCAAATGAGACTTCCAAGATGACATTATCCGTCTACTCATCATCCGGCTAATTCGGTTCTCCAAACACACCTGCTGTTTACGATGAGTATAGCTGGACTGAGTCAGCTGTGATAAATGCGCGTCCACGCGTTCGTTTAAAAGGCGACATGTATCGACAGTAGAAACCTTGATCAGCGACACTCCTATTGGCCACTCATTATGGCCAAAGATCACGCCAACTTTTTCTCCTCAGCACAACCAGAGATATTGATGGAAGGTTATGCGAAACTTGAATGTTTAATTAAAACGCAAGGAACATCGCAAAGTCTGCAAAGCCAGGAGAGGGCTGGCAAAAAGTAGCAGACAAATTAAATGCTTTTAGTGGTCACTATGTTATGGTTCTATCAATTGTTACGGTATTGTATTTTAATAAGTCATAAATTCATTTCATATTTTCTTAAAGTTTCTTAACGATTTCTGCCCACGTTAATTCATACAAACTCCAACACACACATATATTCGGGAATTACTCACGGACCGACTAGAACATGGGAACAAGTACAAGAACATTCTACTAAATGGTAGTCTTTACTACTTGTGTTGTTCATGGTCACCTAAGTCTCTTTAAAAACACAGGTAAATGCATGTGTTTGTCTGTTCATAACAGCAATCAAGAATCAGAAATCAGAATCATAAAAGTGTTTAATCGCCATGAATGTGCGAACAGACAATGGCAGGAATTTGCATAAAACATATGAATAGAACAATATAAATTATACTAGGGGTTGTGGGGGTATATGGATAAGTAATATACAAAATGATATACCAAAATACAGATAAGTAAATTAATTTACCAAACTGTAAAATTATTTGTTGCTGCATTAAATGAAGTACACCTATAATCCAGATGACTGGTATAGTAATTTCACCTGTTAAACATTGAGTAATGATAAATTGCTTTGACTTTTGAAAATCAAAACTGTGTAGGAATGTACAAATGACCACACTTTTCCCCACGTTTTCCGCATCTCCAATAGTGTAAAGGAACGAGCTACTCACAAATAATATTATAATATGCAAACGGGTTGTGCCGTTATTAAAGCCTTGAGATGTATCGGTTTTCCCGTTAGGGGGTCAATTACACAATTAATTTATATCGCTGTATCGGTTATAACGATTAGGCTACAATTTCGCTCTGCGATAAGGGTCTTGTCTATCTCGCAATACGGAATTATTTCGAAAAAGTTCAGCTCAGTTCTTCTTGTATACGGACAGGACATGGCTGTGAATGACTTCCCACGTCACCTCCGCTTGAAGCAGCCATCTAATCATGTTCAGTGTTGGTCATCTTACTTAAAAAAAAGTAATTAGTTACAGTTACAAATTACTTCTCCCAAAAAGTAATTGAGTTAGTAACTCAGTTGCCACTTTGTAAAAGTAATTAGTTACACAGCAAAGTAACTGACATTATTTTGTTTATGTTCAAAACGCTATTACGTTCTATAACATTTAACGTCAAAGATGTTTATATTAACTTATTGAAGAATAAAACACTATATACAGTATTTTAGAACATTTGGTATTTATTTGAACTCAATAGATTGCAGCTGCCATATGATATGCATATGATAAAAACATAAATAAATATTGAAAATAAAATTCAAGTGCAAATTTAAGACACAAAAACCTGGATAAAAAGAAACAAAGAAAAATCTTTGCTTGAAGCAGACGTCTATAATGTCTTTTTTCCTGGGCAATGTGGGCATAGCGTGCATGTAACATACACATTCTTGCCTTTGACTTCAATCAGCGAGAAGTAGTGCCGGTACTTCCAGTTTACCGCTATTTTTGAACTTCCCCGGCTCGTCGCCATTGTTGCTGACGCCGTCTTGTTTAGTGGTAGTCAGAGTGCGTGCAGCGAGACAGCGTGAGCAAGGCACCGCCCACCCAGCCAATCATCATCGCATTTGCAACGACGTCATCATCCCCACCCCAGCTGCAGTTGTTGTGTAGCCAAAGCATGACACCTCGCGCTTCGTTCAACCAAATTGTAGTAACGCGACACTTTCAATCTCAGTAAAGATAACGGCGTTGTAACGATGGAAACATTAATTAATTAGATTACTTCGTTACTGAAAAAGTAACTCCGTTAGTAACGCCCTTATACTTAAACGCCGTTACTCCCAACACTGATCGTGTTTACATGAAATAAGCCTGCTCCGGAGCAGGTTCAAGCTTACCTACCCGTTGCTATGACTAGAAGTACAGGATGAGCTTCGGAGAACCGAACTAACCCGGATTATGCCAAATCGACAACAATCAAATCCGGCTAACTGAGTTGGCGATGTAC
Organism: Dallia pectoralis; assembly: GCA_029465975.1. Taxonomy (NCBI): domain Eukaryota; kingdom Metazoa; phylum Chordata; class Actinopteri; order Esociformes; family Umbridae; genus Dallia; species Dallia pectoralis. The sequence goes on from CM055736.1 coordinate 17,411,535, forward strand.
GGAGACACCCCCCTGGTCCTCATGATAAGGTTTAGCTGAGCCCAGACCGTGGGCCCGTATTAACAATGTGCAGTACTGTAATCTCCCAGGGTTCAGTTCAGCTACCGCTGTTACAAGAGGACACATCTGCTTCCCGTGTGTCCCAATGAGGGGGGGGATGCCCCTCCTGGTATTCATGTTTAGGGGCGGTCGTCGGGTGGGGAAAAATGTAACCATGCTGAGGCTTTAGAACCCTGCCGCATCGAAAGGTAACCGTGGCAACAGGTACCAGTCCTTTGGGAGGTATTCAGAGCCGTTCACATCGTTGGGATTCTGTTGTGTTATATACTTCATTTGTTTTTAGCCATCAATTCTACACACAAGAACCCATAAGGACATCGCTGAGATGAAAAAGTGTCAAGGCCTTGTTTGGCGTGCAACTTCGACACATGAAATTGATTGGACATGATCATGAACAGGCTCACACATTTCAGAACGTGATGTCCTACATATTACTTCATAAGGAAAAACCCACACACATTACTTCAGAGGAAAAACCCTGCCATAAAGTCCAAGAACTCTGAATACGTCTAAGAACTCTGTCATGGCAAAGATAGAATAAATGTTGCTAAAGCATTGAAACCTCCCAGGAGCCCATTGGGCTCCATCATAATGAAATGGGAGAAGTTTAGAAGAACCAAGACTCGTCTAACAGAGTTTCAGAGTTTATCTGCAGAGATGGAGACGTGCCAGAACCTCCATCCATCAAGCATTTCTAATAAAATAGATCAACGGAAGTAAACAGTGACTTAAAGGTATCTGAAATGTAGTCTGAAAGACTCAGAGCATGAGTAAAAGCATTACTAATACAACCATAAGGCATGAATGCCAAAAAAAAAGTTACCAATCTTGAGTTGGCTATTACCATCTCTCTGGTGAACCATTAACGAAGCTAAATACAGAAAGGTCCTCAGCAAAAGCCTGTTCCAGAGGGCTCAGGACCTGATACTGGGGCTTTATCTTCACAACCAGCCAAAGTGCACAGCCAAGAAAAAAAAAATACTGGATTTGCCCTGGGACAAGTGGGTGAATGTCCTCTAGTGACCCAGCCAAAACCTAGACTTGAACCTGATCGAATATTTGTGGGAAGGCGTAAGGATTGCAGTGCGCTAACGTAGCATGAGAGGATCTACACGAATGTGAGAAATAGTGTTTCTCAACATACAGTGACATGAACTGTATATGTTCTAAACATGCAGTGTGTTTTCAGCATACAGTGACATGAACTGTATATGTTCTAAACATGCAGTGTGTTTTCAACATACAGTGACATGAACTGTATATGTTCTAAACATGCAGTGTGTTTTTAGCATACAGTGACATGAACTGTATATGTTCTAAACATGCAGTGTGTTTTCAGCATACAGTGACATGAACTGTATATGTTCTAAACATGCAGTGTGTTTTCAGCATACAGTGACATGAACTGTATATGTTCTAAACATGCAGTGTGTTTTCAGCATACAGTGACATGAACTGTATATGTTCTAAACATGCAGTGTGTTTTCAACATACAGTGACATGAACTGTATATGTTCTAAACATGCAGTGTGTTTTCAGCATACAGTGACATGAACTGTATATGTTCTAAACATGCAGTGTGTTTTCAGCATACAGTGACATGAACTGTATATGTTCTAAACATGCAGTGTGTTTTCAACATACAGTGACATGAACTGTATATGTTCTAAACATGCAGTGTGTTTTCAGCATACAGTGACATGAACTGTATATGTTCTAAACATGCAGTGTGTTTAACATACAGTGACATGAACTGTATATGTTCTAAACATGCAGTGTGTTTAACATACAGTGACATGAACTGTATATGTTCTAAACATGCAGTGTGTTTTCAACATACAGTCTCATCATTACAGCTGCTCCTTCATCACATTAGTTTATTATCAACATTAGCTCCCCATCAGATACAGTGCATTCGCACCACGGATAGCCACACTAGCCTTCCGTTCATTACAAGGCTTCTTTGTTCCCAAATGAGAGCTTATCAGATGACCAACAAAATAGCCACATGACTGTTGTTGATCTTTGTCTTTCAGACGTGCTTCGAGCTCATGACAATGTTCCTTACTGTTACCGAGTCAGCATGTAACGCTGTACATCCTGCTCTGGCCATGCTTTAGTGACAGTCGCATGCACGCTTATCTTGATGACCCGCAGCCAATCAACATCCACTAACTGAATAGAATAAACATAAAAAACACTTTTCCGGAATATTCCAGGAATTTGCAAAAAAACAAGGCTAGACCAGAAAGCTTTGCAGTGGGCTTCATTCCATCTGTGTTTTCCCCAAAAAGAAAAAACGGTGTCAGTGGGAGGAGCTTCTTACTCATTAGCCCATTAACCCCTTACTGTACCTTAATGACAATCGGCAGATTTACACAAATACCCGCTCCTGCACTGAGTCATATCAGTCTAAGAAATTCCTTTGATGCGGCTGAAACGTTCCGACGCTGATTGGAAGAGGTCGTGTAAAAGGCTACGCAAAACGTTCCGACGCTGATTAGAAGAGGTCGTGTAAAAGGCTACGCAAAACGTTCCGACGCTGATTAGAAGAGGTCGTGTAAAAGGCTACGCTAAACGTTCCGACGCCGTACGGGATATGCAAGAGGGAAAAAGTGATTATGCAGGAAAAGCAGATTGCTGGTCAGAAAGACGTCTGGCTTCGTTCAAGGTCGAAGATCAGATATGGCCACTAATGTAAACCATCGTCACTCATTACAATTCCTTTTGTGGCTATTTACCGGCGGTAAGAGTTAACCCTTTAGGCGATAAGAGTTAACCTGTTTTTCACGTTCTAGGGGGGAGATTTAAATACCACATGTTCCAGTAAATTACTGTTCAAGTTTTTGATGCAGCCTGACAACTTGGGTTGCTCACCTAGCATTCACAAATGTAGATTTGTCTGTAAAAGATTAACGTCAACCTGGCTATACAAGTCATGCTTTTCTTGCTAACATTCTGATTTGCAGAGTTGTAATAACGGGATTTCAGAAGAACCTGGAATTTCTAGGTAGGTCACCAGAATTTTGCCACCCTACTGTCAGTAAACACCTCAAGGACTGATCTCTCTCTCTCTAATCTCTCTCTCTCTAAAACAGAGGCTTAGGCAAATGTGGAGTGAATGATGAGAAAGACGGGAGAGTCATGAGGGAGTGTTATTTAGCGTGGGTCATCTGCTAGTGAGGAGACTCAGTCAAGCACGGCCACACTGCTCTCTGCCCTGTCAGCGACTGTAGGAGTAGCACTGCTATGAGTTAAAGGCGCTGTCTCTAATAGATTTCTCCTATAGCCCAAAGCCTCATAAACGCAGGAGAAGCAAGTCTGAGTACAGGTATTATATGGGAGGCACAAAAAAAAATTTTTTACAATCTTTTCACTAGGAACCTGCACTTCACATATTGAAACCATGTGAATGATGGAATGCCTCTGGACTTGCAGCCACTCATTATGTACATAGGAACGATTTGACAAAGGCTGCATACTGAAGGTGGATCACAGGGGGCTAACATTTAAACATGTCCCACGTTTTCCGGGAGATTAACAAACAGGTCGGCAGCTTCTGATTTTCCTGCTCATTTCCTGCTAATGGCTGAAATATTTCAACCGAGAACACTTGGGAAAGTTACCAGAATTAGCCCTGTGGAACGTATCATCGGCCCTTGTTAATAATGTGTTTCCATGACGACACCAAAGGATGAAACAGTGAAGGACTGAGGAACCAAGCACAAGATAGTTCTGTTTAATGCGCAGCTCATGTCACCAAAGATACACATTTGTTCCACATAGTACACAAACGTCCACATGCTGAGAGCACACCGTCATCAGTCACTCCCAGACATCTCGGGCTGTTCTTCAGAGAGGTGATTTCCCCGCATTAATTCACAGGTGCGGTAGATTAATCTGCCGCCACTGCAGGTTTTCAAGCGGTTTATTAAAGCTGAACCAGCCCACCAAACCCTCAAATGTCAGAGGATAATTTGATTGGGGGGCGCATCCCAAATCACACACTCTTCCCAATGCAGTACACTAGTTTCCACCAGAGCCCAGGGGGTCCATAAGGATACGAAGTGTGTCATTTGAGACCTGACCTGAAGTTAAGTTTAGTGGGGGGTTTTATTACGGAGTGACCCTGCCCGCTTTAGCATGAAGCACCTATTCATCATTTTCCAATTTCCAAATGTCAACGTCACTAAAAGTTATATTGATGTTGTCGCAAGCGGCATCCTGTTGTAGCGCATATGGTTTTAACAGTGCTTTGGTCAGAAATGCTGCACTGTAGATACATTTGGGTGCCATTTTAGATGGAGCAGATAGATTTCCATTTTGTTCTGAATGGTAACAAGTGAGCAGTTTGATTCCAGTTAAACCTTTTTTCCATGGATGGAAATAATCTCTGAGGGCAGGTGCCAAAGCACTGAAAACCACACAGCTGATCTCCATTACAATTTGCCTTTGTGCTTCCTACTTCTTGTTTTTCAACGGATGTATCAAAGACAGGAGACGATAATGCCTGGGTAACAACAATGTTATCTTAGGCAAATAAGGAAGTGCGTTTCACAGACAACGTCCGCCTTTCACAGGCACGTCCCGAATGTCATCCCATGTACGTATTAGCAGACAAGAGACCAAGTCACATTGTTTCCAGTCCTAAGATGTCTCAAGGCAAGTCCCAAGTAATAATGGGAAAGTCACAAGTACTAGCCAAGTTCCACAGCTCGGATCAAATAAGTCACAGATCCCTAACTTTTGGTTTGAAGTGTTCAAGTCAATGATTGAAACAAATTGTGTTACACATCGGAAATTATAACACATTTTTCTTGTGGGAGTCATGAATTAACTTAAAGGCCCCTAATATTATTCAGTAGGTTGTCTTTATGTCGTTAAAATAAAAACGATATATACACTTCAGTTCAAAGGTTTGCGGTCACTTAGAAATGTCCCTGTTTCCGTCGAATTGATAGAAATACAGTGTTTTTAATGTCGTAAATAAGGATAGTGGCTGGAAACCGCAGATTTGATGAAAATAATATCTACATGTGCGTACAGAGGCCCATTATCAGCCACCATCCCTCCTGTGTTCCAATGGCATGTCATGTTTGCTAATCCAAGTTTATCATTTTAAAAGGCTAATTGATCATTAAAAGAAGCGTTATGTGATTATGTTGGCACAGCTGAAAACTGCTGTGCTGATTTAAGAATCAATACAGCTGGCCTTCTTTAGGCATGTACAGTCTCTGGAGCATCAGCAATTGCCAGGAACAAATAACTTTCCTATGAAACCCGTCAATGCAAAAACGCCAAGAAACTGATTATTGCATATAACATTGTGTTTACTCCATTCACAGCACAAACTGGTTCTAACCAAGATAGATAGAGGACTGGGAGGACCTGCAAGGTACCTCTTTCTGAAACTAGACACTCTAACATCTTCGTCCCCTTGCTCAGTTGTGCACTGGGGCCTCCCACTCCTTAGGCCGATTTCGATTCCCATTTCACCATTTCGCTAGTGTCATTTCAACAATAGTTCATTTTGACATTACCTCATCTCATGTCAGCTCGGTAGCTAGGCACAGCACAGCAGTAATTTAATTTTTACCTGTGAGACGTTGTGGCTCCCGCGTCAGTCAAGACCAGAGAATAGGGTGCCATTTTGGGCACAGAGCAGGACCAGAGATAGGTTTGTTGGTGGTGACTTCTTGGTTGCTAGGTAAGGGATGAGGAAGAGCCTGCGTTTACTTTGGCAGGTCAACTGAGCCACACTACCTCAGTAACCTCCGTAATGAAAAGAACACAGAACCTGACACCTGTTTTCCAAGTGTAAATGCGTGGACCTGGGAAAGACAAGCTGACGTGACGTTTTTAATGTGTGGGTGCATTGTCTACACACGTTTTGCGGTAAAACACTTATTGCTGTAGAAGATGGACAAGCCTCATGTCCTAAACCTGTATCAGTCCTCACTTTGCTGCCCTGATTCTTTTGTACCTTATGAAACAACAGGAATCTGAGTAGAAACACTGAAAAACTGTCTAATTTCTCCATACCTGAGGGACCGTCACAAAACTCACCAGTAGCCTGTGTGAGCAATGGTCAGTCGCAACACATATTTGCATGAGATGATAGAGAGCTTTTGTTTCGCCGTTTTTAACTTTATTATATTCCACCAGGCTTGCTAAGAACCAATTATTTTACAACACCGAACTGAGAGAAATGTTAAGGTGGGTGAAAGAGAAATTAGGGACGTAAATTGCATTCACCTGGTTTTTCTCTCGACTAAATTACTCCCTGATTAGAAGGCTTGAATGAAAGCCATCAGAACTCAGAGGCCTGGAGTTGAGAACCACTGCTCCACAGAGAACACAAGCAGGCATAGAAATGTGCCTCCCCCAAGGATCTCATCTTACATACCTGCCTGTAACGTAACCAGTGCCATTCTCCTGTAAGAGTCATTCTCCTGTGACCTCTGGGCTCTTTGTCTCTTATCTTGTGGAGTTTAATGGAGTTGCCAGGGCAGCAGTCTACATGCAAGGTGACATTCCCGGTCCAGTCTCTGCCTTCCTGCCTTAATCAGTGAAGGAAGTGGACAGCTGAGCCTTTTGAACTCCCGTGCTGTGCTGCAGCAGGGTGGTCTGAACAGGTGCAAATGGGGAAGGGAGGTGGGAGGGGTTACAGCAGTGGGGAAACGGACAAATTCCTGGGGCTCAGGGCTCACAGAACCCCATTCACACTCCCATACCTCGCAGAACCCCATTCACAATCCCATACCTCGCAGAACCCCATTCACACTCCCATACCTCGCAGAACCCCATTCACACTCCCATATCTCGTAGAATCCCTGGCAATGGCCAAACTCAAGGATATTTTTTATTTTTTAGTCCCAGAGGTCATTCTGTTTTCACCAGTTTGGTGTTTTATTGTACATGACCTTCTCTTTTATCATGTGGAATAATGGAGAGCTTTATTGCACACGTAATGTCTGAGCAGTTTTGACCTGTGATTTTAATTTCACATTGCCTTGTTGTAGCTCCAGGAAGCCAACAATACTGATACTCTTAATTGTATCAGTTTCTAGGCTATTCCTTCCTTACGAATGGTGCTGTAAGACAAGACCCCGTTTAAACACCTGCTGTTAACTATGTGTGTGACAGAGTAACATGGTGACTCAACTAATCCCGGGCTTCCTGTGGAACACGTTCATCATTTGCGTCTCCTCCATTACATAACGTTCCAAACGGGCCGTATCAGCATCAACATGAAGGGAACGGATAAAAAACAAACCCTTGAAAGTTCTCTCTCAGCTCCACGGGCCAGAGAAAGAAGAGTTGCTAATCTACAATAACTCCCTCTGTCTCTCACACCTACACAGAGCAAAAGGCAAGGAGAAACAAAGACATGGATAATCTGGTTTCCATTGCACTGATGAGCATTTTCATTCCTAGAACAACTAGCGCAAGACAACCTCCCTTCCAGAGGTTTGCCTTTACAAGAATATTTTTCAGACAAGACCTCTACAATAATCGTTGATCTACTCTCTAAACTAAATGAACACCGTTGATAATCCGTCCTGGACATCGCTGTTACCGTGGAGCCCCAGACACACGGAGACATGACAGGGTGGGTGTTAGTAACATGACTGCAGCTCATATGACAGGCCAATGTAATGGGCGCCAGTTCTCTCTGGGAGTTCAAGTTACATTCCAGACCTAGCTAATCAATTAAAGTGTGGGGGAAGGGGCGCAGCGGGCAGTTTCTTTTTAGGAGCAGTACAGCGCGAACTGACCCATTGAGAGCTGTTTTACACTAATGATTAGTGCAGTTGGAACGATCCTTGGGTCAAAGTTCACGTGGCAGCCCGGGGGGAGGGGCTGGGAAAGATACGCCACGTGGGCGACATACAGTGTCAGACAGTTCGATGTTTGTCATTCTCCTAGCGCTGCCCTTGTATAGGGAGGAGGTCGGAGGAGGGGTGCGCTGTGGAATTCGAGCCGTGTGCAGTGATAGAGCCCCGGCAGCCCCCGGAACACTCCCGTCTGTCAACATGACTACATCATCTGTGATCTCCAGGCGCCCGGCCCGACCACAGCAGAGGCTCTTTTATGTGACGCCCGCACACCATCGGTTGGAGCCATATGAAAACGGCACCGCAGCCTATCCTGTGTGGCTAACGGTATCCCGGCATAGCACGTTACGCACGGCTGGTCGAGGCTTTAAATCCGTTACGCGGAGTGATGCAGTCATAGAGTCGCCTGCCCGCGGCATGCACAGCGTGGCTGTCATTCTCCTTTAGCCACCCTTGTAGTGTAAATGAGTTGGCTTAATGCAGAAAGGCAGGAAGACACGCGCGTAACCCACGGCAGTTGGTCCGAGTATGAAGGTCCGAGTGTGAAGGTGAAATGTTATTCCCTATAGGCTCCAGGGTGAGAAGTTCACAGGCTGTTCGCATTGAAGGGATGAGACTGCTCAAGGCACGCACGCAACACACGCACACACATCTGCTGGTGATTTAAGACCTCATTCCCTCCCCACATGCCATTTATATGCGCTACATTGGAGGAAAACACAAGAGGCACAGATCATTTGAAATGGAATGTATATTGCAGAGGTATGAAAATAGCTCTCAAAATTAGAACCGAACTGAAAAGTGACCGCGTAAAAAAAGCACAACTTGGCAAGAATAACAACGAAACCCACCTGGGAAGTGTCAGGGGGCAACTCAACTTAACCAAAGGGAACCTTTTTTCAGAAAAGCTTCCTACGCAAAGCTAGGGATGAAGTATCGCCTAAAGACTTAAAAAAACATGCCTTGTACTTTCTTCATCCCTCCATCTGTTGCAAATGAATAGGACTGAGTTGCAATATCAGATTAAATATGTACAGATTTAAGACATTCAAAATAATGTACAGCATTCACACTTGTTTCTTCATGATGTCTAACTCTACTCTATAGTGGTAATTAAAATCTCACACCGGTACCACATTTAGCACAGAACATCAAAGCGAGTAACAGATGTAAGCAAACAATAGATGTCAATCTTCTCTCTGACATTAGAGCATTCTCCACAGTCTTACATGTTTAAACAATCACATTAAACGATACTTGAGAACGAAAATATAAGTATATCATATAGTGTAAGTCTTTGGTAAGTCAATTAAAGAATGAGGACATGTGTGTCATGTTGTGTTTGTACAATGATACATTCTATCTAGCTCTGCTCGAGGAAACTCTAGGATTCCAGGGAAAGCGCAAAAAGCATCTCCTTCGAAGATGTAACAAAATCAACCGTTCCACTGGGATCACACGGACACGGAGACTCCATTCCAGCCATAGCAAAGCCTCATACCATATCAAGGAACCTTCCAGTGTATCCGAGAGTAACAATAATTTTCATTTACAGCAACATACACGCCACACACTCATCAATGACACCTAATATACAAAATATCAATCTAATAAATAGGGGAGACCCCCCTGATCCACTGTTAGAATACAACCGTTTTCAAATCTGGTGGCGGAGGTCTAAGCTTTGTCCATTTGTGTCCATCTTCAGGAAATTAGAGTTCCTAAGGACATTTTTGACTTAAAATCGGATGCTGCCGTCAGGACAAAACAACAGATAAATGAAGTGTTTCCTGCAGGGGGGATTGTCTTTGTGTGAGGCAGGGCAGCCTGTGTCCAAGTCCACATCAATCCATCCACTTAATGTCCAATCAACCTGTGGATACAATAAATAAGACCGTCTCAGACATGGCAGAGCATGTGTCAAAATGGACAAATATGTCTATATCAGATTATTAAACGTTTAGAAAGCCCTTTGTTTTGCCGGAAACAAAATAGTTTGGAGCTTCTGCGGGCTGGAAAGATAGATTTAGGGGAAGGTTTTCCAAATTAAGCATACTGGTGGGAGCTATGCCTGGACATGCCCTTTTTCTGAACCGATAGTCCAGTATCTACTGCTACATGTTTTCCTATTGTTAAAACTGCAAATAAACATTAGCACTTAGGGTATATTTGTGTTGACAGATGCGTCAGGACAGTTGTTTTTATTCAGTCAGAATCCTTTAATATCCATAGTGAGATATGGCATAAAGAACCCTTACATACTCAGAATATGTAGCGCAAAAACACCACTGGGGGTATGTTTAGTTGTTTGCATCTGAGAGGTTTGAGCTAACGTATAGCACATTGGTCACAACCATAACTATTGACTCAATCTACATGATAGATTTAGATATAACAGAAGTTTAAGATACAGGTTTGCAGTCATAGAGTAGGCTAACTAAGGTGGAACTGTGCTGCTGTATTGTGTAGAACTTGATGTTTCAGACCCAGATCACTGTTGTGATGGAAGATCTGATAAAATTGTTAATAATACATATTCCATATTTTACGTTTATTTCCTACTGTCATTGTTTCCCCTGTTCTGGATCTTGTCAACTACATCAGTGGCTGTTTATCTATTAATGATGGTCAACCCCATCGCTGTTTTTTTTTTACCCGTAAACCATTTCTAAAAACGGTAACGCTTTGAAATTACTTGGCTATTATCACTTATTTCTTGGCATTATGTTGTGATAGCTGATAGGTGGTCTATCGAAGTATTCTATTCGTTGTCTCAATTGGTAAATTGCTAAAGAACAGTGTGGCAGCACAGGCGGTGTTTTAATTAGCTCAATTAATATTAATTAGTAACAAAGCATTTAATTTAATATGAGATATTTCCATGCATAATTAAAAGACCATGGTTAGTGAATCTCAATATGCCAACTTATGATAATGAATAGTAGGGCTAATTGTGAATATGAAAACGGTATACGCATAACAGGCAATCATTACATCCTTTGTTGCAGTGGCCAATGTGTTCCAGTGTGTCTGTGTTCCAGTGTATCTGTGTGCAAGTAATTGGCGTTGCCTTTCTCAGCTACACGCATCTGGAACAATAAAGCCAATGCACGCATATTTTATGGGTAAAATGCGTCTGGTATCCAGACTCATGTCAAATATCAAACCAAGCTGGGGGAATGTACAGGCTATTAAAAAATGCCCCCGCTGCCGAGCGCATTTCCAAAGAGACAAAAGCAGCCTGACCGAGCACTCTCCCGTATATCTTACCTCCATGGCGCCGGTCACGCAACGCTTGGCGAGCTGCGAGTCATCTTCTGTCCCGGGAGCTGCACCACCAGAAGCTGCTGTTTCTGTCGGGTGGACTTTACGGCCAGGATCGCCTGTCGGTTCTTGTACTGAACCATCTGCAAAGTTATCTCGGCATTCCAGCCCTCGTCCTGTGGACACCTGAAATCAATCTCTTTGCCCCCCTCCGACATGACCACGGTGAAGTAGACGTATTTCCCCTTTCGCTCGACGCAGTCCACGGTCTTCATGTGGCCAAAGTGCAGCTCTTTGACTTTACCGGTGTCTCCTCCGCCGGTGTTGTTGTTGCTCTGGTGGTGCGGGTGATCGTGCTGCTTCGGCGGGTGCAGCAGGACCCCGTCCTCGGTGAGCACACAGCGCTTCTTCTTCCACAGCTGCAGCAGCCCGTCGCTGCGCTTCTCCAACAGACCCTCTTTCAGGACCTTGCCGCCGCACTCCGGCATGTTGAGAAAACGTCCCGCTGTCCTCAGCACACACACACGCTTCGTCTCCTTGGCCGTAGAGTAAGTAAATGCATCGGATGATGAAGTGGTCACTGCAGCCAGCGGGTTAGTGTTGCGTGTGCAGTGGCACTCGTGGATGTCTGCTGTCTTCAGCGGTATTTGGTAGTCGGTCGGCAGCGGTCGCTGGAGTGACTGATGGGCACAGTTTGATTGGGTTTTTCTCCAGCTTGTGGACCGCCCCCGAGTGACATCCAGCGGAAATAGGGCCCCACAGTCTCCAGCACTGAGGATCAATGTCACAGGGGCCATCATGAGCAAGACACAGTCTGCTAGACTTTTCATTTTGTAATCTATTAGGCAGGACCTACAGCCTTAACTTAAACAGGCTACATATTATTGATCTAAACGCAAGTTAATTTTACTGCAACATCCTAGTTAAGATAACCCCGATTAGACATATTTCAATACTGAAACTCTATTAAGAGGTTTGACATCTATTTTTATAAAAGTCCAACAGTAACTGGACATAGGTTCGAGTCAGCCAGTCTGAAATGACCTCGCTGTCATCTTGGGTGGTCTGAATCCAGATTGGATTCACGATCAGGGATATCACACAATTCTGCTGCAACACCATTAAGGCTTGACAAAGGATTCCCAGAGAAAATGTCTTAAACTGTCATTACTAAGTGATAGATTTCTGGAAGTTTAATGGGAAGAATGTCAAACTCATCAGATTTCTTGAATGTGACGTAGCCTAACCCAGCCTATATTTGATGTGAAACATGAATGATTACTCATTGCCCTGACCTCATGCAGTTTGACATAACCCAAGTAAAAATCCCAAAGAGTGCACAAAGCCTTCATAGTGCCTTAAGTAATATATTCACATTGCACAGAAAATGCACAACCCTGAACATTTTTCAAACATGTTGCTGAAGGAGAGCGAAAATGTCACGATGTTAAATTATTATTTTTTTTTTAAAATAAATTAAAAGCAAGAGATTTCCTTAATTTGTAAAAATATATAACTCATTGTTCAAGAAATGACAACAGCCATTCTCCAACAAGCACCAGATCTTCCAGTGGACCAATGGCATAAGAGCACCAAGACAAGACACCAGATGGACACATTTAACCGATTTATTCATGAATATACATACATACACGCACAGTTATTGAGTACATTAGCATTTTGTAGCATAGCATTTTACTTTGACAACAGCTGCTCTAACGGGTCCACAGACAGAATCCAGTGTCCGTATTGGTCAGTCAACTCCTGGTTACCCTCGAGAGCCAGTGGTGGCACCGGCACATGGGTGCTGCCAGCCAGGCACGCGACCAATGACGGTGGCTGATTCAACAACAGGGAAGTGACACGGCAGTTCCGATTGGCTACTCTTTACTTCTTCCCTCCCCCTGATCACACACTGCTCAGGCTTTAGTGAACTGCTGGGTAGAGTCAGCTACAGAAATGACCAACAACTGGAAAGGTCTGCACTGGAACACAAGCCCCTCCACCCTCTTATCCTTCAGTGATTAATTGGATATGAGCCCCGGAAACTGTCCAGGGCACACAGCAGTATCTAGAGCTCAGGGTCAATTCTGCAGCACACGGCCAAATCAATACAAAACTGTAGTGAGCGGTGGTCCAGCTTTCTAGCAATCACAGAAATGGAGGCTAGAAAGAACATCACTTCAAATGGGTGAATGCACTTTTTTGAGATTCCTGTCTAAGAGTAAAGTACTTCATGGAACAGGGAAAAGCCCATGGGTCACAAATTATTTGGGCAACAGTACGTGTCAATGGCCATCAAAGTGCCGCTTGCTTTCAGAATCACCCAAGGTATACGTGACCAACAGCTAGCCATTTTTGAGGACATACCACCGGGTACATGACAAAGTAGTACAAAGTGCTATAGAAAAGACAAGTCACAAATGCAGGCCTATCAAGAGCCTGAAGCACAACTAGCATAGGGTGCCCCCTGCTGGTGAACAACCAGAACTATCCCTTTTCAAACCTGGAGTGTTAACCGACTGGGTCAAACTAAGCCATGTGCATGAGGAAAAATATTCACTTAATGAAATAGTTGGAACAGGAGAATAAATTGCCGGCTTGACTCATTGAATTGAGCCGCCCGTACAAAGACATTTTTCTTTAACAAATCACATCAACTAGAGGTAAACTTCCAATGCCCGCCAATCTGCAAACTGGAATGTTATATCGACAGCTTGACTGAACCCTTAAGAAACTAACAATCGCTTTAAACTGGCCTAGAAGCGCTTAACTCTACAAACGGCCCGCTAATGCCTCATTACCTCTGCCGTGACTAGAAGCGGTTCCACGGCAGAGTACGAGGTCGAGCAACGACAACATCGACTGGCGTCGACTAAACCGGTGACGTCAGTGGCGCAACGAGAAATGGGTTGGCCATCTTTTGGGTAGGTCACCCCAATGCAGACTCAACACAGCTGTTGTCTAAGAGCAATACAACAAAAGACTTCACAAGAACCCAAACTACTTTATCAGTGAGAGAGAAACAGGATCATGCTTTTTTTGAGGGAGTTTGTCATTCTACCTAATTTTACAGAGAGAAAAAAATAAAACAAGTCTCGTAAAATACTATGCATGTCGAATCACTGCTCCCGTTATATTATGAGTTTTGTTACAAACCTCGAAATCCTTCATTCTTATTTCTACCAATAAAAATACAAAACATTATAAGGCGGTAAGTAACTATGTTTTATTTGAGAAGCTGTTACAGTGCAGTAGATGTTCACGACCGCCAGCGCAGACTTCACTGCTGTTTGCATTCGGCAGGTGGATTTGCGTCCTTCTGTAAAGTGACAAGAGAGAACGAGAGAGAGTTGAGTTACAGCTGAACTGTCACACATAAAAATCAACATAAACATCAAAGCGACACATGCCAGACATGATAAGTCGGCGGCCATTCAGGCTGAAGACTTGAGCACTGAGAACAGCCCTCAAAGCAAACCACCGCCCTTAAAGAAAGCCACAGAAGAAAGGCTATCATTTGGCATTAGGAAGAAAACCATCAATGGGAATGTTCGTGACAAACCTCACAATAGACAGATTAACAACTTCAAATCAGAACCACACTTAACCCGTTTCCAGAGTCAAAATAGACAGAGGTATAAGGCCCTGTATGTAAGAGCTGGTCAAAAAATACTTTCAGTCAGGGAACATCTGCAACAGGACTTTAGGACTACTTTGAAGGCCTTCACAACTTTGCCAGTCAGCATGTATACACAGACGTCTACAGCGCAAACACTAGCAGGAAGTACGAGAGAGGACGTGGTGCATTTAAAAAGCCCATGGTTGTGGCGAGGAAGGACAGGGGTCGTGACACGAATCTCACATCCTCCATTCGTTCACAGGGGAGGGAACCGCTGCTGGCTGCACTGCAAGGAAAGACATGCAACAGTGCCCAACGGTAACTCCCGGTCGGAGGTGAATCCGAACCCAGACTCAGTGGCGCACTGATGCCAATGATGGTTAAGATTCACCCCACGCAGTCTAAACACTGAACAGGCATCCCTCCACATCAGCAGTTGAGTACAGTGGTGACTCATTGGGATGACAGAGCGATGGCTTAAACACACTCAAAACATCAACCCACAAAACGCAAACGTGGCAAACAATATACACACACTTTATTTAATCGTAAGGAATGTGGTCAAATCGGAGGCAAGTTAACTTGCTTCAACATACAGAAGAGATACAACGCTAATGCACAGAGCACTATCGTTAATGGAAGGGGGAAAAAACTGAAACCAATCCACTATGTTAGTTAAAAGTGCAGGGGGATGGGGGTGGATAGAAAGGTGCAGAGGGAGGCAGGGTGCAACAAGCTGACAGTTTACAAGCTGTACCTACCAGAAACGGGTTATTACAGACAGCACTTAAACCTAGTGAGGAAACATTTAAAGAGTATAGCTGACAAAAGGTGCCAAGTGACTTTAGATGAACATTAATAAATGAATGGTAATGAAGCTGAAAACTATTCCGGATATGCAGGTTTCATAGAGCATGAGTACCGTTCAGGTTGGTATCAGATAATGCCTTGAGAAGCACAGCTAAAGTAGAGAAACAAAAACTCAAAACCCAAACAGATTTAGTACGTGGGTGCAAGTTTACATGCAGTCTCAGTTTAGCAAGGATGGAGAATATGGAGTAAAGGCATGCTTTTAAGGCATTCCATTAAAAATAAAATGTGGATAAACATCCCACTCGACGCTCAGAAAGAAGTCGTGAATTTAGTTCCCTATCAACCAGATTAAGCAGACATCTTTTGAGCAGGTTAAGAAATACCAGGCTGTTTTTAACAGCTCTGAATAAACCTGGGATGACTGCAACAGACTTAAAGTAAACAAGGCTAACAGCCGTCTAAGACCCCAGACCTAACAGCATTGGATACATGGACAGCATTTTATGTCCGAACGCAATGACAGGAACGGGTTTGACGTTTTGGGGCACAGGACCTGACAAGATAACGAACCTCAGTGTGGATAAGCTGCATACAGAGTGCAGGCATGTCATCTATTCTGTATGTTGAAATGTGCCATTTGTGACTAGCGGTCACGACAGGTCATGATAACGGCTGGAATTCCCACCCACCTTGGGATCATAGTCGGGGTCGTTCTCCTCCTCGCCTTCCTCCTCACCCTCCTAAGATGAACAGGGAACCACGTTAAACACTGGACCATCGGCATACTTATGTCATGGATGAGTTGGAACAAGCCGAGAGACTCACCTCATCATCAGCCTCTTCTCCTTCCTCATCATACTGAGGAAGACAAGAGTTAGCGTTAGTGACAGACAGTGACGCACATACGTTAGGGCAGGACGAGAACAAGAGAATTACACTCACGTCGTCATCATCATCCTCGATGGCCTCCCCTGTGAAATACAGTACAGCCCGGGGGACGATGCGCTCTCGGATGAAGTGGCCAATCTCAAAGTCTGCAGCCAGGACCGCTTCTGAGTCCTCATCCTAAATGGATGAGCAGAACCAAAGCCAGGCTCTAGGATTACACATCCATTATCATAACAAAAGTCGGGCTATGAGACTAAACAGTCGGCCAAGCAACTTTAAATTGGAACACATTAAGAACAACAAAACGGAAAGAAGCGAACAGAGAAACATAAATTAGCCTCAAATAAGACATCCAGCCAATGAACTAAAAATAAATCAGGCACCTAACAAACAGTCCAGATAAAACACGACACCATCTACAGTAGAGGGCGCATTACTTACCAACTCTCCGCTTTCAGGGACTTCTGGGGGGGTGAAGAAGTTGAAAAACGAGTCATTGGGGACCGTTTTGGTGACAGTCCTGACTGTGCCACGCCCCTTGTGTTTCTGTTTCTTCTTGATGGTTTTCAATGTGACGTTCTTGCCCTTGGTCCAGTCGATCGTACATCTGCAGGGCAAGAGTGGCATTGTTACAGAGAGACTCTTCTGTCCACCAGGGTCAACGGTGATGCGTTGTTCTGAGTCACCGTGCACTCAAAAACAATATGGACGATAATCCATTATAACAGGCGCACAATAATTAATATACTGTACAATCACGTCAGACAAATCGCTCCAGTGTCTGCAACGATTATCCTAGAGCTGAAATGACCAAGAGGCACTGACACAAGCTTCTCGGATTTGGATCTCTAGTTTGATCTAGCATCCTTCCTTGTCCCAGAGGCTACGATTAGCAACCAGGGGGTTTAATAAGGACGCACACGTGCACTACCGACTGAGCGTGCCTTACCCCGTACAGCCCATGATCTCAGGCCCGTCAAAAGCGAAAGGCTCGCTTGCGTCCGGCTCGGACCGCATCTTGTATGTCTTTGTCAACAAAGTGTTTGTGAAGAACTCATTGGGCTCAAAATAGAATTCTAATGAGAAGCTCTGAAAACCAAACAAAAACAAACACATTTGGAGCATTCGTGGGCTTCATTCGATTTGTTATTAGCCTTTCTAACACCAATATATTTTCTAGAAAAGACCTGCTTCAGCAGAGCACAAACTCACCATAGGCTGGCCTTTGTCTGAAAACTTTACTTTAATATCTTGTAAGTGCTTGAGAATTGGTTCGTCATGTTCCTGTAAAAAGTGTAATTCAGATAATTACAATCGCAGCAGACATAGCAACTCAAAATAAACACTCAAGACTTCTACATTTATAATTCAACACAACAACAAAGTAGCGTAGGTTAAACAAGCTAGTCAGTCGCAAAAGCGAAGTACCTGGTACCACCAGAAGGTGGTGTCAAAACGGCATCTTTATGGAAAAACAGTAACAGCCTGCTTGACTGACCCACTTTTCACCACTTCACTCTACTATGTGAATATTCCTCTGAGCCAGCTCTCCCAGAGCTCAGCCATGGTTCACTCACACCCCCCTACCTGTAGCATGTCGCTGAGCAAGTCCACATTCTTGAAAACAGTTAGCCAAAACTCTGGAATGCCTTTGGGGTCCTCCTTCTCCTCGTCTTTTTTCTCCTCCTCCACCTTCGCCTTCTCTTTCATCTCCTCCTGGAAAAAGTGAAGGAACAAGAGCTTGTCATGTGATCCCTGTTTATCGCGGTTAAAATGTCTTTAAATTAAGCATGCATTCAAGCAGACATCAGACAAAGCAGTACAGATAAAACAGCCAACTTTCTTATGCAAACCTAGGACATTAGACGTGAACAGAAGCATAAAAACAAATCCGCAAAACCATTAAGCCACAAAACCCTAAACAGGTCAATAAACCCAGAAGAGATAATCCACAATAAAGAGGGCAGGAATCAATGTCTTTGATATCAGGTCGTTTCGATCAACAGAAGGCATGCAGGCATGAGTCACCTGTACCTGCTTACTTACTGTCAACTCTTCCTCCTCATCCGCCTTCCACTCACACTCCTCATCTGTGGGCTCGTAGGCTGCTTTAACGATGTCACTTCGCTGGAGGTAGAAGAAACAGTCACAGTCAGACAGACGCCTCGATCTCACACACACACACCACACACACCTCTAATAAATCCCTGCTGCATTGGGTTTTACGTGGCCACATCAATACAAAATAAAACGTAGTAATGAATGAGAACATTTTACTCTGAACGCATACACCGATAAGCACAGTGAGGCAACACACAGTGCATCACCTGCCAACTGGACCTTCCAAATCAAACATGTAGAACACAGTTCAACCAAACTAGGTAAAAGCCTACCATCTGTCACTTGCTCCACCCCTCCAGCAGCAACATAGCGGGGTGTACACACAACATCTTGCTACCATCTACAGTGGCTCCGGGAAGCCTTCAAAGCCCTTTACTTCATCCACACTATTATAGGGCGAATTCCTAATTGTATTTATTTTGTCAAATGACTAACTGACAACCTAAGAGATGGGGTTTACATGTCATAAACACATGGCAGTTTAACTGTACAAAAATTAACATTAGGAGAAAGTCGCTAGCTTAACAGTCGCTAGTTTAACAATACAGAAAATAATCTATTTTAACAGGCACACAATAAGTAATACATAATCCATCACAACACGTCAGACAAAATCGCTCCAGTGTCTGCAACGATTATCCTAGAGCTGAAATGACCAGGAGGCACCGACACAAGCCTCTCGGATTTGGATCTCTAGTTTGATCTAGCATCCTTCCTTGTCCCAGAGGCTACGATTAGCAACCAGGGGGTTTAATAAGGACGCACATGGGCACTACAGACTTGCCCCACCCATACAGCAGCAACATAGCATAGCATAACATAGGGGTGTGTATACGCAACATCTCGGTACCATCTAGAGTGGCTCCAGGAAGCCTTTGTCGTCCACACTATTATAGGGAAAATTCGTAATCATATTTATTTTTGTCAAACAAACTAACAGATAGGTTTACATGTCATAAACACATGATGACAGTTTGATTTAGAAAAACTACCATTAAAATAAAGTTGCTAGCTTAACAGTCTAATAAAAAAATTCACCACTTAACAAGATGTGATGTGGCTGTTAACATCTTAAAGATGTGATATATTTGTACTTATTAGCCAGGGAAGAGCAAAATCAACAAGCAAAAAATGTATTTACGGGGCCCAGGGCATCTGAAACTGGAAAAGCTAAAGACTATGAGCAATGGGAAAGTCTAAAGGTATAAATAATGTGCTTGAGCCAAGTTGCAAACTTCTGGGATACATTAATAACCTGTTTAATTCAAATGGAATAAAACATGTGCTGGAAAAAGTCCAGAACGCAACAGTAACCACTGGTTAGCAGCTGCGCAATGATCCAAAAACAGGAAATGGTTTTCACAAAAACCAATGACACAACATGGATGCAGTTACCTTGTCGAAGAGGGGTTGGTAGAGTGCAGCATATTTCCTCTCCAACTCGTGGACCTCTTCATAGAACATGGCCTCAATGTGGGCACATTTGACTTGGAGGTTCTTCAGGGCGTTAACACGCCTCTTCACTACCTTTGGTAAGCTGGAGATGAGGAGAAAGTGCTGACAGTGTTACCTTTGTTTTAACCAATCACCAAATGTACTAGTACACATATTGCTGACAGATGCAAACAAATGTTTCATTTAGGTTAAAAACTATTCCAGGAAGATTTTACAAACCACTGGTCATACAAACCAACAAGAAAACCTGATTTCTTATGGTGACATTTTAAAGGCACATTAACCCAGTTGAGAGGAAAAAGCTAGAAGTTTGGCATGTACTATCCATGTAGGAAGACTGAGTGAAAGTATTGAAGAGTAGATGCATCCAGGTAGAAAAGCTGTAAACACAGGATTTGGAGGCCAGAAGTACTAAAGAACAGTTAGCAGTGAAAATAACTAGTTGAGAGCCTTTGGAGTCAAGACAACTACGGCATCTCCATTACTCAGAATGACCTAATAAGCCCAGCACTATAATGCACACAGACAGAAGTAGAAAAACCAGTGCCAACAGATTATTGTAATGTGTCTTGTAGAGAACACAGGGAGAAATTGTGGTTTGATTATATACAGATTTGAAAGTAGACCCAGAAAACCAAGGGTTACAATTTTAAGAAAAGAAAGCAAGCAGCAGCCTTGTTTGACTTTGGTGATGATCTTGTTCCACTACTGCCAATAAGCAGACAGTAGTGCTTATTTGGGATTTTGATTAAATCCCTAAACAGACAGCATTGGGTTAGCGAAAGTCATGCCTGCTGATTAGTTATCTGTGACAAAGCCTATCACCAGATATTCACCTGGCATAAAAGCAGATATGCAGTTCAACAGGCAGTTCAGATCTGCATTTAAACCCCATGATTCTCACTGTGAGGCTGTAGCGTCTTTTTTGGTATGACAACATCAAAACGCTACAACACACATGTACTCAATACTACACATACCTTCACAATGATTCATATATTCAACAGATCACAGACTGTCCGATTTGTTTACATTTGCATAGACCTAACTGCTATCTGGCTAAAGAGAAAATATACAATCCTGTAGCTACAACGTTCCCTTAGGGGTGTGCGATATGACGATATTTAATCGTGGACTATTAAAATGTCTCCACGATTCACTTTTTCGGAAATATCGTAGAATTGCGCTCCAGTGCACGTTCTATTAGATGCAGATCTATGGCGTTTTTTCAGCTACGTAACAACATGCAATGCGCGGTCCGCTAGATGTCAGCGTGTTAACACTAGAAGCGCCAACAGCCCATGCCCGCGGGCGTTGCAGTTAGTAAATAAAATAAATATATAATGTTGAAAAGCTACAGCCTCGTCCTTCCATGACTTTTCCTAAATATGTGCATTTTACCATGTCCCGTTTTCAGAAACTGGACGCGTTTTGGTCTGATCTCGTTTTGGTCTGATCTATATTGGACTCGTTTTGGTCTGGTCTATATGAAACTGGGTCCGTTTTGGTCTGGTTTATTTAAAACTTGACGCGTTTTGGTCTAGTCTACATGAAAATGGACGCGTTTTGGTCCGATCTATATGAAACTGGATATATGTAACGGATTAATTTGCTGCCGTCTCATGTGCACTCATAACATCACTAATGAACACAGTGCGCAGTGCAACCGGTTAGTATGCGTGTCCTGCTCAGGCAGACAAAAGCTGCGAGATATACATAGATAATAGATTGATTGGCTTGGTTGAATTTGAATGAACTAAAAAAAAAGAGGTAGGCCTACGTTTATAAAGAAATATATGTTTATATGTATGTAAACAGAACGAAAATATAAAACGAAATTGATTAATGTATCTACCGGGTAACAGCAGAATATACCCGACCGTGACCAATATACAAACAGTAAAATAAGTGTTTCATTGTCTACAGTGCCTTAGTTACTGGACTGTAATTACTATAGGCTAATACATTTCCCAAATGTAAATGATCGAATTATACACTGTAGCCTAATGTTTTTATTTCAAGAGTCTGTGTTGCAATATATACGGCCAATCATGCGCAAATCATTTGATGACGCGTCACTTGTGATCTAAAATGTTTTAGCATTTATTACATCAAAATAGGACATACAGTTTGATGGATTTTCATTTATTCGATCTTTAGAAATTTAAATATCATAGCCTGTGCATTTTAAAATCATGGTTTTAATTTTGTATTGTATGGTTACATAAGACAATAAATAGGCTACATACTATTTTAGTAAAATGTTTTACTTCATAATTCATTTAATTCAGGATGATAACACAGTAGATCATCTGATGCTGTAGATGGATGGCAGGTTACACAGTGAATGGATGGTGAAGCTGCGGATGAGAATGGGTGCTTCTTTGCACAATTGCACTTCCATTAAATATACACGTGATTAAAATATGCTACTTTAAATTTTTTTTCCCTTTTATGTTTTATTACCTTGTATGGCTATATTGTTTAAATGGAGATATAATTTGCTTGTATTGCGGCTCAGTAATTTGCAAAATAGTTTTAAAAAGCAACATGAAAAAGAATCGTGATAAAATCGCGAATCGTGATTTTTCCTGAAAAAATCGTGATATGATATTTTTCCCATATCGCCCACCCCTACATTCCCTACACAAATATTTAATGACAAGGAATTTGTCCCAAACAGATAACATGCTTGTTGGAAGAAACAATGTTTTATAAAAACTGAACTTCTGGGTCACTCATTTCATTAAAAAGCCCATAAGACAAGAGTGATCATAAAACTGGACAGTTAAAGCCAGTATCAAGCTGGACATTTGGGATCTGTGCCATTCACATGTTATTGTCACAGTGTGCCACAAAACACGCACTCACCTCTCCATGTAACCTGACGGCGAACCCACCAGGCCGTCGAGCCTCTCCTGCAACGCGGCCAGGATCTGTGGGTTCTGCATCATCTGCACGGTCAACTGGCGAGCTGAGGGGAGACGAACAAAACCAGGCACTACAGTCAGACACACGGACAGTCAGACGGAGCATCAGACAGACACCGGACAGGAGACAAAGACGAAAGAGCAAGAGAGTGAAGGCAAGGCTATTTCTGCATAGGGGGCTATTGGGCAAATAGTCCTAAATGTTTGTGCAGTTTGTCGCTCCACCGGCACCGATCTGAAACTTGACAGTTGAATAAAAGCTTCTGCAGTAACACTGCATCCATCAAGGCCTTTCAGGTCAATTCAGATGAACGGGGAAGAGTATTTTTACACTGCCGACACGAAGCCACAGGAGTTTGTGGATGGCACATACAGCAAACCAGAAGCCAATGTTCCCAGAGAGTGAACAGGGAGATGGCACAAAAACACACCGCTCCCCTGCCTCACTGAAGTTTAATGTAGCACTGAATTTAAACCCTGTTCATACTGAACCATGAACCGGGTACCGAACAGTGCGAAACTGCCACACGACCGACAGACGTCGGCAACGTCTACTAGGTCCTCGACGTTAGTCATTACAGGCTCAAATAACACAGATTGTTCTACGGTGTTATAATAGCAGCTGTTATAGAGATGGTACCCAGTGGAGAAGAAACGCTTCTCACAGCAGTCGAGGCATGGAGGGACACTGCATTATTTATAGTGATCCAGCCAGCCTTGCCTTCATATGCCACGCTTGAAATCCTCAGGACTGGCATTTGCGGGCCCAGCCGTGCACCCCCAGAAAACAGCACCTGAGCCGCTATAACCTGCACTTTTAAGAGACCACAAAGTCCTCTGTAACAAGCCCAGAGTGCCGAAAAGGAAGAGGGGAACCAAAACGTAGCGAGGGTGTTGTCTACGTCACCCATGATGGGGGCAATAATTGGGATGTTATGCTGTGGCCGTGTGAAAGCCGTAGGCATCAAGAGTACGTCATTTTGACAGTCCGCTATTGTGAGAGATGAGCATTGCAGTTCTCAAGACTGTTTTTAGACGGGGCTATAAATACCAGTAACAGAGAGGAATCTAATTCAGTCTACAAAGAACAACCATAAGGCAAATGAATAAAATACAAAGTTTGGCCATTCATAGACTGGTTTACAAACTAACTTGTTAACAAGGGTACAGGGCATTAAAACTAGTAAACAAGCCAACTGCACAAACCCCTGCTAACCAACAACTCTGGCAAATCCTGTGTAGTCAGACGTGATGGCTTCTGGGTTGATTTTGATTAAAACAGTTTAGACATACCAAGAGGTTAGAAATACCTTTGCTGTTGACATCTTCGCCCGTCTCCTCCTCTTCCACCTCCTCCACGTCCTCCATATCTGCTGGGTCCAGCTCAGCCTGGTCTTTGCTGCACCAAGGGAGAGACGAGAGAAATCAGTTATAACAGACAACACAGGGGAGGATAATAGCAAGTGGTAGTACAGAAAGCCTTTGGGTGGAAATGCAATGTTGTGATTTTTGCGTGATTGTGTTGTGTAGAACTTGGAATAATCTCTCAACCAAAATACATTTGGTGAACACAAACACAATAAAGGAAAACGTAGAGACCCCAACCACAGTCACCAGTGTTCCCAGAGAGTGAACAGGGAGAAGCCACAGAGTAAACCGCTCCCCTGCCTCACTGAAGTTTAATGTAGCACTGAATTTAAACCCGGCTCATACTGAACCATGAACCGGGTACCGAACAGTGCATAAGCATACCTAAAAGTAAAAGGCCTTGCAACAATATAACATTATCCGCAAGCGAACTCAGTCGAACAGCCTGCTAGGGCAGAAACACACCCAGGCTGCTCCTAGAAAACTGGAAACCAGAACCTAACTTCCTGTTAGTCTGAGTCTAATAGAAGGTAAATAAACAGATAAACAGTAGTAGGTCTGTCCGACAGGCTGACCACCAACCAATGTTTTTGCTGGCACTCTACCACCACAAGCTGCTGGCCTGGGGTCAAGGACATCTACTGAAAACCAGCCAGCGCAAACAGAAATCAGGTATGGCATCTCAAGCAGTTGTGGCAAAGTAATCAGCCACAACCCAGCGAGGAAGTTTCTCGTGAGCGGGTCCACCGGCTCAGACAGACAACATGACAACAGCGCTTATCTATAATCTCTGATTATCTCATTTACTGATCTGAAAGTGTAGCACACAACACGTCAACTAATTGTCAAAATGAGGTGTTATTCAAAACCTCACCCACATGCGAGTTGGGGCTGTAGCTCATGAAGATGATCTGTCATGGGTTTGGGACTAATGTTATGTAGAGTGGTTCCACACAAGTTTCCGTTACTGCAGACTGTCTGCATGCATTAACATTTTATGCACAGTGGGGGATCCGTCCAAACAAGGCACTATATTGTTTTGATGTGTCGCCTGGCGTTACCAATAGACACTGTTTACCATAGACTTCCGTGTTCAGGGAAGCTTAGAACTACACTTAACATGGCATACCTGACCAGTCAGTATTGCTGATTGATGTCTAGTCTGGGTTACAGTACCGAACAGAATTTACCATGTAAACCACCATTTCAGATCTAGGTTGACAACAGTACTAATTGTATTATTAGAATGGCCAGTAAGCAAGGCAATACAAAAGCATGGCCAACATGGCCCAAAGGTATCATGAACAAAGTTTAAATCCAAAACACCCTAACCAATCGTGCCCCAAAAAATAGGGGGTAGTGGGTAAATGATCGAGATTGATGCCTGGGTAATAAGAGACAGATTGACTTTCCAAAGTGCAAATGTAAGCACCCAATGTCAGCTTAAAGCCAATCAACACTTACTTGTCCATGTCAGCCATCTTAGCCAAGTCTTCAGTGATGCTGGAGAGATGAGGAGAAGCAGGGTGTTAGAGAAACACAACAGGAACAATGTAATGGACTTGACATGCATGTTGACACATTCCCGCTGAATTATAAAGCTTTTGCATTCCCAATTAAGCACATCACATTTACAGGAGTCTAGCAAGGGTGATGTTAGGTTTCTATAATGTAATATCCTTAAGATCAATAAAATCACCTTGAAGAAACTGGACACAAACATTAAGCAATTTATGATGACACTTGCGCACAGGTGAGCAGAAATCTTAACCCCCTCCACAGTGTACTTCACATTGGATGCTCTTTTTTCCAGCATATCCTACAGCTTTCAAGCCAATCATCATCAGTAAAGCCAGCAGGTTTATAATGAACACAAACAGAAACTCTCAAAACCAAGCAGAATGAACGTCTCTCAGTGTTTTGACACGGAGAGAATCAGGCTTGTTCAGAAGTCCTCCTGGCTCCATTTATAAATATCTTGTCAAGTGAAATCCCATTTGTTAAGAACCGCAAACATTTTCCTGTTGCCCAGAGGAAAGCGGTCCTGATAGAATTATAAATACAGCAGCAAAATGAGAGATTACCTGGTAGAGCAGCCTTAAATAGAGGTCCGTTTTAGCAGAGTGAGGTTATTGAAATCACACAGAACTTCCGTTATGATTGAATGAGCTAACAGATGCCATTCAAATGGGCCGGTAAAACAACCCAAGCCAAAGTCACAATGTCTGACATGAAAACCATTGCAGGCAATTGCACACCTAGAGTGCCCACTGCTTTACTAAATTATTAATTATAAAGAACATGGGCGGTTAAAAGCTCTTAATAGCAGCAGAATACTTGAGAACAGCACTAGAATAGTGCATTTAAAAAAGCATCTTTGATCAGCAGAATAGCTTCTCCAAAACAAAAGGGATTTAGGAGTAGACGTTGGTCTGTTAAATAACACAACGTGCCAACAGTCACTGCCACTAATGTTTTAAGCATGTTGATATATCGCTGCTACTGTCAGTTGAGGGATTTTGGGGTTACGTCATAAAACACTACACGAATAACTTTGCGCTGGCACAACAATTCACATTCTAAAACCCTCTACAAAATGGGCTTTGGACAAGAGAACATTGGAAATGTAGCTGCCATACATGTACAAATGGAAAAGCTATACGAGTGGCAATGTTACCATGAGGAGTTTGCGAACACCACACATCACAAACAACCCTTATTCTGTTAAGGGAAGTTAAAGCCACTGCCCATTAAACTATTGTGTTGAAATTAAGTCGTGGGACCAACTGCAAATGTGACCTTCATAGCCACTCGGGTTAACCTACGAAATGTTGGCTAGACAGGTCAATGTTCTGGGCCTTCAGGAAAACACTAAAACCTGTCTAACATTTAAGCACAGCTACTAGCGAATCCGTAAAACGATCAAGCCTATCAAGTTTAAGAATAGTGTGGTATTGGCATAGTAATATGCATTGACGTATGGTTGATTCCTGCTTAAGAATTTCCTGGTTTGTAAAACCTTACACCGAAACACGTGGGTGATGGAACCCACTCAACAGAGGACGCCTTCAACGCGCACTTTACCAACCCTCCGACCACGTGTTGCATACTGGAGCTATACTAGCATTACCCACAAAGAAAGCTAGCCGGCCAAGTTGCTCACCAATTCAGTGTTAAGTAAAAAAACGTTTAGTAATAAATAAGTACCATAAACAATAATAAATGTCGTAGGTCTAAATTAGCCCAGTGTGAGTCTACTCAATGTTTACCCAAAAGTGCAGCTTGTCTGCTAAAATTCGAAGTAACTCGAATTAGTAAACTACTGTAGCTAAACTACAATACGTCATTGTTACAACTAGTTTGAGGGGTTAGGTTGATATTCGTACTCCCATATGTAAACTCAAGTCCACTTTAAGACAAGCCCAGTACATTTAGTTATTTAGCATGTGGAGAGACCGTCAGATATCATTATCCAGAGATGGTCAACTTTAATTTCTACCGGGCAAACATTTGGCAACTTTCCAAAACCTAAACAGAAAATCGAGACAAACAGTCACAAATGTGGCTGTAGATAAACAAAAATACACACGAGATAAAAGCAACCACTCATCAGATAAACGAGAAAGAAACGACAGTGCGTTCCATTTTACAGCCTCTGAACTTACACGCACTCCGGTTAAACACCCCAAAAACTTGACACCCGCCACATAGCCTAGTCCCGAAGGCTAGACAAGAAATAACGCCAAGTCAAAAAAAATAATCTAAAACGTTTACTGTACGTAAATAACAAGGTCTCATCCTAATAACACCACTGCATTTTTTGTTGTAATAAATAAAAATGTAACAGCTCCAAGCGGGTTAGCAAATCCCAGCCATTTTCACCATCGTGCATGTACTGTAGAGACTCTACATAATGGTGGAGGTTCACACTGACTTAATGCTCATACTGGCTAGCCATCTGACTTAGCACGCTAACATGCTAGCTGGAGGTTCACACTGACTTAATGCTCATACTGGCTAGCCATCTGACTTAGCACGCTAACATGCTAGCTGAAGATTCACACTGACTTAATGCTCATACTGGCTAGCCATCTGACTTAGCACGCTAACATGCTAGCTGCCAAGCTATTGTTCCACTGTTCACGACAATAAAGTTACAAAACGATATTCGTGACAAAACGACAGGCACCGTTCCATTTTGAGTCGTGTGAACATTAGAATAGACGAGTCTATCTCTGTTGTATCGCTAAATCCCAAGCTGTGGGTATATCAGGTCCTTCTCTTACCTTTAGCTGGCGGCTTGACTAGGTGGTTCTGCGCAGTGAAGCAGTCCCAGAGAAAAAGACTCCGCTCTGATGGCGGTAAAAGAACGAGAGAGCCCGCCGCGTGCGCTCATATACATCCAGCGTCATCACGTAAACCTGTAGTCACCAAGGCAACGTTCGGTCTAGGGGCGGGGCAGGCCCCTCATTTTTTCGAGGAAAGTTGGTATCATATAATAATCCACAAAAAGGTGCCAGGATCCTGATTTAAAAAAAATCAAACCTTAGAACAAGATCACTGTGGCATGTTTGAATATTATCTTATGTGATAAAAAATGTTAAACAGACCATGTCATTGTACCTTGAGTAGAAATAATTCGTAGTAGGCTTAAAAGGTTAAGCCCCGCCATGCTTTATTTTTATGTCAAATCAACTCCTTGTCGAATTTAATAAATGAGTTGGGCGGTGCCTTAGGGTTGACTGCCTTTACAGAAAAACTGTTTCACCCTGCTAGTTTGCGGACTTGATCTTGAAAGCTTTGGTTACTAATCAGATCCTCTAACTGCTAAACAGCCTACTGCCCCAACTGGAAACTTTATTGCATGCAAATATTTCAACACAACCATGTTTCCAAACACAAATGTCTTCCTGGTAGTCCATTGCTTAATCAACCTACTTTTGTTTGATGCCAAACAAACTCATTTAATCCTGTGCAATGCATTAATAACCATGTTACTCTTTGTCTGCTTTGAAAAGGGGGAAAATGTAAACCGTGTCATGTTTACCAAGAGAATACATACATGACAATATGTTAATGTGTGTTATTGCTAGGGGGCTGAGGTGTGAGGAAGTTATCTTCTTCTTTGTGTACCGGTCTCCTGTTTCCACAGTGTCTCAGAAGATACTCCTGAAAGACAACATATCATAAATAAATTATGATAAACACACATCCCTATGGTTCCCATATATCTGACCAGGGGTCAGTTAATTTTCATATCCAGTCAAAAAAATCGAGAGAATACGTGGTATGTATTGGGTGAATAAGTAAACACATTTTCACACACAGTGGGAAGGTTTTTTGTGTAGATTTTTATAAGTACAACTGTCACGGTTCTTTAGAAGCATGTATTCCAGGAACTCCCGTGTTACAGTGGGCGGGCTCCGGTAATTCACACTACCTATTATGTTTGAAGGGTTTAAATTGGCTCGCTTTGTTCCTATCACTGTGACCCTGACCTGGATGTGAGGGCAAGGGAATTATATACCAGGTAGTTAGAGCAAATTAATTTGAGTTGAAAATCGAATTGAACAAGTTGTGCTATACATTGTTCACAAAATGACTTCCAGAGACACGATTGGCATGTTTTGAAGTCAATTATGTGCAATGCTATTTTACAGTCACATATGTAAATGATCCCCGGCGTTCAGACCGCTTGATCTGATGGCACCTGAGTATGATCAGAAGCTGTGGCTTCCTGGTTCACCAGCCGAGTGTCCTTCTGTTGATAACTGCTGTTGTCACTGGCACACATTGGTTCATAAATACGACAGAGCCCAATCTATCCAAATATCTATGTTGCTTCCCTGGCCAAGGCTCGCTTGTAAAACCGGTGTGTACACAGTATATGCATAGTATAATAATATATATAGTATCTATGTATAGTAGCAAGTCATAGTCGGATGTATAATAGTCATCACAGCAGGAATATTCCAGTAGAGGATGTGTACAAACATCACTAAGAATTTATCATATTTGGCATATTACTAATTACTGCGTGGTGCTAAAGATGGTGTCATTGCCCCGATGCGGACTTTTTGGCGACATGGTGTACATTTAAGAAAGGGTCTTGACAATGCCAAAGTGCTGTCAATGAGGATTACATAACACAGCATGCAGACTGTTAGCAGGTCTGGTTGGCACATTTAGTTTGGACGCCAGCTGTTCCAGCCAATATCAAAACCATAAAGGCTTTTATCACGGTGCTTTATTATACAATGAGGAGAGAGAGATGGCAGGAAAAGAGAGAGATGGCAGGAAGAGAGAGAGATGGCAGGAAAAGAGAGAGAGATGGCAGGTAGAGAGAGATGGCAGGAAAAGAGAGAGAGAGAGAGATGGCAGGAAAAGAGAGAGAGATGGCAGGAAGAGAGAGAGATGGCAGGAAAAGAGAGAGAGAGAGAGATGGCAGGAAAAGAGAGAGAGATGGCAGGAAGAGAGAGAGATGGCAGGAAAAGAGAGAGAGAGAGAGAGAGAGATGGCAGGAAAAGAGAGAGAGAGATGGCAGGAAAAGAGAGAGAGAGAGAGAGAGAGAGATGGCAGGAAGAGAGAGAGATGGAGGCAGAGCATGAAAGACAACCACTTGAACCCTAAGGAAGGCCGGTTTAGACTGCAGAGTTGACAATCAATATATAGCTACTATATAGCTTTGTTTCTCCACTGTAAGAGGAGATGACATACCGTCGGCCACACTAAGAAGTTATCGACCCCAGCCCATGGATCATTTTGACACTTTGTGTGTGAGAGAGAGAAGCATCTGCATTTGTCAAGTCAGTGCTTGAGATGAATCGCGCCGGCTTCATAGATTGCGAGGTACGACGAAAGCGACAGCACGGGATTACAAATGCAGGCCAACTTCTCTGAGCTGAGGAGAAAAAAATCGTCATGATAGGATTGTGTTGAATTTTTTATTAGCCTTTGGCCCACGATCACACAAAAAACCCGTCTAGCTGTTTATCCGCTCATTCTAATTTTATAAAGAGCCTAAAAAGATAGAAAAAAATCAACACAACGTGCACCTCCAGGTGGTGCTTTAACATGCTCTTTGTGTTGTTTAGTTAGTAATGAGTCGCCATGGTTGCAGGTCCCTCTTCATCAGCTCCTGTGTCACTTCAGATCTGAAGAAAGAGGAAGTTGAAGAGCAGCTAGCTGGTGGTACCAGATGGATTTGCATCTGGTCTTTAACATGCAGAATTTCACAGGTTATGTTGTAGCTAAGCAACCAGTTTATACGAAATAGGCTCCACACAGAGCAAGCTTTGATAGAGTAGGCTAGGATAGATACGTGCACCTGAACTGCCTCCTTTAAAATGTACATAAACCAGATACTGAGAAACGCTATTGGCTACTGGCCAATCAATCAACTGTGTTTTATGTAGCTCTTTTCACATCAACAAAACCAGTTTACTATAGTTTATTGTCCATGACTGTATGACTTGTGTGTGATTAATTCGTGAAGTGACATCTCAGAAAGATTTTGCTGTGAAGACGGGCAAGAATCAAAGAAATAAAACCAGACATACGATAAGAGTTTCAGAACTTTCATGTGTCGTTGTTCGTCCTCTCTTATAAATATAAATGTGAGTTGCCAGTGGATATGAAGTAATGTAAAAATACCGTATTTATAGCCAGCACTTTCATCCAAAGCAACATACAACGGTGAATGAGTTTCAGCATAGTCGGTTCCCATGGAAACGACCCCAGCTAGCCTGACATTCCTAGAGCCACAATCGACTAACTGAGCAGTACAGACGAAAGGCATGACAATATGACCCAACATCATTACAAATCTGAAATGGTCACTCTGAGGCACTGCACACTCCCCAGGACAGAGGCTGATGTGCGGGCAAAAGTGCTGTGCCATCCGCACCCCCTGTATAAGCACATGCACCAGAAGGAAGGTGAAAGAGGAGAAAAGTAATAGAGAGAGCGCGAGGTTGTGTTGGAGACTTGCACCAGGGGGCCTTCCCACCTGCCTTTACCTCTCTCAGCTTACCCAGAAGGCCCTGATGAATACTTAACTATTCCACGACACAGGGAGTAAACCCACGTTACATAACAGCCAGGGTTTTAGGAGGCAGATGTGGAGCGGGCGACACACACAGATCAGCAATAGTCAGAGGGGGAAAAAAATCCTGAATGTGCAGTCTGCTCTCACCCCTCACCCCTCACCCGGCCCACCATCCTCTGGAAACAGACAGACAGGGAAATAAAGAGGAAGAGAGTAAGAGAGGAATGGAGACAGAAAGCAGAAAGAGACGGTCCTTCCTAACATTGTGATCACAGTGAGAACAGGACATCTTCATTTAGGTTAAAAGTGATTCTTCCGCCTCGGATTTGACAGCCGATAAAAATATATGCACGGCGATGAGAGGTCTCTATTCTTACAGCGTCTCTGTATCCCTTTCATCAAGCGCTTCTGCAAATCCATGTCACGGCTTCGTTTTAATGCGCTGCTGCTGCTACAGCAAACGTTTGTTTCTACTTCCATCAAATCATCTCAGGCACCGACAAAATCACAATTAAATTAGTCTAATGACTCACCAGAGATAAATGCATTTCACTGTTTTCAGACGTGTCTCGAAACATATTATGAAAAGACGGCATTTTTAATTTGTAGCACTAGTCATGGCTATCGGGGTCAGTGTGCTTTACAACAGACTTGTATAAACCACCAAGAGTTTGTGGCTTACTGGGATTTATGCAGAAATCGAGACTCATCAGACCAGACAACGTTTTTCAATCTTCTATTGTCCAATTATGGTGACCCGTGCAAACTGACCATTCACTGTAAACCCAAGAGACAGTTGTGCAGGACAATCCTAGTAGATCAACACTTCCTACGTCTCGACCATGTACGCACGCCTAAAAGCATTGGGTTTCTGCCTTGTGAAATGCGTTGATGAGCAGTTGATAAGGTGTGCCTAATAAAGTGGCCAGTGAGAGTCTACACACAGAATACAATCGCAATAAGACAGGAAGGT
The DNA here is from genome assembly GCA_029465975.1 of Dallia pectoralis. NCBI lineage: Eukaryota > Metazoa > Chordata > Actinopteri > Esociformes > Umbridae > Dallia > Dallia pectoralis. Next base: position 17,444,914 of record CM055736.1, read on the forward strand.
TTTCTGCAGCCACCCAAGTCTCTGGTCTACAAGCTAGAATATGTGACTGTGCTGACCTTTCTCTGGCCCTGAGCCCATGTAAAAGCCAGCCTCCTCCAGGAAGGCTCATTTTTCGCAGCCCTTTGTAGAATAATGAACACAGCTTGGCCATCCACACACCCAAGTAGGCAGCTCAAATCCATTAACCAGCAATCATCCAATTTGATGTCAATTCTAGTCAATACCTGAATATCAAGCCTCCAGACTCCAGGGCTCTAACAATGGCAGTTGTGTGGATCAAATATCACATTCCTTGGAAAGCCAATTAAGACTAGACGAAATATAATTTTCAAATGGGCTGTAGGTTGGTTTATGAAAAGCTAATCAAAGGTTTGTTTTACTCCAACAAACAAGCTATCACATGTTGTACAGGGCAATTGGATAGACATTCACAACTCTGACCAACTCTTTGTGCTGAATCATCATTGAAGAGTTTTCTAAAGCCCAGGCAGTTGTGAGTCTCTCCCATTCAGGTCCACTGATAATAAACTCTGGCCCGTCTCTTGTGCTCATCTGCTGACTCACCCCTATGATCTCATCTTACTTCCTCAACTCTGTCAGAAACAATATGGCCTTCTCTCTCCGATGAGGGCTGCCGAAATTGGGCATCTTCACGGTAGACATTACAGGTAGACATAACAGGTAGAACATGAATGACACAGTTTGACTTCATTTGATCTTGTTGCCATTAAGATTCAGCAGAATGTTTTTTTTTACCTGAAGTGACAGGCAGCTTGGGTGTCAATCTAATAAAATATCCCTGCAAGGAGCCTGAAGCCAAAAGTATCTCTTAACACAAGCAGCAATATGCTCTGGTAAAGGGAATGGATAAAAGAGGATGAGAAGAAAGTCAGATGGTTAGAAGAGGAGAAGACAGAGGAATGGATAGAAGAGGTGAAATAAATAAGATGAATTTAAGAAGATGAATGGAGAGTGAGAGAAGGAGGGAGAGACAGAGAAAGAGGAGAGAGATGGGGGATGGGAAGAGAACCAATATCGACCAAGCAGGGCTCATTTTGAACAAATAAAATGACAGCGGAATAACAGTGATTCTGTTTTTATTGGTCGTCACGCCTGAAACAGAGAGCGCTGACACACAAGTAGTGGAAATCCATGAAGGGCAGAGTTGGCGGTAATCACTGTTCCACTGCGGGGGCAATAGATTGGCTTCCCATCCACCTTTAGGCTCCCTGGGACAGAGTAAATCGATATGGGCGGAACAGAGCTCGCTAAGCCTCCGTTATCAGTGAGAGGACACTCTCAGAATCAATGGATGGGTGATGTCACACATCCAGTCAACGCAACGGGTCCAGATCTGTTGGCGATTTAGCAACAAAGATGTCCGCCGTTGCCACAAACTCACCAGAGTTCGGCAAAAGCCCAGTATAATGTAGCCAGCAGGCAAACTGCTCGGTGAATAACCGTTGTGAAACGGGGCCAGATGGGGCCAGGGTCATAGATAGATTACACAAAAAAGCAATTCCTAGAATAGGCGTAAATGTGTATGAACAGTTATTTCCTTTATTGCTTTATGCCAAGTTCAGAGACTATCGATTGGCTTTCCGATTGCCGAGTTGGCCCACTACATCTCTCCTCTCTCTACCTCCTCCCTCTAACCTTTCCTTTTCCTCTTCTTCCTTTCTCTCCGTTTTCCTTCCCTCCTCTTACTCTCCCCTCTTGCTCTGCAATTCTTCTCTTTTTGTCACAGTCTCTCTCCCACACAACACCTTGTCTAACAGTCCTACAGGAGACTACCTCAGAACAACGCAGATCGGTAAAGAAATTGCAGGAGACACAAAGGAAAAGTGACAACATTGGAAGTAGGATTTGTTGACACAAATGAACACACAGCCTGTGTCCAGTTTACTCTTGGAGCTGCCAGGAGCCAGCGGGCCAACAGTGAAATGAGCAGATTCATTCACTGTAACCTGTCCAGAACAATAGTCCAGAGAGTCCAATTTCAATCCCAAATGGCCCGTATTCCCGTTACCCTGTTCCCACACATCCATCGGTCAAAAGTCACTCACTCTGTGTGGGGATTAGGCTGCCACTGTCTAACCCGCCAATTGGAGCCAGATCGATTTAAAACATTCATTTAAAACATTACAGCTGTAATGTTGACGAGAACATAATATCATTATTGGATCTAGCTGCCCCTGCTGTTCTATTTTTCATTAGTGTGTTTTTCTGCGGCTATATTGAGATGACACGGGGAGTTTATTTTTAGAACAGAAGGCTTTTTTTCAAGAGGAGGAAATGCGATTAGAATTTTTTTTACGTGGATAAAAACTAGACATGCTGATATGAGACTTTACGATAATAATAGAACCAATCTAAACACCTGAACACTGTAGAGGCCCCTGATCTCTTTCACCCGAGTCAACCGACTCTGGACCAACTCTGTGTACGTCGCCCTGACACCAGGGGGATTAGAGATCTGATCCCTAGTCGGGTCGAGCACAATATAGAGAAGAGGGGTGTCACCTGGAGTGAACGACAGGGTAGATTAGTGGTAAAGTGACAGAGAATGGTGGTGTGAAGTGAAGGTAGCAGGTCTACGCCCACCAATTGATAACAGCACCTGACCCCAGTCACGTTCACAAATCATACAACCTGAAACAGAACGAGGACTTCGACTTCCAGATGTTTTGAGGGAGAGGTGGGAGGGACTCCCTTCGCAGGCAGAGCGGGGGGGGCAGAGCCTGACTAGGCTGACTATCTTCCATTCAGGTCCAGATACACAACTGCCATGCAGCAACTAAATGCCGTATGCATGTGGTCGGGTGGCGCCGGGGCCCACTGACATAGAGCTACGCTCCTCTAATCCAGCGCTGAATGAGAGCCTCGCTGCAGCAATTCTTCTATGCGCTAGCGATTCCACAGGGGGGATAAACACTGTGCTGAGCCAGCTGCCCGTCCCAAAACACAGCTCTGCAGATTACATCGCTCCCCTTTATGATGGTTAAGGGCATTCCGGCCTTTATATCGACAGAATTAAGCGAGACAGGATGCACCCGTTAAATTAGTCCGCAGTGTCAGGGATCAGACACATAAAAGACCAGAAAGGAATGATGGGCGACCGTGTGTGTGTGTGTGTGTGCATGGTAAAGTGGTGAGTGTGTGTGCGTTGGTGCGTATGTATGTACAGGAGTTAGTACCGGTTCAGTATGTCAAAGTGCTGTCCTAGCACACACATAAGCCCGCTGTCCTCCTGTGCTTAACTTTTTACAGAATTCGACCGGTTGTTTAGGTGTCCTGACTTGTAGGGCAACAGGGCTGGAGGGTGATTATCTGCTAAGAAGTGATCTGCAGAGAAACATGCTCGTGGTGGGGAGACAGGAGCAGGACGGGGGAAACACAGGTGCCGGGGGAGGTAAAGATAGGAGGAGGAAGGAGTGAGAGGAGGGGCGTAAAGGAGGGAGACATGAGCAGGACGGGGGAAACAGGTGTTGGGGGAGGTAAAGATAGGAGGAGGAAGGAGTGAGAGGAGGGGCGTAGAGGAGGGAGACAGGAGAGGATGAGGATAATTACGTCACATCGGTAACACGGTTTACGCACAGACAGGGTGGGTGGCATAGCAACAGTGACAGAGGCGGGAGCAGGCTCTCTGCTATGGGATGGGTAGAATGGTCCCTAATATGGAGATGTGGATGAGGAAATGGGACAAGTGGAGGCCCATGCAGGGAGATGCAGACCTCCCCAATAGATATCCGGAATGCCAGCTGATTCCGAAGTCATTTTAACGGAAACGCCGCTGCTCTACGAACCCAAAGACAAACAGGACGTGCGTTTGGGACAGTTTGGAGGAGGGCGCCAGCCTCCCAGCATGCATCAGCAGAGGATTAAGATGTCATAGAGCTCCAGCTGTTCAGGCAAAACCGCCACCACAGCGCGGCAAGATCATCAGCCTCAACTGCCACCCAGTCAGCCCCCTGCGGGTCACCGGGCCAGGGCCTGATAATTGAGATGTTCAGTCATTAGAGCCTGGAATCTTTGGGGCTTCCAGGTGACACGTTCAGGAAAACAGGGGTTTTGTAGGGTTTGCCTGAACGTCACATAGGTAGGCCCTGCTGTCGCAAACTGTGAGGAACGACCAGACGTGTTCCCTGTGTCTAAGACAGACAGTGTTAATATTAGAGTCTCCTCAGGACGCAGGCACGGCAAAGTGTTGAGTTGACTGCCTCACCTGAACATTCCAGTGGTGAAGAGACAAAGCAGGTATTGAGATGCTTTAGTGTAACATGAGATGGGACAGGAGCTTTCCCCTGCTCGGCCCATACACCAGCTATAGCTGCGGAGTAGCTTTTTTTCCCAGGGTTCAAGAGGATATTCCATAGGGTCTAAACAAAATGGCTGCACAGTGTTTGTAACAAAACGATGAAACAACCAAATCGGTTACAGTGCCCTCTGACAGAATTGGAACATTTAAGCATTGTTTTGCCTCTAGGGAATCTTTGCTACAAAATGGGTTGTCAGTTGTTTTTTTGTGTTTGAAGTAGCCTATTTCTGCCTCCAATCTCTATCTCAATAAAGGTTTCAAATAAACATTTCTCATTATGGTGTGCATTGAGGATTAGCATGAAAAAGTATGCAAACGTGCACACTAATGTCAGTCTAGGAAAAAGTTCGGCTAAGTTTCTAATATATATATAGGTTTCTAATATATATATATATATAGCGCCAGGCATCCATTTTATTGAACTCTGTTCCTAATGATGACAGACACGAAAAACAAACTCAAAGGCAAAGAATCAAGACTATACATGGACAGCAATCCCATATCTTACAAATTGTAGCAGAAACACCTGAGTTAATCTGAATTCTGTTCTACATTCCCATGGAAATCATAGCGTCATGTCTAGACATCGAGAACGCTTGGCTAGACAATGTCAATGGTCTGACCAGAAAGGAAAACAGAGGCTGAATACTGCCCTCTACTGGTGGGAGCTACCTGGTACAAGGCTTTCAAGGAAATGGGATGGTATAGCTGAACACATGTCAAGATATTCATTCAAAATTATTGATTTAAGATGCCTGCATTTACACATTCTTTGTATAATTCAAAACCATGTTATACAGTGCACTCTAAAAGTATTTGGACAGTGAAACAGTTGTCGTGGTCTTCGGCTCTACAGTCCCACAATAAATGAAATAATAAAAGTGTCAGCATTGATTCGAGGCTATTGACATGGATACCTTGGAAGCATCCCTAATACACAGTCCACCAATGTGGGGGGAAATGAGTGGGTCAATGTCCAAACCGCTGTCAAGTACAATTCAAGTTACTGGAGCTCCAGGGTAGCCTCAAACTCACACTGCAGCAGTATACGGGGGATGTAGGCATGGGCTAGGACCCCCCCCCATACCAACCAGCACATGTTGTCTTCCTGAAGATGTCAGCTGTCACCTCGGTTCTCTCTTCTCACCACCAGCATGTGGTGCCAACTGACGTGGACAACACAGTTGCCTGGCACACCAAACCCAAACAGACAACACAACTGAAAATCTCACTTAGATTTTTTTTTTTATTGGGTGACATGTTACACATGAAAACTTAACTTCCCGGAGGTGTTATTGTGGTACAAACAGATACGGCCAGGTACAGAGAGAATAGAAGAGGTGTCCAAACTCCATCCTATTCTCCTATATAGGACACCGCCATTGCTAATGTTTGTAGAGTACGATGTAGGGAGTAGGGTACAGTTTGGAACACGGACACAGTATTTTGACATTGAACACAAGTCAACGAGAGGTCCCTCTGTGTGACCGCAAAACGGCAGGAAACTGCTTCACATCCGTGACATCGTCTGTATGAATCGGAATTGAAAAGAAGTCGAGAAAAACGAGCCTTAACAATGGAGCAGTCCTACGAGCGGAAATGTGACACATAGAAAATAAAATAATGAGCAGGTTCTGTTAAATTAAAAAGGACCAGGACAAGCGGAGACATATCATCTGGTGTTCCCCTGGCGTCGGTGCCTCGCGGTGAGAGCAAGACCGAAAGAGAAAAGGAGAGATGAAACGGAGTGATAACGTCCTCTTTCCAAGTGGCAGGAATTAGCTTCTGGAATATTCATGCTGGCGTAACCACAGCAACCCCGGGCAGATGCCCGGGATGATGCAACTGTCACCATGACGGACTCTAAGGCTTGATATGGCACGTCCACTCCAGTAAACACTGGCCATTCTGGTCATTACGCCACACCCCCCGCCCCGAAACACACACATATCACCCCCAACCATAATCTTCCCCTACACCCAAACCTCCACCCACCTGCAGCCCCACTCTAAAAGGCACTGGTAGCATTTTCCTGTGACCACATTCGCTAAAAGTCTGGCTTGGATGAATGAAAGACAGTGATGAGTTGACGATGATTCCTCGAACAAACACACACACACGCATAAAGACACACCGGTTGTGTTGATTATAACCCCAGACTGGCTTGCTCCACAGAGTCCCTGTGAAAGACATACAACTGCTAGGAGTTAGCGAGTCGGCCCACTAGCTATGTACACCGGGAGTAAACCGACCAGCCGATTCTACAGCTAAAACAACACATTTGGCTGAGTTTTGTAACATCAACTTTAGTTAATTTGAGTGCCTGACAGTGGTGAGTTGCCACTACAAAGGTCTGTAAACAGACCCCCCCAACCATGGTTTAATATTCATATTAACACTGCTTAAATGGCGTACTAAACAATCATCACACTGTACATGCTAACCATACAGTAGTAACAAGTCATGAAAAGCTAAAACCTAATTATACGATCGACATGGTATGCTAATGTGAGCGGAACAATTCTGTTCATTTAAACAGCGAATGTCTGATTCAGGAATTATTGTCATAGCTTTAAAAGACACAATTACTTGATTTTTTTGTTGTTGCCAGTTGACCTTCAAGTTTGGAAAATCAAGATTTGTCATAGCTTCAAAATAAAATGACATGTATTGGACCCCTTAGATTTTGTCCTTAATTTTTCCAAGTAGAAGTTGTACAAAAGACACACCGAGCAAACAAACAAGTAGGCCTTGTCGCTATCTCTATACTTGCGTTCTAAATAGTAGGCTTTCAGGGAATGCAAAAAGGACATGGTTTATAGTATGTGACATTTTAAAATGTTGTATGCTTCAAATGCCAGAACGTTTTGCTTTTCATCTAGTAGAATTCATGGCATGCTATAGAGGAAGAGATGTTGTTTTTCTTTTTAAAATGCAGTTTTAGTAGCAGGCAGGTCAGACAGTCATTTAAAAATAACGATAAAGTTATTTTGCTTCAAAAGTCAAGAGTGTAAAACGTTCCCGATAGTTGTGGTGCCAGATGAAATGGGAATAAGATCAAATGCTAGAGCGCCTTCAGTTAGCAAAATAAAAAATGGCCACCACAGGTCAATTCCAACCAATCAGGGCTCAGGTGACGACACACCTGACGCAGGCATATTTGAAAAAACACCACAGCTTCCTTTTTCCTTTCTTCCGCCCAGGCAGTGTTTCCCCCTTTTGAAATATGTGGATCAATGACGATAAAATCAGGAAACAATAAATATAAATTAAAAAAACAACGGTCTGCATTTTTGCAGAGCCTGGTTTTCCAATGTGCTTGTTTTGAAGCACTTGTTTGTGTTGGTGCGGGGTCTTCAGGAGACAGCAGGGCAGAGCCCACCCACAGAGAGAGAGATGTGTTACAGGCTTGTATTGTCCATTCACATCCACCTTCATAGCATGGCTAGACCCAGGCAATGTGTCTCTCTGTCTTTCTATCTCTCTCTCCCTGCCTGTCTGTTAGGGCTGCTACTTGAATAGGAAGTTGATGAAGACCTGAAGAAGGATGAGGAGGATGATGATGGCGTAGTCTCGTTGCTGTAGGAAACCGCCCTCGGCCGCCAACTGGCTCGCCGCTGCTCGAGATCGCAGCACGCCGATGCTCCTGTACACACACACACACACACACGCACACACACACACACACGCGCACACACACACACACAGTAAGGGCTGACTCACAGTAAGGGCATAACCAAATATTTCCATGTGTCGTGTTTGAAGGTCACTCACTTGTTGATGTCCTCCTGTGTCTTCTTTATAGAATCAATGGCACTTTGAAGTTCACTGAGGTGCGTCCCTTTCTTCCTTAGACGACTGCTGTGTTTGCTTTTATGTCCTGAAACACAAACATCCACGACAACAGTCGATCGGCCGTAGCAGAGTGTGAATAACAAATGTGGAGGAAATGGCATATTTGATTGAACGGGGTAGCCATAATAAAGAGCTGTGGTAATCTTAAATGGGTGTGTGTCTGTGAGTGTGTGTGTGTGTGTGTGTGAGTGAGTGAGTGTGTGTGACTGTGCGTGACATACGTTCGCTACCGGAGGAGTCCTGGCGGTCAGGTTCGGGGGAAGAACAACCACTGTCTGGCTTGGCTTTGTCACTCTGCTTGTGCTTTCTCTTTGGTCCTGTCACCTGCACACACCATGGACACACACACACACCATGGACACACACACACACACATTAACACTGAGCAACACACACCAGCCACCAAATAAACATGAGCACACACTATATACACACGAATAACAGCAGAATGGCTCAAAAGATGACAAAGATACCTACACAAAAACAATGTAAAGGAACAATGTAAAGAAACAGCGTTAACAGCTACACATTACTTTACATAAAACAAATAGATTTACATGGGTGTCATATAAATACTGGCATCACTTTTTTAGGACAAGCATCTCATAGAATAAGACAGGGATTTTATAGAATAACACTACCATCGTACAGAATAAGACTGCCGTCATATAGAATAAGACTGCCGTCATATAGAATAAGACCGCCGTCATATAGAATAAGACCGCCGTCATATAAAATGAGACTGCCGTCATATAAAATGAGACTGCCGTCATATAAAATGAGACTGCCGTCATATAAAATGAGACTGCCGTCATATAAAATGAGACTGCCGTCATATAAAATGAGACTGCCATCATATAAAATAAGACTGACGTCATATACAATCACATTGCAGTCATATAAAATAGCGTAACATGCTAATCAGTTTTACAGCAGTTGTGTGAAGCATGCGTGCTGATTGAACCCATTCAGTGAAACTAAAAAATAATTGCAGTGACAGCAAAAAAAATAAAACACAAATCATAAAGCGAACAAAACTCAAGACATCAAAATGCAGCCTAATTCAAAACAGAGAATAATCCAGCAATGTCCCCGCTCCGCCCCCAAAAAAACAACAGATGCGTGTGGCAGGTGAAGAAACAGCCAAAACAAAATGGCGGCGAGGTAAAACAGCGATCCACGTGAAAGCAGCCACAAGCCACGGTGCTGGAAAACACTTAGCGCAGGCGGCAGTGGCAACTGGTGAGAAACTGAAGCGGAGGAGTTGGTGTAACGATATATATGGATATATATATTTAAAAAAGGATTTAAAAAATCTGGGAGCGCTGTTGGGTTGGCCAACCTACCTGGCACTTGCAATTGCCATCCCTCCTGGGCCCCTGGTTACTGAGACTAATTACACTGCCAGAACGTACCATAGGGGTCCGGTGACGCACTTTAGTCTGGATCCAGCCGTCTTTCTCAAACTGAATCATATCATTCAGCGGATCCCACGGCCGGGTGCTGTGGACACACGCACACACACGCGCACACACACGCACACAGTTGAACACATGCAGGTAGGTGTGCGCACGCACATGGACAAGCACGGGCACACATGCGACACACACAGACACACACAAGACACACACACACACGCATGCATACAACACAATACGGACACAAACAGAAACAGATAGAGAAAGAGAGAGAGCCCACTTAAGTCGCCAGGCATTTGTCTATCGGGAAGAACTGTAACAACTAACGCTGTGCCAAACAACACGCATTAATTCCCCCACCCAAACACGCATTTAAATCATCCACCAGTGCTCTATTCACACGACAGGAACTGAGGTAAAACGATTCATGAGACGCTGCTTGATTTAAGAGGAACCGACTGGTGTACATCCAGTTTCAAATGTATATCGTCTGTTCTTGTTTGGATCCCAGGAAGGTAAGGTAATGTGCTAATAAATGACTTCAATTAGAGGTCACCACTTAACTACAAGGGGCAAACCCGAAAGATAGGAAAGAGCTATTTGAGAGAACCAATCAGAGACTCACTCGGCATATCGATAATGCCACTCTCCAGTAATGGGGTCCTGTTCAAACAGCGCCGGCACCCAGTCCTCACACTTGGCTTTACGCTCACGAGCAGACTTCCTCTGAGCCTCCTCCAGGATGAACTTCTCATTGGTGGCCTCGGTCTGGTCCTTATTCTGGATCGCCCGCGTCACATGTTGCCACAACCTGGAGAGAGAGAGGAGAAAGAGAAAGAAAGACATGGGAGAGAAAGAGAGGATAAGGTAAAGAAAAACTGTGACAGACAGCTGTGGTTTGACAAACAATTTGATATCATTTTTAACTAAGAAGATAAGTGTTAACTGCCCGTTTTGTGGACTTTCTCCACAAAAAGAAGCATTCAGGGCCTGTGGTCTAGTTGTGAAGGAAAGAGCACTAGAGAGGTATTCAGTCTGTGTTTGTGTCTGTATATCTGCCTGTGTGTGTCGGTTTGAGTCTGTCTGTGTGTGTCTGTTTGTGTCTGTGTGTCGGTCTGAGTCTGTCTGTGAGTGTATATGTGTGTGTCTGTGTGCCAGTCTGAGTCTGTCTGTGTGTGTCTGTGTGTCGGTCTGAGTCTGTCTGTGTGTGTCTGTTTGTGTCTGTGTGTCGGTCTGAGTCTGTCTGTGAGTGTATATGTGTGTGTCTGTGTGCCAGTCTGAGTCTGTCTGTGTGTGTCTGTTTGTGTCTGTGTGTCGGTCTGAGTCTGTCTGTGAGTGTATATGTGTGTGTCTGTGTGCCAGTCTGAGTCTGTCTGTGTGTGTCTGTGTGTGTGTCTGTGTGTCAGTCTGAGTCTGTCTCTGTGTGTCTGTGTGTGTGTCTGTGTCAGTCTGAGTCTGTGTGTGTGTGTGTGTCTGTGTGTGCTTGTGTCTGTGTGTGCTTGTGTCTGTGAACCTTTCAGACTCGTATTCCCCCTGCTCTTCAGGAGGGACCGTGCAGCGGGTCAGTCTGTCCTGGCGCAACTCAGGGGTGGGATTCCAAAACGTGTCAACCACACCAGTTTTCTTATCGTTGATGAAGACTTCACTGTCCTAAAGGCATCAAACACATCACATTTAAGGCAGTAAGTTCACACTAACGCATCACATTAGTCGTTGAGTGTTCTGGTGGTTTCAGCATCTAGACATCTGACAGAATATAAGTCCTGCTAATAGCTAGCTGTTTGCGCTGATCTGGCTGCCACATAAACAACTTACCCAGTGTCCCTCCAGCGTAGCCAGCACCTCCTTTCCCAGCTTTATCTTCCCCGCTATCTGGTTGACGCTGTCACTGCTACCCAAGAATGGCTGAAAGAAGAGCGGGACGGGTGAAGCTTTATGGTACAGCTCTGTTCACCTGGTTTCTCACCTGGTATTTACACAGAAACCAGGCAGTTACGGGGTAACGGGGGTCAGGGCAACGACGGATACGTTCTGGAATTCACCTCAAAGAATCCAACACACGTGGTACCAAAATTAGTCGCTATTTTAACTATTATCTAACTACACTATGGGAAATGAACACGTCAACAAGTAAGATCTTAGTAAATACCTGGTAAGCAGATGGCTGTAAAATAAGGTGTTGCAGAAAGACGTGTTCATAACATTGACATTTGCTATGAAAGGTGCAGCAAATAGGTGGTGTCACACCCCTTGTCTGTGATAAACACCGCGTGTGCAGGCTTTCACTCCAACCCCCCACTGTGAGACATCAGATTCAGCCAATCCAGGTCCCTGGGGGGCGGGCTAATTAGACCAATCAGTTTAGAGTTGAATAGAAAGCCTGCAGGCAGCGGTGTGGCGATTGATTAGCTTCTAGAACATTACCGTGGTTACAGTGCCGTGGTTTTCCTCATACCTTGAGTTTGAATTCGAGCTGGGCACTATAGCCTGTCTTCTCACAGGCGATGGAGACCTGGCCAGCCAGCTCCAATGTCATGGTACCATAGAGGATGCCTGATGAAGAGATGATGGTTAGCTGGGCTACATCACGCCAGTCTGCCCTGTTATCTTCTAGGCTATTTTAATTAAACTGACTACCTTCATCCAGAAAACAATTGCTGAATAAGTCTTTTCATTTCAATTGACTAATATTAACTGCTACTGATCCAGTCCTCAGCAGTGTGCCAGTCAGGACACATTTCTCTACTCCTGGAGCGACGTATATTCCCAGCATGAATCCAGAAGAACGATCAACAGGGAAGAGATGTGAAATAGACAGATAGACTATTCTAATGGTTATTAACGTTATTTATGTGAGCCTGTTTCATGATCAGACAGCAGCCAGGAGATAGCAGACCTTTGCAGTGGGCATAAGGCATGTTCATGACGTAGTCTTCGCCTCTGTTGAGGAAGGTAAGCCGAGCCTCTCCATCCAATATGGCCGACAGGGAGTTTCCTGCACAGAGACACATCGTGTCACTCAAGGATTTTCATTAAACAGAGCGGTTCCATGCATGAAATGTGTTAGCGTACAATACCCACTAATAATACAGTCAGGCTCTATGTCATGTGCTGTTAGGTGTGTGTGTGTGTGTGTGTGTGTGTGTGTGTGTGTGTGTGTGTGTGTGTGTGTGTGTGTGTGTGTGTGTGTGTGTGTGTGTGTGTGTGAGTGTGTGAGTGTGTGTGTGTGTGTGTGTGTGTGTGTGTGTGTGTGTGTGTGTGTGTGTGTGTGTGTGTGTGTGTGTGTGTGTGTGTGTGTGTGTGTGTATACGGGACGTATCTGTTTAGTACCATAGAACTTGGATTTGGCCAGGATGCTGCCACTCAGACAGAATCCATCCTTCCTGTTGCTGACATAAAACGCAGACACTGGAGGATGATGGGATACCTGATTGGAAGAGAGGGTGATTGGTCAGAGGGAACAGAGGTCAGAGGTCAGTACAAGCAGCAGACCATAGATCCGATGCTAGCCAGCCTACCATAGCATAAGAGCGCCGTGCTATTACCAACAAAGCAACACAGGACAACGCAGAGACAGTGAGAAGTCACAGAAGACAATGAGAAGTCACAGAAGACAATGAGAAGTCACAGAAGACAATGAGAAGTCACAGAAGACAGTGAGAAGTCACAGAAGACAGTGAAACATGGAAGCCAGAGGATCTCAGTGAGACACATCAGGGAGCTGTGGACCATCTGACTCTACCTGCTCAGAGATGTAGAAGGTCTTGCTGTTGGTCTTGCTGTGGAGCCACATGCAGCGGTAGGTCTCACCGATTATAGGGTTGTATGGCTTCTTCAGCCCCTGGTTCAAAGAAGGTTAAGGAGGGTCAGAATGTCGTACAAGACAATACATTATTCTGTAATGCAGACAAAATGAACACGGTGCCTCTGGTTGAGTAACTGCTACTTTATGTGGATGTCCAAATCACCTGTGGTTTTTTGTAGAATCCAGAAATATACCACTTGACCACTTTCTTCATCCTGTTGTAAGCGTTCTCCTCCACAGCAGCCCTGTAAATGATCACCATTATATCCTAATGATCACAGACATCGTGCTCTGAATATTAAGTGTTGTCGTTATAAACATGCCCTCAGGGAACATGTCCCGGTGCTTACTCAGACAGGAAGTCGGCGTGGTAGTAGTAGTCTGACAGCTTGTCCAGGAAGGAGCGCTGTTCCAGGATGAACGTGGGCAGGACCACTTTAGACAGGTCCATCCCGGGCCTGACCTGCTTCAGCAGCGTCCAGATCAGAGATTTATTCTCCTCCGACACGGTCTCGGTCTGGGCTGCTTCTCCAGCCTGTCACACACATATATATCACACATACATAATCACACACACAGCATCTACATGTCATTATTATCACACTGAGCCAAGGGGCTGTTTGTTAAGACAATATTAAGATCCAGCAGAAGGGCGTTCAATATTTCCACCTAATTGACATTTTGACAACCATCCTCTAAGACCTTCTAGTTCCTTATTGCATACAGTTCAGTGGTGCTTCTGGTCACTTGTACATCGCCACACAATTGCCTGGGGGTTTCAACCACTTAGAATAACATGCATAAGAAAACTGAGCGTGTTTTAGTCCAAACGGAGCATGACAGAGACAGTGCTTGAGATAGAATGAGTGAGGAAAAGAACAAGAGAAAGAGTGAAGATGCAAAATCACAGAAAGAAAAGAAGGATAGTAACGAACGAGTGGGAGGGAGAAAAACAGAATGAGAAGTGGATTAGGACTAGGAGGAAGACTGAGATGAATCAATTGGATGTTGTGCTTGGTGACTAAAACATATTTATGACAGTGAGGCGACAGGGGCTCTGGGCAGGGATGAGAATTAGAGGATGAGTGCTCGATTAGGCGCTGGTAGTTTTTTTCTTAAAAAAAAGAAGAAGCTGAGTGACACCCACACGAACACCACACGACCAATAGGATGCCGGTTCGGTTCGTTTCATTTCTCCTTCACCCTTCATCAATCTTACTCATTATTAAGGTTCCAATGCTCAAGGAAAGGTAACTTATGTACATGAATTTTCCTAAAATCCGGCCTTGTCCATTTGTTCATACCAACTCCTAACTCTTTTTTAAGATAAGCTAGGGGTCCTGACTCCTCCCTCCTCCTGTGTAATCACCTCCCCCAGCTCCTCGTGGGACTGCTCCAGGTACGGCGTCTCCTGCAGGGCCTCATTTGGGTCAAGGTCAATGTAGGAGTCGTCCTGTCGTTCTGACGTGTCGCTGTCGCTCTCCTCACTTTTCTCCAGTCCTTCCACGTCCGACTCCTCGTGGTCTGGCTCACACTCACGGTCCGACTTGTCCGAGTACAGGTCGGGATCTTTGAAATGGTCGCTGTCGTTAAACCTTCCGGGAATAACCAGGATTGATAATTAGCGGAGCACACAAACACTTAACTCTACACACATTGAAATTTCGGCCTGTATTGACGATCAAATAAGTAGAGGACTGATTTAAGAAATAGTGAAAGACAAGAGGAAGATTAATGGTGAACCGCCACTGAAAGCTAATCTGAAGAATGTACATTTAAACGTCCTATAATGTAGTTAGCTAGTCTTCTGTCAGGTATCAATGTGGTCACTGTGTAATTGTCCTGCAGGAAGAACCACTGTCAAGTTCACCCAGCACAGCCAGAAGAGGACTGGCCACTCCTCCGTGCCTGGTTCCTCTCTAGGTTTCTTCCTAAATTTGACCCTTCAGTGAGTTTTTCCTAGCCGCCGTGTATCAACTTGTTCGTCTTGTTCAACTTGTCGATGTGTGCTCTGGCTCAAACACAACGCTCCAACATGGTTCCTTCTGATTCCACGATGGCCTTGCACACGTGACGATTACGCAAGACCCCTGGGGTGTCCCGGAGGAGAGGCGCGGCACACTCACTGGAAGCCCTGCATGTTGTGGGCACGCAGCAGGCTGTAAAAGTTGATCTGGGAGGTCTCCCCGGCCGTGGTGGCCGACTCCTCTTTGCCCTCACGGATCATGGTGCGCTTCAGGAGGCTGGAGCACTTCAGAGCCAGCTCTAGAGCGTCCATCCAGCAGCGACCTGACGAAGAAGAGACGGGGCGGAAAAGCTAGGATTTACAGAGCCGCACAGGGACGTTCTCCACACAAACCACACTCAACTGAAGACGAGGACACATTGGCATGTACACACACACACACACACACACACACACACACACACGGAAGCCAACCGATTACAGACACCGAAGAATTCAGTCGCACAAACAGAAACAGGCCGACAGTGACACCCCGGAGACGTGGAGGTTCTGTCTCACCATCGGACTCTGAGGTGGCCCGGAAGATGAGGTGACTCCCTGGCAACGGCTGTGTGATGGATCCCACCGTCTCTCCTTTGGGGCCCTGACGGACACAGCAGTGAGGGAGAGGGGGGTAAATACCTCACCTGGAACAGTGGAAAACCTCTGTGGGACACACGCGTCTCACCGAGGCTCAAGGTTTTATCCTGTGGTAATAAAATAACATCTGAACAAAATGATCTACGACGGTTGTTACTCCAATGTGCAGACAGATTCATTTTTCGTTTGGAGATAATCCGGTTTGATCCAGCACTTAGGGACATGAGGGTTTTATGGATGTGTGCAGACCACTTTAGTATATCAACTCATATCTGCCACATCACTTACAAAGTCTGACTGAAAACTCGATTTAATCATTGCTTTCATCTAAAACTGTAAAGCCATTGCCAGCAATCTGCCAGACTACCTTGAATGTCATTGTTTTCAAAAGGACTGCCGGATGCCTAAATGATTAAACCAAGGTAAGAAAATAACCTAAAAAAATGCAAATCCAAACAGGAAGTATAGAGCTAAAAGAAGAAAATAATTAACGTCCCAATACTTACAGAAAAACATCACATTATCCGTTTACATGCAGCACACCAGTTAATAGTGCTACAGAAAATGCCAAAGGTAATGTAATGTAATTAAGTTGACAGCCCAGATGGACTGGTACAGTGTAAACATGGACTAATATTACCTTGACAGCCCAGATGGACTAGTCCAGTGTAAACATGGACTAATATTACCTTGACAGCCCAGATGGACTAGTCCAGTGCAGACTAATATTACCTTGACAGCCCAGATGGACTAGTCCAGTGTGGACTAATATTACCTTGACAGCCCAGATGGACTAGTCCAGTGTGGACTAATATTACCTTGACAGCCCAGATGGACTAGTCCAGTGCAGACTAATATTACCTTGACAGCCCAGATGGACTAGTCCAGTGTGGACTAATATTACCTTGACAGCCCAGATGGACTAGTCCAGTGTGGACTAATATTACCTTGACAGCCCAGATGGACTAGTCCAGTGTGGACTAATATTACCTTGACAGCCCAGATGGACTAGTCCAGTGTGGACTAATATTACCTTGACAGCCCAGATGGACTAGTCCAGTGTGGACTAATATTACCTTGACAGCCCAGATGGACTAGTCCAGTGCGGACTAATATTACCTTGACAGCCCAGATGGACTAGTCCAGTGCAGACTAATATTACCTTGACAGCCCAGATGGACTAGTCCAGTGTGGACTAATATTACCATGACAGCCCAGATGGACTAGTCCAGTGTGGACTAATATTACCTTGACAGCCCAGATGGACTAGTCCAGTGTGGACTAATATTACCTTGACAGCCCAGATGGACTAGTCCAGTGTGGACTAATATTACCTTGACAGCCCAGATGGACTAGTCCAGTGTGGACTAATATTACCTTGACAGCCCAGATGGACTAGTCCAGTGCGGACTAATATTACCTTGACAGCCCAGATGGACTAGTCCAGTGTGGACTAATATTACCTTGACAGCCCAGATGGACTGCTCCAGCGGGTGGAACAGTTTGAAGCAGAAGCCGTCCTTCTTGGAGGGCCTCTCAATCAGCTCACAGGCATTGAGCAGCACCGTTCCCACCCACTGGCCGTTCTTGTGGGTCTTATAGATGAGCAGAACCCCCGGCTTTAGCACACACCACAGCTTGGTCCAGCTCTTCAGAGTGCCTCGAATCTGAAGGCACACACACACACAGACCCAAAAAGGAAATACGCTCAATTTAAAAATGTCTGGTAACTGTCAGGCTTGTGAAAAAATTTAAGTGACACATTAATTTGAGATACATCACAACTTGGGCCAAATAATTTGAAACACATCATCAACAACAAGGGCCGAAACAATGACAGAAGGGTCTCACTTTAAGCCAGTCAGCCATAACAATGACAAAAGTGTCTCACTTTAAGCCAGTCAGCCATAACAATGACAAAAGTGTCTCACTTTAAGCCAGTCAGCCATAACAATGACAGAATGGTTTCACTTTAAGCCAGTCAGCCATAACAATGACAAAAGTGTCTCACTTTAAGCCAGTCAGCCATAACAATGACAGAATGGTTTCACTTTAAGCCAGTCAGCCATAACAATGACAAAAGTGTCTCACTTTAAGCCAGTCAGCCATAACAATGACAGAAGTGTCTCACTTTAAGCCAGTCAGCCATAACAATCACAGAAGTGTCTCACTTTAAGCCAGTCAGCCATAACAATGACAGAAGGGTCTCACTTTAAGCCAGTCAGCCATAACAATCACAGAAGTGTCTCACTTTAAGCCAGTCAGCCATAACAATGACAGAAGGGTCTGTGATGGTGCTCAGGAGTTCCTTGGTGGCCCTTTTCTTCTCTTCCCTGTAGTTCTTCTTCTGTACCTGCAACACACACACAAAACCATGATACAGTGTTTCCTCTTGCATTTATCCCATCCTCAGGAGGTGAGATGGGACAGGCCACCCCCTGTTATGTGATTCTAGGACAAGGCCACCCCCTGTTATGTGATTCTAGGACAAGGCCACCCCCTGTTGTGTGATTCTAGGACAAGGCCACCCCCTGTTGTGTGATTCTAGGACAAGGCCACCCCCTGTTGTGTTATTCTAGGAAAAGGCCACCCCCTGTTGTGTGATTCTAGGACAAGGCCACCCCCTGTTATATGATTCTAGGACAAGGTCACACCCTGTTATGTGATTCTAGGACAAGGCCACCCCCTGTTATGTGATTCTAGGACAAGGCCACCCCCTGTTATGTGATTCTAGGACAAGGCCACCCCCTGTTATGTGATTCTAGGACAAGGCCACCCCCTGTTATGTGATTCTAGGACAAGGTCACCCCCTGTTATGTGATTCTAGGACAAGGTCACCCCCTGTTATGTGATTCTAGGACAAGGCCACCCCCTGTTATGTGATTCTAGGACAAGGCCACCCCCTGTTATGTGATTCTAGGACAAGGCCACCCCCTGTTATGTGATTCTAGGACAAGGCCACCCCCTGTTATGTGATTCTAGGACAAGGCCACCCCCTGTTATGTGATTCTATGACAAGGCCACCCCCTGTTGTGTGATTCTAGGACAAGGCCACCCCCTGTTATGTGATTCTAGGACAAGGCCACCCCCTGTTGGGTCCATCTCTTCTGGGCTCAGACTCCTCACCTTGAGCGACTCCTTCTTGGTAAGCTTGTTCCCAGACACTGAAACATCCTTGTCAGAGCCGTTGTAGAGCTTGGACTCGGACTGTGGAGACATGGAGATAGTCAGTGCATGAGAGTCAGTGGGTTAGGGTGCATGAGAGTCAGTGGGTTAGGGTGCATGAGAGTCAGTGGGTTAGGGTGCATGAGAGTCAGTGGGTTAGGGTGCATGAGGGTCAGTGGGTTAGGGTGCATGAGAGTCAGTGGGTTAGGGTGCATGAGAGTCAGTGGGTTAGGGTGCATGAGGGTCAGTGGGTTAGGGTGCATGAGAGTCAGTGGGTTAGGGTGCATGAGAGTCAGTGGGTTAGGGTGCATGAGAGTCAGTGGGTTAGGGTGCATGAGAGTCAGTGGGTTAGGGTGCATGACAGTCAGTGGGTTAGGGTGCATGAGAGTCAGTGGGTTAGGGTGCATGAGAGTCAGTGGGTTAGGGTGCATGAGAGTCAGTGGGTTAGGGTGCATGAGGGTCAGTGGGTTAGGGTGCATGAGAGTCAGTGGGTTAGGGTGCATGAGAGTCAGTGGGTTAGGGTGCATGAGAGTCAGTGGGTTAGGGTGCATGAGAGTCAGTGGGTTAGGGTGCATGAGAGTCAGTGGGTTAGGGTGCATGAGAGTCAGTGGGTTAGGGTGCATGAGAGTCAGTGGGTTAGGGTGCATGAGGGTCAGTGGGTTAGGGTGCATGAGAGTCAGTGGGTTAGGGTGCATGAGAGTCAGTGGGTTAGGGTGCATGAGAGTCAGTGGGTTAGGGTGCATGAGGGTCAGTGGGTTAGGGTGCATGAGAGTCAGTGGGTTAGGGTGCATGAGAGTCAGTGGGTTAGGGTGCATGAGAGTCAGTGGGTTAGGGTGCATGAGAGTCAGTGGGTTAGGGTGCATGAGAGTAAGTGCATGAGAGTCTGTGCATAAGTCAGGCACACACATGACTCAGCAGAATGTCAGCCCCCCATTAAGGCCTCACTGTGTCATGGGATGGCCGTGTGGTGATTGGTTGGTTCAACGTGTGGAGGGCGCTACATAAACCATTACTATATAAAACAACTAGCCGGATGGTTTACCACACCATCATTCATACCCAATCAGTTAGACTGCTGTGAACCACTTAAGGCATTCATTGTTATTCAATGTTATCAATCTATTTTTTGACTGCATTTCAGCCTGTGAGGACAAACCAAAAACAGCCGTAGCCATCTGAACCACTGCAGTGGGCCTTACTTCAGACATCTGAACCACTGCAGTGGGCCTTACCTCAGACATCTGAACCACTGCAGTGGGCCCACCTGAGACATCTGAACCACTGCAGTGGGCCTTACCTCAGACATCTGAACCACTGCAGTGGGCCTTTCCTCAGACATCTGAACCACTGCAGTGGGCCTTACATCAGACATCTGAACCACTGCAGTGGGCCTTACCTCAGACATCTGAACCACTGCAGTGGGCCTTACATCAGACATCTGAACCACTGCAGTGGGCCTTACCTCAGACATCTGAACCACTGCAGTGGGCCTTACATCAGACATCTGAACCACTGCAGTGGGCCTTACATCAGACATCTGAACCACTGCAGTGGGCCTTACCTCAGACATCTGAACCACTGCAGTGGGCCTTACCTCAGACATCTGAACCACTGCAGTGGGCCTTACCTCAGCCCGTGCTCAGCATGACAAGCCTTCTGTTTCGGCCTTTGCTAGCCCAGCTAATGAACGTGGTGGATGTTTATACAGGCATGGCACTTAGTGGAGCGCAGGGCCAAATTGGATATCATTAGTAGAAAGCAGGCAGAGAGAGGGAGAGAGAAAAGGTGAGGGAGAAGGAGGGGAAGAGGAGAGAGAGAAGGTGAGGGAGAGGGACGGGGAGAGGAAAGGTGAGGGAGAAGGAGGGGAAGAGGAAAGAGGAGAGAGAGAGGGTGAGGGAGGGGGAAAGGAAGAGGAGAGAGAGGGTGAGGGAGGGGGAGAGGAAAGGTGAGGGAGAGAGGGAGGGAGAGAATGAGTCTGGGTCACATATGGACTGACACAGGCAAGGAGGACCGGCGTAATGAAAATTAGAATTCAACAGCAGTGCCAGAACGCTCACCCAGACAGACACTGTCTGATCAGCCCAGTGTTTTTCCCTTCTGTCTGGATTTGGTACACTTTAACCCAGCCAGATCTGTTATTGGTTCTCAGTGGTTCTGTTAGTTGGCCTAGTATTGGTTCTCAGTGGTTCTGTTGGGAGGCCTGGTATTGGTTCTCAGTGGTTCTGTTAGGATGCCTGGTATTGGTTCTCAGTGGTTCTGTTAGAAGGCCTGGTATTGGTTCAGGTCTGGAATAGTGAGGTTTCTGTGTTTGACGATTGTTTGACGTACATGTGATTAATAACTGTGACATAATGCAAATATTTGGTCTCATTAGTCAGAAAAGGTGTTACAATGAGAAGGGGGTCACCCCTAGAGAGAGGCGGGGGGGAAGGGGAGGACAGGGAGAGAGGAGGAGAAAGGAGAAGTTGTGTGTGTGTGTTTGCATTAATTCTGCACTCTACCTTGCTCTTGGATATAGAATGAGATGAATCTTCTTTAAGAGGCAGGACATCTTCTTTCCCCCGGTCAAAACCTGAAAAAACAAAGACTTCAGAATCTGCACCAACTCCCTAAATGTGTCCCTGAGACACATCTCACCTCATCTAGGAGATCATCGAGTTAGAGTCTGCATTCCCCCACTCCTGATTCAGCTCATAGATTCAGGTCGTACCTAAGGGATCCTTCGCCTTAGAGCTAGCCAACACATGCGCTCAGCTCCTAGCACCGTGCCGAACTCAACACTGTGCTGACGGACTGAAGGTAAAATGAGAAGTCTTTTCCAGAAGCCGACCGCGCTTAAGCTTCGCCTTTGACATCCTAGTTGCGGGGAAACAGCAGCTGCCCCTGAGCGATGGCCTTTGTTTTGATCAGAAGATTCCAGCCGCTACCCTCTGAATATTTCATGGACAGGAAGCCCAAGGAAAAACACAGGCCATGTTTTAATCAGAGCAGGGCCAGAAAGGTGAGTCCAAAGCACACAGAAAGAAAAGGCATGAAGCCAAACACCGTAACCAACCACTGACTTGGATTTAGAGCATCGTATCACTAACCTTACAGTTGCTCAATCAAATCCCCTAGTTAGGGGAAAGGGATGAAAATCTGTTGTTGGTCCCTGAGTAAAACAGTTATCCATCACTGCGCCACAGTTTGTGGCTGTAAATGGGATTGTAATGTCCGTCAGCTAAACGGCAAAAAAAGGATAAATCTGTATCTCTGAAGGACCCAATAAACCGGCTCCTGACAATGTAGCGTGTTGCAACAAAGAGCAACAGTTCTTTGCAGTATGTATGCTTTGTATGTTCAAGTATGTTCACTAGATTTACATTTTAGTATATAAGCTGTATAGAGTGAAATACATATTAGTGATTAGATGCATTAATCACCAATAGCAATTTCCATGTATTTTAATTACGGTAAGTTGATGGGATAAACGAGACAACTGTGCACTGGGGATGATTAGATGGCCATAATTGAGAGATTAAAAATGTAGCCAGCACACCAGCAGTAAAATCCTACCAGAGCAATGTCACTTTCCACAGGGCAATGTCCCCTTCACTGCCCTGGGACTGATCACTGAATCTTTACTCCATCTGGTCTCCCATCCAAGCAACGACCAGGACAAACCCTGCATCAACTCAGAGGCCAGCCGGCAGGAGGATGAAGGGCAGACTACAGCCTCATGAGGGGGTTCAGTTGGCATCTTCTGCATGGTGCGCAGTAAGCGGTTCTGAAAAATGTATTGGGCCTGTTAGGTACCAAATTTCACCCTGTCCCCTTTTGGCCATAGGGCTCTAGTCAAAAGTAGTCGACTACTTGAAATAGAGGGCAATTTAAAGTAACTTCTACGTCACCGGTGTGAGTTTGGCTATGTCCCCATCAGCATATTGATAATATGATTTTATTGACGAGGCATCAAGGTGCAAACACTCAGATATCCGGATATCCATATGTATCAATGCTTATCTCTGATCTAAGATCTGTTATTAACCGATTATGTGGAATCCAGTCTACATGTCAATGCTTATCTCTGATCTAAGATCTGTTATTAACATATTATCTGGGATCTAGTCAACACATCAATGCTTATCTCTGATCTAAGATCTGTTATTAACCGATTATGTGGAATCCAGTCTACATGTCAATGCTTATCTCTGATCTAAGATCTGTTATTAACATATTATCTGGGATCTAGTCAACACATCAATGCTTATCTCTGATCTAAGATCTGTTGTAGATGAAATAGGTCGTCATAATGATTGGTCACTACATGCCTTTCGGTTGAAAAAAACCACAACAGATAATTACTTAGGTAAAACTCTGTCCCTTAGTGAGAGATGCTCACACTTTAAATCATTGGCCCACAACAAGGTAGCTAATTATATATACTCTGTGACAGCAGGTGGGTATCACAGCGACCGCTCAATGTTAAGGGGGGCGTGGCCTTCCAGGCAGAGACCTACTGCTCGTTCTGTGCTTTCTGATCTCCTTATACACAGTCACATCACAATTAGTCTGCTATAGATTCTCCTTATACACAGTCACATCACAATTATTCTGCTATGAATTCTCCTTATACACAGTCACATCACAATTAGTCTGCTATGAATTCTCCTTATACACAGTCACATCACAATTAGTCTGCTATGAATTCTCCTTATACACAGTCACATCACAATTATTCTGCTATGAATTCTCCTTATACACAGTCACAT
Source organism: Dallia pectoralis (assembly GCA_029465975.1). Classification (NCBI taxonomy): domain Eukaryota; kingdom Metazoa; phylum Chordata; class Actinopteri; order Esociformes; family Umbridae; genus Dallia; species Dallia pectoralis. The sequence continues at coordinate 17,468,831 of CM055736.1, forward strand.
CACAATTAGTCTGCTATGAATTCTCCTTATACACAGTCACATCACAATTAGTCTGCTATGAATTCTCCTTATACACAGTCACATCACAATTAGTCTGCTATAGATTCTCCTTATACACAGTCACATCACAATTAGTCTGCTATGAATTCTCCTTATACACAGTCACATCACAATTAGTCTGCTATGAATTCTCCTTATACACAGTCACATCACAATTAGTCTGCTATGAATTCTCCTTATACACAGTCACATCACAATTAGTCTGCTATGAATTCTCCTTATACACAGTCACATCACAATTAGTCTGCTATGAATTCTCCTTATACACATCCAGATAATGAATCCAAGTTAAACCGACCAAACCTCACCTCCAGTTTTGCAACAAACAATATGATGTGTAAACACAACACTTGAAACATAGAAATAGATTGTATTATAAAACATCATTGTCTCACAAGCACAATGTAAAGCTTCTGTTGAATATCCTGGATATTTTAATCAACAAGTCTCCATCTGTGGACGATGTGCGATGAAGAGGCCGACTGAAGAGGAGCCCAGAGTAGCACCGGCTCAACAAGCTCATCTCCATGGAGACCAGATAGATATGAGACACCAAGTGCACTTCAATTGGTCCAATTTAATTTGTATTTATGCTTTAGCGTCTGGGGCACTAGAGTTAGATATAGCAACACTCAGTGACTCTATTAGTTTTAACTGCTCCATATTCAAAAATAACAATAGATGGATTATTGTAACCGATCATATCAGTACCAAAACTAGGAGAAAAATGGAAAGCGCAAGAAAAGATAGTGTGAGTTTTGGCTAGAGCGGGATGTTGTTAAGGTGTCTGGTTTTTCAAAGCCTTTTAATCTTGACTGCTTTGTCAGACAGTTCACACAACCACACACTAGCAGGATAAAATTACTCCATATAATGATATTAGAATTAATTAAGAAAAGCTTTCCCTATGACTTCATAAATTTTTTATTTTTTTTTTATGTGATATATTCCGTTTGGTCACAAGCATATAGATTGCGTCATCTGTTATTTTCAACTTTACATACAGAGCAATAATCTGTCAGAAATACTTCTCTATTTGATGTAGATTTTTGCAAAGATTTCACTAGCTAAAAGTAAAAGATGACAAACAATTAAAGCAGCAAGGTCACTAACAAAACGTTGTGCCAGGCTACAAATACACTTCGTGTAAGAGCCTGTGGCTGAGATTGGCCTATAAACTAAATGTCGCCTTGCTTAGATGTTCAAAGATTCAAAATGGATGTGGTGGTAATAGAGACATACTCCCTACTCCCTCGGTCTCTGCCAGACAGATTGTGTTCAAATAAAAAACCTGGAACAGTACATAAAAGGTTAAACCGTGTTGGGAAGGTCATGAATACTTATTCAGCACCTGGGTGATGGTCCCATAGACACCAATACGATGAAATCTCTAATGTCTGACCAGAGAATTCTGTCATTTTCTTAAAGGTTGCTGACAGTTCTAGGTCTCACAGCGTGAACATATGCTATCTTAAAAAATAACTTCTGAGTATTACTCAGCTTTTTAGGTAAATGTTCACAACGCTCTTCTGATTAAATAACAAGAGGCATTCATTTATTACATTGACCGAGGAAATGTACTCTACATTTACTCGTACAAAATGTAAATTTGTTTGACATAATAGGGTCGGCAGTGGCTCAGTGGGTTGAGTCAGTTGTCTATCAATCGGAAGGTTGGTGGTTCGATCCCCGGTTCCTCCTCGAGGTGTCCATGAATGGGTGAATGTGACATATAAAAGCGCCGTTTTTTTGTACTACATAAATTAATAAATAAACTGTGTGTGTGCGTGAAAGTGATAAAAACAGCACAGGGAGGGTTCATTCCTCCATTCCAGCTCCAGTTGGGCAAAAACCGGGATTACAAAGAAATACGATTAAAGGCGAAGAGAATAAGAAATAATAGGAGAAAGCACAGAAGGAAGTAGCAAAGTTTCCAAGTAGTGAACACAAGGGTGAGTGCTGGTAACTAGGTGACTAAAATGTAATGTGCTTTAATTTACTGAACACATATCGACTACAGTAGGAGGCTGGTCTGTTGTAAAATGACAGTGACCCCTATTACTGGTAATATAATTACCTCAATCAGCCTTATTTATTTTATAACGACCACACATTTGCAAAAGGCTTATACAATTGCCAGCCTTAAACCCTGACGAGCGAGCAACAACGAATAAAATTCACAGTAGCTTGGAAAAACTCCCATGAACCCAAGGCGGCCAGCCTTCTTCTGACGGTGCCAGGTGAAGATTAGAAAAGTAAAATGTGTATTCCCATTGACCACTACGTCACACACTGATGGTAAGAAACGACATAAGTGATCTGTATCCATGCGTAGGCTGAGAAACTACAGAGTGATGAGAACCAAAACACAGAAAAAGGTTTTCAGAACGGGAGGACCCACACCATCTGTTTGTGAAAGCCGGCAGCTCTCTTGGCAAGAACGAAGAATCTCACAGAATCAGAGTCCTAAATGGAGATGAATGGAGCGTGTGTTTGTCTTTTGGCTGGAAGGCCATCAGACTGACAGGTAAAAATATGATTCACACACTGAATTTGAATCACACAAGTCTGATTCACTTTGATTCACATTCTGAGGTAGCGTTGTCGATTGCATGAACAGCTAGGTAGATGGCCATTCGAATGCAGACAGGAGTTTCATCTCATTTTGCCTAAACTCTGTCCTGTCCCTTTGCTAATACCTCTACTTCACTTGGAGTAGGAAATAACATTTCTGTATACGGTATTTCCCAATAGAGGGAATCCAGTTAACAGCAGAGTTGCTTTTCCAATAACAACATTTCTACAAAGACTTATGGAAATAAAATAAAAAGACGAGACAAAAAATTTGAAAAACCTCACATTGGAATTTAACAGGCAATGCAATTAAAAAAAAAGTAAAGACAATTTCTCTACTTCTACAAACACTAGATTTTGCACCATAAAATAGCAGGACAATCACCACAGAGAAGCAGTATCTAGAGAGTCTCTTTAGACAACAAACACACGGGGAACAACTCTGCTACAGGGGCGTCACTATAGCAACAGTACAACTGTAGCTTCAGCATCGCTACAGTGCGCAGCCGGGACACAGAACCTCACATCCAAAACACACGTATCTACGGTCGCCGCTACGGGAAACAGATGGACAAGGAACTGCTCGACGTTACAGGAGGCACTGGTCAGACAACTAGCAGGGGCTAGAGAGCCCGCGGCAGGCTCCTCACCAGACCGGAGGGGACGGGCAAAGGACCCGCCGCGGCGGCTAACTACGACACCCACCTGGCAGCGAGAGGGGCGACAGCTCGTTGTAGCCGCCGAAGGAGGCGTTTCTGATGAGCTTGCGTCCGTCGTGGTGCGGGGGGAGTGCCGTGACGGTCGTGCCGCACGTGGAGAAGCGCCGGCGGCACAGCAAACCCTCCTCCTTCATCATAAGGCCGGCAAGATCCGGCGGGGGCCCGAGATGGCCCTGCCGGAGATCACCGGGGGCCGGGGAGGGTGAGGCCGCGGACCGCAAAACGCTCGGATCTGTTCCCCGAGAAGCCAAGAAGCATGCACACACAGATACGCACACGCAGCACGCGCACACACACGCAGCGCACACACACAAGGCTACTGAGTCTGCAGGCTCTCAAACCAGTGCAGCACGTTTTGTGGGTTTCTGCCTCTCTGCTTGCTCCCTCCCTGCAGTCTGTTGGTGTGTGAGGAAAAACTACTCTGATGAATCAGCAGAGTCCCCCCCTTCCGTACCCACCATCAGCGTACACACACGCGCGCGCGAGTAGCATCTCGTTCACTCCCCTATCCAGTCTTTCAATATCCGTTGCATTCGCTTTCCTCTGCGAATCCTCTCTTTCACTCTCGTTTTCCATCCGTCGTTCTTCCCCCTATTTCCATTTAAACCCTGTGTTCAGATTCTCCATTCGCCTGCCAAACCTTGTAATGGTATCTACTGAATCTCTGCTATACCCCCTCTCGTTGGTTAAGTCAGCTGGGAAGAAAATTCCCCCTTTCCCCTCTGAGAAAAAGAATCCAATACGTCTGACAGACAACTGAAATTACAGCGCTCTAGGTCTAACAGAGACTAGACCATACACATACTAAACACTCTAACACACACTAGCACACGCTAACACACCCTAACACACACAAACACACACTAGCACATACTAACACACACTAACACGCTAGCACACACTAGCACATACTTACACACACTAACACACGCTAGCACACACTAACACACACTGGCACACGCTGGCACACACTAGCACACACAAACACTCACAGAAGCAACCCACCAACATCCATTAGATTCTGTCTCTATTGGCCAGTTGGAAAAACAAGATGCAGCTCAATCGTTTTCACTAGAACCAATCACTCACCAACTGTTCCACATATAAACGCCAATAAAACGCCTACTACCCTAATATCCAGAGTGGCATAAATGCTTCAGACTACCTGTTTGTAACACACTAAATCATGTCTCTGTGTTCTGAGACCAACGCCTATAGCTGACTCATGTCCTCTGGACTGTCAAAATAATTATTGATATGTTTATGCATCAAATTGCTATTTTTTGACTGGCATTTTGTGGCCAGCATTTTGTCTGCTAGCAGAAAAACGTAGCAAATTGACAGAAACCAAAGATTATAAAAACACCTTTTGAAAGAAATGTGCAGCATGAGAATTACAGTAAATTAATTCTAATGCTGTTCACTTATACCAAATGCTCATAAAGTTCCTGTAAATTGTTCTCTGTGCTTGCCCCGCAATGGTGGAACAACTCCACTCTGGAGATCAGATCATCGGACTCTCTACCAATCTTCAAAAATGTCTAAAAACATTCCTCTTCAAACTGTACCTCCAGTAGCTCCATGAATGGAGCTCCACAACTCTCGCCTGTTCGAAAATTCACTAGCGAATCATTCTTCTACGATTATCACCCATTCCTCCTCTCCTAGCACCCCTTCTATCTCTAGCACTTCCCCCTGCTCCCACCCAGGAACAATGTACTTATTGCCTTTTTGATGTGTGTTTTAGCTATATGTGAATTGCCTGCACTTATTGTAAGTCGCTCTGGATAAGAGTGTCTGCTAAATGCGCAAAATGTAAATGCAAAATGTAATAAGTGAGGTCACACAACAGAGCTAAGCTCTCTGGGACTGCAATCTCAGGGGCACAGCCGTGTTGCTCGGCAGCGGGAGGAGACTGTCCCAGTAGTAAGGTTAAGAAGATGCAGCTGCTATCGCCTCACTGACAATCCAGTAGGAACATCTAGTCCACTAGTCTGTCGCAGGTACAGCTGACATAAGAAATGCAGGATGCCATGAAAAGTGAGAGTTAAAGGTAATGGTATAAAATCTCTGTAGCGTCGCTGTTGTCCTGGAATCTTTGCCTCCCATCCAACTGACCGGCTGATCTTATCGCTTCGTCGTTGCACTACAATATTTGCAGTTGTTTGTCTACAGCTGTGGTACTAGTTCCCACAGCCCGGCTAAGGTTCCTTATCTATATTTTTGGAGACACAGGCCGTCCTTCCATCCCTGACTGGTTGAGGATGAGACAAACAACTGCTACAATAACAACTCCTTAGTCCTGCTAGCGACCGCTGAGGTCACAGCGTTGCTCCGCAACCCTGAGTCGAGCAAAACATTTGTGTCCCAAATGGCGTCCTGTTATCTACAACAACTACAATCCATGGCCAAAAGTAGTGAACGTCAGAGGGATTAAGACACCATTTGGGACAAAGACACAGATCCCTGAGCAAACAGATCAATCTCTACCCAGGTCCAGACTCAAAGGTGCTTAATTAAGACTGGTAATTAAGACGTTGTGGAGAAGGTTTATGTATAATTCAAAATTGCCCTTCTAATTAGCCATCTTGCCGTTAAGGAAATTCCAGCCATTGAATTTCATTACAAAATTACAAATTCTATAAAAACACAAAAACGTAGGGCCAAAAATGTCACGAAAAAAAGGTCACTCAAAGGCAGTTTGGCTGTTGGCAAAGGGCATAACCGCAGTTAGCCATTAGTTTAGTTCTACCCTCTAACATTAATGTGGATAAAGCTACTACCAACCTTGGCTTCAAAAACCCATAAGTGGATTTACTATTGATTAAAATAGGCAGGTGGCTGTCAGGACAGGAAATAGAGCAATAGAGCTAATTCTGTTAGAACAACCCACAATGAGTCTGTTTGCAGACAAACCATGAAGTCACAGGGCATGCTGAATGTGTCCACATTCTTACTTTAAAGACTTTCTCACGATTCTCAGCAGTCAGCACCAATGATCCAAATGGGGCATATTACCGCATGCTAACATAAACATGTCACAGTGAAGTAAACAGCGACAGTTGGCATTACATGTGGCGATTGCTATGCTCTGTTTACGTTCGAATGCTAACTGCTAACTGCTACAAACTGCTAATAGATCTACACTACCATTCTCTTTACGCAGTAAAATGATAGATGAGCAATGCAAGAAAAGAATGTGAAATTGTATGAAAGGACATTAGGACACGCTCAAATCCCATTCTAGGGAAACAGTTTCCTTATCAATTAAAATCTATTTCAGTTCAGTGCTTTGATTGGCATGTTGACCAGGCCTTTTGATGCTTTTTAAAAATGAATGTAATTGATAAATAATTAGCATTTCCTAAATCCTGCCACTTTGAGCCTCTTTGAAACCAGCATCTGCAGTCCACTGTAGCATCACACTGTACCCATCTAGCAATCAAAAGGCTTCTGGAGGACCGGGTCAACATTTTTACACAGCTGTGTAAAATAACAAAAATAAAATAATAAAAAAGCTTGATGTTACTAACTGTAAGTGTTTTGGAATAAGAGCATGGGTACTAGGGAAAATAGATACATATTATGATATGCTTTAGTACTAGGGAAAATAGATACATATTATGATATGCTTTAGTACTAGGGAAAATAGATACATATTATGATATGCTTTAGTACTAGGGAAAATAGATACATATTATGATATGCTTTAGTACTAGGGAAAATAGATACATATTATGATATGCTTTAGTACTAGGGAAAATAGATACATATTATGATATGCTTTAGTACTAGGGAAAATAGATACATATTATGATATGCTTTAGTACTAGGGAAAATAGATACATATTATGATATGCTTTAGTACTAGGGAAAATAGATACATATTATGATATGCTTTAGTACTAGGGAAAATAGATACATATTATGATATGCTTTAGTACTAGGGAAAATAGATACATTGATGATATGCTTTAGTACTAGGGAAAATAGATACATATTATGGTATGCTTTAGTACTATGGAAAATAGATACATATTATGGTATGCTTTAGTACTATGGAAAATAGATACATATTATGGTATGCTTTAGTACTATGGAAAATAGATACATATTATGGTATGCTTTAGTACTATGGAAAATAGATACATATTATGAAAATAGATAGATACATATTATGATATGCTTTATGCTTTAGTACTAGGGAAAATAGATACATATTATGATATGCTTTAGTACTAGGAAAATAGATACATATTATGATATGCTTTAGTACTAGGGAAAATAGATACATATTATGATATGCTTTAGTACTAGGGAAAATAGATACATATTATGATATGCTTTAGTACTAGGAAAATAGATACATATTATGATATGCTTTAGTACTAGGGAAAATAGATACATATTATGATATGCTTTAGTACTAGGGAAATTATGATATGCTTTAGTATAGGGAAAATAGATACATATTATGATATGCTTTAGTACTAGGGAAAATAGAAAATAGATACATATTATGATATGCTTTTTAGTACTAGGGAAAATAGATACATATTATGATATGCTTTAGTACTAGGAAAATAGATACATATTATGATATGCTTTAGTACTAGGGAAAATAGATACATATTATGATATGCTTTAGTACTAGGGAAAATAGATACATATTATGATATGCTTTAGTACTAGGGAAAATAGATACATATTATGATATGCTTTAGTACTAGGAAAATAGATACATATTATGATATGCTTTAGTACTAGGGAAAATAGATACATATTATGATATGCTTTAGTACTAGGGAAAATAGATACATATTATGATATGCTTTAGTACTAGGAAAATAGATACATATTATGATATGCTTTAGTACTAGGAAAATAGATACATATTATGATATGCTTTAGTACTAGGGAAAATAGATACATATTATGATATGCTTTAGTACTAGGGAAAATAGATACATATTATGATATGCTTTAGTACTAGGGAAAATAGATACATATTATGATATGCTTTAGTACTAGGGAAAATAGATACATATTATGATATGCTTTAGTACTAGGAAAATAGATACATATTATGATATGCTTTAGTACTAGGGAAAATAGATACATATTATGATATGCTTTAGTACTAGGGAAAATAGATACATATTATGATATGCTTTAGTACTAGGGAAAATAGATACATATTATGATATGCTTTAGTACTAGGGAAAAAATAGATACATATTATGATATGCTTTAGTACTAGGGAAAATAGATACATATTATGATATGCTTTAGTACTAGGGAAAATAGATACATATTATGATATGCTTTAGTACTAGGGAAAATAGATACATATTATGATATGCTTTAGTACTAGGAAAATAGATACATATTATGATATGCTTTAGTACTAGGAAAATAGATACATATTATGGTATGCTTTAGTACTATGGAAAATAGATACATTTAGTACTTTAGGGAAAATAGATACATATTATGGTATGCTTTAGTACTAGGAAAATAGATACATATTATGGTATGCTTTAGTACTAGGGAAAATAGATACATATTATGGTATGCTTTAGTACTTTAGTACTTTAGGGAAAATAGATACATATTATGATATGCTTTAGTACTAGGAAAATAGATACATATTATGATATGCTTTAGTACTAGGGAAAATAGATACATATTATGATATGCTTTAGTACTAGGAAAATAGATACATATTATGAAAATATGCTTTAGTACTAGGAAAATAGATAGATACATATTATGATATGCTTTAGTACTAGGGAAAATAGATACATATTATGATATGCTTTAGTACTAGGGAAAATAGATACATATTATGATATGCTTTAGTACTAGGGAAAATAGATACATATTATGATATGCTTTAGTACTAGGGAAAATAGATACATATTATGATATGCTTTAGTACTAGGGAAAATAGATACATATTATGATATGCTTTAGTACTAGGAAAATAGATACATATTATGATATGCTTTAGTACTAGGGAAAATAGATACATATTATGATATGCTTTAGTACTAGGGAAAATAGATACATATTATGATATGCTTTAGTACTAGGGAAAATAGATACATATTATGATATGCTTTAGTACTAGGGAAAATAGATACATATTATGATATGCTTTAGTACTAGGGAAAATAGATACATATTATGATATGCTTTAGTACTAGGGAAAATAGATACATATTATGATATGCTTTAGTACTTTAGTACTAGGGAAAATAGATACATATTATGATATGCTTTAGTACTAGGGAAAATAGATACATATTATGATATGCTTTAGTACTAGGGAAAATAGATACATATTATGCTTTAGTACTAGGAAAATAGATACATATTATGATATGCTTTAGTACTAGGAAAATAGATACATATTATGATATGCTTTAGTACTAGGGAAAATAGATACATATTATGGTATGCTTTAGTACTAGGGAAAATAGATACATATTATGTATGCTTTAGTACTAGGAAAATAGATACATATTATGGTATGCTTTAGTACTAGGGAAAATAGATACATATTATGGTATGCTTTAGTACTAGGGAAAATAGATACATATTATGATATGCTTTAGTACTAGGAAAATAGATACATATTATGATATGCTTTAGTACTAGGGAAAATAGATACATATTATGATATGCTTTAGTACTAGGAAAATAGATACATATTATGATATGCTTTAGTACTAGGGAAAATAGATACATATTATGATATGCTTTAGTACTAGGGAAAATAGATACATATTATGATATGCTTTAGTACTAGGGAAAATAGATACATATTATGATATCAGTTAGGGAAAATAGATACATATTATGCAGGGAAATTAGATACATATTATGATATGCTTTAGTACTAGGGAAAATAGATACATTTATGCATCAGTTCCAGGGAAATTAGATACATATTATGATATGCTTTAGTACTAGGGAAAATAGATACATATTATGATATGCTTTAGTACTAGGGAAAATAGATACATATTATGATATGCTTTAGTACTAGGGAAAATTATGATATGCAGTACTAGGGAAAATTATATTATGATATGCTTTAGTACTAGGGAAAATAGATACATATTATGATATGCTTTAGTACTAGGGAAAATAGATACATATTATGATATGCTTTAGTACTAGGGAAAATAGATACATATTATGATATGCTTTAGTACTAGGGAAAATAGATACATATTATGATATGCTTTAGTACTAGGAAAATAGATACATATTATGATATGCTTTAGTACTAGGGAAAATAGATACATATTATGATATGCTTTAGTACTAGGAAAATAGATACATATTATGATATGATATGCTTTAGTACTAGGGAAAATAGATACATATTATGATATGCTTTAGTACTAGGGAAAATAGATACATATTATGATATGCTTTAGTACTAGGGAAAATAGATACATATTATGATATGCTTTAGTACTAGGGAAAATAGATACATATTATGATATGCTTTAGTACTAGGGAAAATAGATACATATTATGATATGCTTTAGTACTAGGGAAAATAGATACATATTATGATATGCTTTAGTACTAGGGAAAATAGATACATATTATGATATGCTTTAGTACTAGGAAAATAGATACATATTATGATATGCTTTAGTACTAGGGAAAATAGATACATATTATGATATGCTTTAGTACTAGGGAAAATAGATACATTATTATGAGTATGCTTTAGTATGCTTTAGGGAAAATAGATACATATTATGATATGCTTTAGTATGGAAAATAGATACTTTATGATATAGTACTAGGAAAATAGATACATATTATGATGCTTTATGGGAAAATAGATACTTTAGTACTAGGGAAAATAGATACATATTATGATATGCTTTAGTACTAGGGAAAATAGATACATATTATGATATGCTTTAGTACTAGGGAAAATAGATACATATTATGATATGCTTTAGTACTAGGGAAAATAGATACATATTATGATATGCTTTAGTACTAGGGAAAATAGATACATATTATGATATGCTTTAGTACTAGGGAAAATAGATACATATTATGATATGCAGTACTAGGGAAAATAGATACATATTATGATATGCTTTAGTACTAGGAAAATAGATACATATTATGATATGCTTTAGTACTAGGGAAAATAGATACATATTATGATATGCTTTAGTACTAGGGAAAATAGAACATATTATGATATGCAGTATTATACATATTATGATATGCTTTAGTACTAGGGAAAATAGATACATATTATGATATGCTTTAGTACTAGGGAAAATAGATACATATTATGATATGCTTTAGTACTAGGGAAAATAGATACATATTATGATATGCTTTAGTACTAGGGAAAATAGATACATATTATGATATGCTTTAGTACTAGGGAAAATAGATACATATTATGATATGCTTTAGTACTAGGAAAATAGATACATATTATGATATGCTTTAGTACTAGGGAAAATAGATACATATTATGATATGCTTTAGTACTAGGGAAAATAGATACATATTATGATATGCTTTAGTACTAGGGAAAATAGATACATATTATGATATGCTTTAGTACTAGGGAAAATAGATACATATTATGATATGCTTTAGTACTAGGGAAAATAGATACATATTATGATATGCTTTAGTACTAGGGAAAATAGATACATATTATGATATGCTTTAGTACTAGGGAAAATAGATACATATTATGATATGCTTTAGTACTAGGAAAATAGATACATATTATGATATGCTTTAGTACTAGGGAAAATAGATACATATTATGATATGCTTTAGTACTAGGAAAATAGATACATATTATGATATGCTTTAGTACTAGGAAAATAGGGAAAATAGATACATATTATGATATGCTTTAGTACTAGGAAAATAGATACATATTATGATATGCTTTAGTACTAGGAAAAATAGATACATATTATGATATGCTTTAGTACTAGGAAAATAGATACATATTATGGTATGCTTTAGTACTAGGGAAAATAGATACATATTATGGTATGCTTTAGTACTATGGAAAATAGATACATATTATGGTATGCTTTAGTACTATGGAAAATAGATACATATTATGATATGCTTTAGTACTAGGGAAAATAGATACATATTATGATATGCTTTAGTACTATGGAAAATAGATACATATTATGGTATGCTTTAGTACTAGGGAAAATAGATACATATTATGATATGCTTTAGTACTAGGGAAAATAGATACATATTATGATATGCTTTAGTACTAGGGAAAATAGATACATATTATGATATGCTTTAGTACTAGGGAAAATAGATACATATTATGATATGCTTTAGTACTAGGGAAAATAGATACATATTATGATATGCTTTAGTACTATGGAAAATAGATACATATTATGATATGCTTTAGTACTAGGGAAAATAGATACATATTATGATATGCTTTAGTACTAGGGAAAATAGATACATATTATGATATGCTTTAGTACTAGGGAAAATAGATACATATTATGATATGCTTTAGTACTAGGGAAAATAGATACATATTATGATATGCTTTAGTACTAGGGAAAATAGATACATATTATGATATGCTTTAGTACTAGGGAAAATAGATCCATTTATGCATCAGTTCCAGGGAAATTAGATATGCGCTATTCAGTGCACATTGCAAAATCGCAATGAAAAACTGTCCTTGTTTGACTTGGCATTGCTTTAATTCCATCCTCACCCCAACAAGTGTTAGCAGTGTGCATCAACACAAACTGTAGCACTCTTGAATGTTGCACATCAAAACAGGTAGTCTAATCCACAATAAGAGCAATGCCAAAACTGTCAAGTACATAAGACCAGAAGAGGTCTCCGAGTCCTCACGCTACATTGCCACAGACAAAAGTGCATATCTCCATTAGCATAAAATGCTAGCGGCTCCTTAGCTAGACAGACACACCACGTTCTCAGTACCAATCAGTCATACTTGCCTTCCGTTGTGATGCTGTTGTAATACCAACCAAAGTCAATTAGAGGGAAATATCCTGATCGGCTAGGCTAAGCATTAAAGCTTTTGAAATCCGCCACATTATGACCACCAGCTGTGCTTTCCTCGCCAACGGACTGCCCAGTTAGGCAGAGACAGCGAGGCCCGGAGATTCTCCATGTTGCTCTGCTTATTTCCAACAGGGCCCGTCATAACATTATGAGCTCCTGGGTATCAGGGATTCCGGGCTCTCCAGACACAGCGGGCCTCTACTGGAGGTCAGGCAGGAAGGAGAGCTAGGCTGCTATTGGTTCTGACAGACGTCCCTGTATATGGTAACCTCGGCTGACAGGGTGTAATCCCTGTGGCAGAGCCTAAATCCAGGTCAGGCCCACATGCGCGCTCTCTCCGTCTCTCTCTCTCCGTCTCTCCGTCTCTCTCTCTCCGTCTCTCCGTCTCTCTCTCTCTCTCTCTCTCTCTCTCTCTGGTCAGGGTGAGTGAGTACACAACTGCAGTAGAAGTGTGATTGGCAACTGAGTGATTGGCAACACACACTGTGCAAGTGTGGCCCAACTCAGCGTCTGACATCTGCCGAGGGCGTTTTGCCTGATGCAAAAACCTGCAATCTTTTTTCCCTTAATGTATTATTTCCTTCCACCCAAAAGTCACACAATGCTATTTAATTATCAAGACAAATAAAGATTGGGATTAGAATCGTAGTCAAGAGAAGCGTGCAGAAATGTGCCTAAATCCAGTCTAAATCCACAGAACCCGATACAGTGTTATAACCATGCAACCGTCACACTGACCAAACAACCATCTAATGGAGGCTGTGCAGGTTACCATGGAAACTTGGCCCGAGGGCTAAAGAGAACCAAACTGTTCTCACAGAGGACAGTGGTTTCGAGGTAGAGCAGGCAATGCGATCCCCACTGAAATGGGAGCATATTATAATATTTTGTAAAGTTATAAAAGTAGTGCACTGTAAAGCTATAGCCTTCACTGTTTGTTAAGCAATGCAGCAAAATGAAACGATGGCCTTTAGACCTTGTGAGAAAGGACATTGAACACAATGAGACAAACGTATAACTCCTATTTTGACCACAAAATAGGAGTTATACGTGCAGTAAATACAGAACAGAGTGAAATTAGGAGACATTATAGGAGTTATACGTGCACTAAATACAGAACAGAGTGGAATTAGGAGACATTATAGGAGTTATACGTGCACTAAATACAGAACAGAGTGGAATTAGGAGACATTATAGGAGTTATACGTGCACTAAATACAGAACAGAGTGGAATTAGGAGACATTATAGGAGTTATACGTGCAGTAAATACAGAACAGAGTGGAATTAGGAGACATTATAGGAGTTATACGTGCACTAAATACAGAACAGAGTGGAATTAGGAGACATTATAGGAGTTTTATGTGCACTAAATACAGAACAGAGTGGAATTAGGAGACATTATAGGAGTTTTATGTGCACTAAATACAGAACGAACAGGGTCGAACTTAGGAAACATTATTATAGTCATCTTATAGTAATTGGCTAGTCTGCCACAACATGCCATTTAAATGGTCAAATTTAAGAAAACCCAGGCTTTGTCTCATTCAACAGGCTTACAATTTTATATTCATATTTACACTACAGTCATGTGTGTAACATAAGACCATTTAAGGGTAACCAAATGTATATAACCCTGTTGGTTGTATGATGCCCAGTGGACATTCCCAACCACAAGATGGCACTGTTGTTCAGGAACGACAGCACACACTGCTCAGGACAACCATGAACTCTTTGGGAAAAACATACGAAGAGGAGTAACAGACTGAGGATGAGGTGGTCTTATCATGGGAGTAACAGACTGAGGAGGAGGTGGTCTTACCATGGGAGTAACAGACTGAGGAAGAGGTGGTGTCACCATGGGAGTAACAGACTGATGGGGAGGTGGTGTCACCATGGGAGTAACAGACTGAGGAGGAGGTGGTCTTACCATGGGAGTAACAGACTGAGGAAGAGGTGGTGTCACCATGGGAGTAACAGACTGATGGGGAGGTGGTGTCACCATGGGAGTAACAGACTGAGGAGGAGGTGGTCTTACCATGGGAGTAACAGACTGAGGAGGAGGTGGTGTTACCATGGGAGTAACAGACTGAGGAGGAGGTGGTGTTACCATGGGAGTAACAGACTGAGGAGGAGGTGGTGTTACCATGGGAGTAACAGACTGAGGAGGAGGTGGTGTTACCATGGGAGTAACAGACTGAGGAGGAGGTGGTGTTAGGTGGTGTTACCATGGGAGTAACAGACTGAGGAGGAGGTGGTGTTACCATGGGAGTAACAGACTGAGGAGGAGGTGGTGTTACCATGGGAGTAACAGACTGAGGAGGAGGTGGTGTTACCATGGGAGTAACAGACTGAGGAGGAGGTGGTGTTACCATGGGAGTAACAGACTGAGGAGGAGGTGGTGTTACCATGGGAGTAACAGACTGAGGAGGAGGTGGTCTTACCATGGGAGTAACAGACTGAGGAGGAGGTGGTGTTACCATGGGAGTAACAGACTGAGGAGGAGGTGGTCTTACCATGGGAGTAACAGACTGGTCTTACCATGGGAGTAACAGACTGAGGAGGAGGTGGTCTTACCATGGGAGTAACAGACTGAGGAGGAGGTGGTGTTACCATGGGAGTAACAGACTGAGGAGGAGGTGGTGTTACCATGGGAGTAACAGACTGAGGAGGAGGTGGTCTTACCATGGGAGTAACAGACTGAGGAGGAGGTGGTCTTACCATGGGAGTAACAGACTGAGGAGGAGGTGGTCTTACCATGGGAGTAACAGACTGAGGAGGAGGTGGTCTTACCATGGGAGTAACAGACTGAGGAGGAGGTGGTCTTACCATGGGAGTAACAGACTGAGGAGGAGGTGGTCTTACCATGGGAGTAACAGACTGAGGAGGAGGTGGTGTTACCATGGGAGTAACAGACTGAGGAGGAGGTGGTGTTACCATGGGAGTAACAGACTGAGGAGGAGGTGGTGTTACCATGGGAGTAACAGACTGAGGAGGAGGTGGTGTTACCATGGGTGTAACTGACTGAGGAGGAGGTGGTCTTACCATGGGAGTAACAGACTGAGGAGGAGGTGGTGTTACCATGGGAGTAACAGACTGAGGAGGAGGTGGTCTTACCATGGGAGTAACAGACTGAGGAGGAGGTGGTCTTACCATGGGAGTAACAGACTGAGGAGGAGGTGGTCTTACCATGGGAGTAACAGACTGAGGAGGAGGTGGTGTTACCATGGGAGTAACAGACTGAGGAGGAGGTGGTCTTACCATGGGAGTAACAGACTGAGGAGGAGGTGGTGTTACCATGGGAGTAACAGACTGAGGAGGAGGTGGTGTTACCATGGGAGTAACAGACTGAGGAGGAGGTGGTCTTACCATGGGAGTAACAGACTGAGGAGGAGGTGGTCTTACCATGGGAGTAACAGACTGAGGAGGAGGTGGTCTTACCATGGGAGTAACAGACTGAGGAGGAGGTGGTCTTACCATGGGAGTAACAGACTGAGGAGGAGGTGGTGTTACCATGGGAGTAACAGACTGAGGAGGAGGTGGTGTTACCATGGGAGTAACAGACTGAGGAGGAGGTGGTCTTACCATGGGAGTAACAGACTGAGGAGGAGGTGGTCTTACCATGGGAGTAACAGACTGAGGAGGAGGTGGTCTTACCATGGGAGTAACAGACTGAGGAGGAGGTGGTCTTACCATGGGAGTAACAGACTGAGGAGGAGGTGGTCTTACCATGGGAGTAACAGACTGAGGAGGAGGTGGTCTTACCATGGGAGTAACAGACTGAGGAGGAGGTGGTCTTACCATGGGAGTAACAGACTGAGGAGGAGGTGGTGTTACCATGGGAGTAACAGACTGAGGAGGAGGTGGTGTTACCATGGGAGTAACAGACTGAGGAGGAGGTGGTGTTACCATGGGAGTAACAGACTGAGGAGGAGGTGGTCTTACCATGGGAGTAACTGACTGAGGAGGAGGTGGTCTTACCATGGGAGTAACAGACTGAGGAGGAGGTGGTCTTACCATGGGAGTAACTGACTGAGGAGGAGGTGGTCTTACCATGGGAGTAACAGACTGAGGAGGAGGTGGTGTTACCATGGGAGTAACAGACTGAGGAGGAGGTGGTCTTACCATGGGTGTAACTGAGGCCCGGGCTGAGAGAGGAGGGGCTGGTGAGGTGATCCCGGCTTGGTGTGTGCAGGCCACCATCCTTCTCCTTCTTCTCCTCTTTTTCCTTCTCCTTCTCTTTGTCTTCCTTCTTCTCTTTCTCTCTCTCCTTTTCCTCCTTCTTCTCTCGCTCCTTCCCTTTGTCTTTCTCCCGCTCTTTGTCCTCCTTCTTCTCTTTCTCTCTCTCCTTTTCCTCCTTCTTCTCTCGCTCCTTCCCCTGGGTTCGTTGGCTCATCCTCCCTGGGGTCAGTAGGACGGGGTCATCGCTTGGCATTAAGGCAGCTGGAGAAGAAACCGAGTGAGACAGAGAAAAACAGAGAGTGAGAGACAGAAAGAGGTATAGCAAGAGAGAGAGAGAGAGAGAGTGAGACCGAGACACAGAGAGAGACAAACAGAGAGAGAGAGACAGAAAGAGGTATAGCAAGAGAGAGAGAGAGAGAGAGAGTGAGACCGAGACACAGAGAGAGACAAACAGAGAGTGAGAGACAGAAAGAGGTATAGCAAGAGAGAGAGAGAGAGAGAGAGTGAGACCGAGACACAGAGAGAGACAAACAGAGAGTGAGAGACAGAAAGAGGTATAGCAAGAGAGAGACAGAGAGTGAGACAGAGACACAGAGAGAGACAGAGAGTGAGAGACAGAAAAAGGTATAGCAAGAGAGACAGAGAGTGAGACAGAGGGTGGGACAAAGAGAAAGATGGAGAGTGAGATAGAGAGTGAGACAGCGAGTGAGACACACAAAGAGAGACAGAGAGTGAGAAGACGTGAAAGAGAAAATATAAGCCAGAGAGAACATAGGGTTAATTTCAAGCAGCTAAATCACAGACAGCCATCCAAGCTTCTCGTCTTTCAGACTGTACACAGTGCCCTCGAGTGGAAAGTCTCTGAATTACAGTGAGTACGGGTGAGTCCTGAGCTGTGTCAGATACATTAACTTCTACTTTGTGTAAACACCTAAAGGACATATAAAATTGGCATTATAACAAAGTAATTGCATGCTGGCAAGGGTAAGCACTGGATACATGAACCCATTAGCCAAATCCATGCTGTACACACAGTATGTGTAGGTGAGACTCAAAGAAACTAAGCCTGCATGTGGTTTATAACCGGCAGGTAGATGACCAGGATTTGTCTGGCTTTCACCCTATTCAAATAAGGAAGTACCTCAGATCTGAGACAATGAGTGTAAAATAACCAACGGGTAGAACTAAACCCAGAAGTGCTACAGCCTGCCAGAGCAGTCAGTCCAGCCACTGATCAGTTCTGCATTTCACACACTGACGGTTACAGTTGGGTTCGGTGGTCGGGCGGGTATGTGTGTCGTGTTCTGACAGTAGTGTAACACGAGGTAAACACCCAGGTTAAATGTGCTACAATACATCCAGAGTTAGGGTTAAGGATTGGAATGAGTTAGCACAGCAGGATAGACTATTATCTTATCCTGGGTTAGGGGTGCAGTATAGACTAGCACATATTATCTTATCCTGGGTTAGGGCTGCAGTATAGACTAGCACATATTAT
Organism: Dallia pectoralis; assembly: GCA_029465975.1. NCBI lineage: Eukaryota > Metazoa > Chordata > Actinopteri > Esociformes > Umbridae > Dallia > Dallia pectoralis. Next base: position 17,487,960 of record CM055736.1, read on the forward strand.
CTTATCCTGGGTTAGGGCTGCATTATAGACTAGCACATATTATCTAATCCTGGGTTAGGGCTGCAGTATAGACTATTATCTTATCATGGGCTGGGCTGCCTTTTAACACATTTTTATTAAATTAAACAACATGACAGTCATCATGATAAAACTCAAACATGAAAACATAATGTGTGTGTGTATTCTGCATCAGTACATATCTTCAAATGGGAAAAGCAATTTACATTTTTAATATCATGCTCAAACAGCCAGAGAAAAACAGAGAAAAACTGAGAGAGAGAGAGAGGAACAGAGAGAGAGAGGAACAGACAGAGAGAGGAACAGACAGAGAGAGATAAAAACAGACGTGTAGAAAGATGTGCACGATGGACGTGCACGATGGACGTGCAGCTGACCAATCAGCAGCAACTGCATAATGTTATAATATCAATATGGACCAGAAACTCAGAGGAGCGTTTCCAGCACCTTGTTGAATCAGTGTCATGAAGAACTAAGGTCGTTCAGAAGGCCACAGGTCTAAATAGGACCATAATAGAAGATAATAGAAGATGTATATTGGAATCCTTTCCTATAAGTTTGCAGACATGGCAATAGTTAGGGTGAACAGGAACTGGTGATCCGAGGCTACCGTAAAACCTGCTCTAAATGTCCTAACGTCTCGTCGGGGTCGTTAGCCAAACCCTCTCAGACGCGCCTCACCTATCCTCCTATGGTCCAAAGGTCAGTGGCTTACCTGACGTAGAGGGGTACTCTCTGATCTCTGCATGGTGCTGACATAGGCAAGGGTGGGGGGACAGAGAGACAGAGAAGTGGAGTAACAGAGAGGTGGAGAGAGAAAGAGGTGTAGAGACAGAGAGGTGGAGAAACAAAGAGGTGGAGTGAAAGAGAGGTGGAGAGACAGAGAGGTGGAGAGACAGAGAGGTGAAGAAACAAAGGTGGAGAAAAAGAGAGGTGGAGACATGGAGACAGAGGGGTGGAGAAACAGAGAGACAGAGGGGTGGAGAGAGGGTTGGTTTGGAGAGATGGGTGGGGTCCAGAGTGATGTTGGTCGGTATAGAGGTGGTGTTGGTCGGTATAGAGGTGGTGTTGGTCGGTATAGAGGTGGTGTTTGAGTGCAGCAGGGGCGATGTTGGGTACAGCAGCAGAAAGATGATGAACACAAGGAGACAAAAAAAGGAGAACATATGTTAGTAAAAATAAATCACATGAATAAAAGTAAAACGCATCACACCCACAGATCCAATCACAATAGAAGCCACAGACAATGATGCGTGATGAGGAGACAAAAATAGCAACATAAGACACGTGAACCCATGCACACACATGCATGAGCACTGATCCGCACTCAGAGAGCAGCCCGGAGTGCACTACTATTACATGTCGATGTGCACCCACACAGAGCGTAGGGCGTGAGTTTGGACACGAACAGAACCGACATCAGGGAAAGCTTCTGACAGAATCGTCTTGGGGAGGCGTGTTTGATTAAGAAAGCTGCAGGGACAGGCGGCCATTTTATATCAATCAAACCCAACAGAACGTTGGCGTGAAAAAACTGCTGCTCAACATATTTTGCGACATTAACAGATCCCACCTTCTCCACTCAAAACACGGACGAAATGACAGATATGGACAGCCTGTTGTGTGGGTATGGTATCATATCGATAATATCACGATATGATAAAACTTGATTTTTGAACCGCAATCGTTGCAATCGTTTTTGTAATTAAAAAAAACATTTGAGTGAGAAAGTGGAGAAAATAAAGTGTGAAACGAAATGGCGCAGGACGGAATCAAAACCAATTAGTAAGATAATATATATTAATTTATTTATTTAAAGATTGTGTAGAAAAGCTCATAGTGTTAAGTTAACATATCATATGATTATCTTTGACTTAATATTTCATCAATCTGCACTTAAATTTGCGTGATTTGTTAATGACTTATATATTAACGTTTCCACCAGGCTTATTTATCAGAGCTTTATGTTGTCATGATATTTATTACGTGTTTACAATGCTGGAAGTTCAACAAATCAGTCAATATACCACTGTGATAGAATAAAAGTGTGCTGTTCATACTATACAATAATTTATTGTACTTACTTTTCTTTGTTGAATAATACAGAGGAATTAAAGAGCTTTAACAAAATTGCGAATGTAATCGTGATCGCAATATTTGGTATCAGCTAGCTTTGCAGATACACACGAAAGCTAGGGGTGAACGGGTGAAGTTGTCCTGTCTGACACAGCTGGATGAAGATAAAACAGAGAAAATACTAACAGCTAGAAGAGAGAAAAAATAATCAGCGATGCCAATTGGTTGTGAATGAATTATGGCGCCTATATCAACTGACATAAAGAAACAAGAGAATACAGCTTGTGAATCTCAATGGGACCACTGTAACTGGAGCCGTCCAGACAGCAACATTATTAACAGGCCTCTGGATGTGCCAAATAACAGGCAGGATCTGTACCAACACACACCACGTCCCCTGTCCAAGGAAACCCATATTATTGCCAGTGAATTCAGAACCTTTAGTACAATAGAGCCGGGCTGAGATCGACACTGTGCAGTGCGAGTAATCTGCCTTAGAACCACCCCGTCAATGTCTAACCAATTTTTGACAAGATAGCATCATCCATGATATAATGAGAGAAAGGAAACATGAAAGACAGATTTTTTCCAGTCAGGGCCATTTCCTTTGTCTGATTTTTTAGCTTTCATCTAAGGAGGTGGCTATCATCAGTGAGAAGACGGGCCAGGGCGGAGGGGCAGGGCTGGAAAGTGACCACCAGGAGTGTAGAGAGTCATTAAATGTGTACTAAAAGTATTCTTCTATTAATGGAACGCTGACGCAGACTTCGCCCGGACTGAGAGCAATAACATCCTGTGCTGACTCTACGAAATGACAAATTACAAATGGAATACAGAGTTTGTGGTTTCCCTTTGGTTGAATTTATCATCAACTTACAAATGACTGTGTATTCGAACGAAGCACAACTGGACAGAGAGAATACTGACTCAGGGTAAGGTTTCCTTTCGTAAAAGCTCTACGATGTCAAGCCGGCCAATCAGCAGTGTACAAACGGAATCACTGGCCAATCAGCAGTCTACTTGGTGACTATTTTTTTACACTCACATTTTTGTGTTGTCGAGGTACGCCCACTGCTCCCTAAAGCAGATATATATATTTTTAACTAAATAAAAAAAAATCCAGAAAGACTGGGCAGTTATTTTGACACTTAAGCGGAAATGCAGAACCTACCCACAGTATCCTGAGGCAACTTGACCTTACTGATTAAAACAGTAATATCTTAGCGTGGGGTGATACACTATTCTGGCACATGTCTAGTACATTTCTGTAATTGCTCTTTCATCACAGCAGTTCTTTTTACCTTGAATTTCATCTTCTTGCGTAGCCTAGCTTTTTATCAAGCCCAGGGACAGTGAATAGTTTAAGGTTTAGGGGCTAAACTTGAAAGGTTTTTCTTCCTTCCTGTCCCAGAAGAGATGAAGGATTCTTATGTAAGACAGAATGCCACGGCATATTACATAAAGTTTAAACAAGTCTCTGACCCACATTCATTTGGTAGAATGGGAACGGTAGAACGGTGGGATTCACTAAGGATCTACGTTATCAGTAGAACTCATCAACCACGAAAGCCCCCGTAGAACATTCTAGAGCAGGAATACAAATACGATAAGCTAATCAACTAACAGTGTTAAAGGACTCCATGTGAGATAACATTAACAACAGCAAACAACAGAGAGATGTGGTCTCGTCCCCATTTGCATGTATATCGGATTATGACTCAGATTCTACATCACTAGGTGTGTGTTAGTGCATTTTAATCTGTTGTTTAGCACATGAACAAAGGAATTCCTCCTGTCTGCAGTAGTTATAATATCTAATATTCTCCAGACTGTGGCATCACATGTCACGCAATTTACTTCCTGTGGGAATTTAAACTCAAACCCAACAAAGTAATAAAAACATGTGCTGCTTGGTCAAGGAACTTAACCCCAGTTTTTCCAGAGGCGCTGGAGAGTGACCACTCCTCCACTCTTAAGGTGTATAGAGGAAACGTGTGCTGTTAACATTATGTATTTATATATATCACGTTGGCTGTAGACTGGATGACTTTAGCTGTAGACCTGATTACTTTTGCGGTAGACTAGAAATGACTTTGCCAGGAGAAACTATGACTTTGGCTGTAGACTGAATAACTTTGGATGTAAACTAAATGACTTTGTCTGTAAACAAGGCGACTCCAGCTGACTCCAGGCTTTTGAGACTCTAATCAGCGGATTAAGTATTAGCAAACCTGCAGAGAGTCTCCTCGTCTCAGTTACAATCATTAATAAGTGAATAGCTTCCAGGAAACATTCCTGGATGTGCTCTGTGCAAGCATGTAATACCGCCAGAGGCTGGTGAAGGTACTGCACTTATAGCAGTTGGAATAATATCTAACGGAATCCATGTGTGGGGTGACATTGTCATCCCTTCCCAGGCCGGTTATGTCCAGTTTAGGAGGGTCCTGCTGGCCTGGGGGCCCTACAAAACACACCGCACCATATCGACAGGTGTCTCTCTAACTGCCAGGTTATAATGAATAAAATGACATGGTGGACATTGTCCCGGATTAAAACTGAGTTCCACCTCTGAACACTATCTGGTACATTCCCACTACTCTGGTCTACGGGGACATTCAGTGCTGGCAGGGCGACGGCCTTTGAAAGGCCAAACAAACAGAGAGGACATCGCGGGTTCCTCGTTTTGTTGTCACATAATTCACTTCGATTATCCACATCACGCTGATGGACTTCCCAGGCTGTCAATGTCAATCAAGGAGCTTCTCCGTCAAATGTTAGACAAGTGGATCCGAACGGGTCACTGATCCGAACAGATGCTCAATCAACACTTCAGCAGTGCAGTAACTAAGGCAAGCGAGACATTCATGCTTGGTCAGCGCCGGCCAACTAATCATTTACAGAACATTTTAATCTGGAAAGATATACATCACTGATATTAAGTATTAATCGTACTGGTTATCGAACGAAAAACAAACGCCAAACCAATGGCGTTAAAATCACACAGTTGCTACGGTTATCTTTACATAAGGCGAAGGAGAAAGCCAGATTATGTCTACAGAAGCTGCTAGTTTCCTTCAAAATGTTACTAATGCTTCCATTAACAATTCTTAGAGGACGTGTAATAGACCCTCTGAACCAGAGTGACTCACAGTAGTGAGTGAACCCAATTTCAAACTGTTTCCCCCTGACGTGCCCCGTCACGGGAACCGAACCCACGACCCTGGCGTTGTAAGTAACACCTCCTGTTCACGTCACTTGTAAACAGTGAGCTTCAGTTGCTGAATGCAAAACTAGCTTCCACCGTAAGTCTTTACTAAGGAACGGCCTCCTGCCGTGACTCTCACCTGCTCTCTGCTCTGCTACTGATTAGGAATCGCAAGGACCGGCTGCTGCCGAGGAAACAGTGCTCATCAACAGGCTGAAACTCACCGACAGACTGGAGATGCCTGACACACCCCCCTTGGGGGGTGGAGGGAGACGAGAAAGGCTATGCTTGGTAAGAGAAAGATAAAGGGGAGGACCGGACTGGTGGAAGAACGATAAACGGCCGAAGATACGGAGCAGGATATGAGCAAAAAACGTGACGTGGATTAAAGAGTTTTGAAGAGGGACACTGACTGACTTTGGACCATTGATACTCTTACAATAATAGCTTTATATCCACTGCATTCGGAGGTTGTGTATTCGAACACGGGTCAAAGGCTTCCTGAATCATCTGGATTTTCGATTCTCTATTATGTCTGGACATATTTTATTCAAATTAAGACCATCATTGCTTTAACTAGAAAACCCTCTTATGACCACTGCTATTTCTCAGAAAGAGCTTTGTCAGTCAATGACAGTCTGTTCACAAGAAAGAAGAATCACTAGACCTATCCTCCCAGTCCAGACAGATGAATGCCAATGATCAGGTCCAGTCTACATATCAGGTCCAGTCTACGTATCAGGTCCAGTCTAGATATCAGGTCCAGTCTAGATATCAGGTCCAGTCTAGATATCAGGTCCAGTCTAGATATCAGGTCCAGTCTAGATATCAGGTCCAGTCTAGATATCAGGTCCAGTCTAGATATCAGGTCCAGTCTAGGTATCAGGTCCAGTCTAGGTATCAGGTCCAGTCTACATAATACGTCCAGTTAACGTATCAGTTCCAGTATACGTATCAGGTCCAGTCTACGTATCAGGTCCAGTAACGTATCAGGTCCAGTCAACGTATCAGGTCCAGTCAACGTATCAGGTCCAGTCAACGTATCAGGTCCAGTCTACGTAGCAGATCCAGTCACTGTCCCACAAGTCACTCAATGCCCTAGATCCTAATTACAGGTTCTGGTAAATGATTGAGAGAGCATGTTATTTGGACCAGGGTGCCATTATGGACAGTTTGCCAAGCCAAAGCCCAAACTCTCCATTCAATCAGGCCAGCCAGCAGCCATTCCTGGGAAAGCACCAATAAATCATTGAACTGTTAGACACAAAGCTCCATGCTAATGGTCATCCGATAACCTTTACTTATATACTCGTCCCACCTTTCTCAAACATGTCAATGACTTTTCAATTAGATTTTTACCTAAGAAGTCATTCATTCGCAGATTGTCTTTGGAAACACATTTGCAAAGTATTTGGAAATACTTTTGAGTAGTATTGAAAAATACTCAAATGAGTTTGTTGTGAAACTTAATTTCACTCACCTACAACTTGGCAAACTAAGCTATTCAAATACTGCTGAAAAAACAGGGAAAAAGATATGAACATATACATAACATAGAAACATGAAGAAATATGAACCCGGGTCTGGCTGACGCAATGTAAACAAGCCAGAGAGAAGCCTAGTCAAAGATGAATCCTTTCTTGAGAAATAAGCTGTTGGTGCAGCCATCCCCATTCTGCAAACAGAGAACAACAAACAGACGATGCTAACCATAAGATGACATAGCCAACAGATGCTAGCAGAGTACACGAAATAGCATGCCCATGTTAGTCGGCCATTCCTAAAATCTAGTGATCAAACAGCAGCGAGTCACCAACAGACTAGCAGTCACCAACATACTAGCAGTCACCAACAGACTAGCAGTCACCAACAGACTAGCAGTCACCAACAGACTAGCAGTCACCAACAGACTAGCAGTCATCAACAGACTAGCAGTCATCAACAGACTAGCAGTCACCAACAGACTAGCAGTCATTAACAGACTAGCAGTCATCAACAGACTAGCAGTCATCAACAGACTAGCAGTCACCAACAGACTAGCAGTCACCAACAGACTAGCAGTCATCAACAGACTAGCAGTCACCAACAGACTAGCAGTCACCAACAGACTAGCAGTCACCAACAGACTAGCAGTCACCAACAGACTAGCAGTCATCAACAGACTAGCAGTCACTAACAGACTAGCAGTCACCAACAGACTGGCAAGGACAGAGTTACAAGTCAAATCCCCATATCCACTGACTCAGCGCATGTCAACAATTAGAGGTGTGTGTGTGTGTACTTACTGTAAGTCGTTGTGGATACGAGCATCTGCTAAATGACTACATTGTGCGATTCCTTGCGTAACAACAGGCAGTGTGACACACATCCACCCAAACACAGAGAACTGACAACACCCAGTAACACCTCCAGGCAAGATGACCACAGCATCCAGCGAGCACCGCTCTGCACCGGGGCTATAGATCCGGCTGGGAGTGAGGTTAGGTTATGGTTACCGGGTGACGACTGCCTGGCGATGATGAGGCTGCTGCTGGTGTGTGTGTGGCAGGATGAGTCCGGATACAGAAAACTACTGAGCCCTCACACACACACGCACACACACGCACACACACACACACAGAACGAAAGAGCGAGAGAGCGATCTGGAGAGCACACGTCCCTCCCTCTATGTCTTACACATTCTGCCCTGCTGAGTATTTGCTCCTCCCTCCCTCCACGAGTCTCCCTCCCTCCTTCTCACCACACCCCCCTCCCCTCCCCCTCTTCTTGTTGACTCTCCCCCTCCTCTTTTATCTTCCTGTGTATTCAAACTCTTTCTCAGGAGATAATTTGGTTTCTCTGCCGTCTGTACACTTCTCTCCTCTCTAATGTATCCTTTTGGTTGGTTATTTTGCTCCCACACACACACACACACACACACACACACACACACACACACACACACACACACACACACACACACACACACACACACACACACACACACACACACACACACACACACACACACAAACAAACAGGCACAGTATATACGTGCGTGCCAGAAAACGCACAAGCACACAGATCCTCATACTGAGCGTGCACATACACACACTAACAAACACACACACACACCAGTCATTCACAAACAAAGCAACACTCTGTCTAAGACACCATGTGTGCCTGTTAATTCAGGCCCTTCAGCACATCTAACCCTGACACAGGCCATCTCATTTCCCCAGCCGTCCCAGAAAAACACACACCCCAGCAGGCCGCTAATGGAGAGTCAACCACCCGACTCGGACCGTCTCCATCTTATTAAGGACAATATTCGCGTGCTCTTCTCTCTTTCCATTAACCACAGGCTCTCTGTCTCCACTTAGTTCGACCGATTTTGTCAAAGACCCAGTGGAGAGAAACGTTTAGAGTCCAGCGTTAACAGAGATATCACGAGCACAGCGAGACCTCAGATCTAGTCCTTACTGTACAGGTTTGTTTTGTGGATGCCAGATTTAAGCGAGTCTAGGGCCCAATAATCAAGGAAAATGGAAAACTGCCTTCATCTGTGTCCATGGAAGTGTCCCAAAGTGTCCCGGCATGACACAGCAGTTGGGATGCAGCCTGGGCACTAAAACCACACTGAGAGAGAGCTTCAACCATAGTAAATGCTTTACATTAGTAAAGCTGGGTAAAGGATAGTAAAATGATTGTCAAACCACACTGAGAGCTTCAACCATAGTAAATGCTTTGCATTAGTAAATGCTTTAAATTACTAAATGCTTTACATTAGTAAATGCTTTAAATTACTAAATGCTTTACATTAGTAAATACTTTAAATTACTAAATGCTTTACATTAGTAAATGCTTTAAATTAGTACATGTTTTTCATTAGTAAATGGTTTACATTAGTAAATGCTTTAAATTAGTAAATGCTTTACATTAGTAAAGCTGCGTAAAGGATAGTAACGTTATTGGTTATGTAATTTTTCGGTGATATTCCAGTATGTACCGCTGGAAACACTAAGCATGCAGGAGTCCGTACACACGTATGTAGGGTAGTAATGTATTCAGCACGTGTGGAACAGCTGCCAGACACATGGCCCGGACAAATGGCTTGGACAATCAATTATTTAAATCCAAAGTATTTAATGAAGGCCTTTCTATGTCAGTTGTCACAAAGAGCTTGCAGAAAGACAAGATCCTGGGCACAACGCAGATGCATAAAGACCAGGAAGACCACAGAAGACCGTAGAAGAAAATGTAAGTACATAGAAGAACGTAGAAGACCGTAGAAGAAAATAAAATAACATAGAAGAACGTAGTAGACCGTAGAAGAGATAAAAAGAACATAGAAGAACGTCGAAGACAGAAGAAAATAAAAGAACGTAGTGAGTGGTTTAGTGAGACAATAAGGGTACATGGTTGTTAAGGACACGTCAATAAATGTTTGCACTTCTGCACCGGCATATCGCTGACCTTCCACACAATGTAAATCTGGCTTGGTGAAATAGCTACTGTTTGCTTCCACCCAGCACATATCAGTAAACGTGTTGGTACATTTGGGACGGGGTCACAAGTACAGACAATGGACCAACACCACAAAGGTGTTTGTTCTGTTGGTTTAGAGAACGGTCCAGAGATTAGCAACGGGTAAAACGCTAGGACAGACAAAACATGCCAAGCATCTTATTCATGTCTATAACTAGGCAGACAGTGAATAGACATAATAATGGACCAATCGTGTTTAAACACTTGCAAAATTACATTTAAAATCAAACTCCATCAGACAGTGAGCGGGATTCTTTAAAATCCAGACGAAACCTTTTCCCAACTCCGCTTTACATTCTCGTTCAGCACCTTCACAATGGCTACTCTGTTGTCTGTGGTGGTGCAGTGAAAATCCAGCGTGGTTTGAAGGGCCATGATTAGTGTACAGAGAGAGACACAGGCCCCGGGGTTAAGCAGAGAACACACCTTAACTGATTCCCCCCACAAGGCCGAGCGAGGAGAGGAGACAACAGAAGAAAAGAGTTCAGGCCCCATCTAGACAATAAACCACTGTGCATTCAACCACAAGACTGATCCAAGGCTCATTTGCAGTAGAATACCAACCACTTAAGACTAAAGAACACGTCCGTGCCGGAAACCCCCTATAAGCTCGAATTCAAACGGTTTCCTTTAAAGGGACAGTTCACCTCAAAGAAACCCTGAACAGTCTTCCTGTATACAAACACATTGTTGGTGCCAGGCTCAATCAACGCAGCCAGTAAGGAACCAATTGCTTAGTTATTTCCAATCAAAATTAGCATATGGAGGTATTGGTAAAATGTTTGACACTTAAGATAGACAGGACAGGCCTGTTTAGTGTCCAAAAACACACACATCAAACAGGCAGCAGACATCGGGAAAACTCCTTATTCAAAGTACTGGCTTGGTTCCATGGTCCGCCCAGTACCCCACAATAGATTATTCCATCAGACTGCAGGAGGACTGGCGCTTTCCCTGCAGAGAATCAAGAAGTTCTTTTCTGCATTTATCCAAGACAACCTATAAGAGTTGTGTACCAGTCAGCAATTAGGGAAAAAGCTTTAGCACATCTAGGCGTCACTTCTGACACCCAGCTCTGAAGTCTTTTGGCTACATTTGTGAAGTTTGTTGAGCAAATTCCTCTCACTTATCAAAGCCGAGGCAGTAGTGTAAGTTAGTGATGTGTCATCATCGGATGGAAGTCCATCTGGTTTCCTGTTTACTCCAAAGCCCTACTACTAACAGCGTGCTTTATCTCTTTATGTGTCATGGTTTTATTTTTTAACATTAGCCAGATAAGTGTGTGTTAATCTGCATCTACACTACAGGAAGAGATCATCTGGTGGTTGTGTCCTGTGGCATCAGGCAATATGCACTCCCCTAAGACCAGAACGACAAATACAGGAACCGCCCCATAAAAATAGAGAAGCATCAGGTTGCTCGGTGCGAGTACCTTCTCTAAACGGTATTCTCTTAAACTAAGCCTGACTCTGTTGGGTACGACGACATCGACTGTGCAGGTGCTCCAACTGTCCCTCTGACACCTCTCAGCCATCGTCTACCATTAACGGTGGTGCACAGTGATCTACACGGTGATGTAGGGTGGTGTACGGTGATGCACGGTGATGCGCTGTGATGCACGGTGATGTTCAGCGATGCACAGTGATCTACACGGTGATTTACACAGTGATGTAGGGTGGTGTGCGGTGATGCACGGTGATGTTCGGTGATGTTTGATGATGCACGTGATAAACGGTGATGCACGGTGATGTACGGTGATGCACGGTCACGTTTCAGAGTACATCAGGCTGTCCAGACTCACATTGGAATCATATTCTACTACATGGTTTACTACTTTTGATCTGGGCCCATTAGGGTCAGAACCAGAGAACCACCCTATATACGGGATAGGTTGTCCGTTTGAAAGACAGACATTCAGGTTCATGAAGTGGGGAGCACACAGGAGTCTTTTTGCCCTCTTACTGTAATCCCAGTCATAAGCCCAGTGCCATTGTGTGTGAAGCCCCTCAGGAGAGAGGCTGTCCTGTTATCTCACCAGTCATATTTAGTTATAATTGCCTTTGCACCAGCCGCGAGAAAAGCCAATGAGGATTACGATTAAGCTGAGATAGTGTTTCTCCAACAGCAGAAGGTTCATAGTGCCACTCTTCGGATGGACAGGGTTTTAGGGGAAAATCCTACAGGGCAAACCACCATTTGTCTAAGTCCAAAACACACAGCGACTGAGGTTTGTACCTACGTAAATAACCAGAAATGTTCATATCAAGAATCGTAGTCGCGCACACAAAAACAACTCTGAACGGTGTCCTGGAGACAGAATGAGAACGTTGTGAGAGAAACTGTGTTGTCATAGGTAACAGACCAACCACCAGCCATTGTGTTTGCATCTAGTGTGGATTCCATCTTAACGGGAACAACGGTCAATGATTATCACATTAAAACAGCCACACTGACCTCAAAAAGGGATCTCATCTTGTCTAAAAGCGACATTTCTACCAATCACACGTGTTTGGGGAAGTGTCTAGAAGGTATAGAACTCATGTCATTGTGACATCACACTCTCACCGGTCGAACTCTCGCGGGACTGATGCAACTCTGACATCAGCTGGATCTCATCTCAGACTCATCACACACACACACACACACACACACACGCACACACACACCACACACTGTGTCAGCCCTGACAACTCCCACAGTCTGTGCTGATAAGAGCACGGCACTCCTTCGTTTACATGGTGAAGGGCTAGAAAACAACCAGGAGCGAAGTTGACCGAGGAGTAGAACAGAGAATTGGCAATGTGCGGCTATATAATCGGGGTACACAGAAAAAGACAGCGCTAAGCCACTAGCACTGAGGTCTGAGGTCGTCTCGTGGTGTATATACACCGATGTAGTGTGGGTTGTGATTTCACCACCTTGTCTGTCAAATAAAGCATATGCAAATATACAAAAACAAACTGAAACATATAGGAAGAGTTAGCGACAAGGCCTCATTCACGAGTTTGTTATTTTATCTTGCGAGTATAATTATCTTGGCCTAAAAGAGAGAAGAGGGGTTGCACTCACCAGAGCTTTCTCAGGTTCCCCCTGGGACTCGGAACAGGAAGAGTCCATGGTTCCACAGAGAACGGCCTGTTAGAGCTGCTTAGCGGACTGCATGTCTGAAAGAGAGAATCGGAAAGTTACAGAACACATGCAGTTGGATCGACAGAGAGACAGTGGACAGAGAGAGAGAGAGAGAGAGGGAGAGAGAGCGACAGAGAGAGAACGAGAAAATGAATAAAAACCCACACACGCACAAACACAATAGAAATAGATCTACAGAGAAACATCATTAGATCTACACACATTATTAGATCTACCACAGCGAACACCAGAAGATAAAGACCACAAGGAACAGTGGAGGTCGGCCAGAGAACAGTTACCAGCAGACACCTAGTACCATCTGCAGATTCCACTTATCAATGTCTCTGACAACTCATTTCTCTCAAGTCCGTCTGTGCTCAAAATACAGCCTCTCAGACTACTGATGAACTTTAACTATGACATCCACCATCTAGTCATACCTGCCAGTCTAACCCTACCTGCCAGTCTAACCCTACCTGCCAGTCTAACCTACCTGCCAGTCTAATCCTACCTGCCAGTCAAATCCTATCTGCCAGTCAAATCCTACCTGCCAGTCAAATCCTACCTGCCAGTCTAACCCTACCTGCCAGTCAAATCCTACCTGCCAGTCTAACCCTACCTGCCAGTCTAACCCTACCTGCCAGTCTAGTCATACCTGCCAGTCAAATCCTACCTGCCAGTCAAATCCTACCTGTCAGTCAAATCCTACCTGCCAGTCTAACCCTACCTGCCAGTCTAACCCTACCTGCCAGTCAAATCCTACCTGCCAGTCTAATCCTAACTGCCAGTCTAATCCTACCTGCCAGTCAAATCCTACCTGCCAGTCAAATCCTAACTGCCAGTCTAATCCTACCTGCCAGTCAAATCCTACCTGCCAGTCAAATCCTAACTGCCAGTCTAATCCTACCTGCCAGTCTAACCCCACCTGCCAGTCAAATCCTAACTGCCAGTCTAACCCTACCTGCCAGTCAAATCCTACCTGCCAGTCTAATCCTACCTGCCAGTCAAATCCTACCTGCCAGTCTAACCCTACCTGCCAGTCAAATCCTACCTGCCAGTCTAACCCTACCTGCCAGTCTAACCCTACCTGCCAGTCTAGTCATACCTGCCAGTCAAATCCTACCTGCCAGTCAAATCCTACCTGCCAGTCTAACCCTACCTGCCAGTCTAACCCTACCTGCCAGTCAAATCCTACCTGCCAGTCTAATCCTACCTGCCAGTCAAATCCTACCTGGCAGTCAAATCCTACCTGGCAGTCAAATCCTAACTGCCAGTCTAATCCTACCTGCCAGTCAAATCCTAACTGCCAGTCTAATCCTACCTGCCAGTCAAATCCTAACTGCCAGTCTAATCCTACCTGCCAGTCAAATCCTACCTGCCAGTCTAACCCTACCTGCCAGTCTAACCCTACCTGCCAGTCAAATCCTACCTGCCAGTCTAATCCTAACTGCCAGTCTAATCCTACCTGCCAGTCAAATCCTACCTGCCAGTCTAACCCTACCTGCCAGTCTAATCCTACCTGCCAGTCTCATCCTACATGTATTTCTGTCGGTGATCACATTAGGTTTTTAACACACTGTATTTCTCCCCACCACGCACGCACGCACACACATGCACAGTCGCGCACACACACACACACACACACACAGACACAGACACAGACACAGACACAGACACAGACACAGACACAGACACACACACACACACACACACACACACACACACACACACACACACACACACACACACACACACACACACAGTCCTTGAACTCTCCCGAGCACATTTGCGGAAAAAAAATAACCAGGACAGCTCCAAGTCTAGAGCGAAAAATAGTGAACATCCACATTCCATCTCAATGTCTCTCCAGTGGCTGATCCGGAACCAGAACTACATTGAATGGTGGCCAGACTGTTGTAGCGACAACACAGAAGCATCTGGACACACACACACACACACACATGCCCGTGGTTAACACGCAGGATGAAACAAATGACTTGCATGCTGAACCAGACCTAAGCAAACCAAATGATGGTCACCTTCTGTCTATTTCTAACCTAACAGTTTGACCACCCACACACACAGGCACTGGGCAATTAAAATATAATGACACAATGTAGGTAATAGAACGACACAACCGACATGTACTGAAATAGACATCGTGCCAATACAGCATTGGCTACTTAATGAGAAGCACCGGACTTGGTCACATTTTCCCAGCCGAGAGAAAACTCATTAGGCTGATGGAAAACAGGCAGGGGTGCCACGCTGGTGGGCCGACACATGAAGGACGAACTCCACTACGTTCTTCACCCAATCACGCGTGAGCAGCAGACGGACATGCCAATATCAGGATAGGCAAGGGAAGTCTGGCTGTCAGGCCTAACGAGGGAGGGCTACTCTGGGACAGACGAGCCAACTGGACACGGAGACTGCTGTCCCGCTCTCCCATCTTAGCAGTGTGGAGTCAGGGGTGACAGGATGCTGTGATGGGGGGGGGGGCAACACTCAGTCAGTCAGTCAGTATACCCCAGCGCTCCTAAAACATCGCGTTAGCAACCAGGTACCGCAGCCACGCCTCACCACCCTCATCGTTGACACATTAGACGCAACACAGGAGTGGAATGTGATCTCAGAAGGCTAGATCCGGCTTATTCTAGTGACACACATGTGCACGTGCACGTTTACACACACACACACAATGTCTCTCTCTCGCTCTGCCCTCTCACCGTCTGAACAAAAAACAAGTGGTCTCAAATTCTTCCCTCAAGAACGGCCGCTTTATCGACTGAAATGGCAGGTCATGGAAGCATTCCTATGGTGACAGCTCAATGTGGTGTCACCCTGGAAACAATGACAGAAATGGCAGGTCATGGAAGCATTCCTATGGTGACAGCTCAATGTGGCGTCACCCTGGAAACAATGACAGAAATGGCAGGTCATAGAAGCATTCCTATGGTGACAGCTCAATGTGGCGTCACCCTGGAAGCAATGACAGAAATGGCAGGTCATAGAAGCATTCCTATGGTGACAGCTCAATTATGGCGTCACCATGGAAACAATGACAGAAATGGCAGGTCATAGAAGCATTCCTATGGTGACAGCTCAGTGTGGTGTCACCCTGGAAACAATGACAGAAATGGCAGGTCATGGAAGCATTCCTATGGTGACAGCTCAATGTGATGTCACCCTGGAAACAATGACAGAAATGGCAGGTCATGGAAGCATTCCTATGGTGACAGCTCAATGTGTCACCCTGGAAGCAATGACAGAAATGGCAGGTCATGGAAGCATTCCTATGGTGACAGCTCAATGTGGCGTCACCCTGGAAACAATGACAGAAATGGCAGGTCATAGAAGCATTCCTATGGTGACAGCTCAATGTGGCGTCACCCTGGAAGCAATGACAGAAATGGCAGGTCATAGAAGCATTCCTATGGTGACAGCTCAATTATGGCGTCACCATGGAAACAATGACAGAAATGGCAGGTCATAGAAGCATTCCTATGGTGACAGCTCAATGTGGTGTGACCCTGGAAACAATGACAGAAATGGCAGGTCATAGAAGCATTCCTATGGTGACAGCTCAATGTGGTGTGACCCTGGAAACAGCAGGCAGCCAGGAGATTCTGTCAGGAAAATATACTCTGAGATTTTAGAGGGTAATAAACTGTGTCGTCCCATTTGGGTGATTTTAAAATTCTATTGTTCCGGGGTATAACCGTGTTGGTCAGAGTGTAGGTTAGAGTGTAGATTATAGTGTAGGTTAGAGTGTAGGTTATAGTGTAGGACAGAGTGTTGGTCAGAGTGTAGGTCAGAGTGTAGGCCAGAGTGTAGGTTACAGTGTAGGTTAGAGTGTAGATTACAGTGTAGGTTAGAGTGTAGATTACAGTGTAGGTTAGAGTGTAGATTACAGTGTAGGTTAGAGTGTAGGTTATAGTGTAGGACAGAGTGTTGGTCAGAGTGCAGGTTAGAGTGCAGGTTATAGTGTAGGACAGAGTGTTGGTCAGAGTGTAGGTTAGAGTGTAGATTACAGTGTGGGTTAGAGTGTAGGTTAGAGTGTAGGTCAGAGTGTAGGTTAGAGTGTAGGTTAGAGTGTAGGTTAGAGTGTAGGTTATAGTGTAGGTTAGAGTGTAGGTTAGAGTGTAGATTAGAGTGTAGGTTAGAGTGTAGGTCAGAGTGTAGGTTAGAGTGTAGGTTAGAGTGTAGGTTAGAGTGTAGGTTAGAGTGTAGATTAGAGTGCAGGTCAGAGTGTAGGTTAGAGTGTAGGTTATAGTGTAGGTTAGAGTGTAGGTTAGAGTGTAGGTTAGAGTGTAGGTTAGAGTGTAGGTTAGAGTGTAGGTTAGAGTGTAGATAATTGTGTAGGCCCTTGATATAGGCCCTACAAATATTAATCACACACCAGCGCACACATATCTCTCTTACATACATGGTATCTGTACCTAAGTATCACAAAACTTTCAGAGACTTTTAAGATGTCTACAGGAGTCTTGACTAGGTTTCAATTAAAGCAGAGACTTTTAAATACCTGTTAGAGTATTCAGAGTATAAGTTAAATATAACAAAAGAAAACAATGTGAACCTGCTCTAACCATGTGTGAACTCTGTTCAAAAAGCCTGGCTTCACCAGCTTAGAAATCAAACAAAAGTCGTGACAAAACCATGATTACAGAACACATGAGTAGCCTAGTCGTCACACCCAGTGACACCTCTCTCTATAGTCACATGTCACATGATGATGTCTGTTAATGAAAGCCTTGTATAATATATAATCTTGGCACTGGTTTCTTCTTGTTCTCTTATGGGGCATTGTTCTAGCGTTTAACGCCACATACCCTCCACGTACTCCCAGGGGCATGCCTCAGAGGTCACGCCCAGCGTCTTGGCCCTGAAGCGAGGATATTTTTAGCCCCTTAATCTTGTCTGGGCAACACCAAGCCAGACGCAATAATGGTGTAAGGGTGGACCAGGGAACCCTTCCTAGAGGCAGTACGTCAGGCAGCTGAGAGGCAGTACGTCAGGTGCCAATGGCACAGCTGAGGCCTCTCCCCTTCCAGGCATTCTGCACTGAGGTAGAAATACACAACAGACTTCTTTATAAAAGTCGATTCATAGACTGTTCTGGATACACTGTACCAGTTGTTTAGATCATTGCAATAAGGGCACGAGGAGGTGTGGCTTATGTTATGTGTCAGTAGGACAGTAGAGTAGCGGTATTTTAAAGGAGAATTTAGTATAGTAAGGCACACTACAGAAATGTAGTAAACACCTGATCCAATAGGATGTAGTAGATTTTCTTGCAAAGCTGAGCACAATAGTTGTATAGACTTTGTTCGACGCCTATTAAAGGTGAAACCACTGATTTGCATTCAGTTGATGGATTGTGCTAGTTGTTTTCCCCTCACCCACACCACAGGGGTTCGTTTCTACATTAGCGTCTGCCACTACGGTAGTTCATTAGATGTGTGGGTGACAGTAGGATCCGGTTTGCAGGTTTTTACGACCAGATTACACTGCTTCATGACTTTCTAGATCTTGTGTTGTGCAAAAATATGCTAGTTGAAGGACAAGGACAGATGCAGCTCCAAAACAATGTTCAGTTTTCGTTCAGGCCCATACAGATATCAGGCACCAGGAGGAATTTTTATTTTGGACATTAGCCACTCTGTGTTTCCAAGATTAATTAAAAAAGGACCGTTTGTGGATGTGCAGCACTGTTTCCCTGGGGAACAGTCACTTGGGTGAGGTTGGCCTTTATAACTAAGGACGTGCTCAAGAAGGCGTGACAAGGTCAGGAGTAAGGATAATTGGAGACATCTGGACATGTCAATGGAGAGCCCTGAATCTGTGTGTGTGTGTGTGTGTGTGTGTGTGTGTGTGTGTGTGTGTGTGTGTGTGTGTGTGAATATGTCAGTACCAAGCTATGAAATGTGATGTGTTATTACATTGGAAGTAGGTTATAGTGTACATAAGAGCTAACGCAGGTGTGTGTGTGTGCATATAAGAGCTAACGCAGGTGTGTGTGTGTGCATATAAGAGCAAACGCAGGTGTGTGTACGCTTGTGGGCCTGTGTGCAATGTCAGTTACAGCCTCAGAGCTTGCTCGGTTAACGAGAAATTGAAATCCTGACAGGAAGCATGACCTCCGACCCGTGGGCTTCCATTCACTCTGCAGATGGGGTCTTTTTACATTAGACATGTACATAAAAGCCATGAAGAGGCCTAATATGCATTAGAGCATACATTATTGTATTATGGACGATAAGCACTGGTCATATATAATGTGAATGAGTAGGACACTGCATTTCCTGTCAGCCGGCGTGAAATTGGATGTTGCAACTCTAAACCTCAATTAAGAAAGAGGATTTTACAGAGCATCTGGCCCCTTATTGTGTGTCTGGCGAGAGAGAGAGGAACCTGCACGTGTACAGATTATTCTGTTCTGTTGCTGATTAATTAAAGACCAAGTTGACAATAACCACAAATAGTACACAATGACATCAGACTCATTCAGGATGTACATACACTAAATGGCTGGAGGGGTTGGCATTGTAGATTTGGGATTGTTTAAAAAATGCTCAACGTGTTTCCGTCCAAAATGCACAATGGTCATCAGTCAGCACACTGACAGGACACAAACAAAAATGGACGTGTGCTCCGTACTGGAAATGTCCAATACTGCTGGAAACAGGTACTGGTTAAGGATCCCCTTTCAAAGCCAACAGTGGCGGTACAAGGGTACGAGTCGGACAAATGTGCCTTTGACTAGCCGGTAGCTGGAATAAATTGCCGTTCAGATACCGAAAACATGTTTTGGTGGAAAGCCTAAAAATTGTTCCAACCTTTTTTCGAAACCGTTTGCTACTCATTTATGGGGCTACGACTCCCAACCTGTTGGAAGACATCTACATTATATCAGTGTCATACCTAGAGAATTATGTTAGAAAAAAACACAGCCCTGGACACAAGTATGTTCTATACACACAACAAGCTGATGCTACTAGACGTCAATTGGGATTCAGCAGTCTGTCTAAAACCTGAAATCTCAAACAAACAGCTCTGTTGCTTAGCCTTCATCATCCATTGTATAGTACTCTGTCATGTGAATGTGATTGGACAGACAGCATCGCTAACCAATAGGGAGGCCGCAGAAACTATGCCAGCCAATCCGGAATGTCCCACCTGCTCACACGATCTGCGACACTTTATCTTTGTGACATTAATCTTGTCAGTGTGTCACAGATTTCGAAAAGGGAACGACAGCAGAGATTTTTCCACAAGCTCCGATGCAAACACAGTGGTGGAAACACAGTGGAGACATCCTTTTTCACCAATCTAAATCTGTTCCCCGTACAGTTTAGGCATTCCTTGGAGTGTTAGAGTGTTAAATGCACCAACTGGCAGGTTTTCAAGGTAATTACCCTCAGTGTATGGGATAGACTTAACATATCAAATAGATAATAGAACTGATAATAGAGCTAAAAATAGAACCATTAATAGTTCTATGTAATAGTCGATGTGAAAGAACACACCTGTCAACCGCCCCCTTTGAGGTCTTCCGCCCACTTTCTCGCAGTTCATAAAGGCCAGGTTGAAAGCGGACGGGCTTTATGTGATATCCGCATTTCGGAAATTGTGGAAACAGAGGACACATCGTCTGCGATTGCATCAGACGTCCTAGTTGATAACATTGCACCGGGAGATAAGAGCTCCACACCCAGCACTTTCCAAGTCTCCCAATCATATGTATGCGACGAATTCACGATCGCCCTCTGAATTTATGAAGACTTTCACACGATGAATCGAGAGTTGACCACAGACAAACAGGAGCACTGAAACAGTTGTCGCAGTCCTCTAGCAGATGTTGCAGTGCCATGTGTGTAAGAGACTGCCTCTGTTCCCCTCTATGCCAGTGTGGCCACTCCCCTTGCCAGCAGTGAGAATTATTCAAGGACAATGTCTTACACCTGTGTTTGTTTCTCACCTGTTCTGTGTTCAGTTCGTTAGTGTCTGCATTTAGCTTGGTCTGTGTCAGTTTGTCTGTGTCGGTCATTGTTTCAGGTACGTTGGGTTCTAGTTCTATGTCTGTGTCATGTCTGCGTTCCATGTCGGTATGCATGTTACTTTGTCGTTTGTTAGATGTATTTCCTTGTTCGTTCAAGTATTTAGTCTTCCCTGTGTCACTGAGTGTCGGGCTTTGTTAAGGTATGTTGGTTCGTTTGTCTTGAGTCTGTTTGTTTGTATGGAGGTTTTGTGCTTAGTACTGTATTCCTGTCAGTCTGTGTATTGGTTGGGTTTGTCTGGTTGTGGTGCATAGTCTGTGTCTAGGTTTATTAGTTCTGTCTTTGTTTCTAGTTACTGTAACCGTTTAGTAGTCCTTGAGGTTTCATTCACTGTCAGTCCTGTTAGAGTCTTTGTGTTTCATGCTGTGTTCTGTCTGTTAGTCCGTTTGTGTTTAGTTCGGTTCTAGTCCATGATTTCTTGTGTTTTAGTTTGTGGTATTCCTGTTTTGAGTTTACTCCTTGGTTTTGTTGTTTCAGTGTTTCAGTTCTGATGTTCAGTGCCTGTTCTGCCTGGATGAGAATAAAAACCCTGTTTTGGAAATTATTCTCTGCAATTGTGTCTATTCCTTGCCATCTGCCAAAAGGCAGATCGTGACAATGTGTGCTACACTGTCATTGATGTAACAGATTAGGCAAAACAGCAAAGTAGGGAAAAGAACATCCAGCAAATGGTTTGGCACTTAGCTCCATTGTGCCCATGCGACCACACACACATGAATAGGTCGGGAAAACACAAGTGATGCGGTACGAGGTATCTAGGCAACCAAAGGTCTCATATATAGGGTTGACATCTTCATAATATGTTATGGCCCCATTCTGTCAGTGATACACAACCACCTGGTCCTATTGGAGGCATATGCAGTCCAATCTGATTTAGCCTGTCTAATACACTGCGTGTTATTCAGCATGAAGCCTTCACCTCATATTAACTGTCTGACGATGGGGAGGAATCCATGCGCAGTGGGAGATCATGGTCACGTACCGTTAATTTGCACACCTGGGTCTTCTATTGGCACTTGCTTTTCCGAAGGATGCATTGCTATAGCAACAACTGTCAAGATATCTAACGAAGACCCTTTGCAATAGCTATTACTGATGTCTGCCTAAAGGGGAAGTTCACCAAACTTATTATTTTTGTCTGACAACATCATTGCCGTTGATGACAATGCCTTATGACAAAATGTCTAAGCTAGTTTTAAAACAATGCGAAACACTGAAAACTAATTTATCCCCAAGCTTTTTCTAGATTTGTCTCTACAGTGAATTTTAGTAGGTCCTCACTCTCCCATGAGTCCTCGCTGCTGTATCAGTGCAGTTGTGTAAGACGCATTATTCAAACAGGGCTTAAAGGGTCAATTATCTGGATAATGTGACGTGTTGGATTGGAGCATTTAATAACATGCTTACACATTATCAAAATCCATCGGTGCATCCCTAATTGTAGTCATGGACATTCCGTGTAATTTTGCTCAAAATACAGTTTAAGGGACGACATAACGGTATTAAAAGAGTAGAAATAAGGCCCTTATGTTTGTAAAATGGAAACACTTTCATTAGCACCAGGAATGATGTAATGGAAAAATGATTTAAAAGGTACCCATTACTCGTTATAATGATAATGTGTAACATTATTACTACCATAGTGGGTATAAAACCTATCAGTGTAGTATAAAATTACATGACTTAGTAACGCGCCTTCTTGGTTTAATCTCAGGATTTGTTTACATCTGTCAAGTGGCGCTACAGCATGTTGGCATTGAGAATGTATTTCATTAACATGGCCGACACCTTCATTCCATCTCAGCATGAGTAATTGTACTCCGTAATGTGATTGTGGTGGCTCAGGGCTTGTTTCCACTACCAAACAAGGACCATAAATACATCAAAAAAATGTTTAAAGTATGCATTCAATTGTCCCTCCACTACCTGACAATGAATTTGTTCCTCTTTGAGCTATTACACAGCACGCCCACAAACCAGTGTACTTATTGTCAGGAGACTGGAACTAGAAGGAATTTAGCACAGCTAGTTTCACAGCATGTCAGCAACTGCAAATGGAGCAATGGCCATGTCACAGACATCCCAAGGCTGAGCAACAGTACACAGGCCTGGGCTGTAGGCCCTCGGTTTAAGGGTTAATGGGAACTACATTTGACAGGCAAATTAACCTTGATGTCCTGAGCATATGACAGAGTGTCTAGTCTAGGTCTCATCAATAAAATCCTTCAAGTTTTGCCTTCTGGATTAACCTTTCAATGACATGCAAATGTGCCGAGAATGGAAAACATGAAAATATGTGGTTCCCAATGAAAGCCTGCCTACCAGACCACTACTGAATGTTTAGTAGTGACCTTATTTTTACTCTCACTTTTTTAGGAAGTGATGATAGTAATGTGTGACCAAGGAAGGATAGATATATCCTCTAACAACAAAGGCCGAGTTCAAACAAAATTATGTAGTATAAACCTGGTTTAAATGTAGGCTAACTAATAAAATAGAATGTCCTACTCTTATTACATTTTTTTGTCTTTGTAGGTCAGTACAGCCTGGCTGTAAAATGTCTATGTTTTTAGTGTCTTTTGGTTCTGTTTGTATGATCTTTGTTTGTTTCAGTTTAGTTCCACATGCATCTCTTGTACCTCATCATGTCCTTATTTAAGTTCCTCCTGTACTTACATTTGTTTGTTGACAGTCATTGTTGTCACGGTCATTGTTTTTTTTGTTTGTTCTATATAGAACATATTTTGGTGTAAGTCTTTGAAATAAATAACCTTCTATTTAAAGATATGTCCTCTGCGTCATTGTCCTGCGCCCCCTGGACCATGACAGTAATGTAATTTATGTACAACTATACCCGGGAATTTAAATAAATGCTTTATTCATTGTGTTAAGCACAATAAATAGAAAATGTGAAATCATAATAAACATACAGCAAATAAAGATTCTCTTTCTGTAGTTGTACATTAAACCTGGATATAAATGTGGTAAATAAGGTAATTACACCTTAACAAACCGGCAACAGAGACTCAAGCACAAAGGTAAGAGGAACCTGGTGTAGAATATATCAATGTGTTGTATTAGGTTGCTGGGCTATTTACTTATGAGTGAGAGTTGTAATCTAATACCCAATGAGGACTGGGCATACTGACATGTAACACAACATCCGGAGTCATGGGAACATTGAATTAAAACACAGCTTTCAGAGCACAACATCTATCGGATAGAAAACAACAATTGCAAATGCATGCATGACTTGCATTGTAATATCCGATCATGCATTATTTAAACATGGAAACTATCAGATTGTATATTTGCAACAGATGTAGCAAGACCTCTTGCACCAGAACTATCAAGTCACGTATACCATGACTGGTTGACTGTCCTGTCATCTTGTTACTACAATATGTCCTGTCAAAACTACAGGCTGAGGATGAAAAAACAAAAAAATTGGTCTCATTTACTTACATCATCTAGTAAAAATAATTGTAAAAAAACAACAAGAAATGCTGGCTGGATCCTGTATCATCATCTATTACATAACCACCACCAGGCTAGCCGACTGATTGTGTCAGTTAGCATGCTACCAAGCTAACCATGTAAGGATAATCTCCAGCATTAGAGACATTAAAGTTAAATAGCATACAACACCATAAGATAAATACGCACAAAAACGATTAACTCAGCTAGCAATAAGTGGCGGATGTGACTCTTGACTCTACCGCACAAATAAACCTTTCCATTTTGTCGCATTGTGTCACCATCTCTGTTACACTCGTATAACACACATCCACATGAAGGTAGACAACAGTAGGCATCCTTACCTTGCTTGGACTGGTCCGATTATCTGGTGGTACCATCCAATGTTGGACAGCAGCAACTTGATTATGGTGCAATGCTTTCCCCTCGTCCGCTTGTATAGTATAGTATGAGCAAACTGCAGAAATGGCAAGCTAATATCTAGCTAACACACATACAGTACTACATCACCCAACAACAGTACAGAAGTCAGAACAGCTACTGACACAAAGGTTTGGGAGACAACGATGCTAAAACGTGCTTTGTGTTTTATTGAGAATAACCGAATAAGTTAATTAAATATAGGTCCGTTTCTAAAACTAGTATGTCAACCAAGTTAAAAGTCGACCGAAATGTGTGTTCGGTCCTGTACGTCCGATTTCTTCCT
This sequence comes from Dallia pectoralis, assembly GCA_029465975.1. Lineage (NCBI taxonomy): Eukaryota > Metazoa > Chordata > Actinopteri > Esociformes > Umbridae > Dallia > Dallia pectoralis. Next base: position 17,513,161 of record CM055736.1, read on the forward strand.
GCGAGTGCGAACGTTGAATCTGTGCTCGATTGAAAAGCCTGTGAGTTTGTCTATCGGCAATCGACTACTTTTGCTTGAATCGTAGTGGCTATAATGTGAAGTAGGTGACTATAAATAACAATGTTTCTGCTCCGCATATGGTAGAATTAAGATGCCTTTTATTAATATCTGTTTGCTATGTAAATGTTGCCCTAGATAGAAAAACGTAAACATACATAATCAGTATGTTTAGCCTCGTATTTTTGGGATGGGTAGAGTCAGTCTGACCCCTTGTTGCAGATTTTGGTAGCACAATCTATAAAAAATGTGTTTACCGGTATGTTATTTCGCTGTAAACCCTGTAAGCTTATTTTGCAATGACGACCCGGGTAAAGACATAACGATTGCTTGCATGGTCTTTTTAAAAAAAGATATCGTCCGCAATACCACATTCATAAAACCAAATCTACCACTTACAGAAACGGACCACCCTATTTACTTGCTAATGGTTATAATAACCGGTCATAACCATATCAGAGTACCACCAAATGTTTATAGACGTATGCAAAAACAACTTCAGTGGTATAAATACCTTGGAAGTGCTTGTAATGCAGGGTGAAACTTGTAAAACAGTTCGTTTAAGATGATTTATTGGTCAGTGCAGGTACTGCTGCAAAACATGATAAAATCCAGTCCATGCTCTGTCAGAAAAATCACTCTATTCTATATCTTACCCAATTGGCTCTGTGATTTAAACATACACAATACACCTACAGAGAACATATATTTTAAAATGTCCAGCTTTGTGTAAATGTGTAAATTGTTGTGTATAGTCAAGTAGAATCACTATGTCCTCAGTAAGATATGAAATTCCAAGTTAGAAATCAAGTGGTTTTGATCTGATGGGTAACAAATCAGCAAGACGGCGCCACAGTTACAATCATTGGCCATAAATTATAAACGGCATCTTTAAAGATCTTCTAAAGTTCAGTCTGGGACTTATGCGATTAACAATATAATATTTAATACTAACATTTTGGGCTGGATGTGTAATGTGTTGTGTAAAAAAATTCCAAAAATGATTGACAACATCATAAAGTATAAAAAGTAAAGAAGGTCATACTTGTGGTGATAAATATATTTTGTAAAAAAAAAAGTAGACTATATTTCAAATATTGGTGTACCGTGTTTTAATGTCCGTAGATTTTACTATCACATTTAACAATAAACTAGGTTTCCTGAAAAATGTTCCTGAAAAAAATCAATTACAATAAAATGATACGGAGCCTGAGCAATATGGACATGACAGAGATTCTATAACACAAAACTATGTAATGCGCTCTGCTGATAACTCATTCTTGGTTTAGTCCTTACACCCTGTAAAAACGTGTGAAAACGTTTACAGAATACGCAAATAAACTGCTTTTTTTGCCGGGAAATACATAAATTGTTTGAGATAACTGAATTTACATTTCAATGTTCAATGATTATGAATCAGATATTTTGGATTATAGTGATTTTTCGATAATTTCTTTGAACCCAATTAGAAATCTATCTATTAAATGTTAAATATGTGGATGAGGAAATAAGAATTATTTCACGTGCATCGTGTTAATTATTCGCTGTCAAGGTCATGCATGCACGGATGTAAAGCAATCATTATGCACACTTTGATGGAATAACAGTAGGCTTGCACAATGGCTTTACATTAGCCTCACATTGCTTTTGGGTACTTTTAATCTCCTTATGCAATGACACCCTACAGACATCTACTATGCATTGCCCGCTCCACTTCCTAAAACACCTATGTGACACAATTACGTAATGCAACATCCATGTATGATGTACCTACACACAATCGACGGGTGGTAATTCCAGGGCTTTTGCACAGTGCATCCCCATCTCCTGTCAGTGTCTACAGAGCAGTCCTTCCCAGAATGCTTGGCGCGATAGACCACCAAGATGGCGGACGTTATGGATGAATATGAGAAAGAAGCTGGCTGTGTCCCTATTCTCCATCCAGAGGTAAGTTGCTCGGCCTCGCATCGCTTTTGCGCCATATATAACATCTAGAGCGGATAGTGTACATGTCGGAGTCCACGGTACAGTAAAGATTCACCGTGTTTTAGGGGAACCTCCATGTCCCCCTCACCGAGAGAGAGGCCAGCCACCAAATGCATCTGTCAGGTTTTCCTGTGCTGCGTAATAGCATGGTAGCTAACTAGCATGCTAACTAGCACTTAGCAAGCTAAACGGCTGTCTGTTCTGTACGTAGCCTGGTAGCTAACTAGCATGCGATCTAAACGGCTGTATGTTCTGTATGTAGCCTGGTGGCTAGCGTTAGTCAATAACACGTAATTCATTTTTTACATTGCTTATTGTACTCTTCATATAATCTATCCTGCAAATAACTGGATTGCAGTTATATAGTATAATATAGCATTGCAGCTAGCCGATGTGGTTTATTATTGACAACAAGCAGGGCTTTGTGCAGCCCGATAATAAATGACTGATCTGCTGAAATGTCGTGCTGTTTAGTCGGGGAATGGCAATGTTGACGCAAACTATGTCTGACATTACTGTGTGAGTAGCTTGGTTCTAGCGTTTGAACATAACTGTGACATGCTTCTAAATTAACTGCTTATCCAATATTATAATGTTTACGATAAGCCAAATGAGCCACATCAATTGTGTTAGCTATAGTGGCTAGTAGTACCTCAGTAGAGCCAGCAACGAGCTAATATAGCTAACAAATGTGTTAGCTCGCCAGGCTAATGTGGTTTGGAAATGAAATAAACACGTCAATGTCATGCTATTCAAGTGAGGTTGATTCACCTAGTCATACGTTTAACGCTCAGGCGTTAACCTTGGTTTAACAAAATCGAGACCAGGCCTTTGTATGCTGATTGCCTTGATGGACCTACAATGTTATTGTCTACAAGAGTACAACGCCTTATTAACTAACATATTACCGGCTACTGTCACTAACAGACGTAGTTTACTGTATTAGTTTTGCCTGCTCAGATTACTACTAGTCTAACTAACCCAGTACCCAAATACATTGATAAAGAACTTGTGTCAGGGTTGAGAATCTTAAATCAGAATCAGGTTTATTACACACAGTCAAGAGACCCTTCCGATTTTGACGTATGTACTGGGTAAATATACAATGTACAACTTTAGGACTACATAATGCCTAAGTGTGGTCTGTGAAATGACCTTAATGGAATTTCATGCGTACAAACATATTTGCTATCTAGTGTACAGATGACAAAATGTAGGCCCAAAATTGAAGGAACCTTTTGATATACATATATATATATATATCACCTCAGTATAAATTAGAGTTGTGTCTTTTGCCAAATAAACAAAACACTGATCGTATTAACTTTTGACAGCCGTAACGCTTAAACCACAATATCTACAGTGATTTTGGGTTACTGTCGCACCTTGAGTGACAATAAATCCTAACGTAATGTATTCTTGCTACATTATTACATAGTAATACATTATATATACCACTGGACAGACAAGTGGCCCAAATTATATTTGATAACTCTGTCTGCATTCTTTTTTTATTTGAGCACCAAATTAAATTTCTTTTTTTGACAAGTTGCTTTTTATTATTTACTATATCGTTTTTAAATTCAGGATAAATATGGATTAAAAACAATTATATAATTCTACCCTGACGTTGTTTTGGACTCCGAACTGCTGGAAATGACAGCTCTGGAGGAAAGTTAGCTTAGGATAAAATCCCAAACCAGTGTATGTTTGTGATGCCTACCCATTTATGGACTAAATTTCCCCACAATTCTTTTGTTTAGACTAATCAATAAGCCTAGTTGAACTGTAAGGACTTAGTGGAGATGAACAACCCCATGTTGACCTTTTGACTCCACCATTTAGAGGGATCGACTCTTTGTGAAAACTACCATCTGTCCTTTGTTTCCTTGACCCAAAGTGTGTCTCGTCGTTTCACATAATCATTTCACATATTTTCAACCATTGACTCAGGTGTGGCTTTCAAGGCTGATTTCTGTTGCATGTTCATCAATCTTAAAGTGCACCCTGCACAGCCAAAAAAGGACTGGCCACCCTCAGAGCCTGGTTCCTCTCTAGGTTTCTTCCTAACTTCAACCCATCAGGGAGTTTTTTCCTAGCCACTTGTATCAACTTGTTGATGTTTGCTCTGTCAGTTTCAGGCTGGGTGTTTGTAAAAGCACTTTGTGACAACTTTGTTGTTAAAAGGGCTTTATAAAATACATTTTGATTGAATGAATATAAATGATGTGATAATTTGACCCTTTTCAGACATGGACTCGAAAGGGCTTTGATTACGGCATAGTAAATCTGTAAAGGTAACAACATTGCCATTCAAATGATAAAGCTGCCTCTTTAGGGGCAGGTGACTACCTCGTGAAACTGTTTGAGTGAATGTGAAGAGTTTGCACGGCGTCATTCCCACTGACTTCAGTAGAAGCATGTTTTACGGATCAGCGTTGGTCTGGTGCAGCTGTTCAGTCATAGTGTCCTGACCTCTGGGCTAATGGACCATGACTTAAATATAAATATTTCTTATGTAAGTAGAAGCAAGTATGCACTCACTGTTTTCTCGATTATATGTTAAGGAAAAGCTTGAGTAGTTTCCTTTTAATTGGATAAATAGCGGAACGTTTTATGCCGATGAAGTGTCATGCGACAGTTGTTAGCCTCGTGCTTAGTTCTATGGGTAATATTAGGTACGCTTAACCTTACTATCGTTAGCTACTGTATATCTACTGTATGTCCCCAACCAGCTACTGTATGTCCCCAACCAGCTACTGTATGCCCCCAACCAGCTACTGTATGTCCCCAACCAGCTACTGTATGTCCCCAACCAGCTACTGTATGTCCCCAACCAGCTACTGTATGTCCCCAACCAGAACTCTCTGTTTTTATCCAGTTTTCCATCCATTGCCTTCTAGTGAATATGCCCTTGCTCTGCTGTCTTCACCTGGTTCTTTTCATACAGACATGTACAGAGAGCTGCCTCAGCATTTCTTGCTGCTCTAGTTTAACGTAATAACATAACCTGTTTCTGCCCCTGGAGGGGCAGAAGTTGCTCAAACCCGTTTCTCAGCATTTTTTATTTTTTTCCTTCTCTCAACAAAATAAGAGCCTGTAAAGTGACCCCTTTCTTTTCCTCGCTAAAAGGTGTTGGTAGTTCAGCAAACTGCTAGGTGGGTTGCTGGTGGGTTTGCTAACATGCTTCTAAATATGGCTTCACTATTCCTGTAAAGAGTAGTGGCTCCCTTCAGAGGGGACGGGGGGCCAGGTGGGGACGGGGGGCTAGAGGGGACGGGGGGGCCAGACCTTTACAGACCTATGCCTATAAATTACCTGATAGCTTTGATACCTGTGCTCATTTGAATTATATTATCATTACCATCTTCCTCTATATATGTATATATAGGGGGAGGTCGACGGGTGTTGTGACATATTTCACCTGAATGACTTGTGTGGACATGGCTTTTTTTCTGTATCATCAATTACACCCAGCATCTCCGGTACTCTCATCCTCTTATGCTCTCTGACCCTTGAGCTCAATCTTTCCCAACAGGAAATCAAGCCCCAGAGTCACTATAACCATGGCTACAGCGAGAGTGTGGCACGCAAGAGTCACACGGATGACTACAGCACCTGGGACATTGTCAAAGCTACACAGTGAGTACAAGCGCATAGATAACTGTACTGAGACTTATTTCACACCAGTTTGGTTGAATGAGATTAAGGAAGTGAATGTCCGCTGAGGAAACCATTTCATTGTTCTACAACTTTAAATAAAGCCTTGATTTGAGGCTTGGTTTACCTCGTTATTGTCTTGGTGCATGCTTGTGGCAGTTTACAGAAGTGTCATTTAAGCACTAGGTCAATTTTATTGACACGCTTAATTTAGTGTAGATCCCTAGCGGAATCATTCCTCACTTACTACTAATTTAAGAGTGTTGTCAGTGTAAACGTACCTCTGTCTTTATATAGAAACATAGGATTAGCTTCCCCTCCCCCCAAATACAAAACCTCGACCACAATCGCTCCAGCTCCCCTGAGCTCATTTGCCTATTTGGTGACACACGTGCCCCTAGTATGGACGTTAGCAACAAACCGCCAATGGCTCCTTTATTTCCTGTGTGATTTATTTCCCTTTCGGTTACTTCCTATTCAAACTCGTTTTATGTATGTTTTCATTGAAAAAAAACTAGGATATTTTTAAGTGACTTCAAACTTTTTAACAATAGTGTATGTTAGGGCTGAAGGATTTTGGAAAGTAATGAAATAGCGTTTTTCTTCACCAGTATTGCGATTATTATTATTTTATGCCTTTAATCATCATCTGTGTTATTCCAAAAAGCCAATTCATAAATACATTTATAGTATGACCAACACAAAATTAGATAGGTATCGGTATACGATTAAACATAAACTGTTCTTTCCTGTATGCCAGGGCTATATGTTATGTTGAAATTAGGTGATGTATGAGCTAATATGAATATTTTTTTTAACTACTTCAATCACAATGGCATGTTGACTGAGTTATTGAACTTATTATTTGTAAACATGTAATAATTAGCCTGACAACATAAAGCATAGACAAATAAGCCTGGTATGAACATATATATGTCAGTAACAAATCACCCTAACTGGTGTGCAGGTCGCAGAAATATTACAAATAAAAAGTATGTGACTTTACCACTATATATATATATATATGTATGTATGTATGTATATATGTATGTATGTATACTAGATTTTGATCTTATACCCCTGTTTCCTTCAGGTATGGGATATTTGAGCGCTGCAGGGAGCTTGTGGAGGCTGGATATGATGTACGGCAGCCAGACAAAGAGAACGTCACACTGCTGCACTGGGCTGCCATCAACAATAGAATAGACTTGGTCAAGTAAGTGTCTCTCTATGGTTCAGTTAGTTTCCTGCTAGGGAATATGTCTTGGGTGACAGTAAATGCAGCCAGACCTGCTGCTCTGTCGGCCATTATGGTGCAGAGAGCATCTGGAATTACTAAAGAGCCACAGCAATAGGCATGGGAAACACCAAGTCCACCGTCCCTGGCCCGTCCCTGGCCCGTCCCTGGCCCGTCTCTGGCCTGTCTGTCTCTAGTCTCTTTGGTTTGTTAATAAATCTGTGTCTTACTTGTAACAGTGTCACCTGTTGTGTCTGATCGGCTAAGCATACACTGACTAAATATATTAATTTCTGTCTGTAGGTACTACATATCGAAGGGGGCCGTGGTGGATCAGTTGGGAGGGGACCTCAATTCCACACCACTTCATTGGGCCACAAGGTAAGTTACAACAATCACATCCTGTTGTGGTTCCTGATTTGTACACACGCCATGAGCAGTTTGAGGTAATGGAATCCCGCGCACAAGTGCTATTTAGTGAATTGGGAAGTGGACATATTAAAACTATATTTTTGTATGTTTTTTATGTGTTTTTACGCAGCACGCTACCTTTGATGCACATTGTGACTCTTATAGAACTTAAATTACATTTTGGCAATATTACATTTTATTAAAGATTTTTTTTTTTTAACAAGAGTAATCCAATTGAAACATTATCTGTTGACCGTGTAAACAATCATTTTCAAATGTGGCCCTTGTATGAATATTATAGTGCTTTATAAGGATTATAGTACAGTACTGCATTAGGTCCCCACCCTGAGTTTGGTCTGCTCCATTATTTATATGACCAGCAGGTGGAGCTCTATAAACAGCCTTCTTTTCGGTAGTGACATTTCACAACAGAAAGGCACTGGACTCTACACCGATGAGCCAAAATATTATGACCATATTATAGACAGACTCCCTATGTGTTTATTTCCTAGTTATCATGTTTTTGCTATTATTCAGCAATCTGGAAAGTAGTCAAACTGTGTGTGTGTGTGTGTGTGTGTGTGTGTGTGTGTGTGTGTGTGTGTGTGTGTGTGTGTGTGTGTGTGTGTGTGTGTGTGTGTGTCTGCAGGCAGGGCCACCTGTCCATGGTGGTGCAGCTACTGAAGTACGGGTCGGACCCTTCGCTCATCGATGGAGAGGGCTGTAGCTGTGTGCACCTGGCCGCCCAGTTCGGACACACCTCCATTGTGGCCTACCTCATCGCCAAAGGACAGGTATGGACACCAGAATATTCTGCCCAGCCAATTAGAGAACACTGTTCCTGACACATTCTCAACAGTCCACAAGTTTAACTGGGACTCGGCATCAGGTCATGCAACTTGCAGTCATCAAGAATGTTCTCAAATGTGCTAAAATTGTGTTGCTTATTTTGGCCACTTCGGGGTGATGCTTCGCTTATTTCTCTCCCAAATCATTCCAAATCAGACCTTCCCATAAATCGTCCTCTTTTCTTATTGGGGATGGCTTGTGACCAGGGGCACTGTCTTCTCTCAAACAGGATGTGGACATGATGGATCAGAACGGCATGACTCCCCTGATGTGGGCCGCTTACAGGACACACAGGTGTGTGTGTGTGTAACTATCTTGTCAGTACATGCCACCCCACGTTCTACTTCCACGCTAACCTTTGTCCCGCCCGCAGCGTGGATCCAACCCGGCTGCTGTTGACCTTCAACGTGTCGGTGAACCTGGGCGACAAGTACCACAAGAACACGGCTCTGCACTGGGCCGTGCTGGCTGGCAACACCACCGTCATCAGCCTGCTGCTAGACTCCAGCTCCAACGTGGACGCGCAGAACATCAAGGTCAGGGGCGGTCAAGGTCACCTAGAGTTGGGTTCAAGGTCACGAACCCTGTTAGCCGTTGCAGGAGAAGCAGCGTCGGTTTGACCGTGGCTGTTTTCGTGTTACTGCCGTCCTGACCGGTCACGGTCACATGAATGTCATGGGTTCTACAGAACTGTTGTATCTAAATGAATCATTATTTCCGTGTGTGGATTCTATGGACGTGAACCCGTATAGGCTGGCCGCCTGCGGACCAAGACGTGTCTGCTTGTTTCCGTGGTGATTGAAACTAGTATCTGAAAGGGTTCTTGTGTTTCCGTGCAGGGCGAGACGCCGTTGGACCTGGCCAAGCAGAGGAAGAACGTCTGGATGGTTAACCACTTACAGGAGGCACGGCAGGCCAAAGGCTATGACAGCCCTGGTTACCTGAAGAGGCTCAAGATGGACAAGGTAAGAGAGGAGTGCGCACACACACACACACACACACACACATACAACTCTGTCTGTTTCCCTTGCATAGAGAGGCCAGAGTATTGTGTCATGGCCATAATCAGGCAGTTTGTCAGCCGCTGTACTGTGCTGCTCATCCGGGGTCCGCTCAGTGTTTTTCCCACTAATAGTTTTGTCTATTTGGGGGCACATTTTCTCTGAGCCCTAATTGGCTTTATTTAATTTATAGCCCTGGCACGGGTCTTTGGGACAGTTAGGGCACACGCAGTGATATCGGATGTGTGTCCTGTGCTTTTTAATGAGTTGCTCCTGACCCTTAACCATTATTGGCATTTTTCATGATAGACAATGTTGTTTGTCATGGTTTGTCTTTACCTGTAGCGTGTAGCATGTTGGAGTTAATCACCATGTCACACTACCATGTTCCAGGGTCATTGAGGTGTGAAAGTCAAGGCAAATGATTCCAATCTAATTGTTTAATGCCCCCATCCAGGAGTTCAGGCAGAAGATAATGTTGGGGACCCCCTTCCTGGTGATCTGGCTGGTGGGCTTCATTGCAGACCTGGACATTGACTCCTGGTTACTGAAGGGCCTCATGTATGCTGGAGTCTGGGCCACTGTGCAGTTCCTTTCCAAGTATGTCACTCAGTCCTTCGCTCTTTGTGTCTCCTTCGCTCTTTGTATCTCCTTCGCTCTTTGTGTCTCCTTCGCTTTTTGTGTCTCCTTCGCTCTTTGTGTCTCCTTCGCTCTTTGTGTCTCCTTCGCTCTTTGTGTCTCCTTCGCTCTTTGTGTCTCCTTCGCTCTTTGTGTCTCCTTCGCTCTTTGTGTCTCCTTCGCCCTTTGTGTCTCCTTCGCCCTTTGTGTCTCCTTCGCCCTTTGTGTCTCCTTCGCCCTTTGTGTCTCCTTCGCCCTTTGTGTCTCCTTCGCCCTTTGTGTCTCCTTCGCTCTTTGTGTCTCCTTCGCTCTTTGTGTCTCCTACACTACCATCAAAACGTTAGGTCCATTAAAACAACAATGAAATTGTTTGAAAATACAGCAACCATCCCTCTTGTGTTCCAATTGCACGGTGTTTGCTAATCCAAGGTCAGGGGGGGTTACCTGGAAAGGTTCTAGAGACCTTTTGAATAAAGTTGTTAAGACCAAGAAGACTTATCGGTCTTCTAAAGACCTGAAAAGTCCTTATGACCTGAGGAACGGAGGATCTCGTACAACGATGTGCAATGCTCCATTAACAGAACAACAACTGGTTCTAACCATAAAAGGGAGTGGGAGGCCCCAGTGCACAACTGAGCAAGAGGACAAATACATAAGTGTCTAGTCTGAGACACAGGCACCTCAAAGGCCCTTAACTGGCAGCTTCTTATAATAGTACTTGCTAAACATCAGTCTCAATGTCAACAGTGAAGATGCGATCCCGGGTTGCTGACCTTCTAGGCAGTGTTGCAATATAAAAGCCATACATCAAAAACAAGCTGACCCCAAACTTTTGAACGATGGTGTTAATTCTAACCAACATCTAAGATTGCTTCTCTTTTTCTGATTTGCTCCTGTATCTGTATTTCAGGTCTTTCTTTGACCACTCCATGCACAGTGCCCTGCCCCTGGGAATCTACCTGGCAACCAAATTCTGGATGTATGTCACCTGGTTCTATTGGTTCTGGAATGATATCCTTCACAATAAGCCACCAGGGGGTGTGTGTGTGTGTGTACATGGGATTATGTGGTGTAGGTACATACAGGTTGAGGACGGGTGCACACAAGTGTGTATTCGCGTGTATTGTTTACTTGGATCTGCTGAGCCTTTACTTGTGTTCTTTAAACATCTCCTTGATGACCCACAGCTGCTTCGTTGTAATATTCCAGGTGTAGCACACCTTGTCAAGGCCTCATCCAACCCATGACTGGTTGGATTAGGTAAAGTAGTTCTGTGCTACCACCCAACGTCAGTCAGGATGAGTTTGATAATAACCACGACTCAGCAGCTGCTCTGCGATCAGTGTCTGTCCCTGGCCATCTCCCCTGCTTCTGGAACCGGTGCTTATTATCATTGCCTTTCACTCTGCTCAGGCCCTGTCTTGTCGGGAGGAAGCTTTTAAGTGTTTGTTTTTTTCATTGTCATCTCCCACTCACTTCCTGTGAGACTTCCTCTTTGAATTCCTGTTTATCTTGGCTGAGCATGCCAAACTCCGACGCTAATATGACGGTGAATAGGAAGGAACCACTCCATGGCTGTGCATCGGCTCGGGTGGACTAACGCGGTTTTGTTTCATCCTATAGGCTGGAACCGTCTGCCATTTGGTCGCACTTTGCCTGATCATCTGTCTCTGTGCAAAATCTGACCCAGCTGTGGTTCTGCGGTAGCCAGGCAACGTCTCTGTTATAATATATCTGGGGCGGTGCTGGGCCCGTGTTGGCTGGGCCTGTGTTGGCTGGGCCTTGTCTCTGCATTCACGTCTGGGTTGCATTGTCTCAGTCTCAGGCAGGATTTCTCCTCTCCGTCTGATCCTGCAGTCTAATTATATTCCAAGGCCTGCAGTTGAAATCCGATCTAGTGTGCCGTTGGGGCGGGGCCAGAACCTGCTGCCGTTTTATCCCTTAGCTGGTCGGCTTTCTTTTCTGCAAAACTCAAAGGAGAAAATATGTTTGTGTGAAAGAAGTTTTTAAGTGCTGTGTCACCGCCATGGTTTCTGTGTTTACTGTAATGGCAGGGGAGTTAGGTGGGACTGACAACATCTTGTAGGAGGTTCATTCCTTCACTGAACTGAACCCTGTAATTTGCAACTTTAAGGGGGGGCATCCAGTCAACATCTGAGCCATGAGGACATAGTAGAGCTGGTGTCCCAGACTACTGCAGCTTCTGACCTGCCCACATAATGGTTCATAATGACGGATATGTTGGTTACAGATTGTTTGGTTTGGTTATGGGTAGGTATTGTAATGAATTGGTTTGGTTATGGGTAGGTATTGTAATGAATTGGTTTGGTTATGGGTAGGTATTGTAGTGAATTGGTTTGGTTATGGGTAGGTATTGTAATGAATTGGTTTGGTTATGGGTAGGTATTGTAGTGAATTGGTTTGGTTATGGGTAGGTATTGTAGTGAATAGGTTTGGTTATGGGTAGGTATTGTAGTGAATAGGTTTGGTTATGGGTAGGTATTGTAGTGAATAGGTTTGGTTATGGGTAGGTATTGTAATGAATTGGTTTGGTTATGGGTAGGTATTTTAGTGAATAGGTTTGGTTATGGGTAGGTATTTTAGTGAATAGGTTTGGTTATGGGTAGGTATTGTTTATGAATAGGTTGGGTTATGGGTAGGTATTGTAGAGAATAGATTTGGTTTCGTTATGGGTAGGTATTGTAATGAATAGGTTTGGTTACAAATAGGTATGGTTGCGAATAGGTTTGGATTGGTTACGGATAGGTTGGGTTTGGTTACGGATAGGTCTGGATCGATTAAATACCACCGACTAGTCTGGTCTGTACTTACGTTGGCCTTTATAGTTTGTTTTGGAGAAGAAACATCTTATTCTGGTACCTGTAGTTACGGGAAACGTCGTCATCCTGTCAGCATCCTCTTAGACCCCCCAAATCCCCAAGCTTTATAAATCCATAGCATTACCTAGTGTTTACATCTGGAGCAAGGCCTTAATGGAAACACTGGTGTTACCAGGTCAGTATAAAGGTGCCCATTGATCACTGTATGGACGGACTGTCAGCTTCACACCCATTTTATCGCTGTCCAATTCCATGCATTATGCGTGTCACAATTGGGCGATCTTTGCAGTGCACTATTTTTATTCCACTACAGAGGGAATTTAACAGCTTCCATTTGGGACACCCATGTGGTGAGTTTCTGGGCCGGTCTGGTGTCGGGACAAAATGCCACCACAGAGACTTTAATTGCTGCGACTAGGTTTTTGTGGAGATAATTATCATGCAGATTTATGATCTTGTCTGGTCCGTTTTTATTTTCAGTAAAACTCTAGTCCTATACACTGTTAGCCCGCTAAAATCCTATATGGGAGATTAAGTTTGATTCATCATGACAAGTGTTACGTCTCGTCTTTTCTGCAATCTAGTGGAATTCGTCATACCGTTACTGATAGAGGAAATTAGTCTGTGTATCTCAGGAGAGGTGTGTTGTTTCTAGACTAAAACCAGAACATGCATGGCTCTGGGCCTAAGCGTTCCCTGTATTTAATATGTAGCTTCTTTTGCATTTCCTGTGAATAATATGTCATCCCGTTCTTGATTCAGAACTCTGGGATGGGCCACGGATTTCTCACATCCTAGAGTGGGTCTTCCGGCGCCCCAAACCCGGTTTTCTAATGCAGTCAGTCTCAGATGATGTCACCATGTCCGGTCACAGTTTTTCTTAGTATGACCCTTTCTATATCAAACTCTTAATAGTGCGCTTCATGTGCTCTGAGGAAAACCACTCGCACAAACACATGTTTATTGGCCAAGATGGGTGTAAAAACCTGGCTAATGTATCAGAGCTGTTGTTTAATGATTTTTATATTAGTTGAATACTTTTGCAGATATGGACGTGCATTGGTGACTCGGTCCAGGCGAACAAACCCAATAACGTAGTGAAACCAGTTAATCGGTTTATTTTTATATTATTTTCCATAAACTGTGTCGTGAAAAGCCACCATCAGCTGTTAGATGTTCACCTTAACTTCCCTGCACATCTCCCGTTTGTCACCATCCAAGTCCCATTCCTTCTGAACAGCGTCTGTCTGTTCTACAACTTCGGCAAATCCTGGAAATCCGATCCCGGCATCATCAAGGCCTCGGAGGAGCAGAAGAAGAAGGTAAACCTGATGACATTGACGAACTCCTCCAGAGTTGAGTGGTGCAGGGTGGGGAACGGAGGCGGAGTTGAGTGGGGCCGGGAACGGAGGCGGAGTTGAGTGGAGCAGGGCGAGGAACTTAGGCGGAGTTGAGTGGACCAGGGCGAGGAACGGAGGCGGAGTTGAGTGGAGCAGGGCGGGGAACGGAGGCGGAGTTGAGTGGAGCAGGGCGGGAACGGAGGCGGAGTTGAGTGGAGCAGGGCGAAGAACGGAGCCGGAGTTGAGTGGAGCAGGGCGAAGATCGGAGCCGGAGTTGAGTGGAGCAGGGCGGGGAACGGAGGCGGAGTTGAGTGGAGCAGGGCGGGGAACGGAGGCGGAGTTGAGTGGAGCAGGGCGAAGATCGGAGCCGGAGTTGAGTGGAGCAGGGCGGGGAACGGAGGCGGAGTTGAGTGGAGCAGGGCGAAGAACGGAGCCGGAGTTGAGTGGAGCAGGGCGGGGAACGGAGGCTGAGTGGAGCAGGGCGGGGAACGGAGGCGGAGTGGAGCAGGGCGGGGAACGGAGGCGGAGTGGAGCAGGACGGGGAACGGAGGCGGAGTGGAGCAGGGCGGGGAACGGAGGCGGAGTGGAGCAGGGCGGGGAACGGAGGCGGAGTTGAGTGGAGCAGGGCGGGGAACGGAGGCGGAGTTGAGTGGAGCAGGGCGGGGAACGGAGGCGGAGTTGAGTGGAGCAGGGCGGTTAACGGAGGCGGGGTTGAGTGGAGCAGGGCGGGGAACGGAGGCGGAGTTGAGTGGAGCAGGGCGGTCAACGGAGGCGGAGTTTAGTGGAGCGGGGAGCGTAAAGGAGGCGGAGTTTAGTGGAGCGGGGAGCGTAAAGGAGGCGGAGTTTAGTAGAGCGGGGAGCGTAAAGGAGGCGGAGTTTAGTGGAGCGGGGAGAGGAAAGGAGGCAGAGTTTAGTGGAGCGGGGAGAGGAAAGGAGGCAGAGTTTAGTGGAGCGGGGAGAGTAAAGGAGGCGGAGTTTAGTGGAGCGGGGAGAGGAAAGGAGGCGGAGTTTAGTGGAGCGGCGAGAGGAAAGGAGGCGGGGTTTAGTGGAGCGGGGAGAGGAACGGAGGCGGGGTTTAGTGGAGCGGGGAGAGGAACGGAGGCGGAGTTTAGTGGAGAGGAAAGGAGGCGGAGTTTAGTGGAGCGTGGAGAGGAACGGAGGCGGAGTTGCACGGGGAGAACCAAGGTCAGCGTCCCAATTGTTTGTCGTGGCAGCTCTCAAGGTCACTCCTATAGTGTTCACTGCTTTAATGTTGGTAGCACACCATACAGAAGGCTGCCATTTACCACCTACCAGAATGTTCAGCCCGGCTGCTTTTGGCAGAGGCGTTCATCCCCGTTTCCCTCAGGTCTGCGAGCAGTGTCTCTCATTAGCAGATACTGATGATGTATAGCGGGAACAGGCCACTGTGTGGGACTGATGAGCGAGCTTAAAATAGCCATCGTTGTTAGCGCTCTGCGGCGCTAACCAGAGCGTGGCCTTCTGGAGAGGAAATAGGCGACTGGCCCAAAAAAACAGCAGGCCTAGTTCTTATCTCTCCCTCTATATTCTCAAGCGTGGGGGGGGGTGTGATATAATTAATTAATGTTTACTGTTCCTTTATTCTTTTAAATAGTTTTATTGTATTGGTGTAGAAACACATGCTCATTTGTCAATGTATTCTTTTAATTCCATGCTCACAATTTCCGTTTCTCTCTTATTCTTTCTATCTGTTTATGTGTCTGTCTCTCTCTCTCGGTTATTCCCAGACAATCGTTGAGCTGGCTGAGACGGGCAGTCTGGATCTCAGCATCTTCTGCAGTACATGTTTGGTAATGACCTTACATCCTTTCAGAGGTTCTCTTTTTGTCCCGGAGTTGTTTTTCTGATGTTTTCATGTGATGTGAACTCATGCCCTGTACGTGTTCCCGCAGATACGGAAGCCCATCAGGTCCAAACACTGCGCCGTCTGCAACCGCTGCATTGCCAAGTTTGACCACCACTGTCCATGGGTTGGAAACTGTGTGGGTGCGTAACAGAATTTAACAGCATTATTTCAATTTTACCACAGCGCCTCCCCAGGCAACTGGAGCAGATTGTCTTTTTAGTCGCAGAATTTGAACGTTGTTATTACTTCAGAATTCCTGTCTACTGAGGTAATTCAGCTCTGATGTCAGAATACACAAAGGCAAGAGGTCGGATGACAGTTTGAGACGTTGAAGCAGTCAACCTTCGCTCAGTGTTAGTTTTTTCCTGTCTGTCGGACTTCCAGACAGAAGGCCTTGTATAGATATGGGGGGTGGGGTGAGATGACTAATGGAATGGGGTGTCCTAAAGCATCACTGCTGTCTCTTTACTGCCAGACAGGCACAATGGAGTTTGTTTAGTCAGCTGGCTACCCCTTAGGGGTCCCTAGTGTTGTTTTGTCAGGTGTCTATTTAGGAAGTGGAGTTGGGAGAGAGGAAACCTGCTCTGCACCTTCATTTAGCTCAGTCCAGAGCTGGACCAAACTAGTCAAGAAGGGGTCGTGAGGTGAGGGGTTGTAAGTTGAGGGGTCGTAAGTTGAGGGTGGTGCCCTAACTTTCATTCCGTCCACAGGAAGTGGGAACCACCGCTACTTCATGGGATACCTGTTCTTTCTGCTCTGCATGATCTGCTGGATGATCTACGGCTGCATCTGCTGTGAGCTGAACACGATAACCTTAACACTTTATTTAATTCCTACACACCTCTCATATGTCTCATATGGATCTAAAGTCAAAGGTTGACCATGTAATCATTCACTTTGTAGTCTTGGAGTGCCGGATGAGGTTTGGTGTGTTCATTTAATGATTAGCCCTGCAATTATTGCCCTGACATTCTGTCCTTACAATCCTCCCTCCCCCCTCTGCCCGACCAGACTGGAGGATTCACTGCGCCACCAACTATGCCAAGGATGGTTTCTGGCTGTACCTGACACAGATCGCCTCCTGCTCGCCCTGGATGTTCTGGATGTTTCTCAACAGCGTGTTCCACTTCATGTGGGTGGTCGTGCTCATCATGTGCCAGCTGTACCAGGTGGGGGGCATCAGCTGCTTGTTTAATCTACATTTCAAACGTTAACGGCCGGACGGCGTAGATGAATTACTTCGGTTTGTTTGAATATCCTTTCTTCTGTTACCCAATAAGCAACTGGTTTTACACGTTTCCAACTCTATTTCAGATCGCTGGTCTGGGAATCACCACCAACGAAAGGATGAACGCTAGGAGATACAAGCACTTTAAAGTCACAGCCACATCCATCGAGAGTCCCTTCAAGTGAGTACAAGTCCTCGCTCTGTGCCCTGTTATGCAGAAACACTAAGCAGATCCTTGCAGGCTATAGCGGGTCCTGTAGAAGACAAATGTTGCTCTAGGGCATTTTGTCCCAGGAATGTAACTAATTTGTGTCTGGGAACACATTTGTGTTAAAGTAGGCCAACAGTGACAGCATCAACCATAATCCATTGGTCACTTTTTCCTACAGGCAGTAGATGCTCACTTGGTATTGGGCTTTCATAGCCAAGGTTGTGGGTTCAATTACATTAAATTTTTTGTCATTATTGTCAGTGTCACCAGTGCTGCTTAACTTGGTAAAAATGTTTTCTAACTAGTAGTAGAAGTCATTAGATCCACATTTTCTCCCTCTCTTAGCCATGGGTGTGTACGAAACCTCATTGACTTCTTTGAGATCCGTTGCTGTGGCCTGATCCGGCCGAAGGCGATAGACTGGACCACGCAGTACACAATTGAGTACGACCAAACGTCCGGGTCGGGCTACCAGCTGGTGTAGCCGGGGCGGGGTGGGGGTGGAGGAGGTGCAGAGGCGTCTAGAAGAGGAGGGGGTTCCCCAGGGTTCTATATTGGAGCCAGGCTGTTCTCGGGAACGCTCGCCTTAGACCATCTTCTTCACCGATTCAGACTGAGAAAGGAGCCAGGAACTAGCATGCTGTCAGGGGACAACACAACACCAGAACAACCACAACAAAATGGCCGCCTACTCTACATGGAAGGCCACCTCCATTGCTGGTCTTTCCTGCCCATGGACGGTGCACAGCTGCCTGGCACGGCTGGGAGAGAGGCAGGAGGAGGATCAGGAAAAAACCGAATTTCAAAACAAGGATTTGTTTTTATTTGTTTGCTGTACTGGTATGATTTCACTACATTGCATGCAGTACAGTTCATGGCAATATCTTCTGTTGTCCCTTTTTGGTTTATTTTATCGCCCTTTAAAAAAATTATACATACTTTTCTTATCATCCATGTTGTGCTGTCCTGTGAAAGGTTTTTGCGTGTTTTCATTTGGTTGTCCTAAACTGTGCTGTTAGGCCTTGGTTCTCAAGAATGATTCATTCTCGGGAAGGATTTCATAAGGGGACAGCTATCCTGGCGTGGTTACCTGTCATTGTTCAAGCCTGTGCAAGTTAGCTGAACGATTGAATTACCAACATACCACCCAGTATCACCAGATGGCTTTAGCGATGGTTGGGAGGGGATCTCTTCCCAATAATCACTTTTGCAGGGCGATTAAACGACACAGATAGAAACGATATCCTACATATAATGTGATGCAAGTATATTTATTTTAAAGCTATTTATAGGTAAAACTATGATTTCATGGTACTATTTCTTTTTTTACATTTTTTTCAGTCAACTTATTTTTTATCAAGAGAATGTTATCTACAAATCTTGTATGGATGTTGGACATTGTTTCTTTGCCCCGGAAAAAAAACGAGAACAGTTATATACTAAACAGGTATGTATTAATATAAATGTAGTTTTAGCAAGAGGTTAACTAGTCAAGGGAAGAAGAGTTAATTCCAACCAAGACTGATTAGGGTGGTTTTGTGAGTTGACAAGAAAGATTCATTCCATGTGTATTATTCCGAGACTTCGAAAGTCTTCATTTTTATTGTCTAGTTTTCTGCCTATGACAATGCACTGATCATGTTTTGGTTTTTCGGTCTGCCGTTACTGAAGGCAAATAGGCAGACCTGCGCTGTTTCCAAGAAATACTTCCATGTTTACAGATTGAAGGAGATCGGGCCCTATGAGAAACAAAGTATAAAGCCTCAGACCCTCCCCATCTGGGTTCTCTCGCAATTGGACTTTCCGCAGCTGCAGCACCAGGGGTGAAATGTAAAGAATGTGTATCTGTACATAAACTATATTGGGTTTTTTTGCCCCCGTGAGTGACTTTGTTTTTTGTCAGTGTTAGTTGAAGCTGCTCCTTTGATATTTCTTTTTTTATTATTTCGTCCAACCAAAAGGAAAACCTCCCGATTATAATCAAATTGTATGACTGTAGCTTTTCGTGATGTCCGACACTGCTGTCTATAGGCATTTTAACCTCGCAAACCCCACTGCATGTGTGATGCTTGGACATTGGGCTGTTGCCATACCGTTAAGTCTCCCTCGTCGCCATCCGACCTGCCCAGTGGTAGCCCCGGCAAACCATGTCTTTGTATATAGTGAATGTTCAGTATTTGCAAGTACTTTCTCGGTTATGTTCCCTTTCTTTATAAGAAATCCAGTGTGCGTATCTTTAGTGCTTGGTTCTTTGGTCTGCAGGGGGCAGATATCACGTGTGGCCCCGCCTGCCGAACTGTAATATATTTGAATGTTCCATACTGGTGGACTATACTCAAACTAACGTTTTTTTCTTTCTATGTCATATTGCTGGGTTTGTTATACCACTGGATGTACAAATTGTAAAGCAAGACACAAAAGAAATAACGACACTGATTTTTGTTTTCTAAAAGCTGATATTGTACTTTGTGTTTGTCATACCGCACCGTAAACCGGGATGGCGTTCACAGATTTCAAGGTCTCCCGGCGTCATCGCTACGGTATCTGATGTATCATTTCACCCGGCTAATACGAATGCTTCCTATCTATAAGGATCAAAAGCATCTTCATAAACACAGCCAACAAGTATAGCTCATGCCGGTTTGGAAATAGAAATATTCACATGCCTCGCTGCCGATCTGTTTGTGCTCCTGTCGCTCGTTGTCACGATTGGCCCGACCATTTGGGAATAGCGGTCAGGGCAGCACAAACAGGTCTGGGATCAGGATATATATTCACACTTGACTCTTCTGATGAATACTCAGTTTAGCCCCGCCTCCCACCATGTGATAAGCACATGATCAGCTACAGTGCCTCCTCGCCGTCAACGGGACATCATTGTAACTCCGTTTCAGAGCAAAGAATATTGGGCATGGTTAAATTTTAATGGCTTTAATAATAAAATACATTAAAATGTGAAAATTAATTGACTTGTTTTTTTATTGTATGGATTAAGGGTTAGGTGTGTACGCTCTGATTTGTTGCCATCGAAAAACAGCCCTTGCTGATTTCTGGAATAGCTTTTATTGTGGTTCCTTCACACTTCGTAAAACACAAGCATTGGCACTTCAGTACGGTGGTTAGTTTCAGTCAAAAATGAACAAAGCCCTGATTATCCTGTATGGACGTCTGTTACTGGGCGTGCACCAGGGCTCCAGCACCTTGGCCATAACCAAATCCTTTAGGTCCAAAGTTCTTCGCATAACACGCTGTGAGGGGAAGAAGAAGAAGAAAGACCCGTGAATGAGAACAAACACGCAAACGACAAACTGAATGTTGGACCAGTGAGTGATCGGTGTAAAACAGGGATGTCAAACCGGTTCCACGGGGGGCCTAGTGTATGCAGGTTTTTGGGTTTTCATTCAAATTAGTTCCCAGTTCAGACCTAAACAACCAGTAGAGGGTAGAACCTTACAAATTAGTGACCTAATTAATCAATCAAGAACAAGGTGAGAGCAAAGACCTGTAGACACTCGGCCCTCTATGGAACCGGTTTGACACCTGTGGTGTAAAAGATACTCTGCATTTGAACACAACACTGATCAAGAAAAACCTGTTATAGCCTGAGAGGGATTTAGAAGCCTGGTCCCTTACCTTTGCAGTAGATCTCACCGTCTTTCTCTGTCTGCGTGGTTGACTCGAGGCTCTTCCCACACTTGGCACACCGGAAGCAGTTCTTGTGCCACGGCTGTTCAGGATTAGAAAAGACAATTACTGCCGATGGGAAAATACATTAGACATTATAGACAAGCTCAGGGAAGTTGACCAATTGCATTGTCGAGAGGTCTGACCACTCCTTTTATGGCATTATCATAATCGCACTGAGCTGTTGTTTGTACGTGTCAAATCTGGATCCAAATCTATGTGACGTAGATGACGTGACGCAAAGCTTTTCTGCTTCTTCTAAAAGCCTAGTGCAATGTGCATTTCCTGTGCAGTAGAACACCTGTCCAATCTCTTCCCACCTTGCCTGCGCCCATGATCTTCTCCGCTGCGTAAACGGACTCCCCACAGCGGCCGCACTTCTCTGAGCCGCCAAACTTCTGGGCGAATTTTGAGGGGTTGTAGTTGGTGGTCGGTCTGTGACTCTGGGTTCTGAAGGTGGATACAAAAAGAAATCACCCTTAGAGACCTTAAGCGCCCAACAGGCCCTACTCAGCCGGTTCTGGGTAAGCGAGGCGTGGTCTCTTGGGGCCTGCATAGCCCCAGTGCTGCCCAACAATGCGGAACCGCCTGCTTCAGAGGCTTTGAATGGGCGCCTTTGTTCCTGGAACGATGTGGATTGAGATGACGGTCAGCAGGCTTATCTTAAAGCCTGTGGTTTGACTACATAATGCAGTCCTATAAGAACAATCACCTGACACTGGACTACCGGCTCTGAGTTAGCTACCTCGTGTGGAGACATGGTCACAGACTGGGAGCCAATCAGGAGAGCTGGTCAGAGCCTCGGGTGTGAATAAGAGGTAATGTTGCAATATGATCAGTCTATGTTCAGGTTTCCTTTGTCCACGAACTGTCTTGTTTTTAAGACGTGTTACATACGAGCCCAGATACCTCCGGCTTTATAATCTTAACGTCCTCCAATTTCTTCTTATTTTTTATTTTTTTTACAGTATTTGATAGCAGAACTGGAAATGATGAGCTAACTTATCAACAGCTGTTTTTTCCCCACAATCTTATTGACGGACTTAATTTCCCACACAGTAACCTATAAACACATGATAAGACCAAATGTTTCCCCTAAACCCTGATCTCGGATCATTTCTCCTAACTGAATGAGGAGGGAACATGTTGCTCGACACACTTACTCCTCTGGTTTGATCCCCAGTCTCTCCCCACGGTCCATGCTTAGTGTTCCAGCGCCCTGACCGTAGCCGTAGCCTTTGGGACCGTACTTCTTCCCATAGCAGGACTTGCAGTATATTTCCGTGTCGTGGATGGCCACATTGTTGCTGTCTAAACCCTTCCTGCAAACCACTGGAACAGGCGAACAAAAATGCAGCTGTGATGACACAGAATTGTCTGTCAACTTCATCTAGATGGTTTTCTTCAGTAGAATATTTAGTCTGTAATGTAATAACGGAAAACAATCTCGGGAAGGATTAAGATAAAAAAAGACAAGCGGATAGAGGGAGAACATTATTTCAGATTACGTGCCGTTGTTTACCTCAACTAACTGGGACGGATACAATCTGAATAGATTGAGTGACTCATTCGCAGACCTTTTGTTTACCTCAGGTCAGGAGCTAGTGTGTTAAAGTGTCCTGTGTGTAGGATGATGCTGTGAGGATTATAATTAATTATATTTAGAGTTAATGTGAGGAAAGATGATAAAATAAATACATCTTTCCATGAAAGAGAGTATCCTATTTGCTAATACGTTTATTCACTCTGTCCAGGATCGATTTCACAGAATTGCAAGTTTTTCACATTAACATTAAAATAAGCTACCCATCAACAAACCTTGCAAGCAAGCATTTTATTCAAAAGATATCACGAAAGTGGTACCTTGGAGACCCGTCATAATATCTCTTCTGAACAACAGTTTTTTCTACAGTAAGTATATAATGAGATTTGGGCCAGTCCTATTGGCCCTTGCTGCTCGGTACCTCCTGAATGTGGCTGCCGGCTCCAAACAAAGCGCCTGTTGTGAGGATCCAACAGAAATAAACCCGCATTGTGTTTTGTAGCCGAACTCTTATTCAAAGCTGTTTCAGCTACATCTGTGTGCTCTCTAAACGTGACCACAACATATCAACATAAAGAAGGGTTGTGCACACGATATCATGTGGCTAGGAAGACCATGTCATTCCTGAGCTTGACAATTGAATGAGAAATATGTCAATAAGCAATAACGCAAATATGCCTATCTGAGAGAAACTCTGAACAGCTGCCAAAGCCTGTCCAGTCCTTTCAGAACAACACAGTCGGCTTTGTTTTGAAAGCCTATCGAGGGCTTCGGGACGGCGGCCATGTTGGATAAACAAGCCCAGGTTCAGCAGACAAACATTTTACACATGAAGAAACACCAGAATTAGGGCCAACTCATTAAAGATTCCATTTCTAAATGTTGTATTAGAGAAGCATGTTTGTTTTTTCGCACAGCACATCAATTCAAACCGTTGCATTTTTCCATGGAAACAAAACAGTCCAGGAAGGCTGATCCACAGAGAGGGACAGACGGCATACTCACTGCACAGGAAGCAGCACTTGTGAAAGCTCTTCCCATCACACTGCACCTCCTCTGCGTGATATACCAGCCCCTGGCATGCGCCACATCTGTTGCCTCCTCCCCAGTTAGGCATTTTCCGTGCTGTAGGTGTGACAGAAATGACAAAACTGTAATGGACATACATATATATTCTTTCTGGTATTTTTATTCTTTATTTGAATGTGCAGAACGATAGAGGTGATGGTTTTTTTTGCCAAAAGAGCAGTGGGCTTGATTCGATTCTGCAGCAGTACATGTGTACCAGACCAACTAATACAACAGAAGAAGAGTTCTGCAGTGCGGTTTCCCCTAGTTACAGATCTAGGATGACCTGGATTTCCACCAATCCTATAGGAAAAAGGCAGAAAGAAGAAAAGAGACCTTCCTGTCTCAAACAACACATCTGTGACGCACCTTCTAGGACCAATCAGATACACGTAGAAGACAAAAATCCCAGTCGTGTTCAGGAAGTCCACGGTCAAAAACAGTTCAGTTGGTCAATTGCGGACAATAGGGAGGCGCAGGGAATTTCTAAATGAGGTATTTTCACGATCTAGCAAAAGTTGTGACATGGTTATTGAAATGCCAAGTAGAAAACCAGAGTTAACCATGATGTTCCCCTTGAAGATTGTGTAATCCTGTTCGCGATGCACTGGAAGCTGAGTGTCCACAACACAACAAGCACCTCCAAGTGAGTAGGGGTGCCAGTGGGGAATGTATGATGTCACCCTCCAGACGAACCGGACTGGGTTTATATCGCATTAAGAAACCCACAGGGCATAAATCAGGAATACATCAGGCATTAGTTGGCTCACATTTAAGAGTTATTACACACTGTGGCATGAGTCCAGTTATATTACATTTCTCCCACATTTCTGAGTTTCAAAGCCAAAATAAATGATCGACGTCACGAGAAAAGACTTTACAGACTGTAACTGGGATTTAATCACTTTTTTAAAAAGCGAATGAAACTATTTCCCGATGGGATATATTATCAGATAGGTGGTTATAATGTAAGATATTTTCAAAAACGTAGTTTAAATTGCTTACACATTATAATATTGCATATACTAAAAATACACGTCGGTTGTAACTGTATTTAAGGACATTTACTTGTCCTGGAATTAATCCTTTACCAAACATTAACCAATCACTGTCGATAGGAAAATAGGTCTTTAGAAAATGCATTGGAGACTATTTTTAATATGCAAACAAGTAGCTATTTTTATATCACCGGCCTGTCATCACACACCTATCTGTATATAAAGTTCTGATGCATGGACCAGTTCATACTGACCTTTACTTGTTCTGGTTGAGTCGTGGTGTTTGTTTGGTCCAACTGGAACTCTATGTGATGTAGGTACGCGCTCCTCCGACTCATTACGCATGTGAGATTAAGGGAGGGGAGGAGGAGGGGAGTGGTTTAGCAATGCAGATGAGGAGGAGGAGGGAGTGGTTTAGCAATGCAGAGGAGTAGGAGGAGGAAGTTAAATGTATTGTTTTTAGCCAGGATTCGTCCGAAATGGACTCGCTTGAACGTTTACTTGGTTCGGCAACTCGTGTTTACACAAAATATTATTGAACGTGCAAAAATATAGATTCCCGATAGGTGGGTGTGGCTCAAAGAAGCGAGTGACGTATTTAAAGGGAAGCCCCTGACGCATCACTGACCCCGCCCCCTCCCCCTGGTTAAATTGGTCATTCAGTACAGTTGAACGTGCCAGAAGGTCAAAAAGATTTCACTTGAAACCCTTTCTTTGCCTGTCCATATACACAATATGTGATTTGAGGTTGTTTTGGTTGTGCTGTTTGTTTTAGGGACTACATGATTAGATGTTATGTTCCAACAGCAGCCTTGTGATACCAGTTCATAGATCTGTTTCTAGTTTATAGATCTGTTTCACACAGCACTGTATGAAGTTGCCTCTAAAGGCACATATCTAGATCAATTTATCACTTTCCTTCACTAATGATTATGTAGGTTAGGAATTAACCCGATTCCTCTACCTCAGACTGCTGTGGAAAAATGAACCATAATGCTGAGCAAAGATCTCCACTTCGTCAAGATCCGGGTTGACTATTGATGATGGTATTGAGCTTGTCTCAGAAAGCACATCTGTTGTGTAACCTACCATTCATTGATGGATAACTGCACAAGTCTCTCACTATGTAATTGAAATGAGCAGGAACTATCTATTGTATATATAATTGGCAACGTTGTAAATAATATTTATCAGCGCTAAATGTTCCCGCCACATACCATACTGTCAGTACTCCAGAATGAAAAGTAGATATTGAGCTTGGTATTTGTAGAAGGCCAGGAGACAGTTATGGAGGAATATAGTCAATAAAAACTGGAGAATACTCCCTTCACTGAGGTCAGGGTTTCTGTGCCACCCAGAACCATCATGATGTCACAGTCTGACATCACCACTAGGTTTTATGATTGGTTGAAAGACGCCAAACCAAGACCAGAGGTCACTTTTCAATTCTTAGGGCTAAGTCTGCTGAGGCTAAGTCTGTTGAGCAGCTGAGCCCAGAGCAGGACAGATAGAATGAGTGTCCTAGAGTTATAGAAAACTGGTTAGTGCCATAACATCAAACATGATGCAATTTGGAAGGAAGAAAAACATGGAAAAATGTTTTTTTGGGGGAAAATACATTTACACAAATGTCTATTACCATGCCCCCGATGACCCCCTTATGACCCCCTTATGACCCGAGGGTTGTCCTTCACCCTTCAGGGCTTCATGACTCTTAACGGCAGAGAGGATGGGCTGTAGCACCTGTTCCATATGTTTTTAATTTCACTTGCCACTTCTCCTCTCCTGTTCTCTAAAATCTTTCCGAATGACATTTCATGTTATTTGCATTCCAGCTGAAAAGCATTGGACCGACACACACCTGGAAATACAGTGCAGTTCTCTAGATCAGGCCCACATGCTCATTCTCCAGGATTTATACCTTCAGAGTCAGTAGTTTGCCCACTAACACAGTTCAGTATAAATCAGTATCCTTTGCATAGAAACATTTAAAAGACGTACTGGTCTAGGATCAGTAGTCCCGCTATGTATTGGGATCAGCAGTACCGCTGTGAAACTGATCCAGAATCAGCAGTCCCATACTTCAGGTATGTCTCCAGATGTGTCTAGAATTCAGGCTGCATTTTTTTCCCCATCTGGTTGGATCAATCTGGAGCACACACATACATTTTCTGGGAATCTATTAAAAATTAATCTTCATTCTGAATATTTTTTTAAAAAACATACCTCCTACATATTAAGTGATGTGTCTGACATTAAACTAGTACCTTGGAGTGTACCTTTAATTATGTAAATTAAATTTAAAATTGTCTCTCATGCCAGGCGGCTCACTTCCAACACAACGTCTGGCTACAGCTTTGTGCCCCCGAAGGGAATAATTAACACAATGCAATTGGCTGTAATGGAAGATTAATTCAGGGCCCAGTCGCTGTTAGGTCACCTAGCAAATGCCTATGATGTCGTAAAATGCAAACAAAACACAAACACTAACCGGCTGGCAGCGACCCATCAGGTTTATGACACCTGTGATAAATCCACTGGAGGAGTTAAGGTCATGGGTGACTGCACTGCTAGTTCCCCAGATAATGGATGTTTCAAGAGATTTCAAATGGGAAGGTCAGGCACCCTAAACAACTAGCCGTTATTTGTACATCAGTCAGTTGAACCATGATACACAGCTGCGTGGATGTGCCATCCAATCACACCGCTCTGAATTTCAGACCAGGCCACTGGTCCGAACAGCCTGCCGGAATGTCCTTCATCGTCATGGAAACTGAAGCGTGACTCAGGAAGTGGCGGTGGGAATCAATAAACCCATCAACTTCTTGAGCCTCGGGATTAGAAAAAAATTAATTTATGTTGCACTTATGAAACACGCATGGATTTTAAAATCGCTCCGCTTGATTTGCATAAGACATAAATCCTATTTGTTCAGTTTAACATTTAGGAGTTATTTAGTGTTTTACAACTGTCAACACTCAAAGTCAGATGTGTACAAATCAATCATGCACACCTCACATTCTTTATGTGAAACTGTGCCTGCCAACAAGTGCTGTGGTGCATTGTGGGATATCATTCAGTTCTTGAAGGCTCCGTCGCTGCAAACTTGGCCAGCTTTGAAACGTAATGATTCAAGCAAATGGCGAACCATGGGAAAAGGAATAGATTTAGGTTTTGCCATCTATTTCTGGGATTTGACTGGATGTGTTCATGTGACCATCAACATCTGCTCTGATTATGGATAATCCCAAAGTTTCCTACTTGGATACAGTATTTGTGGCCACGGAAATGTCCAAGATCTGGTTATATCAAATGTGACATTTGAGAATTTGTTAACTGTTTGGATTGTTAGAATGGCTGTAATTAGTGAAACCAACTTTTTATAGCCTTTATGTCCATGTCAGGTCAATTAATTTGAGGAAAGGAGAAAAGTAGGAGGCATTTTCAAGGACCTAAGTAATCAAACAGCTGTGTTGAGAATGACCTGCTGCCCCCTGTTGGCCAGCTCACTTAATAGCAGTCAAGTACCAGAGCATAATACCTAACCTTCTCCAACAGCCTAAGCGGTCCAGTCTATCGGTCTGAGCCGGATGAACAATGCTAGATTTACGATTACATATAAAAAATTGCCACGTCCTCGTGTCACACGCATTCCTATTAACACAAAACCAATCAGCTTGACATTTTTACTTTTTATTAGGAAATGTATGAATGCCTACAGAAAATAACCGTTTGTCCTATAACATAACGTAGTCTGGAGGACTTCAAAGAATTAAGAGTTATGTTAGAGGTGAAAGGTTTTCTACAAAGCAGAAGACAGGGAACTAGAGTAACTACCAGTGCAATTATAATAGAATAAGAAGCAGCATTTAAATAATTCATCGATGATGAGAAACCACCAACACAATATAGAAAAATAATTACTAATAAAGACATTTCTGTACATTAGTTACATATCTACTGTTTAAGTAGATAATCTGCACCCTTTGGTGTAAATGTCACTTCCTCGTAACGTAAGTTTTCCCAAGGCAATGCTAGAGGATAAACTATAGTGCACCAATCGTTGGATGCCTTAAATACAGTACTTCGATATTTCACTTTCCAGTACCTAACACTGGATAATTCACAGTTCATTCAAGTATCTTAGAACATTGAAATCATTTTTTGTAAAAGTTGTTTCTCCCCGTATGTGCAGACACATAAGCGACGGAGACACATGCAGGGATTTTGAAAAACCCAAAAGGAAACCGGTAAATCATTACTAGTGGTTTTTCTAAACAGCTGTCTGGATTTGTGCCCTGTTAAAACCAATGGTATCCAAAGGTCTTCCTTGACATCGTGACATATCGTCTGTATTGAGAGGACCAAAACTATGTAGAAATCACCTTGGATGAATAACAGGGCATTATTTCTCAACCAGTCTGTCAGGTCCTTTTGAACATGTTCATGATCAATAGCTGTTTCAGAAATGTTGTCATCAAGTCAAATCTCAGCACACACTGATATTGTTCATCTTACTGTTTTTCTGTCAATAGCGTTTTTCCTGAATCCCTCCTAGGTGAGCTAAAGAGAAACTATTTCTAACACTAGACAAACATTCTTAAATACTTAGTGCTACAAGTAGAGTGACATAGTAATATATATATATATATAAATATATGTATATATAAATAACAATGAGATATGCTGTCAGCGATGGGGTGAAGGCATTTTCAAGGTAACCCAATCATGTGTAGAGAAGCTGTAAAAACAAACAAACTATAACTGTACCTTAGTCTCACCACAGGGGGGCATTATAACAGCAGTCAACAACACTGACTCCTTCCATATACCCTATCTCTCTGTTCTGTCTTGAAGCTCTCCTCGGTGAAGTTTACTTTAGAAACTAACTGCCATTCCCTCCGTGTGAACCTCCCATCAGTAGGGGAAATGCTAACTAGGGATAACTCCGCCCTCCATTGTGATGAGGCATTGTGATATTGGCTGTTACCGTTGAGACGACCATTTATTCACAAGCAATGAGAATAATGGCGTCACAAACAAGCTAACAAAGAAGCGTGTTTTTGAGCCAAGCCCTAGCAAGTTCAGTCAGGAACCCGTTTAGCTTGCCAACGCACCAGTGTCCATTCCGACAAGCCCGTGAGGTCATAACCGGCAGACGCGCCCACTTTGTAGGCCCCCGACTTCTAACTGGATGGTGGGTGGCCGATGTCCAGCCTCCTCTGGGCGGAGCCTCGTCGGCGGACTACAGGGGTGCAGGCGCTCGTTTCCATGGTTCCTGGTGTCTGGAAGAAGGCTTTGGAGCCCCCGCCGGCTGCAGTCTCCTTCACATTCTGTGGTGTCTGTGGACAGAGTGATAGGAGTGAGGGAACAAAACTAGTTAATCTGCAGAGCATCTAACTCAGGGAGACATAACCAACCGTGGCAGACGGGTATCACTGCAACAGTACCGATCCCCGTAAATACCAGCCGCATGAAACGACAACGGATCCACTTCTTAGCAAACGGAACGTTTTCCTGGCCAATTACGTTTCAACCACCAGGGACTGTGGGTACCAAGAGCAGTGGGCACCCTGTGTTCTAAAATATACCACTTAGTGTGAAGACTTTGGATCAATGTTAGGAGGGAGCATATGGCTAAATAAGTGGGAGATGATGAACGTGGGTGATTCATGTTGAATACAGATCCTACTTGTGCCAACATTTACAGTATCTCTGAGAGAGCGAGCCTGGATCCCATATGTCATCTAATTTCCTACATAGTGGGAAGTGCAATGAGTCAGAAATAGTGAACTATATATGGGAGAATAGGGTTTCATTGTGCCACACAAAGACTTCAGAGATATTTCTGGGAGACATTAATTGTCTTTTAATGGCCCAGAGATTTATGGTTTCACCCGAATTGACTGAGGCAACTTTCTTTTCCGGGAATAATAATGCCTTTTCAATCAAACACTATCTTAAATGTGCCACGGAGAGGAGTTCACCATGGAAAACAGACTCGCGTCTGACAGTAGCATTTCCTGTGTTTTTGTCTGCAACCCGAAAGGTCAAAGAACATGATGATGTGACATCATCAAAACATGACACCTGCTCGCCAAATAGGATCTGGTCCAGTTAAAGTCTGTCTTTCTCACTGTATCTGCCTGCTTACCAAGCTGTCTGTACTTCTAGCTGTCTAGCTGTCTGTATGAACTTCTGACTGTCTATGACTGTCTGTCGTCTGTCTCACCTGTGGCTGCGCCTTGCTGAAGGTCACAGGTGCCCTGGGCTCCAACGGAGAGTGTGGAGGTACAGGTCCGGTCCCGATAAGTCCGGGCTGTTCTGGGACGGAGTGTGCCGGTGCCACTGCAAACCCAGCCAACTCAGGGGCCCCAGCCACGGCGTACGGCCCGGTCGCTCCCATCACAAAGCGGGCCTGGGACATTATGGCCGATAGGTTGAAATTCAGGTTGCTGTGGTTATCTCCCCCACTGGCCAAAAGTGGGTAGTGGGAGAGGCTGGAGGGCACCAGGACGTAGGGAAGGGCCAGAGTGGGCACGGTGCCCGCGGGTAGGGCCAGGCTGCCTGGCGTTTGGCCGGCTGAGAGCAGAAAGTTGAGAGCGCTGAGACCTGGAGGTTGGAGAGTATGATCAGTAATAATGTCAGTAGTACAATAGGAGAGGTCAGTGAGGATGACATATTCCACATATGGTCAGTAATAATGTCAGTAGTACAACAGGGAGAGGTCAGTGAGGATGACATATTCCACATATGGTCAGTAATAATGTCAGTAGTACAACAGGGAGAGGTCAGTGAGGATGACATATTCCACATATGGTCAGTAATAATGTCTGTAGTACAATAGGAGAGGTCAGTGAGGATGACATATTCCACATATGGTCAGTAATGTCAGTAGTACAACAGGAGAGGTCAGTGAGGATGACATATTCCACATATGGTCAGTAATAATGTCAGTAGTACAATAGGAGAGGACGACATATTCCACATATGGTCAGTAATAATGTCAGTAGTACAACAGGGAGAGGTCAGTGAGGATGACATATTCCACATATGGTCAGTAATAATGTCTGTAGTACAATAGGAGAGGTCAGTGAGGATGACATATTCCACATATGGTCAGTAATAATGTCAGTAGTACAACAGGAGAGGTCAGTGAGGATGACATATTCCACATATGGTCAGTAATAATGTCAGTAGTACAATAGGAGAGGACGACATATTCCACATATGGTCAGTAATAATGTCAGTAGTACAACAGGGAGAGGTCAGTGAGGATGACATATTCCACATATGGTCAGTAATAATGTCTGTAGTACAATAGGAGAGGTCAGTGAGGATGACATATTCCCCATATGGTCAGTAATAATGTCAGTAGTACAACAGGGAGAGGTCAGTGAGGATGACATGTTCCCCATATGGTCAGTAATAATGTCTGTAGTACAATAGGGAGAGGTCAGTGAGGATGACATATTCCCCATATGGTCAGTAATGTCAGTAGTACAATAGGAGAGGACAGAGAGGATGACATATTCCCCAGATGGTCAGTAATGTCAGTAGTACAACACAAAGTATGTTCTGCTGTGTTACATAGCAACAGTTTGTCTGACAGACTGGTCATTACAGCCAATCACATGACAAACCTGCAGCGTTAGACAAGTAGAGGTAGTGAGGGGGCGGGGCCGAGTCGATGCCAGGGCTGAGTCTGTCACCGTGGGCATCTCTGGGGGCCGCCTCTCTGTGGCCAGGAGAGCGGGGCCGTGGGCTCATCTGAACACTGTTGCCTCCCAAACTCCTCCCCTCGCTCTTTAAAAAAACAGAAAACATTTGTAATTAATGGGTGATAATACACGTGGATGATAATGGATGATAATACATGTGGATGATAATGGATGATAATACTTGTGGATGATAATGGATGATAATACTTGTGGATGATAATGGATGATAATACTTGTGGATGATAATGGATGATAATACATGTGGATGATAATGGATGATAATACTTGTGGATGATAATGGATGATAATACACGTGGATGATAATGGATGATAATACACGTGGATGATAATGGATGATAATACACGTGGATGATAATGGATGATAATACACGTGGATGATAATGGATGATAATACATGTGGATGATAATGGATGATAATACTTGTGGATGATAATGGATGATAATACGTGTGGATGATAATACTTGTGGATGATAATGGATGATAATACACGTAGATGACAATGGATGATAATACTTGTGGATGATAATGGATGATAATACTTGTGGATGATAATGGATGATAATACATGTGGATGATAATGGATGATAATTCAAGTGGATGATAATGGATGATGAAGAACCTGGCGAGTTGTCTGTTACCATCTAATTAACCCCAGAGTCTTTTACCTCACCAGAAGTGGTTCCCCAGTTATTTTAAAGTGCACTAATTTGAACCGTATATCTCTCTATAACACAACTGTTCGGTAGTAAACAAAAGATCATGATACGGAAGAAAGTGCATAATAATTTGTGGTGTTCATTGTAAAGATATTTGAAACAAAGCATGTACTGGTCACCTTGGAAACAGACCGAATTGCAAATCTCAAAGGTTTGAATTAAGGCTACACAATTTGGATTTCACAACCTGTCAGTATAAGAAAACGTTTCACAAAAAGTTGTGAAATACTGAACATCGCCTTTCAATATGGATTAGTGAATATTGTGATGTGTCAATGTGCCGCTACATATCCCACCCACTTCTGCCCCACCCACCTCTGCCCCGCCCACTTCTGCACCACAAACTCACCATTTCATTGAGGTCCATCTCAGTCGACCCCCGGTCGTCTTTATCCCCTGTGTTCTCCTCTTCCCTCTTCCTCTTCCCCAGTACACTCACTCCGGAACTGGGTGTCTTTGGTACTTCTTCGGTGTGGTGGTCACATCCGTCCGGCGCCGGTGGACCACCGTAAAGCATGACCACGGCCTGGGACAGGTTTGGTAGATACGCCAGCTGCTGAGAAGGAGGATGCTGGGTAGGCACCCGGCTATACGGGCCCTCTGAGTTGATGCCCAAGGAGGCGTGGTCCGGGTGGGCGAGCGGAGGGTTCCTGCCATGCTGGCTGGGAGTCTGATGTCCAACACTGGATCGGGTGGCACTGTGAAGACAGAGGAACCCACTTAGACAACAGACACTCTCAGCAGTTTGGAGACGCTGACCTCCATGTCCCGTGTTCCTGTCCCCCCCCCCCCACATAGTGTGTTTCAGCCTGGGAGCAGCAGTGGCTCTCCTTCCCTGAAACCTGGGCGGGATGGTCATTATCCAGAACAAAACCCACAGACGCTAAAGTAACCAAATGGAGTCCAACCTGGAAACAGGCATGGCTTGAACACTAACACAATGTTAAGAATGACATTGTAATGCTGAATAGTGTGTTTATGTGGGTGTGTATGCGCACGTGTCTGTGTGTGTACTACTTACTCTGAAGTAGCGGTTCCAAACGGCAGACTGCAACCAGAGCTAATGCTCACAGACTTTCTAGAATAGTCCACAGGCTGGGGCAGAAGACCTGGAAAGAGCAGAGACAGACAGGGGACCAAATTCACTTAAAATATACCTGTCAGTTTTGTAGTGTACATTCCAACTAGAAGTCATTTAACTATCACACGAACTTTGCTTTGAGTACACCTAAGTACCTCCTAATGGTAAAAGTACTACCAAACATATTGTCTTGATTTCTCAAGTAACCCCTGTTGATAGACCAAGTATCTTGAGGGGTCCATGTCCCCCTGGTTGGGAACCACTGACTTAACCTGTCAGAACCAAGCTCCGCCCCCTGAGCCATGTGAAATGAGAACTGTCATTACCCGTTAGCTCTCGATGTGGGCTGCTGGGGGCGGAGCTGAACCGGCCTTGATTGACCACAGTGGGTGACGCCAAGTCGAAGGAGGGGTGGCGCGGCTTCTGCTTTCTGCCGCCCAGGGCCACAGTTGGTTCGCTGGCGGCTGGACGGGTCTCCGGGGGCTCGGTGGCAGCCACAGCCTTAGAGCCCTCTGTTAAAAAAAACATTAAATAGCAGTCAGTACATTTTGTAGTGATGGGCCAAATGGATCTGGACTCTAATCTCTTTTCCACACTAATAGCGGTATAGTTTTAGAATTAGCCAATAGACGGGTTCATGTTTAGTGACGGTGATGGTGAAGAACAGTTATAAGCGTGTTATCCATCCACAGTATTTCCAATGCCTCTGTGTATTCACTGGGACAGTGATGCTATTTGTTTTACCACAGAGCACCACTTTGGAAAGTGTTTTACTTCATCTGTTTAAGGTATATCCTCCCAAGAACGAATACACAAACGGAATAATTTAAGGCCTACCGTGGTCGCTGTGGAAGTCAGCCGGGCCGATCCATTTGAACGCAGGTTTCCTCCCCCTTTCATCCTGAATATGGACTTTCCTGATCAATCC
This sequence comes from Dallia pectoralis, assembly GCA_029465975.1. Lineage (NCBI taxonomy): Eukaryota > Metazoa > Chordata > Actinopteri > Esociformes > Umbridae > Dallia > Dallia pectoralis. Next base: position 17,548,227 of record CM055736.1, read on the forward strand.
CAGGCTTGTCAAGACATTGGCAATGTCATAAAGCCGCCGCACCTTTGCTGTAATCACAAGGGACAACGTCAACCTCTCTGTCTGCGGCGCTACAATGTCCACACGATCACGGGATCCGGTAGCAACGGAGGATGGGGCTGTGGACGCTTACTTTTATACTTGCTGTTGTTGGCCGTGTCCTGGCTCTCCTCAATGAGGATCTTGGCGGCCACGTCCAGTGTCACCATCTGGGTTTTGGACACCAGGAAAAGCATGACAAACTTCTGACTCATGATACGCAAGGACTTGTCTTTCCTCCTGAAGGCAGCTACTGCAAAACAAGACAGGCAGCCAGAACAACATTAAACATACGAAAAAACCAAATAAACAACCATAACCTCCGCTGGATACCAAGACCAAAAGCTTAGAGTCACCAGGAGTGGTTCGAGGTGATTATTTCCTAATGATGGACACTAACTCAATGCAAAAGCCATGGGGACCGTGTGTTCCTACCAGGTACCCAGGATCAAACCAATACACACGGGTCTAAATTACCAGTAGTCATTAGCCCTCGGAAACAAGTCAATTACAGCATACTTCCTCATTATAAATGAAGACACCACACTTTTTCTAGACTAATAGGGGTCTTTGCATTTAAACGTGTGTGACTAGCAAATGTGCATTGTGATCGGATTGAATAGTTAACATGACTGGAGGATGACAGTAGAGGCTCGGCTACTGACCTTCTGATAAGGGAACTAATAACCACCAGTACCAAACAACCGTAAATTAGTTCACACTTCAGACTTGGCCAATAAACCTGATTAGGATTCTGATAACCCAGACTCACAGTGAACTGTTAGCGTGGTAAATACAGAACTGACCGAAGATCAGTTTCCAAGGGCAACTTTACCCAACTCATGTTATGAAGAAAGAATGCATTTCCCCCGTGTCAAAGATGAACGTACGTACAATTGCCATAATTTAAAAGGATCCGACAACAGATTTCGCAGTAAAACGCACAAAACTTACAGAACATTTGGTTAAAACCGAAACTAAATTATAATCCAACTTTTTGTCCATAATGTAATCCCCTACACCCAGTCTCTGCGCAGAGGTTTCCACAAGGTACAAATCTGGGATCAGCATTCCTCTCTGTCAGTTCAAACACAACGTCCGCCTACTCACTGTGGCTAGAATCTCCGTCACCTCCCTCGTCCGAGGTTCCGGCCGGTGCCCCCTCTGTGGGAGAGCCTTCCCCTGCCTGCTCCATGTGGAGGTGGTAGAGCTGCTGTCGACCAAGTCCCTGCAGCTCGGCCAGGGTGTCACCCAGACGACGGCGCCCGTGCCAAACATACTGGTTCTTAGCCACCCGGCCCACGATCATCAGAGACTCCAACACGTTAATGATGTCATAGATCCGCCGCCTCTCCACTCCTGATGGAAGAAGACAAACGTGATATTAATGACATTTCAAATAGTACAACCAAGCTAGGACAAAAGACACCTTTATCGGGTTAAACAATGATAAAATGAGAAGGTGGGTACGGCGTTCACGTTATACTGCACTTTATATTGCATGGTCCAGCTCTTTTGAAATGTATCCTGGGATAAGGATACAACTCCATGTCCATATATTCAATATTTCAAATGGATATAATTTCCATTATTATCTTGATATCAGTGTGGGATCCATTTACAGCAGCATTTAGCTTTTATTCAACACATCTTGGCAATTTTAAATAGTCCAGACATTAAAGGGAGGAGTGATAAATAGGATATTTGGAAGTGACTGAAACATGCAGAGCCAGGAAAAATACCCTGTTAAACGTGATAAAGGAGTAGATAAAAGAAATCCCTCTGGTTTCATTGGCTCTTACCCAGGCAAGTAGCCACCTTGTCCAATGAGATGCTGATGTTGTCTGAGGTCGGATAGTCTGGGTATAAAGACAGAAACTTCTGGCACAGGAGGCCCAGACTCTTCTGCTTTCTGCTTGGCTTCCTCTCACATTCGTCCTCCTCCACACCCTCGTCATCATCCAAAGCATCACACTGAGCACATAGAAAAACCTCTGTCAAATTACTTGAGTTGGAAACATTCAACCCACTTTCAAGATTTCAGCTTAAATAATATAATATATTATATATGAATGTAAAGTTGGTACTAAACTCCAACAGGATAGACTTATCCTGTAAGCACAGCTTCTGGTATAATAACCCACGATAATAAAAAAAACCTATACATCGTTAGACAATACTAAATACAGTACTAACAGCAGTCACCAACATAATTTATGTGTCTGCGATAGTGACAACTCTAACCGGAGATTCATGGGCCATAGTTAAAAGTGGTGCAGAAGAGGAAGCCATTTTGGGAGCACAGAGTTTGTAGTGATGAAGATACCTGGCACGGGTCAACAGCCTTGACGTCCTCCACTTCGGCTGCTCTCTCGTTCTCTATGGGCCTGAACAGCAACTTCTTCCTCTCTCGGTCCCTGATGTCCGGGCTGGCAGCGCTGATTAGCATCTTGAGGTTGGCCGTGGGGCTCCAGGGGTCCGGCTGAGGTTGGGCCCCCTGTTCCGAGTGCTTTACCGGGGTGATGTGAAGGTGTTCGGGGGTGGCAATTCTCTTGCCATTCAATGGCATGAAGGTCGTGGTGTCTCTTTTGTGAGGGGTGGACCTCCTCGGCTCCACAAAGATGTTCTCCTGCGAAGGAGAGGAGCTGTTATGAACTCTGACTATGTGGGAACATAGATATTTGCAAGTAGATCTATTTACATATAGCTATGTATAGCAATAATGTGTGTATAACTATTTAGTATATATAAGAAATTTAATTGTATGTGTAGATAGATATTTATAAACATATAGACCTCCAGCCAAGCCTGTGACATTTATGACAGCCTAGCAGTTTGTATGTTTGCAAGATAGAATCCCAGAGCAGACGTGTTGAAAAGCCTGTTGTTCTGTCCTTGAGCAAGGCAATTAATCCCAATTGGCTCCAAGGTTACCTTAACAAACTGGCTTTGACTGGTCTTCAAGGGTACATGTCTTAAACGGGACAAATATATTTATAATAGAATTACGGGTACAAAATATATTTAGAGTCCCCTTAGTTATAGTGTATACTTGTGTAACAACTTAATGCAGAGACTAAATGAGTTAGTTAGTGTTTCAGAGTGAGTCTCAGAAGTAATTAAATGGGTTCCTGTACACTGAATAAAAAACTGACCTTCTGATCATGTCTGCCTCCAACTTCCTCCAAGTCTGCTTTACTCTTCTTGGGACTCACAAGATCTCTCAAAGTTAGACATTCAACTTCCATCTGAAAAACAGTGAGTTAATATATGAATGTCTCTGTTCAAACTGTTGTACAGGAAAGTAACTTACAATCTAGCTAGTTTGATGTATCTTCTAGTCACAGACTTCGTTAATCAAAAAGGGGTGATGATCAGATAGCAGTGGTCAGTGTTTTTGGCGCAAAGACCAACTAGCCCACCTAGTACTGTAGCTAGTTAGCTGCTTGCTATCCAATCCTACTGCTATTAGAAACTACTACTGCTTAAGCTCAGATGGCCGCTATATACCGAATAATAACATTGCTAACGTTAATTACACTACATCCACACAGATAAATTGCATATATAGTTCGGCAGGTTTTTTGGGATGTCCCGTTCATGGTGTCATAGTGACCATTTAACCATGGGTATGTTAACTGACCACAACATAGTAGGATGGTGCTATAAGACAGTATTACTGTTCAGCAATCATGCAGAACATGTTTCTATACCCAACATAGATCACTATTATTAGTGGGATGACTCTCATGGTATATTAAATAACGTGAAGTACCCCTGCACTCAAATCTCAGCCATCTAAACCAGCAGCTATATCTGTGCATTATTATTTAGCTACTCACCTTCCCTTCAGTGGATTTAATAGATCCCAGTAATGTCCAGTCCAGTTACACAGACGTGTAATTAGTTGTTACGATGCCTCTTCAAAACACCATAATTGTATTTTTTTTGTTTAAATAAGCGGGCTTTCCATAGATCCTCCTGAGATGCATTAGCACTATTACTACTACAGCCCTACGGACGTTACCACGGTGGGACCTGTAATACTGACTCAGCGCTTAAGCAGAAACACCCGCTAAAGCTTGTTTTCTGGCGCTCTCATGTGTCTCACTGAGTTGAGCCAATCAGAACCGGGATGCTGAAATCCGTCACGGTGATTCGTCCAATCAACACGGAGTCATAACCACGCCCCCTCTCGCACGTTTCTTGGCGGGGCACTCGGCGCGTTCTTCTTGACTTGTTGGAGCTGCGCCTGCGCGTCAAGTGCTGTCAACCGAGTGCTGTTATTATGCGCACCTATTAATGCGCCTAATCACAAATGCGTTATTGTCCTGTGTGTGTGTGTGTACACGTATGGACCAACTGGGGTTTCATCTAATTGGCTTGCCAGGCTCAGGTAAACAGATGGACCCGGCTTGTGTTGTGGGTTCCGCTCATTTGACCTCTGACACTGCGCGTAAAGTTGTAACTCGAGTACCCTAGGACCCTCTGGCCCTCCCTAAAGTTGTAACGTGAGTACCCCAGGACCCACTGACCCTGTCCAAGACTTTCGAGTTGTCTCGGTTTTTACATAATCCCCGCGCAAATACTTCAAGCACTTTGTACAACCATGTGTATCATTAAAAGTATGACTTGTCTTGCCAAGAAACTCGCAAGTTTTAACACAATGATAGACAGGACTCCAGGTAGTGGTACTATCCCTGTGGATGAGGCTTTTGGATATGTTCTGAAAACATCTGATTTAAATTTGCTTTTCTTAAAATGTTTCTAAAACAGTTGGTTTTTCCTAAAATATGTTAAAAGCAGATTTTTTGTTTGAAAGTTTCGAAATACTTTGCGCTGTCGTGATCGATTTATTAAACAGACATAAAGCACAGATTATCAGCTTTTTTGTTTAAGAAATATATACAAAATAATTGATTAAATTGTTGGTGCAATAGTACCCGTAAGAATCTTCTGCACCTTGGATATTTTTATTTAACTTTTATTAAACCAGGTAGGTGGATTGTGAACACATTCTCATTTGCAACAGCGACCTGGCCTAAGGCGAAGAAATGTGCAGGACAACATACATTTACACAATAAATACACAGAACACAAGAGTGCAAATGGCTTTGGGACATTTCTAAACAATGCAGGATCAAGTGGAAAGTCAATATACACATAATACAGAATGAGGTATAGGCTATGTAGGTCAGTTGAGAAGCATTGATATGGCAAAAACACCTATATGAAAATACAAATGAGTGTCTATATATTTACATTCTGTATATAGACAAAAGTGTAATACAAGTGTGATATGGATATAATATTTAGTCAACTCAAATTGAGGTCACATTGTTATGATTCTGGCGGAATATTGAGCACTTTAGTCTGTGTCAAGCTTCGCTACGATTTTTCCAAAAGACTCCTGTAGGAATTCTGGGAAAACAAACAGAACGTGACCATCGACCACCAAGCGTCAGCCATATCGTGTGCTTAAATCTTCCGTCTGCAAATATTTGCCCTGCATGAAAACGTTAATATAACACGTCAAGTCTGTATGGCTGTTGTGTAACAGCGCAGCTCATCAGTTTTTGGGGCGAGTTATTCCCTCTCTGTAGGGATGTATTGATAACGCACCACAACGCAATGTGCTCTGCTATAATAGGAAGCTACTACGCGGTTGGCATTCAAATGAAGCCCCGTCTACACCGAGGAGGATTGTGGCAGAGCGCAGTGGCGTTGGCCCAATGGGGTAATTAGTGCACACAATTGGAGTCTGCCTCCTGATGTATCCCCTGGATGCATCCCGAATAGAGCCTTAACCCAGGACAGATTGGCCTGGGCTTTAAACACATGGCCTGCCATTTGGGACACACGTCCTGTGTGATATTCTTCGGCACAGCAGCGAGACGCGATAGGAATCGCCCCGCTGCCTAGCATTGTAGCGATATTTGTGTGCGCAGCCGAACTCTGATTGAACCCTGGTGCAGGTTTATTGGCCTATTAGAGCAAGCAATACAGATGAACCGTGGAAGAAACCACAAAAGGCACTGGGGCCTGACCGGTGGACCTGCTTGGGTGCGAGATTTTAGGAGTATGGCTACGCAGCCATTAAGGTCAGCATTAATATCCAGTTGTTATAATGGGTCCACTAGTGTAGCAACTGGTTCAGGATTAAATATTGGTCGGCTCTTTGTAACTGAGCATTCACACGTAGGAGAGAGAGAAACAAGGAGAGAGAGATGGACAATATGGATGAAAGGAAGGGTGCATTTTTCATATTTTGAAGTATTCTAAAGTATTCCAAAATCTAGGTTGATGTTGACTGACAGGACCAAGACAAAGTCGTCACTCGGGCCTTAATGAATAGAATCTGTTGTGTTACTGTGGGGCCAGAATGAAAGCCTGCACCTCCAGCAGCCCTCCAGGACCAGAGCTGCAGAAATAAGGCATCCCCCCCCCCTGATTCCACAGTCCCTCTGACCCTGAGGTGACTGAGTTTGGGTTTCGCGTATCCATGGCAACAGAGATGGAACAAACATTTTGTAAGGCCTCTATAGACCACAACAGCTCTCTACTAAACACAGTCTGCTTCCAGAGGGGCGTAAACAACTGTTCCATCTGTCATTGGTTTGGTGAATGATTGCCCCTTCACCAGTACAGTAGCGTATGGCGCATGGCACTTAGTTTAATTCCCACATGAGGCCAGGATTGAAAATAATGAAAATGTATACAGGCAATACTGAACGTCGTGAATGGATACGGCTCTGGTAAATGATGTGAATGTAATGTAATTGTGTGTGTGTGTGTTACAAGCATGTTTGATGGATGCTCTGGACTGTAACTGGTGTACAGCTCTCTAAATAGCTGTTGAGTTAGTTAACACAAAACCTCATATGCATTAGACTCCTTTGGAAATTTCCCCCTCTTGACATATACATGCAATAAATCAATCATTTTTGATCATCCACAAGATTGAATGGACCATGTTTGTGTTTAATGGTGTTAGCAAGATATGCTAAAAGCCTATGAGGCCTGGGAAACACACCTTAACTCAAAGGAAAGCCGTTAGGTGCATTAACCTGAAAATAATGGTATTTTATATAGCCATTTTTACCACCACCTTACAGTACAGCTGCGTCAGAACATTAAACCGTGGCATATCTTTTGTAGTTCCACTCCAGTTTCAAGTTACTTCAAACCCTAGCCCAACTCAACCCGTCACAGTCTTTTGTCCTCACACAAATCACTGGCAGGATCTGGTTCACAGGGACATGCTCCGACTTGTCCATCTATCTCAATCTTCAGTTGATGCCTTTTAGATCAACAGCAGCACCACTGGGTTTCGGTTGAGATTTTTTTAATTGACTTCTCTGCATGAATGTGTCTGACCTGAATAGGGTCCCTGATCCTCATGCTGGTCGTAATAACGACTGGAATGTTGTCCTGAAAAATAAACAGTGGGTAGAATGGTGTCTGCTGTTAGACTTAGTGTTATTTAGTGCCAGTGTCTGCTGTCATATCTGCTGCCAGTATCTGCTGTCATTCCTGCTGCCAGTATCTGCTGTCTTATCTGGTGCCAGTATCTGCTGTCATTCCTGCTGCCAGTATCTGCTGTCTTATCTGGTGCCTGTGTCTACTGTCATATCTGCTGCCAGTGTCTGTTGTCATATCTTGTACCAGTATCTGCCATGGTATCTATTGCCAGTATCTGCTGTTGTATCTAGCGTCAGTATCTGCTGTTGTATATGGTGCCAGTATCTGCCGTGGTATCTATTGCCAGTATCTGCTGTTGTATCTATTGCCAGTATCTGCTGTTGTATCTAGTGGCAGTATCTGCTGTTGTATCTAGTGGCAGTATCTGCTGTTGTATCTATTGCCAGTATCTGCCGTGGTATCTATTGCCAGTATCTGTTGTTGTATCTAGTGGCAGTATCTGCTGTTGTATATGGTGCTAGTATCTGCCGTGGTATCTATTGCCAGTATCTGCCGTGGTATCTATTGCCAGTATCTGCTGTTGTATCTAGTGGCAGTATCTGCTGTTGTATCTAGTGGCAGTATCTGCTGTTGTATATGGTGCCAGTATCTGCCGTGGTATCTATTGCCAGTATCTGCCGTGGTATCTTGTGCCAGTATCTGCTATTGTGTCTAGTCTTTTCAGTCTTTTTCATTATTGTCTTTTCAGTGTGATAAGTGGTGAACTGCAGTGTTGCTAGGGATCTATTTAGGACTCATTCACTGGATAAATTCAGATGTCTTAAATCAATGGTGTGAGCCCAGGGTCTATCTCACCTGCGGAAATTCACGTGAACCCCGGCTGCCTATACTCCAGCGGCTGTATCAGAGGACAAATCGTTATGGTTATACTACAAACACCTTATTGATTTATTCATTTAGCTAAGGTGAAGAGGCAAGGCATATTCCACAGTGAGTAGAGAGTTGTTGAGGGTAACCCTATTTGTTTGAGGAAATCCAGTCCCTAAATGGTGCCCTACATTTGACAAGCGTCCAAAAAGCTGAGATAAAAAGCAGTGCATTTGATGAGGTCTAGGTTAGCATTTCTATTGGATTGCCATCACCTGACCACACCTGAGATTAACACCCATTGGTTCTGATTGATCAGAGTTTTGGTAGTCCCGCCTTGCTGATGAACGGCACACTTAATTATGTATCTCCCCCCTCTCAAGCTCTCACTCACCAGATCAGAGGTCAGTCTGGCTCTTATGGGCAGGCGTGTCAGGGTTTTGATATTCAAAACGCTCTGCACAGGAAATTCAATTGGATTCATGATATATCACACAAATTGCTTTTTGCAACAACATACACGAACGTTGAAAAGTTTGGGGTACCTTCGCAATTTCGTTACGCAGCGTTATTCAAAAGGCCTCAAGAACCGTTCCAGGACCCTAGAACCTGGCCGAGAAGTCTTTAGAAATGATGAGCGAATGCTCTTGGTGTAAAGGAAAGGTTGTCCTTAGATGTTCAATAGTTAGTACTCATATTAGAGGGGCAAGGTTGTCTTCAGGTGTAGAATTGTGAGTTCACTGGTTGAACAGGTTCTGGCAGTTTACTCACTTAGTTTCTAGGTTTCTTTTGTTTTGCATTAGTTTGCATAATGTGATTGGTCAGAAGATCACAAACCTCCCTTTGTCCTGAAGCAATATCACAACTCTTCTCCCACTTCTCCGATAATTTTTATATCTATTGCAAAGATTCTAAGTATGCGAGCACACCTTTTTGAATTGCACAGCAGCGATGGATTAATGCGCCATGGGACCAAGTTGCACTGGGGCCTTAAATGTTCTGAAAGATGTTCGCTTGGTCATTGTAGGACCTGTGAGGGGAGATAAAGGCTCTGTTGTGTTCGGAGAGAAGACATTGGGTGGAGGAAGGACACAAAACACAACACCATCAGCGACAGGACTGGGTGATCATGCAACTTACGGCCACTTATTGCTGATGGGATATTTCATGTGTAGTTGGGGAGGATTTTAAGTAGATGGGAGTTTTACCTACTCAAACTTGTTCTAAGGGCAGAATAGAAAATGATTGGTTTACAGATTCATCCAATGAAATTAAAGTAGAGGCGGGATTCAGGCGTTTGGAAATTTGGAGGGAAGGATCTTACAGATGACGACGCGTTATTGACTGTTCGTGGATGAAAGATCACTTGTCATAAGGTAAGTGAATTTATTAAATGTTTTGTTTGTTGAAATTCGAAAATCACATTTGAAATTCTCAGATAAACAACCTCTAAATTGTGCTAAGATAATTGGGGAACATTAAAATGCACAAAACTAATTCATCGTTTATATCGGATGTATTCGATGCGTGCTTCCGTCAACCACACCAAAGCAGCTAACGTAGAATTAGCATAACGTTAACGTTAATGCTTTCCCAATGCTACCAAGCGCTGTCTGTGAAACCGATAAGTTATGCAATCACATAACTCAAATCTCTGCGACTCAGTATCATAATGTGTTATTTTTTGTGTACTGTATGCTTCTCTCGGGGCAGGAGTTCTCGGGTTCATATTACTGTGTTACTTTTGGTTTAGGTTATAATGCGCTGCTCTCAGGGCAGGAGTAACGTTACTCCATATTCATATTGCTGTCTTATTTTTAGTGTATAATGCGCTGCTCTCAGGGCAGGAGTACTCCATATTAATATTGCTGTCTTCTTTTTAGTGTATAATGCCCTGCTCTCAGGGCAGGAGTACTCCATATTCATATTGCTGTCGTGTTTTTAGTGTATAATGCGCTGCTCTCAGGGCAGGAGTACTCCATATTCATATTGCTGTCTTATTTTTAGTGTATAATGCGCTGCTCTCAGGGCAGCAGTACTCCATATTCATATTGCTGTCTTATTTTTAGTGTATAATGCGCTGCTCTCAGGGCAGGAGTACTCCATATTCGTATTGCTTTCGTCTTTTTAGTGTATAATACGCTGCTCTTAGAGCATTATACACTAAAAATAAAACAGCAATATGAATATGGAGTACTCCTGCCCTGAAAGCAGCGCATTATACACTAAAAATAAGACAGCGCATTATACACTAAAAATAAGACAGCAATATGAATATGGAGTTACGTTACTCCTGCCCTGAGAGCAGCACATTATGACCTAAACTAAAAGTAACACAGTAATATGAACCTGAGAACTCCTGCCCCGAGAGAAGCATACAGTACACAAAAAATAACACATTATGATACTGAGTCGCGGAGATTTGAGTTATGTGATCGCATAACTTATCGGTTTCACAGACAGCGGGTGGTAGCATTGGGAAAGCGTTAACGTTATGCTAATTCTACGTTAGCTGCTTTGGTGTGGTTGACTGAAGCATGCATCAAATGCATCTGATATAAACGATGAATTATTTTTGTGCATTTTAAATGTTCCCCAATTATGTTAGCACAATTTAGAGGCTGTTTATCTGTGAATTTCAAATGTGAATTTCGAATTTAACAAACAAAACATTTAATAAATTCACTTACCTTATGACAAGTGATCTTTCTCCCACGAACAGTCAATAACGCGTCGGCGTCTGTAAGACACTTCCCTCCAAATTTCCAAACACCTTGATCGCGCCTCTACTTTAATTTCATTGGTTGAATCTGTAAACCAATCATTTTCTTTTCTGCCCTTAGAACAAGTTTGAGTAAGTAAAACTCCCATCTGCAGATTTTAAATGTTGAAAGAGATAACTACCTCCCATCTTCCCATGGCCCATTCCATTATCTAGGACTGTGATGAAACAAAGCTGTGTTTTTCACTGAACGAGCCTTAATGACTTCATCACTAAAGACCAACATTACGGTGATTATCTTCAAAACGGAGGCTGCAAATTCCAGAAAATATCCTTGCAACGTCCTCTACTGCCTACATTAGGCATTTTGTATTTGATCTATTATGTGTCCCTATGATATTTGTTAGGCACGTTCCTGAACTAGAAATCACATTTTGCAGTACCAACATATTGTCTTCCATGAGGTTCCAAATTATTATACTTTCACTCCAAGGCCCCAATACCATGACATGACTGAATGATCTCAAGAAATACGATATGGTCAGTCCACTTCTGTGTTTACTCACCAACCTGTAGGTGAGCGACATGTGTAATGGGATGATTATTGGTGGCTACTTTCACTGCTGCTTTATGGCCACATCATCTGCACCTACTGTTTTATGCATCAGGTCATTGGTTCATTCACTCAGGATGCAATGTTTTTGTTTTCAGAAACAGGAATGATGCAATTCGATGCTGCCAGTCTTCAGTATTTCTCCAGTGTTCCAGTCTCTAGTGCTAAAGTAAACATTTTTATCACATATTAAAGCAGGCCAGTGGCTGGGCCACTACTACTCCCAGTCAGTGCACTTTATAACCATCACTGTATGTACGCTAACAGGCTGGTGTAACGCTAACAGGCTGGTGTAACGCTAACAGGGTGGTGTAACGCTGACAGGCTGGTGTAACGCTAACAGGCTGGTGTAACGCTAACAGGCTGATGTAACGCTAACAGGGTGGTGTAACGCTGACAGGCTGGTGTAACGCTAACAGGCTGGTGTAACGCTAACAGGCTGGTGTAACGCTAACAGGCTGGTGTAACGCTAACAGGCTGGTGTAACGCTAACAGGCTGGTGTAACGCTAACAGGGTGGTGTAACGCTAACAGGCTGGTGTAACGCTAACAGGGTGGTGTAACGCTAACAGGCTGGTGTAACGCTAACAGGCTGGTGTAACGCTAACAGGCTGGTGTAACGCAGACAGGCTGGTGTAACGCTGACAGGCTGGTGTAACGCTGACAGGCTGGTGTAACGCTGACAGGCTGGTGTAACGCTAACAGGCTGGTGTAAAGCTAACAGGGTGGTGTAACGCTAACAGGCTGGTGTAACGCTAACAGGCTGGTGTAACGCTAACAGGCTGGTGTAACGCTAACAGGCTGGTGTAACGCTAACAGGGTGGTGTAACGCTAACAGGCTGGTGTAACGCTAACAGGGTGGTGTAACGCTAACAGGCTGGTGTAACGCTAACAGGCTGGTGTAACGCAGACAGGCTGGTGTAACGCTGACAGGCTGGTGTAACGCTGACAGGCTGGTGTAACGCTGACAGGCTGGTGTAACGCTAACAGGCTGGTGTAAAGCTAACAGGGTGGTGTAACGCTAACAGGCTGGTGTAACGCTAACAGGCTGGTGTAACGCTGACAGGCTGGTGTAACGCTAACAGGGTGGTGTAACGCTAACACTCTTCATTCTTACAGTATTCCCGTAGACCCATTAGCAGCCCTCCCTTTCCCTTCTTCTTCTCCTTTTTCTTGTTCTTTTTGTTCTTCTTCACCTCCTCCTGTGCCAGTGTCACCACCAGGTATAGTTCTGAGGTGACTGCAGGTGGTCCTTAATGGATTAGGGATGGAGTCCTCAATCCATCAAGGATTTAAATCATCTTTAGTTTGGAGTCGGTTAAGGTTTGCAGAGCATCTGTAATTAGGCAATACGTCTTTATCAGTATACCACTGCTAATGGAATCTTTTAGCCATATAAACACTTAAGTATCCAATTACTACGGTAAAATCATCACCAATGTACCTAGAATATTCAATTATTAATATCTGTTAGGTGTTGCGTCATGCCCTAGAACAGCCCATGGCTGGGGTTTATTGGCCTAGTTATACCATGACTTTTAGCAAAAATGCAGCCAGGACTAAAACTATGTAGTCCTCTGGTTTGATTGCAGCTGTGTTTTAAATCCCCTTAATGCATTTCACAGCCAACATTCAAATGACCATTAACCCCGGCAAATGACAGGAGCTACATCTCAATTTGATCAATCGGCAGAGTGGTGGTGTGTGTGTGTGTGTTGGTTTTATTACCCGACTTTCAAGTTTCTCTCAATCCGCCGCAAATTATTACATTAGCATTTTATCTGGTTCAATATGCAGAGTAGAATGTTTGTCCTTCTTAGCTAGGGCACATTTGTAGTCTGCTAGGAAGGTTATTAAAAAACAATGACCCCTTTTGAGGTTTTCGAATTAATTAAGAACAATACCTGATCAAATTAGCAAAAATTGTATCTCCAGTGTGTGGTGTCTTCCATAGCTAATTGTATCTCCGCTAAGGTAAGTTTAGGCTCCAGTGATTGTCATATGTTGCACGTCCCTATGGTTAAATGAGTGTTGTGTTATTTGTCCAATTGGGTTTATTGTGAACACTGTTCTGCAACTGTATGTGATGACAATTGCGTCCACTAGGTGTCTCTCTCAGCCCTTATGCCGTTGCTTTCTCCTACTTTTATTTCAATACATAAAAAAGTCATGCACAAAGTCCCTGTAATAACCCATGAAAACCAACATCTGCCAAGTTGTGTTGATGAATTGAGATCTTCTGTCTTCCCTTTAGCTTTAAGTAGCCTGTCCTGATGGCTAATGGGCTTTTCTTGCCCTGGCTATCAGCGTCTGGTAATCAACTCAACAGAGACACTAGAACAGGGGATCCTGAGAAAATAAATATAAATACAAGTAAATATTTACAACAACAAAAAAATCCACTCCTTAATATCTCCTACAAATGGAGCTAAAACGAATCCCACCCAGAATTGTTTTGACTTAAAGGGTATCAACTATACATTTGTTGTAATGAACTGCTCTTAGTGCCTTAATGCCTAAGTCTAACATAACTATGTAATAATCTGCTCTTAGCCATGGTAATATTGCCCATATACCACATCCAAGTCTAACCTATTGAAGTGTCATGTTTCTTTTTCAGCCACTCACAATTCTGAAGATCCCACCAGGCTGTTATAGACCTACAGTCGGCTCTGAATGGCGTTTTAAAAGCACTTCATGAGCTGTGAGCGTTGGGTGGTCCTGGAGAATGGGACTGCGTGTCATTATGTAAATGCGACATCACTCGCTAACAAAAGTTGTAAAGTCAATATCCAATACAGCTCATGTGATGTAATTTCACAAAATCTCTCTGCAATCCAAGATCTTTATTTTATTTTCTCAGGATCCCCATTTGCAGTTAATATTGACACAGCTACTATTTACCGGCAGCAACACAAGCTTACATGTGGTGTTCTGTCACGACTGAGTTAGGGAGCAATACAGAGGGAGAAGCCAAGCTCAGGAGTGGTTGCGTTTGAGGGATTTAATACTTTCTTTGTTTCAAAAGTACATCCAAACAAACACATAAATCTAAATTATACCGGTTCCAACAGGTACACTGTAATTTGGACAAATAAACGAACATGTGTCCAAATTCACACAGTTTAATAATAATCAGTATTCTCTCTATTATTTCTTTCTTACAGTTTCACATGACATGTACTAATACCACACATAGACACTGAACGCAGAGGGGAGACTTATATAGTCTGTCCTAATGACAGGATGGACACCAGGCGTGTGTGATAACATGACAAGACAGTGATTAACACATACATGGCTAGAAGGCCGGCGACGACGAACGCCGCAGTCCGCCCGTCGGTAGGCCTACTCGTGGAGCTTCGGAGGCGTTTATGACAGTGTGTTGGAACTATAAACAGTGACACAGCTTCTTTTTAATCTGGAGAAAACCCTGAGTTAATGTTTACTAAGGATGTGTACAGTGGAGATATTTTTGGGGATCCCCTGCTGATTTTGTACGTTTGCCCACTGACAATGAAATGATCAGTATATAATTTTAATAGCAAGCAAAACAAACACGGAACACAGAACGGATAACACAAAAACACTGGAACGTAAATAAATGCCTGCTTACACAAAGCGACTTAAACACTCACCTATATATGGAATGTAACGTACACAAAGCGACTTACACAATGACAAGACACTCACCTACAAATGGAACGTAACGTACAACAATACCAAGCACTCGTGACACTAAACATGGAACTTAAATAGCCCACTGATTACATAAACTATGCCCAGTGCTCAGCTAAACCCAAAACAGCGACGGACACCAGGTAAGGAACAATCAATAATTTGTTGAAGGAGTAGGCTGATCCGTAGTCAGGGTGTAGGCAATAGTTCATACACTGGAGTAGGCAGGTTTGTAGACAGGGACATGTTGGGTTTGGTTACCGGGAGTAGGCAGGTTAGTAGTCGGGGTCAGGCTGGGTTCATTACCTGGAGTGGGCAGGCTCATAACCTAGCTCGATTTCAGAACATTCTGTCCTTCTCACGATCTCTCTTACAATAACATGCTACAATCTCCCCAAATCTTCCATTACTCATTTACCACTTAGCATTTTGCAACTAACACAAAAGAATGCAAAGTATAAAGTTTGGTCTCATTTTATGCTTGTATGTGCTTTTAGTAAGAAAATGTTTATTTCAATTTAACCATTGATAAACCATTGTCTTAGTTGAGATTCAAAGTCTGTAATTCCAGAGAGACCTATAAAAAAGGCAAGAAAAATTGGAGTGAGAGGAGTAAAGAGTATTGTAATAATATTATCACAAAATTCTAGAGGAGGCCAATTGGCAAGAGAAGGTGCATTCTGATTGTACGAGAAGGTGTTGTCCTTGCCCCTCTCATGATTATGCAACATTTTTGGTCAGAACATATGGGCGACAGAGAATAGTTTCTTAATGCTTTGCTGCTTGAACCCCTAACTATCCTCTTCAGTAATCGCAGCCCAGAAGACACATTTGGAGAAACTTCCTAGGAGAGACAGACGGCATCCGTGATAAATCTCGACTTCATTTCAACCGGATTTCAACCGTTTGTGTGAAAACTTCATTAGGTAAACTCCTGTTATAAGAACAATTTCACAACAATCCTAAATTGAAATGTAACGATTTTGAGTCATAGCGAAGCAAAGTTGTGACACTGTGTTTGTCTCTTGAGAAAAGCAAAGCATGTTCAGTAAGATGTCATTCTGCTATTGCTGCTTTGCAAAACACTGCAAATGAAAAGTGGCATCTTTAACGGTAAATAAAAAGTGAAAAGTATATAGTATGTCAAATGTATTTTGGCAATGTAGATTGTGATGTATCTGGTTTAAAAAAGCGCCTTGGGATTTGTAATTGTCATTATTGTCTCATTCACAAAAGCGCAAGACAATTTGCAAACTTTCTAAAGTGTTAAAAAACAGGCCCATGTGGCCAACAGAAAAATCATCAGAATATATTTAATTGTTATAATGTATATATTACTGGGTGTCATATGTTTTTATGTATATGTCATACAAATTAGTGAACATGAAGAAATGTTGGCCATTGTTCTAGACTGTCAAAGATACTTACCAAATATTGTATGCTCTATTTAATTTACATGCATGTGATAAGTGCAAGTTTTATATTTCATTTATATATGTTGTTTGTATTCAGTACGTACGCACATTATGGGAAAAAAATATCGCATATAATAAATGTATGTTTTTAAAATTTATGTTAATATAATTTCCTGCCGTAAGGGTTCGAGACATTTTTTTCTTCATACGCTGTAAGAAACTGCCTCTGTCCCTCTTCATGCCAGGGTTGACACTCCCCCTGCCACCTCGGAGTGGCAATTCATCAAGGACAATGTTTTTCACCTGTGTCTGCTCTCACCTGTTTTGTGTTTCAGTCCTTTATGTTCAGTGCCTGTCTTGCCTGAATAATTAATAAAAACTACAAACTGGAAGTATTCTCTGCGCCTGTGTCTATCTCCCGTCATCTGCCAAGGGCAGATCGTGACATACGCGACCAGGATTTCGCCAATCTAATAGGATCAAATTAAATATGCAGAAGAAATAGAACACTTATTTGAGTTGAATGGGTATTCTGTTCTATTCATTCTATTTCTATAGGGGTATCACAAACGTGTAATCCAGGTGGAAAACCTTTGGAAAATCGCCCCAGCAAAATCACCCCGGTGTGAGTTTGTTTATTCATTCAGAGGATTATTTTAATGTTTTGTGAAGCGTAAATAGCTTAGCTCCAAATCAGGGAACATCTTTTGTATACGTCAACTGTTTTGCTAATGTCACAGTGTTGGGTTGAGAATGAGATCGCATGCAGCCGCAGAGCGGATGTGCCACAGAAAGGTTTTTGATGACAATTCACTTTACCAAACAATAAAATGAAACAGCAGCCAACCAATGACATAAACGCACAACAATGAACCACACCAGCGATTGGCACAATGTCCACCTAAATAGGCTCCCAAATTTGAGGCAACACAGGGCAGCTGCCTCCAATTGGGGACAACACAAACATGCAGGAGGCAGAAAGGGGAGCTGGAGCGGGAAGGGTTGAGGCCAGGACCTCGTTGGACCACACTTCTGAGGGTGGCACCAAAGACCCCTCCTGAGCCCCTCCGGTGGCAGTGGCAACAGAAGCTCAGGGCGGGGCGCCAACATGAAGATGAGCCATTGACCAAGATTTCATTGATATGCTGAACACGATGTTCATTTTTCTGTATTGTTCCCTGACATTTATACCATGACATGTTTATGATTTGAAGGTTTGTGCAGAGGATATAATTTGGTTTAAACAATTGGTGTGTTTGTCTTGTCGGGCTCCAAAATTCACTTTTGCTACTTCGTGTGTCGATGAAAATGTCAAAATAACACTTAAATACAAATAAATCCAAGTCCAATACTTATCACATGAGAAGATATGATACAGTATTTACAAAAATGTGAGGGGTGTACTGTCAAACTGATACTTTTGGTAAATATGTATTTAACCTAGGGGGATCTTAAAGTGTGAGAAAAATTTATGAATGTTTTGTTTCATTTCATGAAGCCTCCAAGTGACAACTAGAAGTTAATTTGTGTGTAGTCATGGTTGGATTGATCGAGCCATTGGATGTATTTCAGCAGTGTTCATGTCAGCAGATACATTGATAAATGAACAAGCTGCCATCATTTTCCCTCTTTTTATCAGACTCTAACTCTTGAGGAGCAGTGATTCTGCTTTGCCACTGTCTCCCTCTTCCATCTGAATTTGACAGGTGTTTTAAACATATTCCAATATACTGGATTCTGCTAGCTAGCTAGCTAATTTTACAATACGCAACACAGTGGTTTGTCGCCAACATAATGACCTTTTTGAATCAGACTAGGCTTGGTATCAACAACAGATTACAAAACGATAAATCAATCAATAACAAATGTTTCTCTCTCTTGAACAGGCAACCAGAGCCACTATGGTACTTGACATCCTGAAGAAAATCAAGGACCACCTGGTTGCGAAAAGAATCCACAAAACCCGGCTGGTGACAAAAGATGGCCACTGCAACATTGAATTCGACAACATGAACTGTAGCAACCGTTTTGCCTTCCTCGTCGACTTCTGGACGACCTTTGTGGAGTTAAGATGGCGCTTTGTCCTCTTCTACTTCAGTGCCATCTCCAGCCTGAGTTGGGGTGTCTTCGGGCTTCTGTGGTTCTGGGTCGCCCATAGCAACGGGGACCTGAGTTGGCAGACCACGCCGGGGGACCACATCGCCTGTGTATCAAACATCGCCGGTCTCACGGACGCCTTCCTCTACTCTCTGGAGACCCAGACCACCATTGGGTATGGTGGCCGCGCCATCACCGCCTTCTGCCCCGGCGCCATTGCCCTCCTTATGACCCAGTCACTCATCGGGATCATCATCAACTGCTTCCTGTGTGGGGCCATCATTGCCAAGATTTCCCTCCCGAAAAAAAGGGCCAAGACCATCGTGTTCAGCGAGAAGGCCGTCATCTGTCCCAAGAAAGACAACCTTTGCCTCATTATCAGAGTGGCCAACCTACGTAAGACCTTGATGATCGCTAGCCAGGTCTACGGCAAGCTGTTGAGGACAACCGTCACACCCAGCGGGGAAACGGCCATCTTGGACCAGGTGAACATTGGGTTCATGGTGGAGACCATGAAAGACAACCTCTTTTTCATGTGTCCTCTCACACTGTACCATGTCATCGAGGAGGCAAGCCCTTTCTTCGATATGGCAGTGGACATGCTCCAGGAGCAGGAGTTTGAGCTGGTGGTCTTCCTGGACGGCACGGCCGAGTCCACCAGCTCGGCCTGCCAGGTCAGGACTTCGTTCCTTCCTCAAGAGATCATGTGGGGTTATAACTTCCTGCCCATCATCTCCCGAAGCAAAGAGGGCAGGTACAAAGTGGACTTCTCCAACTTCTCCAAGGTCATACCCGTGGCCACGGAACACTGTGCCCACTGCTTCTACAAGGTGCCGGGAGACCATCTCCATTCCATTCACGGATTTGACAATATGGGACTGGAGGTAGTTGATATTGAACCAAGTATATGAAGGAAGCCATCGTGTGTTGGGAATAGAAGAAGGCTTGATGTTGTCACGGGGCTGTGTCTGAAATAACAAACAGTTCTCATGGGAACCCGTTGAAGCACTAAGGAGAAACCTCTGCTTCTGATGTGTGGGGTAGAGAGAAAAGGTGCCTCGTCATGAAAAAACATTAGGTTACAAGTTGCTTTTACATTATTATGATTAGAGCAGAAAAGTAACAGAGGAAATAGGTTTGGATGAGACAACAATGTTTTTAAATCAACTCTACATCACAGGAAAAGCTCTCAGACAACCCAATGTGTTGGATGAAGCACGTTCCTCTTGAGAATTTTACAATCAAAAGAGAGTATTCACAAACGCTGGCACAGAGGAAATCCAAATACATTCTTTGTCTGCAATAACAAGAGATTTTGACGTGACCCAGAGTCGTATAGCCTACATCAAGTGTACCAGAGTGCAGGGAAAACACACAGCGCTTATTGTTGGTTCACTTCTCAGTATATTTTACAGTTTTATCAAGAAGAATAGCTTAGAGGGCTGCCGAATTTAAATTGTTAGATATCAGTCACTTGACATCACATGACATCACTTTGCAAACATTTCTTCTCAACCTTTAACCTATGCCCTTTCTATATAGACAATGGCTGTGGGTATGTCTTTTAGTTTTATTTGACACAATTTCTTTTTGCTAATAATTTAGAAGCATCTGTAAGTTTTTAATACACTGTGTAGAATGCTAGTTGCATTATACAATTGGTTTTAAGATTGATACTATATATAGATTCAATGTCAAACAATTATTTTAGAAATAATACATTGTTTGTTAATGTCCGTAGCCGATGGGAATTGTTTTCAGAATTGGAGAAATGTTGTAATAAAATGTTTAAATTTTTTCAATGCTCCATGCCCAAATTGCAGGTTTGCTAGAAGTTTCCATAAAAGTTGCAATTGTTTGACTAGCTTTTTTGCACTGCATGCGTGGGGCCAAGTGTTTCTAGGGCCCCAAAAATATATGGATGACCCTGGCTAGAATACTCGAAACTCGACCTTTTTTTTACATATTTGATATTTTCAATAGTCTGAATTTATCAACTATACAGAAAAAATGTTATACTGAGAGCTAGGCAGTTACATGACTACAATATTTCACAGTAATTCTTAAATGGTGTATAATCATAAAAATGTCTTTATTGTTCTTTTTTGAAAAAAAACAGAATTATCTAATCCAGATCATTTAACACGCCAGATCATTTAACACGCTGGAACGTTAGCTCCACCACTTTATTTTTATAGTAAACTGACGTGGATCTGGCACTCATTGATGGAACTTTTACTCCATAAAATCAACATTATATTTTCTAAACATATTTAAATACTAAAAACTATGGATTTTGTTCGCAAAGCCATTTTTAAATCACTGGAGCACAGACCATCTGATATTCTGTCTTTGGGTTAGTGTCCTGTCAGACCATTGATCCCTGGTCTGGGAATGACGAGGACATGTTGATTTGGGCCGGGACAATTTAAAGAACTTTGGAAGTTCATCAGAAGCAATGGGCTGGAGAACCGTATGACTGACTGTGGGAAGAATTTTAAACCTCTCACGCAAGCAGAAAAAGTGTCGGCTGCTGTGTGAACATGTGCCTATTGCGTGAACAGGATCTAAATTTGGCTTGGTGCTGAAACACATGCAGAGAGAAAGCAATTAATGAGCCCCAAAAGTGCACCCAGACAATGGTGTGAGGAGCGACGGACACCTTTGGTAAATGACACCAATGTGAAAAACAGAGTGAACGATTATACTTTCAAACACCAAGAGATCCAATGATTTTCAACCCTGAATAGCTCACAACTGGAGCAAAAACCTTATATGTACTGCTCAATGTCAAATTCAACACAGCTTGAAGTTATCTCTCACAATGTCTTACAAATGTGTCAATAACGAAATACATTTTGAAAAAATATCTTTAGAGATTCTCTAAACACAATGTAATCATCCCAGATGTTTCAGTCAGAACAAACCAGCCTTTTGTGTAAATGCCTTACTGTGCTTTTTGCTTTCAGTGCTGACAATACCAGGGATTGTAATGTCCACAGCCTGTGAACATAAACTAGGGAGTTGTATAACACATCAGTTTGACTGGTGATGATATGTTTATATGTTTTCAGTCTGTCAATCGAAACACTAGAGGCATCTATGCTGGCCTGGAAGTCGTTTCGCCTCAGTGATGCCCAGCATCACGGTACAATCTTTGCTCACAGCTGCTAATCTAGACCCAGAACACGGAAACATAACAGTTTGTCTTTTATGTGTTACCGAGAGTGAATGTCACAGTGGAGTGATAACGCTGGGTATCAGACATAATGAGTTAGACAATTAGTGACACAAGGGCGTAATTGAAGTCAATAGCCTGGGCGGTAATGTAGACATATTGAAAAGCAAGCTGCATCCCACTTGACTCAGCCCATGCTAAGTATTCACAACACGGTGACTGGAGCTCATGTCTGAGCCTGGTCAACCATGGCCGGGCGAAGACCATGGTGACCTTGGGGGTATGGACTTCTGCTCTGCAGTGTGTGAGACATGAGAGCTTAGCTCTTATTACTTTGATCAATGGTGGATTGCGGTTCGTGGTGTTTTAGAACAACAGGATTTTAACATCTGTGGCTTATATTGGCAGGTGTTCAATGTTTATTGTTTCATTTTTTACAAATACAAGGAAAAACAATGTCCAATAAAAAGCTGTAAGCTTTGTTCCCATAGTCGCAAGTGACTCACATCTTTTGTGCTACTTGTTTTGAATGATGCATCATCTAATTCTCTGAAAGCTTAAAAGCTACACTTACACTTCAATTTCCAACAAAAGCAACTGGGGATAATTCCCGGCAGACACTGTGGTCGTCAGCTTAGCTTGCTGCATGACGTCAGATTTGAAGGAAGCACCATCGGCTCGATCGATCAATACCACACAACTGTTGTTACTATGACAACTTGCCAAGCAAGTCAGCAAGAAACTGACATCTGAACACACAAATTCACAGCGCTAGATTTGCGCATTCATTTCCAATCTGAGTGAGTGAGTAACGATACAGCCTACAAGAACAAAGTGAAATCCTGAGACATTGTCACAATTGTCATGTTGTTTAAGTTTGTATAATTTCTCACTATGGAATGAGTTCGCTTGCCTAAATTAGCACCTCTGATGTCCAGACCTGACAAATCTAAGAGGGATGACCTTCAAAATGAAATGTAAGTTTAGGTCTTCTGAAATGACTGGGGTGATATGTTCATTTGAATTTCATAATTGCTGTATTTGTATGTTATGGTTTAGAATCACGCTAATTTTTCACAATTAAAATATAAAATAGGGAAATTAAAAACTACACTAACTATTGCAATTTCAATAATATAAATGACAATATTTGCAAATGTCAGCCCTTAAAGAAAAGTTCACATTTGAATATTGACTAGGGACCAGCATTTCCCCATGTCCATATTTTGACCGAAAAATCATGGCTTCCAGTGACGTGTACCGTTGATGGTTATCTTAGATGCCACAGGACTAATTGGATACTGTCGCCGTCACTCCAGCCAATGACACGGACACGTGCTGGGAATCCGCCAATGCAACCACGTGACTGGGATTTATTCAAATCACACACGCGCTACGTTATAATCAGCGCGTGCACACCTATTATCACCCCGGAATTAAACTAATCAGGGACGATGGTGGAGGCTAAATAATTAGCAGACATATTTCCCCCCTCTGCTGTGTGTGCATATTTGTCATGGCACTTTATTTGGATGCACTGGGCATCGGGGACAGGGTGTTCGTGTAGATCAATTACAATTAGGGGAGCGCGCATTGGTAACACGTGATTTGCCTCCATGTCTAAATTGAGAAAATAAATAGAGCGATAGATAGTGAATGAAAAAGAGACCTCAGCACACAGATCTGCATTTGTAAAAGGAATATTGCATTTGAACTACTCAAACAGTCCAAACCAATATTGTTTGCTATTTTTGGGCTATTCCAACGCAAACATGTTAAATAGTTTTAGACTATGACTTTATATCTCTTTTTTAATTTGCCTAAATAATATTCAACTTTTGCTTCTGTAAATGTATTTTCATAGTTACAGTTATTCACTGTCACTTGTGTTTTATTTATTTGTAGTGGCATTTTGGATATAGGGCCCAGATTTCACTGACACCTGATGTTAATGGAGCTTGTAACAAATTACATGGGTTTTTATTACATTTAATTTAAAAAACTAACTGCATTTCTATCCATTGGTGAGACGGCTTGACATGAATATTCAGCAGGTCCACTCAAGATCCATCCAAACAATGAACACACACAGAGACATATTGTTGGTGGACAGAAGGCCTACCAGTCCTGCCCGAAATGCAGTTGGATTTCCTTTCCTTTAATTTGCTTAATAATTAAAGTGCTTTCATGCTCTCATAGATTACGTTAGACTTTAATATTTGATTACATTCTGCAACACCGGTGCTGATTGAAAGAATACATGTATAAAACAACCAGAACTACTAGTCGTAATCTTGTTATTTGTCCACATTTTAAATAATAAAAGGAAGGAGTTCTTGTTTTCTCTCATCAACCAGCAAATCTGTAAACCAGAATGTTATTCTGCCACATGCCCGTTTGGCCGGCTGTGACATGGCTGTGTCATGATCTGCTCTGGGACACCCCTATATGAAGGTGTGAGGCTATACTTTAAAAGATAAACTACAATATTTGTTCTGAGAAGTCAAAGACCAAGACGAGCAGTACTTATGGCTCGGTGAGCATGGATTTCTGATACAGCAGGTGTGATTGTGGTGTGATTCAAAAGAGAAAGTATTATCTGGGTTCTCCTGATAAAACGGAGACATTTTCTGTGTTTTTTTTTACCATCTCCTCCCATCCGTCTTCCTTCTCCAGCTGCTCTATCCTGGTCCAGGAGCTCTACCATCCGTTAGGTTTTCTCTCCAACTCCAGTTGTGACTAGCCCGACTTAGCTTTTTATCCAGCTCTGCTATTATAATCAGGTGTGCAAAAGTAGGTATCATCTTGTCATCCAGCCAGCTGGTGTTTTTAAGTAGGGGCCAGTGCGCTTGAGCAACAGAGCTATATGCAATCAGCCAATATGGATATATCAGCCAGTATGAATATATCAGTCAATATGGATATATCAGCCAATATGGATCGCTGCATGCATGTCGGATCCAATAGCCTTATAAAAACTATGCAAATTAAGCTCCTTTTGTATCCGAATCAAAAGAAACGCCTCAGCAGAGGTGATCTTGTGTTCGTCGGGAGAGGCGGTAGATAAGTGTCAACCCATTAGTGTGAGATTATTGTGTAACAACAGCGCCACCTTGTGCTCAACTCAGTAGCTGCAGGTAAAGACAGTCGTGTTGCGCTTCTCTCCAGCACCAACTCCAAATGTGCGTGCGTGGTTCGCATGAGGCTGCATATGCATCACATCGTGAGGCTGTAGGGTGCTTTTGCACATCGTCAGGGTGTAGGGTGCTTTTGCTTGGACTGACAGCACGCCGCATATCGGCTTTCTAAGAACAACATCTATCCGGAGATAACGATACCCCTTTACGACACACCTGTGTGTAAGTCCTCTGATTTGGTGCATTCTGAAGACGCCGTCAATCCGCTTATATGCCATCGGCAGGTAGGGTCGTTTTGTTCCGTTTTACGTGTTGGGTACAATATAAAGCATGCTGGACAACGGTGTCAAATGCACCTGCTGACATTATGTCCATTGAATGCATATGCTGGAGGTGACCCAAGTTATGCATGTGTGTTGTGTTGTGGACCGTTCGGTCCATGTATGTGGTCCAGTCCAGCATGATGGTAATTGAATGAGTGATATGTATTTTTTAATTATTGTGCCGAATCTATCAACCTACCGTTACTGGATTGGGCTGCAGATAAAGTAGAAGTGTAAGGTCATTCTAATGCTTCGACCAATGTTGCTTAATATGTATTGCCATGTCTTTTTCTTTATCAAATTTCAGCTCAGTCAATCGAGATCACTGTCTGTCTGGCCACTGTCTGACTCAAAATGCACAAAGTTATTTGTATTCAGCCACATGTAACATAGGGTTCAATGGGCGTTTTAAACATTTACAGGAAACCTGTCATCCTCTAATATTGCAACCAAATTCCTTTTGTTGGTTGCAATGTTTTGGGTGTTTTGCCTACTTATAATCAGAAAACCACGCAAATATGCATGGGTGACGTATTAGTTGGCACCGTTATTCCCCCTCATTAAGCTTCTGTTTAAATATCGCCTGAGCCAGTGTATATTTTCTGACATGGCTTTTGTGGAATAATGATTTATTCTGCGTTGTCCTGAATCAATTTCAGGCGAACGCAAAAAGCTGTCAGAAAGCTCATCATGAGTAACAAGTGAACTGGGCGTGTGCCTTCCCCCTTTACTTCATCAGACAACTCCAGCACTGACTTGGTGTTTACACCGGATGGAGTGTGTGGTTCCAGTCATTGACCCTAATGTCAGACATTCTGCAAAACTGTATTGGCAAAGCTTCTCGGATACTAGGTGTGTTAAACTCCATAACTGGCCAGATCATGGATACAGTTGGCAATCAATACTGATTTAGTAGGTCCACTTATCGATTAAATGTATTTGGGGCCTGCATGGGTGCTTGTTTCTATACCATCAACACAAAGTTGGCGTTCTACTTGGGAGGATAGTCTACTTCTTACAAATGTGGCAAATTTGACAACTAGCATGACTGCTATCTAGGAAGTCTACACTATGAAAAAAGCAGGTGAAGTTAGTCAGGTAATGTTGAACAGCACAGGGGTCTTCTACGGTTTTGTATTCAGAGACCTCCACCGAAACCACCCGTGGATCCAGACACCCCTATCATATGTTATCCCATTTAGCCCATCTGGTGGGTTTGTCCTTTCACAGGCGGACACTATGAAAATGTGTGTTTGTCCGTGTGTGTGTGTGCGTGTGTCTCTGTGTGTGTGTGTGTGTGTGTCTCTGTGTGTGTGTGTGTATGTGTGTCTGTGTGTGTCTCTGTGTGTGTGTGTGTGTGTGTGTCTCTGTGTGTGTGTGTGTGTGTGTGTATGTGTGTCTGTGTGTGTCTCTGTGTGTGTGTGTGTGTGTGTATGTGTGTCTGTGTGTGTCTCTGTGTGTGTGTGTGTCTGTGTGTGTGTCTCTCTCTGTGTGCTCACTACTGTAGTTCACTCTGGATAAGTGTCACCTAAATTACCTGATGTTTGTGCATTTTTATTTAATCAACAAATCCACTCTCTAACAAGTATCATCATTATAATTTCAGCATTTACTTAAAAAATGGATCATATGGAAATGTCAGATTATGCAAAACCATGATATAATCTACAGTATAAGGAAACTTGCTGTAAATCTGGGCAATAGATTTCAACTAGGGGTAAACTGTAATTTAAAGTTGCCCACCTTTTAGTCAGGCATTTATTTGGGCAATGTGTTCTATGATGAACCCGCTTGGGGTAAATTGAGGTACAGCGGACTCGACGGGCCAAAAGAAGAACCACCTATGACATCAGATTTCCTAACTCTCTCAGATCGCATAAGCGTCTCAGATTGCATCAACAACACAAATGAAACGCTTTAACATATAATTTATGTTAAAACATTTGAATATTCGAATACCTCGTATGTTACACCAGATGCAGGTTTAAGTCAACGAACTGTAAAACTTACAAACGGCGCCTTTGGAGCAGTTCTGGCGGTTAGGAGCCTTGCTCAAGGGCACAATCACAGTTGGTTGCATCTTGAAACTGACGTTCACTGAACAATGTAAGCCCGCTTCTAATCCACATCTATCTTCAGGTGTATCTCACCTGTGGTTAAGGTACTTGTTCTTGTATAGGACTTTTTCACTATTCGCTAACCCAGGCTGAGAAATCCATCTGATAACGAGGGCTACTGTGAGAACATAAATCTCCAGTCCGTTGTAAAAGGAGGATGGAAAGTTAATTAGATTTGTTGGCACTCTGGTCTGTATGCCGTTAGTTGGCCCTGCTGATTGTGGCTGCTGGACAAATAATCAGACGGCAGGAGAAGTGAACCCTGAAGGGCACAATCTCCGTCAACCCTCAGCCCTGCCCATCAGTCAGTCGTTCAATCGCTCTCCCTCCCCTACCTCGTACTATGCTGTGTTAAATCTCAATTGCTGTTGCTCGTTTTGTCTCCAGAGATCATTACTGTGAGAACGAACGGTCTAGGGACGTTTTTTACTTGATGATACTGTCACTTGATGAGCCCTGTCCTTGTATCAACTCATGGGAAAATCGAGTTTTCAGCCATCCTCTGTTGCAAGACAATAGCTTGGTCCTTTCTTTGATATATTGACTGTTCTCGGCCGATCTTATGATTATTTCTGCCACTTTCTACTGTTCATGTGCACAGCCATTTTGCTTTTAGGAAACGGTGACTCCGGGCATGTATTTAAGCCATG
Source organism: Dallia pectoralis (assembly GCA_029465975.1). Taxonomy (NCBI): domain Eukaryota; kingdom Metazoa; phylum Chordata; class Actinopteri; order Esociformes; family Umbridae; genus Dallia; species Dallia pectoralis. The sequence continues at coordinate 17,576,502 of CM055736.1, forward strand.
CAGAGGGCTACACATCCGGGTTATAAAGGGCCTGTTTAATTGATAGTTTTCGTCATAATGTAATCCTTTGGTACTTGTTATTTTCTATGGAACCCTGCATTCAATGAGATTTTAACATACTTACTTGAAGAAGTCAAACAACTCACTGCTATTGACCAGATAAGTACATTTGCGATAAAACAGGCAGTGGAATCAAACACTAAGCAAGGAAATGTGGAAATGGGATACCCTTATTTTGCCTTTTTAAGATGAAAGAGTGGAATGACAAGTCTAAAGCTGGAACTGTATCTGCCACCTGGAATGGAGAGGAGGGGAGAGGAGGAAGGAGCGAGAAGAAGCTTGAAGGTACGCAGACTAGAGCCAGCGAGAAAGCGGGAGCAGATTTGTCACTAGCTAGTGTTGACACTGATGGCTTGTGAAGCTACTCTCAGATGCCTTTGATTTAGTTTGTTGTGAAGAATATGGCGCTTCGTCTCCCCGCTGAGTGACTGTGGCCAACACCTGGGCTAAATGAAGAGGGTATGGTCAGGTGTTGGAATAAAATTTATAATAACGGAAATATTGTTTTGATTCATCTTTGAAAGATTCAAGGTTATTCTAAAACCAAACCTTCGGTTCTAGATGGTGATGATGTTGATGTGTTGATCTTTATTAACTAGATCATTGGTCTGTTGATATTATCAACCTCTGGAGTGTTACATCCCTACCCAGGAACCTTTGTAACGCCTGAGTTATAAACCTGTTTTCCTTTCCCAAACCCTGATCCTACAGAGCTCCCGCCATGCGTAAGGGCCTAGACGATTTCTTGAATTAAATGTACGCTGTATATTTGCTGGGGCAGAGAGTGTAGTGTGTACTGAGTTCATGTAAACCTGGCTCCAATCATACCACCCGGTATACCACCGGTATAATAATAACCTGGTATAATAATAACCTGGTATAATAATAACCTGGTATAATAATAACCCGGTATAATAATAACCCGGTATAATAATAACCCGGTATAATAATAACCCGGTATAATAATAACCCGGTATAATAATAACCCGGTATAATAATAACCCGGTATAATAATAACCCGGTATAATAATAACCCGGTATAATAATAACCCGGTAAAATAATAACCCGGTATAATAATAACCCGGTAAAATAATAACCCGGTATAATAATAACCCGGTAAAATAATAACCCGGTATAATAATAACCCGGTATAATAATAACCCGGTAAAATAATAACCCGGTAAAATAATAACCCGGTAAAATAATAACCCGGTATAATAATAACCCGGTATAATAATAACCCGGTATAATAATAACCCGGTATAATAATAACCCGGTATAATAATAACCCGGTATAATAATAACCCGGTATAATAATAACTCTGTATAATAATAACCCGGTATAATAATAACCCGGTATAATAATAACCCGGTATAATAATAACCCGGTATAATAATAACCCGGTATAATAATAACCCGGTATAATAATAACCCGGTATAATAATAACCCGGTATAATAATAACTCTGTATAATAATAACCCGTATAATAATAACCCGGTATAATAATAACTCTGTATAATAATAACCCGGTATAATAATAACCCGGTATAATAATAACCCGGTATAATAATAACTCTGTATAATAATAACCCGGTATAATAATAACCCGGTATAATAATAACTCGGTATAATAATAACCCGCTATAATAATAACCCGCTATAATAATAACCCGGTATAATAATAACCCGGTATAATAATAACCCGGTATAATAATAACCCGGTATAATAATAACCCGGTATAATAATAACCCGGTATAATAATAACCCGGTATAATAATAACCCGGTATAATAATAACCAGGTATAATAATAACCCGGTATAATAATAACCCGGTATAATAATAACCCGGTATTACAATAACTGTAGACAACCGGTATATAATAATAACTTGTGTTGGGAAAGGCTTGTTGGTGCTGTCTTGCAACCTGTGACCAACTTCCCACCGTACCCAAGTGTATATTTTCCACTGAAGTTATTCAAGGGTCAGGGGTCATTAGCTATTCTCATTAATCCCTTCTAATTATGATAGAGGAATCTGCCTTCCGGTATTGTTGTGGACAGAGATTCAGAGATACAAATCAAAAGTAATTGGGCATTGATATCTGTTGTTTTTTTGCTCTTTTTTCCCAGGGCTTGTTTATTGACCATAGGGTTAAAGAGCACATTTATTTGTACATAATTATTTTCTACGTGGTCAACCCCCTATTTTCATTTGTAAAAAGTTTTTGGCCAGTCGACTTTACAGCTCTCTATAGACCGATGTAATTTGCTACATAAGGACCAAGGAAGTGTCATTGCAAGTGAAACAGGACATGATAAGGCAGACAAATCTGAATATTTTGTACAGATACATCCAATACATGGAGTTGTGCTGAAATGAACTGTTTGGTAGAAGAAAGCACCGTAGAGCTTGTGTGTAGAAAGACAAGTGCTTATGGATTAGGAAGTAGGAAGGGGAGGTCTTCACAATATTCCTTTATCCTCATCTGAGACCGGCACCGGGTTTAATTAATTCCCCTTTCCTGGGAGTTTCATCAACAGTTAATCTCCATTAAATTAGAGGATAATCTGTGTTTGGGTCTTGACTTTGCGACAGTGGCTTTTGAAGTCCCCTTTACCAATTCTCTTAACCCTGTGGCCTTGTTGTACTCCCTCTAGTCAGACAACCAAGCCCCTTCCAAGGTTCAACAGCATTTTGTGTGTGTATGTAAATGTGTGCGTGTGTGTGTGAATGTGTGCGACAGAGTTCGTTTGATTGTTCCTCTATGTTTTCACATAGTAATTCAACACACTGATACAACATAAAATGCCTTCTCCTTGTGCTGTAGATGTGGTTTTCATAGCTTGCGGTGTTTGTGTGTGTGTGTGTGTGTGTGTGTGTGCATGCAGGCTTGCGTGTGTACTAAAGTCAGTACTTTGTGTTGGTCTGTTTTTGTGTTGGTGGTGGTGGTGGTGGTGTGTATTTGTGTCCTCTGGGAATTGGCCACAGCTCTGGCCAGGGAATGTTGCTGACATGGAGAGAATACAACCACTTTTCTTCTCACAACAATCGGCCTGGCATCAGATGTAGCATCAAAGAGTGAGTCCGGGTCCTTCCTTGCATGGATCTGCGTCTGCAGGTTTCCTGAGTTCACTTAAGGAGACTAAAGACATGTTCTAATGTTTTAGCTCACTTCTGAAACTGGGTGTTCACGCTGAGTTCAGGCTCTAGATGTCCCGCTGCTCTGAATTCAAACACTCCCTTTGCATGCGTGTGTGCGTCGTTCTGCTAGAGACTCGGCCTGTTCCGCTGAGAATCATTGATCTGTTTTATCTGGGTTGTCGTGTCTGCAAAAACTACGGTGTCACATTGTCCTATGCCAAGACACTCACCGTCTGAAATATCATACCTTCATACAATAAGGCGGTTTTAGTTGGGTAATACATTTTTTAAGAGGTATACGGCCTGCAGTGTAACGCCGTTTGTGAAGCTCTCAACAGTGCATCGGCTACAACAGCACGGTCTGAAGGTCTATTCGAATACGAACCATTCGGAGGCTTTGTTTGTGAATCGGGATGAGCAGGATGTTATTAGCAATCCGATTCTGCACAACTGCTAGTAACAGTAGCCAACCTGACCGAGGAAGTCTGCGACACTGTTTCTACGCGAGCATTTTTGAGTGAATGATGTCCTCCGAAACAACATCAGGAATGAATAAACACCAGGTTCCGTTCGTGTTGCCATGGTGTTGTCGGTATTTGTTTAAATACTCCTGGGGACTGGGCGACCCCATTGTCATGGCCACACGGTGGCTAATACAGTCTCCTCTAACTCTCATTCAATGGCAATTATTTTCCCAGACACTACTCTCTAATCTGCGGTACGCTCAGCCGTGCAATTAGCCTGCCCTCTGTTTCATTTATTAGAACTGCTATTGACAGTCTGTGGACGGTCTGCATTGGAGCACGGGAGGATTTTTTTTTCCCGTCTTCTTGATGAGATTGGAGTTTGTCATTATGTTTTAATAAAAGAAATGTCTCTATTGATTGCCGTCCTTCAGTGGATGAACTGATTTGTGAGTGTTTCTGAACACCGTTCTGCGTGTACTGTCTTTAATGTGTATATCAGATCTCAAGGCTGGTCTCCCAGTTCTCGAGCTGTTTCTCATAAAGGAGATTCCCAAGGAGGTTCTCTATTGAACACGCACTTTTCCGGGACTGAGATGAATCTCTGTCCAGGAAAGCAACACTGTGTTTTGAGTTTTGGTCTGGTGTTTCACGGCACCGTGACTTTCTTTTCTAGACATGAGTATTGCCAACCCTTGACTAGTCTGTTGCACAAATACATATTGACTGGCATCCAGCCCAATTCCCTCTAACAGCTCCACCCAGTTTTATTGAATATGAAATTCCTACAAGGTCTATGGCAACCCAAGCCTTTTCCTCCTCCGAGGACAATTGATTTGTTTATTATAATGGCCTCTAACATGGATAATCAAGCCATTATGAGCCATTTGGTCGTAAAAAGAAACCCTTGGAAAAACCACAATAGAAGGAGCCGTGACCGAAGACTGGAGCAAAATAATCCCCCCTGCCAAATGGAGACGTGCCAATGCTTTAGGAGCCTCCGAGGTTCTGCCCACTGAGACGTTTATTGAGCAAGTGAACTAATAAACTACCAGTATAGACCTCTATTGTCGCTCTGTCTCCTGTTTTCTTCCTGTTCTCTCTCTCTCTCTCTCTCTCTCGCCCTCCGATTCCTTCTTCTGTGGTTTAGGAAATTACACCCTTGCCCTGTTTTCCCCTTGTGAAAGAGGGTGGTTAGGGGAGATGCTTTCCATTACATCTGTCACCGTTAGCAGCAGTTTTGATGACGGGCAGATTGTTCCCTCTGTAACTCACGAAAACCACCCTCAGAACATAACACCGAACTTAACACTAACTAATCACATCGTCATGGTTCTCAATCAAACGACCTGGTTGAGTAACGGTCCAATAAATGATCCGTATAGCAGCCATGTCAGTCAAGCAGTTCAATATAGTGTTCATGAAATCATCAGATGACATTAAAAGATCAGGGAACCCTAATTGGTGACATTCCCTACCTGATTAAGATGCTTTATTTCTGTCAGTCATTTCAGACTTTCCTCCATAGAAATGCGGACCGTGGCAGCGGGCCGTGACATTCCAGTCACCACACCACATCACACACACTGGATCGGAACCGTCCGGGGAGTCTCCTCCGACACCCAATGGTTTCTCCTCCTTTCTCCTCCAGACCGCTGCGGCCGCTGGTCGTGAATGTCATTCGGGTCCTCCACACGGAACGCAGAGCTTGGCTGCGTCACAAAGAAGCACGAAGGGTGCACTTCGTTCAGCCAGCGTTTAGACACGACACCCACGTCCCCGGTCTGAGCGCCTAGCTAGGGAATAGGGATTAATTTAGGCCAGCTGGATTCATTAAAGTGTTGTTGATTTATGTGGACACAACCAGAGTCTCTGAATGATCACAGGAAAGTGGCCTGCCAGACACCGCTGTGTTTTGTCCTCCTAAATAATAGACACAGCAGAGTGCCCTCAGGAGGCGGGCATGAACTTTCACCCCGTATTTTGGTCACGGCACTGGTTGCTCCTCCCCCCTCTATCACGGCATGCTAGGCGATTGGCGCTGTTTGGAAAATCAAGCGTCCGTGAGTCATCCGTTCTACGTACGTCATTTGCCCGTCTAGCATCGCGCCTCGACAAAGGTGAATCACAATCTGTCAGGATCACATGTTTTCCAGGCTGTGGCTGTTGCTTTGCATCCTGCCAGATTAACAGGTCCTACTGATCTGAGGCGCACTACAAGCAGAACCACATGGATCTGACTGCTCCGTCGAGAACTTGTTTGACTTTGTAGAAGTCCTTGTATTGCGGTTCTGTCAACCGGCGACGTCTGGGACGCGTTATGAGTGGCAGACAGACTTGACGGAGCAGAGTAACCTACACCGGGTTTGTGGGAACCGTCTCAGCAGATTGTTTTTTAAGATGGCGGCTGTCATCTTTCCGCAAACCCAGTCTTAACTGTGCCAGGAACAGTTGGGCAAATGCATCGGTCTTCACTTAACATCCAACTGCAGTCTTGCTAAAAAAAACATTTTTTTCGTCCTAATTTCAAATGCGTCACTCTGCACTTGAAATCTATTTGGATTTAATATTCTTCTTTTAATGTATTTTCCTATGCCTCTTTTTGCCCCTGAAATGCTCAGTTTAATCTTGTCGGCGTTAGGAAAAACATGTTAGCATATTGACGTTGGATGGTCCAGTGTCCACTTTACCCACATGCACATTCATCAGTTCAGTGTAATTAAATCAGCCTTGTGACATCATGCAGTTGGCTCAAAGTAACATCCTTAATGGCAGAAATACCAGCCTGTTCAGCCTGTTCGATCTGTTGTTACACAACAACGTAATTATTGGTCTGGAGATCCAGTTTAAAAAATAACTCTCAAGTCTAAGTCCTTAAACGACACCAGAATTAGAAATGTCTGACATTTCCTTCGATGCCAAAGCCGTCCGTCGACGGAACAGCTTCCTTTCTCGAATCGCTCAAGTCGTTCGGAAGCTAGTTTCCTGCCGTTCTGTAAAGAACCTCTTTAGTTTGAGTTAAACGGTTAGAATGCTGAGGTGGATCGCGTGCATCTCCTGACCCAGTGAAACTGACACCAACGCAGCAGTGCAAAGCAGAGGATGACTGGTTCGCTCTTTGTGTGGGTTGGTAGGACATTTTGAAGGAAACCGTTCTGTTGGCAGCGGTGCGTAGGTGTCGGTTTCACGGGGTCATTTGATGTACCCGTGTATACATTCCCATTATCGTGTCTGTCCGGGCCTGGCCTTGGCCGGTTTCAACCATTGTGATGTGGTATACGGGGCTAGGTGACCCGGGTTGGACTGTATGCACTACATTCAAATGTACAACGCCTTTCGGATCTGCACACTCACTCGTTGTCTTTCTCACTCCAGTGTCGTTGCAGTTGTCTGGCAAGTCGTCCTGACCTCAGGGTCGGCGGCCATATTTACCTAGCCACAGTTTCTGTTGGCAGAGGGGCAGGCCTCGTCTGTGGCAGGATGTTTATGATGGAGGCTGCGAGGCACTAGTAACCCGTCTCTCTACACTATTTACAAGGCCGACGTGTCCTTTGGATGAGTTGGTGTGTGTCGGGTCGGGGGTCGGGGGCTTATCACTGTTGGGGAAACCAGGGCTATTTGTCCCATCTCCTTTCACCGGTTCATCTCTGCCTCTATCCTTTCTCTCTGCACTGGTAAATGTGTCTAACCTCCTCCGCGGTGTCGACCCAAACCTGGGGCCTCGGGAATCAGTGGCAGCCTGTTGTTGACGCCTCGCGGTCGTGCTTTAGCGGTCGTGCCTTAGCGGTCGTGCCTTAGCGGTCGTGCTTAGCGGTCGTGCCTTAGCGGTCGTGCCTCACAGTCGTCTGCGTCACTGAGCTGGAGATGCCCCCGTAGGCTGTGGTTCCAGACCCTGTGCTGGTACTTCTATGGAAGTAATTTCATTCTGATTTCTCAGAGGACATGGAGGATTAGCTTTATGAATTAGTGCTAACCAGCTGACCCCGTCCCCAGGCTTGACTTGCTGATGGATAGTGTGAGACTGTCTGGAACTTGGGGGATATATATAGTCGAGATACTGGACGTAGTTACATGCTAATAATGTCCAATTGAGTGAATTATTATGTGACTGTTAGATGTGGCTCCAAATCAATGTATGGAAAGGATCGATGCCACTCGCCCCACTGTTTTGACTTATTTAGGCTTATTAAATAACTTGCAACAATAGCTGTGTTGGGATATTACAAAGCTGTGTTGGGATATTACAAAGCTGTGTTGGGATATTACAAAGCTGTGTTGGGATATTACAAAGCTGTGTTGGGATATTACAAAGCTGGGTTGGGTTATTACAAAGCTGGGTTGGGATATTACATAGCTGTGTTGGGATATTACAAAGCTGTGTTAGGATATTACAAAGCCAAATCTGCTGCACTAACATATTGCATTGATTTCTCCTTCTGCATCATATTTTTGTTTTAATGGAAATCCAATTGCATGGATCAAATGTGGTGGTAAGCAGATTCTCTCAGGTTTTACACGTTTCTCCGAATAATGGACTCTCTGATGAATCCAGCTGTGGGTCTATTCTGCTCATTAATGTGACACTGTTGACTCACGGAAAATGGGACTTCAGCGAATCCGAGGCCAAACGGCGCTGCATGATCAGCTGCTGTTTTCCAGACACATCTCCTTCTCATTTCTATGCATTGCAGTTTTTGTTTGAAAGCGTATGCAGCCTATTGCATCAAGATCACTCGCCCCAGCGATATGACATTAAGGAGTTTTGCCTTCAGCCCCAACAGACCCAGAGGGTTTTAAGTGTTCATTTTTTTAAGCTCTCCTTATTTTACCGCCGCGTTTGGTACCGAACACCGTTCTCCTTCACAGCTACAAACGGATAATATTTACAGTCCGAGGACAGAAAACGAATGAGACAATTTTGAGAGAGTATATCTGGCCCAGGTTATATGAGGGCAAGATAAAAAATATCCCCAGTGTTTACAGCCTTTTCGGTCGCTGCACGGCCTGCTGGGAGATGTAGTCATGTCATTTCTCTGGGTGAGTAATCCACACAAGTTCATCTGTGTTTGTCGTGGAGTCGGGGAGACTGTGCGTGGGGAGACTGTGCGTGGGGAGGGGTCTATGATGCCTTTCAGTTTTCCCGGCGCTCCCGTCGCACACTGGAACGCTCTCAGCTGATTGATTTGTACGCAGGAGCGTGTAATGCTCTGGTGTTGAGGTGCGTTCTCAAGTGACGCCTGTGGATCTCGAAGGACGATATCAAACGCTGGATCCTCTGAGGCGGGGGAACAGCGGTGTGTGTGTGTGTGTGTGTGTGTGTGTGTGTGTGTGGTGTGTGTGTGTGTGTTTGTGTGTGTGTGTGTGTGTGTGTGTTGTGTGTGTGTATGTGCCAGGGGATTACGGGTTCCCTTTGTAATGCCATTGTGAGCCAACGCTCCTTGAGCTAGTGTAAATCTCTCGGTAATTAACGTTAAACCGTTTTTTTGGGGGGGACAAAGGCACTGATTGGATTAGTTTGCCTCCGACATTCCGTGTTGGGAATAATCACGACAAGATCCGCAAATGAATTGTTACGATTTTAACAAAATGAGGTCGGTCCTTCGTGGTCGTTTCCCCCCAGAGAGCCTAGGAGTCGTCTCGGCCACGGCTTTTGAGACACGGGATTGATCGGCCACAGTGCAGAGTGCACATTGTGGTTCTTATCTCAGCATGGAACCGGGTAAACCCAAGTGGAGTGGGCCGACACAACAGATCAACAGCACCAGCACACCCACACAGCAATAATCTGAGCGCTCGGCCAACTTGCTGTATATTTAATGGCGTGTTATTGCTGCTCCATTACCGGTGCTGCATTTCCCTCTGCTTAAACAATCCATAAGTCCCACTTGTTGAGCTCATGGCCTCTTATACCGAAACACATTGCTGTGGTGCGCTGGGGCTTAGAAGCCGGAAAAGCCCGTCGTATTAGCCTTATTCCCGCATTGCATCCTGCTTTAAATCCTGTACAGATTCCTCCCGTCAGGCGATCCAGTGCTGTAGTGTAATGCCTGTGTCATGGGCTGATTGGTGATTCGGGTCGGCACTGTAACCCTCCCCTGTGTCCCTCAGCGTTTTGAAACGGTCCTGTCTTTCGCGTTTTCCAAGGACGTTGCGTTAGTCCTTTGTGGGCTTTCGGCTGCATATATTACCCATCCCGGAGCTCCAGAGTGGGCTTTTTAATGGGTTCTCAGGCATCGCTCTTCGTCGAGATGAGAGGTTTTATCTGGCTCTAACCTCTCCACGGGTGTCTGGGCACTGACATGAGATCAGCGGATAAACTCGAAGCAATTTGTCCTACACGTGTCAGAATCTGACAATAAATATTTGTATTTCTACTGTGGCCTGTGAAGGGTTTTCCTTTTGGCTGCTGCCTTGACGGTGGTGATGTCATCACCATGCTAGAAAAGCACCTATTTTTTGTTAACGCAACTTTTAAAAAAATGTATTTGTACATCCCTATAGTTTAACAGTTTGTGTTATTGTCAAACAAGTACAGTAAAAATGCATCCCGGGTTAAGAAAAACAAAAGCTTCTCCAGTCAGTGGTAGAATGCATGCTTTGTATGTATAATGTCCTGGGTTCAGTCCCCAGCTTCTCCCCAGGTCGCCGTTGCAAACGAGAATTTGTTTGCAATCGGCCTACCTGGTAAAGGTTAAAGGTTAAATAGAAATAAATAAACAAATCGGGCACCTGCTGCTGTGGTCATGTCTCTCTGCACAAACAGACTGCGTTTCCACGGCTGACGGGAGTGAGTAGACAGACAGACCGACAGACAGACAGACAAGGGCACCATGTGTTCTCTGCCTGTCATTGCTAGCGTCCAGCCCCCCACAGGCCAGCGTCGTCTGTGGCTTGTTTCACCAGACCAATCGGGGTAGAGGAGGCCGCCAGGGAAATGAGAGGCCAAGGCCTTAAAGTGTGACAACTGGCTCAGCCGGAGCGGAAGAGAGGGACTCCTGCCACAAGTTCATCATAACAGGGGCAGTCACAGAGCAGACATAGTTAGAGGGGCCGACTAAACGCCCCCAGAGTCCCAGTCGGTGGGGCCTGCTGTATGTATGGTTGACTCGTGCATTGTGCCTCTAGCTCCGTTCACCGGGGACTCGTCCTCGCAATGACACCAATTTTCTTCGGTTCAGCAGGAGGACAGTTGACTGGAGATTGAGTTCAGGCTGAGTTTGCGTTTCTCATGGTCGATGTAGGCACGGTCGATGCAAGCGTCTGCGAAAGTAAAATCGTCACGTTTTTTTTTCTTTTGTCTGACTAAAGTTACAGTTTTTCTAACTAGGTAGCTATAATTTCTTCAGACTTCTGTTTGCTTGGATTTGAGAGCAACGTTTTTCTGGCGAGTCGTTAGAACAAATCAGTCAAGCGTGGTCACTAGATCCACGCTGGGATGCAGTGAAATGACAGACTGCGCTAGTCAATGTGTCAATTTCCTCTCAGGAAGCTTGCGTGCCGTCCTTCGCCCGTGCCGCTCGGGATCTGGACGGGCTGGTCTCGTTAGCACTGGCAGCCATGAATTATTGCTTCCCTCCACACCCTCTCCTTCCTATATTGATGTGTGACGACCACCGATCTCCATGTAGATTAACTGATATCGAGGTAATAAACTAGAGCTTTGATATGGTTTTGCCCTTTCAGTACTTCAGCCTCAGAGCCTATCACATGGCAGCGTCTGGCGGAATTAAATGTCACCGCGGATGAAATTAGCGAGACCTTTTTGAGCGTTCCCAGGCCTTCCCGCGGAGCAGCCGACAGGACTAATGAAAGGTCACGCCCGAGAAGCCGGACGCTGGCGACGAGATCACAATTTGGGCTGCGTGTTTACATTGAAGGTGCGGGTGAGTGTTGGAAATCCTGGTTGGAGGAACTCCAGTGCACCTGTCAGGTGTTAACGATGCAGCCATGGCGGTTAGTCACGGGACACCTCTTCCTACAGATCTCACACCTGAAGACTGAAGCTCGGGTTTGACACGGGCTGAGTCACCATGGTTACCGGCAGCCTGGTTGTTCCCCCACTCCAGCGTGCCTCTCCACACACGGCGGGCGATGGCTTTGGTCCATCGAGCGTTGCCAGTGATTTACGCTTCGACACCACGGCTGACTGATGGCCACATTACTGCCAGGCTTGACACGCGAAACTAACGACCGCGGGGCCGTTGCCATAGACGGCGGTTGAGTGGGGGTGGGATTTGTGGGCAGGTCGTCACGTCAGGTGTTTGAGGCTAGAAGGAAAAAATAAGGGGTGGAGGTCTGGTGCCGTTTCGTTTGGTGGACCTCCTGCCGGGTTGCCTCCGTGTTTCCTCTGTGTTTCCTCCGTGTTTCCTCCTTGTTTCCTCTGTGTTTCCTCCGTGTTTCCTCCGTGTTTCCCTTATGTTGCGTCCGTGTTTCCTCTGTGTTTCCTTCATGTTGCATCCGTGTTTCCTCCGTGTTTCCTCCGTGTTTCCTTCATGTTGCGTCCGTGTTTCCACCGTGTTTCCTCCGTGTTTCCACCGTGTTTCCTCCGTGTTTCCTCCGTGTTTCCACCGTGTTTCCTCTGTGTTTCCTCCGTGTTTCCTCCGTGTTTCCACCGTGTTTCCTCCGTGTTTCCTCCGTGTTTCCACCGTGTTTCCACCGTGTTTCCACCGTGTTTCCTCCGTGTTTCCTCCGTGTTTCCTCCGTGTTCAGGTGTTTGAGGCTAGAAGGAAAAGATAAGGGGTGGAGGTCTGGTGCCGTTTCGTTTGGTGGACCTCCTGTCGGGTTGCCTCCGTGTTTCCTCTGTGTTTCCTCCGTGTTTCCTCCGTGTTTCCACCGTGTTTCTTCCGTGTTTCCTCCGTGTTTCCACCGTGTTTCCTCCGTGTTTCCTCCGTGTTTCCACCGTGTTTCCACCGTGTTTCCTCCGTGTTTCCACCGTGTTTCCTCCGTGTTTCCTCCGTGTTTCCTTCATGTTGCGTCCGTGTTTCCTCCGTGGTTCCACCGCGTTTCCTCCGTGTTTCCTCCGTGTTTCCTCCGTGTTTCCTCTGTGTTTCCTCTGTGTTTCCTCTGTGTTTCCTCTGTGTTTCCTCCGTGTTGCGTCCGTGTTTCCTCCGTGTTTCCTACGTGTTGCGTCCGTGTTTCTTCCATGTTTCCTCCGTGTTTCGTCTATGTTTTGTCCACGTTGCACGTGTAACTCTGTGAGAGGGTTGTGCAGCCTGCCATCTGTGAAGCTCCAGAGTCCTGCAGGTTGTCTTGAGGTTGACAAACCTCACTTCATAATCCTCATGTTAATGGCTGTAACCAAGTCAGTCTAAACATACTTATGTCCGCACATCTGTCTTTGCCCTCATCAGTCAACTGAGCATCTGTTCATTAGACAATAAACATGTGCTTGACATTAGATTGTGTCTTCGGTTCAGATTTGTTCTCTGGAGCATTTTTCTAACCTCGATGCAAATGAAAGCGGTTATAGAGCCGTCGCTGTGTCCACAGTACTAATCTAACGAGTCTAATTACTAATAAAACATACAGCTGTTTCGGGTGGCCCTGGAAACACGGCTCGCGCCTCTTCGCTAATTTCTGATACGCTCTAAAGCTGCCGCTTGGTGAGTGGACAGCCATTGATTGGTTGTGTGAAACGTTGCCGTGCAGTGCCTGCCCTCTGGCACACGGAAACAAATCCGAGTCCGGCGTGTATAAGTCAGGTGACGCCCTGAGGCAGGAAACCATCCACCTGATGTTGTGATGTGTCCCAGTTGATAACATGTGGTCCAGGGATAATCCCACATACAGTGATGATAGCATTGACAAATTAACACCATTTGTCGTGTATTGACATATCCCAGCAAAAAACATGCGATGTGATTTAATAAGCTGTGCATGCATTCATTTTTTAAATAATGGCGGCCCAGGTTGAAATCCAACGCAACAACGAACTTTCTAACCAACGCCATAATCAGCAGGCCGTGCCTTCCAGGTCCAACTGTTCATCCAACGTTTGGGGTGAGGTCTTTTTGGGGTGATGGATCGGCCATGCCGGAACAGGCAGGTAGAGTGAGGTGAGAGGTGAGGGGTTAGGGGTGAGAGGTGAAGGTGGAGAGGTGAAGGGTGAGAGCAGCCATTAGAGTGACAGGCCTGTTCATCCCCTTTTTTAATTAGTGTTCCATGGATCAATGGCCATTGCTGGTGTTTTATCCATATCAGCTGCTCCGCACGTAGATCCAGGCTGGTGACTGACTGCAGCGCATTAAGGAGGTGTCCCAATTTAGTCTGCATGTAGTTCACTACTGTGGTGATAGTGTGTTGTATGGAAAACATCCAGGGATCGTATTCCTCTTAACAAATCACCTGACTCAGACATTCTCTCACAGACCCAGGTAGTTTACGGTTTTCTGTTTTAGAAGGAATTCCATTGAGGACACTGTTACAGAATTGAGTTATGAATCATGGGAAATGGACAAAGTTTCACATTTAACCCACTGAAATGGTGGTTGACTGGGGTCGTATTGATCCGTACAATAAGGACAAGGTCGGCGTATCCTTTAACAACGTGAAACTCAGTATCATCTGTGTTGGCTTCTGGGAATGTCCATTTGTGAAAGAGAAAAACAAATGGTCCCTTTATGGGGCCTGATGACTATTGTACGGTTGGTTACAGTATAGTTTCTGTCATTAAGTTTAATACATGGAGATAATCCATCTCTGGGCTTAAAGCTGTCCCACAATACCTCGGACAAACCATGTAGCATAAAGAGTATTTCCTCTCTCCCCTTCTCTGTCTCTCTCTGTCTCTCTCTGTCTCTCTCTCAGTCTCTCTCTCAGTCTCTCTCTCAGTCTCTCTCTCAATAGTTACACCCTACACAGGGATGAGGCAGTAATTTGGGAGGCCCATTTTGACTGTAAGTGTGTCTACACAGGTGAGTAAGTGTTCCTATTGCTGGCCAGTGTCTCACTCCTGCTGTTGAACGTGTTTAGATTACGGGTACATGAACGGGACGGAGAACACATCCTGGGCATTTGGTTATCAATCACCAGTGTGTCTGCCATATCACCTGAGTTGACGTCACTTCGTTATCAACCAAGTGCTTCTAAATGACTCCCCACTTGATATCCGTCCAAGGGCCACATTTGCTTGGACAGACTGGGGGTGAAACAGATTACCCCCCCCCACCCCCACCTTGTTATCCTACCGGCAGGTTTGCTGCAGGGACCAGATGTGTGTGTGTGTGTGTGTGTGTGTGTGTGTGCGTGTGTGCGTGTGTGCGTGTGTGCGTGTGTGCGGATGTGTGTACGTGTGTGTGTGGCCGCCCCAAGGTCAGGTGCTCTGGTTTGCTCTGATACACGGTCCTTACAGTTTTAACCCTTTGACACTGGGACACCTACCAATAGAAGTGGCTTTCTACTCCAGGCCTTTCTGTACCTTTTTATTGTGGCCATCTAGTCAGATACAAGCAATTACTATGTAATTGTTACTACGCAGTGGAGTCATGTTTGTTTACAGGTAGATGATGTCCTGGGTCTTTATCAAGTGGGTTTACTCCAAACCTACATCTCAGACTGTATGAAGGAGACAGCCTGTCTCTTTAGTGCCCACATCCTGACGTGACTTCCAGGGCCAACCCGATCGATATTCTCTCTCTTTCTCTCAACTCGCCTGCCGGATAATGTACACGTAATGTTCTCTGTCGGTGAAAGTCACACAGTGGTGTTGTCAGAGAGAGGACTACCTTTTCCATTTTGCATGAGGCTGGGATGTAAACCGATTTGTTCGCCTGCTCGCGCATCTGCCTTCCCGCGGGCTCTTCCGTCCCTAGGTGTTGACTCTGATCTAATCTATGTCTACGTTATGACAATGTGAGTAAAGTTTTTCCCCTTTGTCGATCAACAAGACCTGCCAGGCTCTGTGTGTTTGCTGTTCAGTAGGTTTGCTTAATTTTTTTCCCATGGAAGAGCTCGTTCTGGAAAACACAGTGAACCTCGGTACATCTCTCAATGTAATTTCCTCCAACAAGCCTCCAGCTGTTTGGGTATTTCCATCAGTGAAACACACACTAAACAATATAACACTGCATGGTATTAGTACAATGTTTCCCTGTGCATATTCGGGCCCTGATATCTTACAACAGGCCAAGTTACAATAAGGATATTGTTTATCCAGTGTGTGTGTGTGTGTGTGTGTCTCTGTGTGTGTGCAATAACATGAATCATATAATTATAGCAGAGAATTATTTAGATATAATAATTGCTTACATGGTGAAAGAAACTGATGCAATTATCAGAGTGGGGCTTAATAAGATTAAAATATTTTTGTCTTGTGTTGGGTAACTCATTCATGTGTGGTTGGTGGACGACCTCCGAGAAAAGCAAACGGGGACAGTGAACCGCTCAGATACGGCCGTGATTGATGATAGATGCCGTAATGGCTTTCGCATGGGACTTTTCCCTACGCATTTTCGACCGCACGCTTGAACAATGGCGGCGCTAAACAGACATGCTATTATGTAGCCGCTTCGGTGTTATATCTGTACAATTATTTAATGGCGTCCTATTGCTGATACGATGGTTCCCGGCGCTGTTAATTTAAGTACCAGCCGCTCTGAGAAGAAATGGCAGCGTTGTGTTGAACGTCAGGTCTATGTGTGCCTGTGTGAAACAGCCTTTTGACCTCACGTCTCATGTCTGGAGCAATACGAGGCGGGCAGCAGCATATTCTTATGGGCACGTGGGGGTACAGTGATTTTATCATGCAGTTTCCATGGCGATGTCCGTTTTCTTGATAATAGTCTGACAGTCTTTTAAGACGTCTATGAGCTGTCTGCTAAAAGGCTCCAGTTGTGCGCTGTTAGCGAGACGGAATGTTCCGGAAGACAACGGCCCTCATCCCCTCAGGGACACCAGGGTTCTCCCTGTGGACTGATGTTGTGGACAGTTCTGGCACGACCAGATCCAGTACAGATGACGCCTTTGTTTTCCAGCCCTGAAGAATTAATAGTGCGCATTAGAACGCATTGTTCAATAAAAAATGGTCATGAACAAAACTATGCGTGTGTCTAATGGCGGCTAGGTGGATTAGCTTTGAGTCGTGACTCAGAGGATACCATTATCATGGACCACTGTTGATGTGTTCCGGTTTCAACCAATCAGTGGTTGTCAGACGGCTTTCACCAGCCCCGCATTTAACCCCATTAGAGTCTGGACTTTGGTCTTGGGTGATTACGACAAGAGAGACAGAGGAAAGTGTGCCACAGAATCGCAGAGACGTCTCTGAGCTTCAAATCCAGACTGATCCACTACAACCTGTGACTGCTAGTTATTTCATCTAGTTAACTTGTTGGAATCCCAACCTCTGCAAAATGTTTTTTTTCGTTTAATGGCCTCGGATCACAGAGCATTCTTTGTCCTCCATCTTTGTTGCCGGGATCTTCCTCCCACTGGTTGGGCGAGTTGCAGACATCATCAGTATGAGCTACGTGTTTGCTAATGCCGTCGCCAGGATATCCAGGTTTAAAGGTCCTATTAGCGTCTTGAGTGTAGTAGCTCATGGCTGCTTCCTTGGATATCGATTCATCATCATGTCTGTCATTGCTTCGTTTAATGGCTTTCTGCTTCCAGTCGAGGGCATCCGTGGTTCTTTCATCTTCTACCTGCTTGGATCGTCTGTCTGGTTTCTAAAAGTGCACATGGACAGTGTGGTTGTGAAGAACCTCTCAGTTTGTGTCTGTAAAGAGTGGCCTCTTCTCTGGTTGGGTCAGTTGTGTCTATAATCACCACTCCTGCAAATGTTAACCACTCATAAACGGTCCATAAGAGCGCAGCAGTTCACTTTAAACTGAAATGCATTTAGCTACGACACAATAAGAGTTTTCTTTAACGATTTCTACAAGGATGTTGTTGATTTCATCTGAGGCTTTTCTGATTTTATTGTGATGTGACAGACATGGTTTTTTATTTGCCCAGCACTGGCGGTTCATTCGTGACAAAAAAGCCTTCTCTCAGCACCTGATGGTTGGCTCACCAATTTCTGCCTGCGCTCTAGCGACGGAGAAAGCAACGGCAGAGTGTAACCTTCTAATTGGTTGTTTCTACTTTAACACAGGAGGTTTGACTTCGATCCACTGTTAATATCCACTGTTAAATTTGTGTGAAAATCTTTTTGAAGAGCTCAGTGGAAACGTGGGACAGAGCTTGGAGGGAATCTGTCAGCAAGTCTCTGACGCCACAGCGCAACGGTCACGTTGGTCCAAAGAAGAACTTTAACAAGGCCCGTTTTTAATTCTCTCTCTGGTTGATGGATGTCTATGTTTCCACATCACTGTTCGCACGCTCAGAGCAGCCAGTCGGCCTTTCTCATTCGCCCTCATTATGGTTGGGCCTTAGTGAGAAAGTTCCCATGGTTGCTCTGACTTCATGTCTCTTGTTTGTCAGAGAACAAAGATGTGAAAGCTGGAGTTACACAAGTTCCTGCCATTTTTAAGATGCAGTGGTAAATGTGGAGCTGGCGCCCGTAAAAGGGGTCCCTGAAAGCCAGCATAGGTCATCAAAGCCCCACTTACTGTCAGACTTTCATGAATAACTGAGTTGTGATAGTGACTTTAGCGTATGCTGTATACACATAAAACAAATCTAGTCCGATAGTGGAAAATTTTGGTGAACGTCCTGGGCCGTGTCTTTAAGCCAACATTTGACAACCCACTTCAAAGTGGGTTGTGGTTCTGAATAATGGACCAAATCTTCAGTTGTATAACACAGCCGACGTTGTTCATTAAAATAAGTGTTTTAGCACGTTGGCGAACTCCCACTTCAATGCGAACATTGCCTGAAATGAGGTTCTTTACTCATAAAATTATGTACACGTACTGCAGATATATAATCTAATGGAGTTACACACGTGACCTGATTGGAAGATAAAATGCGTGTCATGGAGTCATATAAACATGTTGAAATGAATCATATTTTTCCAAAGTCAGATACTTTGTTCAGTTTCTGGGCAGTTGTTACTCCATCACCGAGCACTAATATCTAACAACGTTTTTGTTATATGCTTTTTAATCCTTTTAGTGTTAGAGAATCCCCTGTCAAATTCAATGTGCATAAATGTATCTGATCTCTACAGTATTGCTCTCAACTGGGCTGTTTGATGTCCAAACTTGTGAAACCTTTGGTCTGTTTAGAGTCCATTCTCAATAATAGCAATCGTGCAGAATATTCCTCAAGCATATGAATGACTGCAATTTCTTTGTTCTTTGGTGTTCCTGAAGATGTATTCAGGGTACATCACCATGACGATCATGATGCCGATCAGTGACCCATGATGTCATTCTGTTATCATCATTTACTTCCTGGTGTTGGTCCACCTATTCCTGGGCCACAAGCCACACTTCAGTCTCTTAGTGGTCCTTTTTTAACTGTTTTTGAATGTCAGAAAAAGCATACAGCGATCCACCCTCTTTCCGTTACCTACATCTACACTGTTCTTTCGGGAAAAATGTGTTTTCCATTAAGTTTTCCGTGGAATTCTTAAGAAGTCGTTGTGCGTGGGGTTGAATGGGCCGCAGTCAGTCGTTGACATCTTGTTGTTGTCTAGTGTTGACATCACCTGGTATAGACCTGCTTGATTTGAAAAGAAAGCAAATATCTGAAATCTGGTGGCAATTCTCCTCTGAATTAGAACAAAGCTATAAACAAAAGGCAAACTTGTAACACTGTCATGCTTCATGAGGTACTACATGTTAAAACCATCATAAAGTTTAATAGAATCCAGTTTCAAACACAACAGACTGTACTTCAGAAACTACCAAAATATTTTTCCCGTAGCACATTTATTGCCTCAATCATGAGTTACACCCAGATGCTGAGAGACACATAACCATGGCCATTGAGTGTAAATAGTAGATCCAGACCTTGTTTCTGACAGTCCAGCTGATGACGAGTTCTGAAGAAGGACACTTTGACATTGTCTGAGCACATTGGTCCGTCTTGCTTGAAATTCTTCGCTTAATGGTGACGAACTGGCAGATCAACACCCAGGGTTGTTTTGTCCATTCCTGCCTCAGGCTCTCATTTAAGTCCTATGTCAGAGCTTGTTGGAGGCTTCAGCTGTACGTAAAAGGGATGCTTACTTTGACAGGGAGATTTTAAGTTACATTTATGTTCCCATCCGTGTCATGGCAGCAGGTTTATTTAATGACCACATGCATTGTTGACCAGCTTGGACGTATCATTACAAACAGGTTATAAAATTGAAACTGATGCCCAGCTACAGAACCTGAATGTGAAATCATGGGTACTTATTATTAAATGTTGCTTACAAAATTACACATCAAGTCTGAAGCAGTCGTACTCAGTCCTATGTTCTGCTGTCATTGTCGACAGCTTTGACTTCCTGTTGTGGCCAACTTCGTTGCAACCATTATTTTACAGAGGATTCAGTCTTTGTTACAGATAATTGAACGTATAAGGCTGCAAGTCTCTCAGAAAGAGTGCCAGTGGAGTGGAGTGGAGTAAATCGGCGACACCATATTAAAGCAATCAAGTTCCTTACTTCTCCTGATGGCCAAAACATTGTGACATGAACATGGGTTGAGGTTTTGCTATGAGAGACTTGGTAAGATGTGTTTTGTAACCTTGCTGATGAGACTTGGTGTTTCACGTTGGTATTTTACCTCACATGATGGTTGGCCGTCTAAACACACACATTTATTTTGTTGCCTCAAACTCTCTGTGTGGCAATTACGTGTTTTTCCCCCTCCATTGTCTGGATGAATTTGGAGAAAAAAAATGCAGCCATTGATTGGCAGAGAGTTGTTGTCTCTCCGGATAGCGGGATGTTCGTCTATTGTTCCCGGCAGACGGTTTGGCACATTTCCTTCAGCCGAAGTCATAAGCACATGCAGTCTGCATGAGGCTGTCG
The DNA here is from genome assembly GCA_029465975.1 of Dallia pectoralis. Classification (NCBI taxonomy): domain Eukaryota; kingdom Metazoa; phylum Chordata; class Actinopteri; order Esociformes; family Umbridae; genus Dallia; species Dallia pectoralis. The sequence goes on from CM055736.1 coordinate 17,597,078, forward strand.
GACAATAGTGACTAAGTGAACAAGAGCAGAAAGAAATGTGTGTTTTTAATACAAATGGCAATTCGCTGTCACATTGGGTGTCAAGAAGTTGGTGGCCGAGGGCTGGAGACTAGGGCCGTCTCTTGTTTGACGATTGTGCCAGTTAATTGGCTCTAAACCTCGAGCGCTGGCGTTTTAGAAACGCTGAAGTGCCTGGTGTAGCCTGGCCGCAATTAGCGCGGCAGGAAATGCAATCAAACGCCCCGTGAACGGTGATGTGCATCTCCCACAGGGATCGGAGGTCATATATAATTACCTTGTGCCATGTGGAAATGAAGTTGGCACTGATGTGTCCTGGCCCAGTGCTCCGTATTAACTCTCCACTCATCACCTGTCATCGCCTGGAAAAGTCAGCCGACCGGAAACACTGATGCCTCTTCCTGAGCGTGAAACTGGTTGCCTGCCTGTGTGCCTGTGGCGATCCATTGTAGAGTCATTGGCAGAATGGTGGCCATCAGTCAATGGTCTGTATGACTTGTGTCCCAGGCGCTCACCTCTGTAGCCATGCCGCCCTCACTAAGTGACGCCCTGTGAACACTGATGGCGCACCAAAATAAATGTGATTAATAAATGAGTGTAGGACTTCAGGTTATGAAGTCACATCACCTTGTTTAAGGCTTGTAGTTATGAAGTCACATCACCTTGTTTAAGACTTGTAGTTATGAAGTCACATCACCTTGTTTAAGGCTTGTAGTTATGAAGTCACATCACCTTGTTTAAGACTTGTAGTTATGAAGTCACATCACCTTGTTTAAGACTTGTAGTTATGAAGTCACATCACCTTGTTTAAGGCTTGTAGTTATGAAGTCACATCACCTTGTTTAAGACTTGTAGTTATGAAGTCACATCACCTTGTTTAAGGCTTGTAGTTATGAAGTCACATCACCTTGTTTAAGACTTGTAGTTATGAAGTCACATCACCTTGTTTAAGACTTGTAGTTATGAAGTCACATCACCTTGTTTAAGACTTGTAGTTATGAAGTCACATCACCTTGTTTAAGGCTTGTAGTTATGAAGTCACATCACCTTGTTTAAGACTTGTAGTTATGAAGTCACATCACCTTGTTTAAGACTTGTAGTTATGAAGTCACATCACCTTGTTTAAGGCTTGTAGTTATGAAGTCACATCACCTTGTTTAAGACTTGTAGTTATGAAGTCACATCACCTTGTTTAAGACTTGTAGTTATGAAGTCACATCACCTTGATTAAGACTTGTAGTTATGAAGTCACATCACCTTGTTTAAGGCTTGTAGTTATGAAGTCACATCACCTTGTTTAAGACTTGTAGTTATGAAGTCACATCACCTTGTTTAAGACTTGTAGTTATGAAGTCACATCACCTTGTTTAAGACTTGTAGTTATGAAGTCACATCACCTTGTTTAAGACTTGTAGTTATGAAGTCACATCACCTTGTTTAAGACTTGTAGTTATGAAGTCACATCACCTTGTTTAAGGCTTGTAGTTATGAAGTCACATCACCTTGTTTAAGGCTTGTAGTTATGAAGTCACATCACCTTGTTTAAGGCTTGTAGTTATGAAGTCACATCACCTTGTTTAAGGCTTGTAGTTATGAAGTCACATCACCTTGTTTAAGACTTGTAGTTATGAAGTCACATCACCTTGTTTAAGGCTTGTAGTTATGAAGTCACATCACCTTGTTTAAGGCTTGTAGTTATGAAGTCACATCACCTTGTTTAAGACTTGTAGTTATGAAGTCACATCACCTTGTTTAAGGCTTGTAGTTATGAAGTCACATCACCTTGTTGGAGGATAAAAGCATTATGAGGCTCGTACACATGTAGGCCACAGTCATTCTCCCCTATTCTTTTAGTGTGTGTGTGTGTGTGTGTGTGATTCCATTAGGGATGTAGCCTTTGTGAGCTAAACATTAGTCCACTGATCATAGAGAGGTGTGCATTACGAGCAAACAGTCATGGGTCTGTTCATACTGTGTGCGTGTGTTAGCGAGAGGGGAAATGGTGAAGTCATCCTCTCTATCTGTATAAGTGAGTCGGATTTGAGTCACCGCTGGTGTTGTGAAGCGTGAACTCTCCCTGCCCTCAGTGAAGTACCTTAATCACACCAATGTGGAGGAATCAGCTCTGTTCTTCCCCGTCGTTCTGCCTGTCGTTTCATCCTCCTGATCCCCCTAATTCTCACGTCTTCCCGCTGCCTGCGAGCCGGTGTGCGACTGCTTAAACGGCAGCCTAGAAGGTACCGAGCACCCCGCCGCATGGCCCATAAAGCCCCGATGAACATCAGTGCTCTGTGTAGGGAATGTGTTGCGATTTGGGGCGTAGGGAATGTGTTGCGATTTGGGGCGGCGCGTTTGGGCATTGACTGCGGCTGATTTGTGGAGTGGCTTCGTAATCACAGCGCTGGCAGAGGGGGAGGCCACTGGAGTTGTCCAATGTGTCTGCCGCCTCCTTGGGTGATATTACTTAGATCACCTGCCAGGTCGCAGCCATTAGCTCTCTGCTGTTGTTGCCATGCTGAGCGGGAGCTGTCATCGTGGGCACTCGTTTTCCCAGAATGCCTCACCTGCTCGTTTGGATATTGGCTGGACAGGACTGACCTGTCTTAATGTCCGTTCTCCTCTCCCTCCTCCCGTTCCTCCTGGCCTCCTCCCCTGGCTGGTCTGAGGAGGCTCTGGCAGCAGATGCGGCGACTGTCTCAGGGAAACAGTGCCTTGTTCCCTTTTCGTCCCCTTTGATTGTGATGGGTATTGGGAAGGAAGTGCACTGTTCCATTTGGTACGCTGGCAGAGAGTCGGAAGTTGGAGGACGGTACGAAACTCTCATTAGCGCATGCTTCCTCTTGGCTCTCCTCTTGGCTCTCGTCTTGGCTCCTCTTGGCTCTCGTCTTGGCTCTCCCCCTGGCTCACCTCCTGGCTCTCCTTCAAGACTGGCTGAATTCTGACTCCTCAGGACACTGGCTGGAAATGCCTCAGCTGTCAACCCCCTCTGCCTGTATCTTTTGTTTTCACTCTGGGTCTCTCTCTCTGGGTCTCTCTCTCTCTGGGTCTCTCTCTCTCTCTGGGTCTCTCTCTCTCTCTGGGTCTCTATTTCTCTGGGTCTCTCTCATTATTTAACCCGCCTGCACTCACTCTTTATTTCTGGTCTGCTTCTCCTTCCTTCCCACTCTCATTCCTTCTTTCTCTGTGTCTCTGCTCCACCTCTCTTTCCCCTCTTGTCAGAGACTGGCCTTAAAGTGTACTGTCACTTTGGCCCAACCACCAAAAACAGGATGCAGGACAACATTTCTATATTAGGTACAGAATGGGAGCACGTCATCAAACTTAAATGTGCCAGGCCCCCTCAGGAACATTGAAACCGTTATTCACATCATTGCACGCCAATTAAAAAAACAATCTTAATTTCGAAACATTCTGAAACCAAAGAGGTTTTTTCAACCAGACGAACAGGACAGGAGGTTTCTTCAAGGTCGCTGTGAAGGAGTTGCTCCAGGACGGTACTCTGTGTGTTGCCAGCATTGAAGATGAAATGAATAAGTACCTTTCTGCTTTATATAGTTTACACACACACATACAATATGTGTACAAACACTCGTGTTTCTTCGACTACATGGAAATTATAACAACGGTGTGAGTTATGGAGGAGTTCTGATTAGTTTCCCACTTCATGACTCCATCTTGGATGACATCTCTATTTCCTTGGCACAGTCTGACACATTTTCTGGAACCCTTTTTTTGCCAAAGAACCAGACCAAATGACAACAGACGTCGTGGACTAGATGAAATGGCAGCAAACCTCCACCTGAACTATAGTTGAGATGAAAACACAGCTCTTGAATCAGACAAGATAATACCAGACACCCTGAAGTGAACTAGATGACGAAAGACCTTCCCCTAAACTAGTGTAGACGGCAGCAGACTATCCCAGAATCTGAAGATGTGAGGCGATGCATGAATTCCCCCGCGAGCTGTAGTTGCTCAACATTTCTGTTCAGGGAAACTCTGAAATCAGCATCAAAACCTCTTGAACGTAGGTATTAAACACTCCTCAGGGACCCCCAGCTGAACCGTGTTTCTGATCTGTCACAGATGTAGCACGACTGATTTCAGTTTGTCAGTTAATCATCAAGTCCCTGATTAGTGAATCAGGTGTGCTTGTTAGTGGCTTCAGCTAAACTGTGAGACACCTGGGTCTCCTTGATGAGAAGGTTTAATACCTTTCTAATCCAAATACAAGTACATTGATTATGCTTTTATTACAAGTCAAGTGCATTGCCATCAGCTGCTTTAACAGTGTTACTTAGAAGGTATTTCATAGAAGTCTGTGGATAACCGTCGCTGTATAGTTTGATCAAAACCCTGTACACATTGTGCTTTAGGGAACCTGGTTCTGACGGGTATCGGGGTTTCACATGGCCCTAAACCCACTGCTCTAAATCCCATGTGTTCATCTCCATTTGTCTTATATATACCATAATGCATTTATTATTATTATATATTATCATATATTATTTATTATTATCTGAGGCAGTCTATCTGTACTTTCTAGTGTAGATGGCCTGCAAGCAACTTGACCCCCACTTCCCTTTATATTACCTATGGGGTTGTCCCACAGTAGTTGACTGTTTCATCACATGGGACCGGGTTGATCGAGTTTGCAGTGAATGTCGACAGATTGCGGAGAGGCTGCTGGACAGGGGGGAGTGGGGGTGTAGTGTGTGTTTACCCTACACATGTTCGATCATTGTAGATTACCCAGGGGAGATGGAAGCAGACTGGTGGGAGACGCGTCTTGTGTGCGTGTGTGTGTGCGTGTGTGTGTGTGTGTGTCGCTCTCCTTTCATCCTCCCGCTGGATGTAATTCATATTCCCATTACCAACCCTCGTCAGATCTGACCTTGAATTCCTGATTGTGTAAATGCGTTAATCGGCTATAAATTATTATGATCGCATTAAGCCCGTCAGAAAAAGTGGACTGGAATGTCTTCTATCCACTTATGTTGTTTCTAATTACCACTAGAAGCTCTTGTGAGCGACAGCACGAAGAATCACTGACACGTGTTTGTGACCGACAGCACATCCAATCACTGACACGTGTTTGTGACTGACAGCACATCCAATCACTGACACGTGTTTGTGACTGACAGCACATCCAATCACTGACACGTGTTTGTGACCGACAGCACATCCAATCACTGACACGTGTTTGTGACCGACAGCACATCCATCCAATCACTGACGCATGTTTGTCCACTGCTGTTGTTCAATGTTTTCTCGATCAGCTAACAATATTTACAGAGCACAGCAAATTGGTCTATTTTGCAGGTCTCTGCTGCCCGCTGATTTGTTGTCTTGGTTTTCACTTTGCTGTGAGTCGACCGAAACGAATACGAGATTCTCGAGATAATAATAAAATATTCAGAAGCATTGCATCATTCTCCAGAAAGGGCTATGATGTGAACAGAGACCAGAGATCTCACTGACGGCATACCTTGTTGAATGCTACTAAAATGTACTGTAGCATGTTAGCATGTTTCATAATTCAGTCACTGGTATGATCCAAAATACTTTCCAAGACTCCGGTGGACAGTTCAGTGTGCTGGCCGGGGTCTAGTAACCAAAGTCACACAACAGGAATCACACCCTATAATAGTGCACACTGTCTAGCCCCACGCCATCCCATCTCCACAGAGGTCATCGACTGTGAAACAGCCGGCTGGGGAATGTGTGTTAGATGGGGTTGACAAGGTGATGTGAGCAGGCAGTTGGGAACAGATGGGAAATATTGCTCCTCTGTCTCCTCTACGTCAACTTTAGTTTTCTGTATCTTCCATGTAGTTAAAGTAAACCGGCAAAGTACGCAAGGTCAATATTCTTTTTCCCCCTTCATCTAAGGATTGTGTATTTTTAGAAGTTTTGTAGCAAGTATCTGCATACAAATATTGTTGAAACCGGATCGCCAAAGATGGATAAAGCCCCCATTCATAAGTGTCCCAAAGCAGAGGAAGTGAACATGATTGAGGGTGTAGGGGTTAATTTGTTCCCCTGTGAACCCTTTTACTTAGTGTGCAATGATGTATCCTGTAGCCATGAGAAGTGGACAATCCCATTGGGCGACCTTGTTGTTTTGAGCTTGTGGAAGTTAACGCAAAATAATGGATAGGTGTGTCTAATTATATTCTGTGTGTCTATTGGTTTTCGTGACTTGACCCACTTGAAATGGTCTTATAGGGTACACATTAACTGATTAACTCTTCCTAATGGTTTATTTTGTCTAAAAGCAAAAGAGAAATGTTTTAATTGAAATGCCATGCTCATGTTAATGTTAAACACATTTTAAAAATAGAAATTACAATCCACTGAAGCTCATGGGTTTTTTAAAATAGTTTTTGGAGGATTTCAAAGGCATACCACTTAAAAGTAAATGAATGGGGAACTTGTTTGATGCGGTGGTTGTGGAGGAGGAGGTGGTCAAGGAGAATGCAGCCAGGATGGAGGGAGGAGAGCTATTGGACTGGCCCAGTGGTGGGGCTCAGTGGAGTGGGTGGGTGTGGGGGGGGGGCATATTGAAATGCACCGCTTGGTTACACAGTGATTCAGCTGAGGCACATTGTCACTGGCTGTCTGCTCAAGGACGACTGACCAGAACGTTGGCCGATTTGAGTCTGTTACCACCGCTACCACGGCAACCGATCTGGATCTGTCGCCACGGCTACCGATCTGGGTCTGTCATCTTCTCTACCAATCTCGGTCTGTCGCCACGACTACCAATCTGGATCTGTCACCACCACTACCGATCTGGGTCTGTCACCACCACTACCGATCTGGGTCTGTCACCACCACTACCAATCTGGATCTGTCACCACGACTACCGATCTGGGTCTGTCACCACGACTACTGATCTGGGTCTGTCACCACGACTACCAATCTTGGTCTGTCACCACCACTACCGATCTGGGTCTGTCACCACCACATCCGATCTGGGTCTGTCACCACGACTACCAATCTGGGTCTGTCACCACCACTACCGATCTGGGTCTGTCACCACGACTACTGATCTGGGTCTGTCACCACGACTACCGATCTGGGTCTGTCACCACGGCTACCGATCTGGGACTGTCACCACGGCTACCAATCTGGGTCTGTCACCACGGCTACCGATTTGGGTCTGTCACCACCACCACCACCACCTCTACCTCTGTTCTGTCAACCCGCTGTGTCCTGGGAGATCAAAGGTTGGATACAGCTGCTCTTAATTCCCTTGAATAACATTTGCACCATCAGCAGTGATCTATGGGGGTTTTGGGGTGTCTGCTCAGTTTCACAACCCCCCTGCCAGCTCCAGATCCGTCATCTGCGGACTTCAGGGGTTCAGGCTACATTATTGGGATTTAATTTGCATGCAAATGCATCACTGCTTCGCCGCATCTGTTCAAACGGGTCACTCTCCCGATAAGCACCTGATATGAGGAATGTGCCATGACACAGTGGGACTGGAAGATGCAAAAGGCCAGAACTCTGGCATTAAAAGAGGAGGTGAGCTACACAGAACCTGATAGGTACTGCCTGGAGTGGTGCCAAACGGATTCATTCTAATTTGTTACAGTCGTTTTTCAACCTTGTTATAGTTTCGCCTGAACGTCGTCATGTAACTGGGTCAAGATTGGTGCCCCTGGTAATGGCTTGCCGAGCACATGAATGGTTTTTGTGTCCTGTTGCCATGACAAACATCGTCTTTTCAGAGACCTTGGTTACTGACATTCTGCTCTGTGATTTCAGAGATCACAGAGAGACTCATGAAAGGAGATCTGCTCCCTTCTCGTTCACCTCCTTTCGGTACATTTTTCCGTCCTCCTCTCTGGTTGCTAATGTCCATTATTGGTACATTTGGAGCCAATTAGCGCCAAGGCTGTTTGTCAGAACGTGAGTCTCAATGACCTTGCTGATTTACGCCTCTGCCTGTCCCAGTAATTAAACACCACAATAAGATAGAGGAGGTCATTGATTTTTCACATCGTATGTGGCATTGCAATTGAAATGGAATAAAGAGAAGTCAATTATGTGAACGTTCACCGTTCTAGTGGGTCTGGTCTTTCTGTCACTTTGTCTCTCTCTCTCTGTCTCTCTCTCTTTGTCTCTCTCTGTCTCTCTCTCTCTTTGTCTCTCTCTCATTGTCTCTTTCTGTCTCTCGCGTTTCAATTAAATTCAAATGGCTTTACTGGCATGGAATATGTTATTACATACATTGCCAAAGCAAACATAACGATCTCTCTCTCTGTCGGTCTCAGACCGTTCTAGATTCTTATTTTTGCATCAGAAGCATTCGTCAGTAACCCATCAGGACTGTTTCAGGGTGTGTTGTTACTTCCAAACAAATACATGGTGTGAAGCAGGAAAATGGCCTTTAAAAAGCTGCCCGCTCCCCTCCGCTCCCCTCCGCTCCAGGGTGTTTCTCCTCGATATAGGACACCGTGTCCTTCCCGTCATTATTGTTCGTAACCACAAACCCACTTCTGTTTTCCGAGGCCCAGGTCACCCGGTTGACACTGATGCTGTGTTGTGGAATCACGTGAACCTGTATGGTAAAATGTCCACGGAGAATCACTGGGGATCCAATTAGCATTTCACAGATCTGCTGGCTTCATCCATTTCACGAGGGGGGATTTGTAACCCCAGTGTCCTGCCTTCCCTGTGTCGTCCAGGCTTAATATATGCCCATTACAGAAACCCCTGGCGCGGGCAGGTAGTCTGGCCACTGTGATGTCTGGAGACATTCTGTAATGGTTGACTGGGGTGGGGTGAGGTGGGGGGGGTGTTACCGTGGTGCCGGCCTGATGATAGACCCCGCCCCTCTGGCCCAATTGAATGCCGGAAGAGAGTGAAGGGAAGAAACGCTTGTCGGCACCACGCGCCCGACCAGAATGTCACGTGAGAGAAACCGTCTTCTCACATCGGCGCCGGGTTTCTGAGCGAGTGGAGGTCCTAGAATGCGCGAGTGATGCTTGCTGTTTCTAAAGCACGTCCAGGTGGGACACATTTCTGCCTCTCATCACATCACCAACCGGCGTGCTCGTACAATTTGGGGAGAGTGGGCGAGAGGAGAGACGTGAGTGGAGAGGGGGAAGAGGGAGAAAGGGAATGTGTGTGTGTGTGTGTGTGTAGAGCGAGGGCAGAAGGCAAACGACAGGGGAAGAAAGAGAAAGGGAGAGAGTGACGGGGTTCAGTGTGCTGTGGTTATGAAGTGTGGAGTTGTTGAATTGTGGAGAAGTCCTGAAACAAAGGTCAACGCCGTAACTCAGCTCAAGTTAATATGAGCAGGGAGATGTAATTGGAGCATTAGTGAGGCGGATAATGGCACCAGGCCACCTCCTCGCCACTGCGGCCCAACCACTCACTAATGCCCAGCTCAGCGCCCGCTGCAATCTGCTAACTGAAGGAAAACAGGCACCAGAAAGCGAGCGAACTGCTACAGGCCAAGTTAACGGGATCTCAGGCATGTCATTATTGTGCCATTTGAGAAAATAATTGTTGCGGCAAACAGAACGCAGGCAACCAATCATAACTCAAACTGGTGACCTTGGCCGTAATTCCACTCGTCTGTCCGCCGCATGTCGTAAGGGAAGACGCGCTGTGGTTTGGCTGGAGACTGCATGCGGATGAACAGTTAGGCCGTCCCCATGACGTCAACACTTAACACCTGACTAGTCACTGGTCACATCGTTTCAGGGTAGCAGAGGTCTGACCTAAGATCAGTTTATGCCCCTCCACCGGCGAGCTCTTCACAAGATACATATCTACGATCAGCGGCCCGTCCACCAATCATTACTTTAATAGACAGAAATGCAAAACAGACCCGAGATCATCTATAAGGGATGACTGTAACCCGCTCCACTACTGCACACCACTACTGCGCCCCACCCCACTACTGCACCCCACTACTGCACACCACTACTGCGCCCCACCCCACTACTGCACCCCACTACTGCACTCCACTACTGCGCCCCACCCCACTACTGCACCCCACTACTGCACCCCACTACTGAACCCCACTACTGAACCCCACTACTGAACCCCACTACTGAACCCCACTACTGAACCCCACTACTGCACCCCTCTACTGCACCCCACTAATGCACCCCACCCAACTACTGCACCCCACTACTGCACCCCACCCCACTACTGCACCCCACCCCACTACTGCACCCCACCCCACTACTGCACCCCACCCCACTACTGCACCCCACCCCACCACTGCACCCCACCCCACTACTGCACCCCACTACTGCACCCCACCCCACCACTGCACCCCACTACTGCACCCCACTACGCAGATTCACCCCACCCCACTACTGCACCCCACTCCACTACTGCACCCCACCCCACTCCACAGCTTCACCCCACCCCACTACTGCACCCCACTCCACTACTGCACCCCAATACTGCACCCCCACCCCACAGCTTCACCCCTCCCCCCCGACTACTGCACCCCACTCCGCAGCCGTTCCCTGATGAAGACAGTCTCGTAAATTTAGCGGTTCCCCCGTCTCCCCCCCTCCCCCATCAGAGATGTGTCGCTGGTGACTGGTAGAACAGCAGCCTTATCCGGGTCGACCGGAGCACTGAGCCTGCCTCGTCGATGTCTCCCGGGACTTCCTCGGCATCACGGCACGCCACTATTTTTAACCATGATGTCATCTTGGCCAGGCACTGGCACGTGAATGTTCCCCTCCGAATAACACTCGTGCACCCCACCCACACACCCTAACACGGCCTTCTGAAATCTTCAAGACTCTACCCCCTCAACCCCCCCCAACCCTGCGCTCCTTCACAAAGAATCTCTATGGGGATGCTCATGCAACGGGAAAACAAATAGGTGGTTCATCCATATTCAGTGGCCTTCTCAGCGCGACATGTGTTGGCTGGTTTCTTTGTTTTCTCTTTGTCGTTTCTCCGAGTGCACAGTGAGAGAGATTGCGTGGATTGTAATGGCTCTGTGCATTATGGAATGCTATCTGTCAGACAGCGAGTCGTGTTGTGCGTCCCAAGTTGTGCTCTTCAATGTCACCTGGGCTGAGCTCTTCTTTTTGAGGCGAGCCGGGGGGCAATGCAGTGCTCGGTGTCAAGGGAAGGGCTCTGTGTGGGAACTAGGATGCCGTTTGCCCCGCATCCTAGTTTGGACTTTGAGGGTCTGTCGTACTCTGACACTGACAGAGAGACGTGCAGATGGTGGGAACTTGTGTCAAGTGAAGGGAAATTAGGTCGTTTTATTTTGACTCACCCATGCTGCTTCGACAATGGCTTTAACTGTTTTCCGACGCCTGTGTGAGTGCTTGGTGTGTTATGCGTGTGTTTGTGTGTGTTTGTGTGTGTTATGCGTGTGTTTGTGTGTGTTGTGTGTGTTGTGTGTGTTTGCGAGTAAAACTAGCCCCATTTAGCTTTGTCGGGTCATTTGATTGGTCCTCATTAAGGAAAAAGGAGTTAAGTTTATGTAAATAAAATACAAGTCTGCTTAGGGATTAGGAAATGTATTAGTCTGTTTGGTTACAGTTAAATTAATTAGTCTGTTTGGTTACAGTAAAATTAATTATTTTGTTTGGTTAATTAGTCTGTTTGGTTACAGTTAAATTAATTAGTCTGTAACCAAACATACCAAATTCTGCAACGTTTTAACACGCTTCGAAACAATTTGTAATATTTTGTTTAATATATATCATATTTTGAAGCATATACACATACGCCCGGCCGATATAGAATCGCAATCAGAATTGCAGACATTCTATTTGACACGAGAACCGAATTGCCTTTTTTTATTTTGAGAACTGCAACACTTGTGGAGAACTGCTACCTGGTAATTAATTGCTCTTAATTGGTCTCTCGGGTCTAAATAAGTTCTTAATTAGAATGAGAAGCTGAGAACCAGGGGTGATTCGGACCCCCAGGACTGAGTTAAATTGCCCTGCAGACTGTTGTCAATGACAACGCGGTGCGGTAACCCAATCATAAGTAAGAACAACTGAAGGATAATGTATCCGACGTATTGGAAACCATGTGCAGAACTCTTCTGCTCTCTGTCGTATCTGTTTGATAAGGTTCTGAATGGGAAAATGCCTCGAAGCGTAACGATCTGGCACTCCTCTCTGTCTCGTCATCTGTCCCTATTTTTTCCCCATCTTTCTGTCTCTCTGTCACCCCTCTCCTATTCCTCTCTTCGCGATATGGCCTGTCTGTCTCTGCTTGGGTTTTTGAGTCCTCGTTCGGCGCCTCGCCTCGTGTGTCAGATTTGAAAGGGTCAGCAGCAGCTCCTCTGATGTGCGCCCAGTCTGTCACACCCCCCTGCCCCCCCACCCCCACATTACGGCACCTGAACGCTGAGGTTTGGCCCTGATCACCATGAATTCATACCGGCCTGATCATGTGTCCTACAGACAGGTGTACCACCTTTTGAACGTCATTAGTTGACCTATTTTACTTTTTTATTTTTTTTGAGGGGGGTGTATATATTTGGCAAATTCTGCTTTTTGTTGAAGGGAAATACCTTGTTAGATGTGGAAAACACCAGTTACATTTTAGCTGCCAAGGCCTGGAAATTCCATTAGCTTGCTTTTTTTAAAGCGAATTCACCCCACGTTGGAATTTAATTTGCGCCAAAACAGCCCAGGCTTGCTCATTTGTGTTGCTGGCAGGCAGATATATGAAGCATTGCTGTCTCTGCTATTAAGATTCACATCTCATTCTGCGTATGCCGATGACATCCTCCCAGAGAGCCATATCTTATTTACCAGCATCTCTAATACATATTATGTATTATGAAAGCTTGGTATTTGGTTTTATTTCAGCTGTAAAGCTCAGCTACCAACCCTACATGTTAACTGGGTCGACATAGTCCCAGTTAAAAAAAGTAATCTCTACAGGTCATCTGAACTTTAACCAGACATTGCACATTTGCACAATCGAAGTACATTATATTTAAACACTGTACATTCTTAGCTAGGCATGGTCTCTCTAGTTCGTTTCGTTCGCATTGTTAGTATTTGTCCAGACAACTTTCTCGTTGTGAAAAACAAACTTGGGGAATTAAACACTTTCTGAGTCTGATTACAACTGGTATCATAAAGCTCTAAGACAAAATGTACAATAAATGGGATTTTAACAGCCTTACATGATGAAGCGTAATGGCTGCCTTTTTGTTTCGTGTTGGGATTTTTCTGTCAGGGTTGAGTCTCCCGAGGGAAGGAGGCAGCATATTCTGCTCAACATATTGCTCTCTCTATACCTGGTTCCAACACATCCAAATAATGTCATCCCTCTCAAGTCCCCCTCATTCCCTAATACACAACAAGTCCAGAGACCAGTGGGTCGTTAGAAGGATCAGGCTGTCATGTAGGAAGCAATCCAACCTCTTACATCTGACACACCTTGTCTGTTCTGTACCCACCTCTTTATCAGAGTGTGGGCTGTAACTGTGTTTGAGTGCTGCAGTGGTGTGGTTTCTCTTTACATCTAAATTCAGAGTATGTGTAAATGTACCTTGGCTTTTACATCCGGCCGATATAATAAATATAATTTGTTCAGGACGGGTGGATTTCTATGACCAAATGTTGATTGGCGGTTTTGGCCCTTAAAAATGTGTGTATAATATTGGCAAGGTGCGTGTATTCTTCGCCAAAGAGGGCTTAGCTGTGTGGTCTTCTGGGTAATTCTGAATCCCAACATTGGACCATAGTGGATGATATCCTCTGGGTTGGAATTGGCAAAGGGTTTTGGACATTTTATTTTTCATTTTGCAGAGGAAATTGGATTCGTCACCCCTCTGGTCCTCCGTCCTTACAACCCGCCCCCCCCCCAATTTTGTCCTTATATTTTCCCCTGAAGAGGAATGGTAATAGAAGTGTGGATTTTTCACATAGGCAGATTAGATTTAAGATGAGGTTCATAAAACTCTCCGATCGCAATTAGCGCCAATGCGTCTACTAATTCTGTTTGTTCAACAGAAGCGACAAATAAGCCCAGACAGGGCAATAGGGCGGTTTTTATCCGGAAGGTATATAAGCCGCGTCTTCAATTATTCATAATGAATCCTTTTGATGTTGCTTTTATTAGCTCGTCTTATTTATTGTTCTGTTGTCTGACTCAAGGCGAGAGCGTTGAGAGGAGACACAGACGTTTTTTCTTCACCCATGTCACGGCTGGTTGTGGTAATTATGTTAACACGTTTGTTTGTTTTAATTCGAGGCAAATGAAGCCAGCTTTTCCACTCAGTAAACTGGATATTTCATTTTTTTGAGCCATTGCTTGATTTGAGTATGCCTGAAATTAACCGAAATCGTCGTTATTTGGGTGCCACGAGCCTTCACTTTACTAACTTCCACGATGCAGCCGTGTTGGTCCCGGCCTTCATTATCAGTTGAGCGTATTAGCACTTTCTTTGCCACTCAGCCAGTTTTCTATTTTCCCATCCATTAGTTAAAGGGATCCTATAGTCTGGCTAATCATTTTGCATCCAATTACGGTTTAAGGTGCATGCGATTACGATCTACACGGCTCTCTGCACACAATGCCTCAAATGACAGTCTCAATCGTCCAATCCCATTGAACAACTGCTAATGCGTCTTGGAGCTGTCATTATTCAAGTAACACTTATAAAAGTGATTGTCAAACAACAAACAAGTTGCAATTTCAATCATTGGGCATGACTTTAAGGCGCAATGTTTAAATTGCTTGATTGGGGTGGGGCAACAAGAAAGGTTACAGTCACTCAAAACAAATCAAATACTAATAATAATATTTTTAAAAGATAGCATGAAGTGTTCACAAACCGCTCATCACAGCGAATGCATCTGTTCAGCAATTCCTTGGTCGCCCCGGGAACGTGTTCCAATGCTGATAGATGAGTTGTAATCCATCGCGCCTGTGGCTCTAATTCAATCACAGTGGCCTTGACCAGGGCCAGGGAGCACGTGAGGTAATGTCAACGCGGTTGTCACGGTGACAGATCTGCAGAAAATGAGATGTTCTAATGCACTGGGGGTCGCGTAATTGACCTGTGATTCCTGCCTGCACGGACCCACTCCCCCGACCCCCCCCGTCCGTCCGTCCGTCTGCGTTTACACTCAGTCGTCCTATTGCAAAGATTGAAATGGGGTCCCTAGGCACCGGGGCTCTCCACTGACCGGGCTCCTCCATTGGATGGTCGTCTCACACATCACGGCCAATAGAACGTGTCTCTGTTTTATATCAGGGCGGTGTGGAGGCGGGACACGTTTGATTAGTTGACAATGCGGAGGCAAGCCGCTGGAGGTTCAGGCATGAGTGATGACAGCAGCTCGGGGACCCGGGGTGGCCCCGCTAACGATGGTTAATTAACGCCACTGGAGGTTGCCGGCCCCCCTTCCCGTCCACTCATTTATAGCACGGCAGTGGAGAGGTTGCCGAGAAACAACAGTTGTCCATGGCAACAACTTCACACAGTTATATTTGCTCTCAAACGTATTTGCTTCCTGTCTGTGCGAAATGTAAACTCTGTTGCTCCGTGAATCCTGACGCCCAGGCTAGATATCTTGTGCTCAGTACGAACCCTCGAAAATAGGAATTACCTGAAGTTTAAATCAGGCTGGTTCACGACCAAGGCCATGGATTACGAGGGATTACGAGCCGCAGATTGTTTCGCTCTTTACTGCATCTTGTTTGGCATCTGGTTAATGTGCCGCCACTGAGTTCCACACAGACCTGACACACCTGCCTGTGCGTTTAAGAGCCCTTGTGAGACAGGCAGACGACCAGACAATGACTCGTACAAACAATCCAATGCCACCCTACTCCATACGCCCTGCTATACCAATTATATCTGTGTAAGTTAATATCAATATTAACTAGGTAATAGGAGGTGGGCGGGTGAAATATATTCCCTAGCAGTTTTTCCAACCAGATGGGCTCAAACGAACGCATTGAAGACACGCCAGAAAATATTCAGCCAGGAAGTGTCTCGTGTTTATTAAGGATGCAGCAGTTAACTGTGTAATATTACGAATCCCCCGTCACGCAGTTCCTGTGCTAATGATTACTGCTATTTATGTGCTGGTGTGTTGCAGATTATAAACTGGTTTACATCTTGATTGGGGATTGGCATAGAGCCGTTTTATATAATACGGTTTACCATGAGTAGTCATTACATCTTACCGCTCAAAACATGGTGTAGTATTCTTAAGGGAGGACCTTGTGTTGAAAATGCCTGGCCAATTTTCTGATCTCTGTCTGGATCTGAATATTTTCTGCCATTTGTTTTAGTTGCAATGTTTTCAGTTGGACTGAGCCTTGTAATCTTTCATAGTGGCTGTCATATTTACCCTGCCTTACCTGGAGTCACTCAGTTATTGCCAATTGACATCCTCACAACACAGTAATAATGCCTTAAACGACCTCTCAGAATCGCAATAATACTATTATTATCAACCTCAGAACGGCAATAAGGCTTTATAACCTCAGAACGGCAATAATGCTATTATCAACCTCAGAACGGTAATAAGACTTAATAACTTCACAGAATGGTAATAATGCTATTAGCATCACAGAATGGTAATAATGCTATTAGCATCACAGATTGGTAATACTGACATAAAGAGCTAACACATGTACCCATCATGAAGCACCTCATTTTTTTCCCTCAAAAGGCACTTTGTTGTACAATTGAAGATCATATACCCTGCATATAATACATGAATCAACAATATAATGTATTCAAGGCTTATGAAATTATACATAGGCTTAGAATACGCCTTCACAAACCCCCCAAAAAACCATGTCCCGACCGGATTAAATTTGACACGTGTAACTCTCTGGCACCCTCTCTGTGGGTTGGAGGATTAAACTGACGGTATTGATAACGTAATTAATTTGAAATATCACCCGGCTCCACAGGGGGTAAGGACGCCAACACTGTCACCTGAATTTGCCTCTGTGGTGTAGCGGGGGGGGGGTTGGTCCCGAGTGTACCCACAATCCCGCTGTGACTGACTCGCTCTGACTTCAGATCAGTCACTTTGTAAACTCATGGAAGGTTTTGCGGACCCAGATTATGTTCATTGGAGGATTTTGAAAGCACACCGAGTCGGGCTTTTCACGACAACAGTATCACAATATTTAAGAGGCTCTCAGCAGGGGAACGTAACACGAAGCAGACTCTGTTGACTGAGAAATCGACATCCCATTGTTGCGACACACAACCTTCTGTTATTCCTCTGATGTGGTAATAACCGGCCCGGGCACAGAGTATTGTCACAATGCGCACTTAGTAATGGGCTGTAGGCTTTGCTCTGCCGCTCAATTATTTCGATCATGGTGCTGATGTTTTGACATCGCTGCAATGTATTCAGTTCCTTGTCATAAGCCAATTTAAAAGCTTTTAACGACAGATAAATAAAAGTCAAATCATGATATCCGGAGATTACGCGAGTCAGGTTCGTGAAAATCGTGGAAGCTATGAGCCTCACGTCACTCTGTAAGCATTTTGCTTGTTTATAATTTAGCCATTTTCTTGGAGCATACAGTTAATACAATAACATGGCACAATCACCTCCTAACACATTTCTATTTTTATTACGTCTATATTTTTCTACGATCTCTTCCGCGTTTACAGACTGATCCAGTCCATCTGGCATAAATTGAACGTTACACGTGAATTGGTCGAATGAATGGGAGGTTCTCTCCTAAAGATTTTAATTAAGATGCTTCTTCATCAGAGAGTAATGCAAGAATTGCGCTCAGAGTTTCAGGTGATTAATTTGGCGGGGTGGAATCAGGAACTCCCTTCATGCATTGCTTCGTGGGGGTTGTGCGAGAAGGGTGAGCGCAATTTCCTTGTTTAGTTTTGAGAAAGTACAAATGTAAAGAAATGCCACGGCATGCCAAAAAACCCTCTGAGGAAACTTTAAATCATAGAAAGGTTATGACGTACCCACTGAGATGAAAGTAGGTTTGTTATAAAAAGTGATGGTCTAACCATTAGCTTTTAGCGTTTGTAATCCTAAGAGAAATTGTGCATTTAAGGCCTTGTTTGTTCCCATATTTCCTCCGTCATCAAGTCTGATCTTTCGTTTTGTCTGTCCACAGGGATTGAGAGCAATGCAGCCAGTTGAAATTCACATTAAGTCCCATTCTGCTCTGAACAGGACGGCTAGCCTGTGTCTCTGCTAAGCTAGAGGAGTGACGGCCTAATGAATGTACATAGTAAATTAGCCTCACCGATTTATTTTGATTCATGACTCAATCAATGTGCCTGCGAGCAACTTTGTGTGCAGATGGTTGACGAGCCGTTCAATATTTATTTACAGTCCTAAAGCAGATGAGTGACACAGTCGAGAGGCGGGTTCCTCTTATGGTGTTCTCCACCCTGGTGTTCTCTACCCTGGTGCTGCTGGGGGTCTCCGTGTCTGTGGGCGGGCCTCCTTGATTCACACTGTGGGTGTTTGTAGGCGGGCCTTTGATTCACATTGTGGGTGTCTCTGGGCGGGCCTCTCTGATTCACACTGTGGGTGTCTGTGGGCGGGCCTCCCTGATTCACACTGTGGGTGTTTGTAGGCGGGCCTCTCTGATTCACACTGTGGGTGTCTGTGTGCGGGCCTCTCTGATTCACACTGTGGGTGTCTGTGGGCCGGCGACTCTGGTTCACACTGTGGGTGTCTGTGGGTGGGCTTTTGATTCACACTGTGGGTGTCTGTGGGCGGGCCTCTCTGATTCACACTGTGGGTGTCTGTGGGCGGGCCTATCTGATTCACACTGTGGGTGTCTGTGGGCGGGCCTATCTGATTCACACATTGGGAGTTGTCTCTGCGATCCTGTGTGTGTGTGTGTGTGTACATTTAGAAAGTGTTTGAGGATGTGTTGGATCATGTCTCCTCCCCCCACACCACCTTTGCTACTGGCTCCTGTAGAGGGGGTGCTGTCAGTTGGCAGTTTGAGTGTTTGATGTTGCTGTGTGTAAAGGCTGTGTGTGTCTGTGCGTGCGTGTGTGCGTGTCTGTGCAGTGCATTGTGTGTGTGTGTGTGTGGTGCATATTTGTGTGTGCGTGTCTGTGTAGTGCCGTGTGTGTGTGTGTTGCATTCTGTATAGGAGGCGTGTGTGTGTGTTGCATTCTGTATAGGAGGTGTGTGTAGTACAGCCCCCCTCCCAAGGGAACCGCCTGTTCATTATTCTTCGTAAAAGAACCATTAAAATTTCATCAGTGCAATGCAATCTCTGTTCTGGGGGGGCAGGGAAGGGAGTGGAGGATAGTGTGCGTTAGTGAGCTGGGAGGGAGAGGCTAGTGGGGGAGGGATTATTTCTCCTCCTTAGCCACTCCCTCTCCTCTCTCCGTGGTTCATCTCTGGCTCACGACACCAGGATGCAGAGACTGAGCTGGTAGCCTGCGACGTGAGTTACTACCCCCCTCCACCCAGCTCGCCCCCCCCTCCACCCAGCTCGCCGCCCCCTCCACCCAGCTCGCCGCCCCCTCCACCCAGCCACCATCAGGCAGAGCTGCCCTTGGGGCGATGGGAGGAAAGAACGAGGATTTAACAAGGTGCAATTGGTTTTCTAGAACCGCTCCGCTAGGCTTGCCGTTTGCAGACGCCAGCTGTAGCAGCTGCAGGCTGGGCTGCTGTTTCAGAACAGGTTTGGAGGTCAGGCACCTCTGCTGGCTTTTAGCGGAGAGGGAGACGCTGGGCTGTGTTTCCGGGGATGTAAGGTGAGTCCTGGACATATTCGTGATTCCCATGACTAGCGGTGCTCCGAACATGTGAGCGACTTGTTGGAGTTGACTGTTTCTTTCTGATGAGAGCAGCCGGCCTGATTCAATTGATTATTGTTCATGAACTTCACTGCTCGGAGTTGCGATTGATTACACTTCGTGAAAGTGTCAGCTTTGAGCTTTGATTGATTTTATTTTCATGAAAGGGGAACATGTCGATTGTTTTGATTATATTCACTGACATTGTCTTCACTGTGGAGACTATTTCTGAAAGTAATAATTAACCAGACTGTTGTACGCTTGTACAGGTGTACAAGCATCTCTCATTTGGATGGTCGAGCAGCCTCCCTCTCACTGTCATGTCTCCTCACTCCTGTGTCACTTTCTTTCCCCAACGGAAACATGTGGTCCTCTCTCACCAACTACCAGGTAGCTCACATGCATTTTAATGGACCTCGTTGTTCTGCTCCCGAACATCCCCGTCTCTCTTTGATTATCTGGTTGTCATTTCCAGAACCTGGTGGTTGGAGCTGGGTGTCACACGGATGCTTGGAGGTGTGTGTGTGTGTGTGTGTGTGTGTGTGTGAGGGGAAGATGGGCCGAGGAGGTAGGGAAATAATCTTGAGAGAAGGGTAGCCGCCACATGTTAGATCTCTCTCTCACACACACACACATACACACACACACACATACACACACACACACACACACACACACACACACACACACAGATGCACAATCGGCTGATACGACTCTCCAAGACTCAGACCAGAGCAAACAAGCACAGATAAATGCTGAGCATCGGCGCTTCCCTGGTGTCACCCGAGTGGGGTCAGTGATCAGAGGATCTGGGATGGATTGATTGGTTCTGCGGTGTTGTCCGGTCTTCCCTCCCCCACAGACCCTGGCGGTTCAACACAGACACCTCTATTTACTGCCAGTTTCATCTATATGGTCAGCCTCTCTCCATCGCCTAGTCCATTATTGAGTTCTAGGAAAGCGTGGCGACCAATGTTTTTCGGATACGTTAATTTTTTGTCGCAAAACTTTATAGCTGAGCGGTTCTCCAAATGAATGTGCTTTTGCAAATGGTTCTGTGGAA
The DNA here is from genome assembly GCA_029465975.1 of Dallia pectoralis. Taxonomy (NCBI): domain Eukaryota; kingdom Metazoa; phylum Chordata; class Actinopteri; order Esociformes; family Umbridae; genus Dallia; species Dallia pectoralis. The sequence continues at coordinate 17,617,915 of CM055736.1, forward strand.
ATGGCCAGAACCCGCCCCCTGTGCATCATTGCATCTCGTGTTTTTGTTGGACACACATTTCAAGGTGAAATAACTGTGTTAATCATAACCGCCTGAATGAGTACCAAAATGTTTAAGCAACTCAGAGCACTAAAGTGGTCCAGTTGCCACATTTCCGGTATTCCCGGAAATCCTTCTGATCTAGTGTGCTTCCTGACTCGTTCATTCCGGGGATCCAGCGAAGCCCTGTCGTGTTTTTGCGTCGCTTTCTCATTCCTCAGAAGTGTTGACAGTTGCTTTGTGGACAGCCCGTTTGAATGAAATATTCAGCACACTTACGTTCTGCCACCCTCACTAGAATAGGGACTCGCTAGAGCGTGTGTCTCCAGTGGCACCCTGTGAAGTGATCGAGTGCTCAGGCTTAGTGCACTTGAGGTGCTGCTTGGAAAGCGGAGTGTGTTAAGCAAACGCTGATATTGCATTAGCAGTCACTCAGTATGGACAGACTATTCGCCCGGTGCCTTTGTCGATAACCGAATAACGGCAAAATAGCTCCCGCTGTTTTTTCCGCAAAAAAACCCTGAGGAAAAGATTCCTGGGATTTAGGTGAAATGAGACCGGGAGGGCTGAACTAATTCCCCCTCAGTTATAATAGGCAGTAAGAACAACCCTGTCGCTCTCGCCTAGGTTTTATCACGCGTACTTGTAGTCGTGTAATCGTTCTCTCAGGCGTTGCCCTCGTCCGCCGGTCGGGTACCGTCCTCCCCGTGTGGTCATGCTAAAGGCCTGCTGCTGTGGTAAATATAAAACATGATGGATTCTGGGATCAATGATCGTAACATTGTTGTGTGCTGTTATCTCTCGTTTCAGGGCCCCCTGCTGTGATGCAGTTATTCAAGGCTCAATAACCACACTGTTGTGTGTGCGTGCGTGTGTGTGTGTCTGTGTGTGTGTGTGTGTACACACTGTTGCTCGTCTCCTCAGGTGGTCGTGGCAGGTGCACCCTGGGGATTTGTTTGTGGAAATGAGATTTCGGACCCTATAATTGAGCCCAAGAATGTGTTGTATTTAACAGGCTGAGACTCTTCGCTGACAGCAGCCGCTGAAATGGACAAAAATTAAAGTGCACGAGCTGCGTCTCACGGTGGCAATTACACATGCATATATCTTGGAAATAAAAGCAGTTTAATGTGGCCTGAACTGGCGGAGTGGAAACGCTAACGGGACACGGGCGTTTAGGGGGTTGTGTAAGTGGTCTTCTGTGTCATAAATCGCATGTGCGTTTGTTGTGATACTCTTAGCTCCCACTCCTCTCCCAGACCCACTCCGGCTAATCATCTGTCTCCGTCCTCGAAGACTAGGGTGGCGTCGGTTGTGTGTGTGCGAGGGAATTTGCCGCGGCGGATCACCGCTTCTTTCCCACATGTTAGCCGTTCACGGTAGGAAATTGAGATTTCAGAGCCACCATCAAGTCTTCCCCAACGCAGCTTTTAAAGCACGGAGGCATAAAAAAACGAACGTATTTTGCCCCCAGCCTGATGCGTATGTAATGAGATTAGATTTTAATCCTGACACAATATCTACAGATTACGCTGCCCTGTCGTTGGAGAGTTGGCCCTGGTTTGTGCAGGGGCTGTCTGAGGAGAATGCATTAATATAATCTAGGTCTAATTGGGTGGTAATTCGGATTGAATTGAGATAAATTAGAGACTGGAAGTGTTCACTCTTTCTTTTTATTTCTCTCTGTATTCTCAATTCAGTGGAGGCCGGGGAGGGGAACCAAGTAGCAGAATGTATCGCAGAGGCAGTGATGGAGGAGAGGCAGTGATGGAGGAGAGGCAGTGATGGGGGAGAGGCAGTGATGGGGGAGAGGCAGTGATGGGGGAGAGGCAGTGATGGAGGGGAGGCAGTGATGGAGGGGAGGCAGTGATGGAGGGGAGGCAGTGATGGAGGGGAGGCACTGATGGAGGAGAGGCACTGATGGAGGAGAGGCAGTGATGGAGGGGAGGCAGTGATGGAGGGGAGGCAGTGATGGAGGGGAGGCAGTGATGGAGGGGAGGCAGTGATGGAGGAGAGGCAGTGATGGAGGAGAGGCAGTGATGGAGGAGAGGCAGAGAGCGGGGAGAGGCAGAGAGTGAGCGAGGAAAGGCAGAGAGTGAGCGGAAGGAGAGAGGCAGCAAGCGAGGAGAGGGTGTGCCACAACAGAGGAACGGATGGTGAAGACTGGAGAACAAAGAAGGGTGTACTCCTTTTCTCGTCTCTTCTCCTCTTCTCCACTTTTTCTTTTCTTGTCTTCTGTTATCCCACAGGCTTTGGACAGACCTTAGGTTCTAGGAAGTGCCTGCAACACATTTGGGTTGGAAAGAGTTTGATCCCTCTGTGCAATAAACCAAAATGTTTGTTGCAGAAAACCTTCCCATTAAAAACAAGATGCTCATTGAGACACTACGGCCATGGCAACAACAAGATGCTCATTGTGACACTACGGCCATGGCAACGAAAGAGATGCTCATTGTGACACTACGGCCATGGCAACAACAAGATGCTCATTGTGACACTACGGCCATGGCAACGAAAGAGATGCTCATTGTGACACTACGTCCATGGCAACAACAAGATGCTCATTGTGACACTACGGCCATGGCAACGAAAGAGATGCTCATTGTGACACTACGTCCATGGCAACAACAAGATGCTCATTGTGACACTACGGCCATGGCAGCAACAAATGGCAATGACATAGTGACGTTGTTTGTCGAACCTGATGATCTGCTCCCCTCTTTAAGTCTCTTTTCCCTTCACTCAGGAATACAGGGTTGAACCAAACCACGGCAGATACCCACAGCCTGTGAAACACATAAACACACACACACACACAGAGTCAGACCTTGTCTGCCTTCTCCTTTGTTACCGTGACAACAGGAAAACCAGGGTCATTTTCGTGGGGGGAACGTTCTTCCCTGCACCAATCAAGCTTTCCACTAAATGACGATTTGCTGAGATGGCAGTCGTGGTTCTCTTTTTTCGCAACGCAACACAAGTTTTTCCCACAGCGGTCTAAAAGCGGTAGTTAAATCTGCTAAGGAGATGTATTGCTTGTTGCACTGTTTGCCTATCTCCTCATTTCTTATAAGGCCATGGAGTTCCTCAGCTTGGAAGTCTCCAAAGGCCATCCGGCGATGATTAATTGCCAGCTATTTCTTTTATGTCTGCAGTTGTGTTCCTTCATGCCCCGCCAGTCTTATTTCTTCTGCGCCGTGTCTATGCCGGTGTCTACAGACGCCCACCCCCAACCCCCCTCCCCCCTGTCCTATATGTGTCATTCTCCTCATGAGACGAACCTCCCCAGTGTGTGTGGTTTCAGGACCGAAGACGACGTGAAATGTCTGTCGATCCTTTTCACTGAATGCACATGTCGTTTGTCGCTCCGGAAGGGAGCGTCTGAAATGGAAATGTTCACCTGAAACAGCCGGACTGAAATTATTTTAGTTTGTGGAGGTATTGTTAGCCCACGGCATATTTGTTTCCTGTAAATTGGTGCCGCAGGAACGTCAATACTTACTCACTAAAGAGACTTTAAGGAAAACTAGCGCGTTGAATGTGAATGGCGCTCCTGCTAATACTGGAACAGTTTTTACGTTAAAGTTAACTTGGATTAATTCAATGCACCCCCCTCCCTCTGTCTCCCTTCTTTATTGAGCTTTAAGGGACGAGTAAACAACTCTAATATCACTCAAAAGTACAACTTGGATTCTTTCCACTGCCGTCCACTTGTTTGAGGTCCCGTTCCTCCCGTTTCCTCACACTGATGACATCGTATCCCTCTAGTATCCCTATTTAGGCATCCGTTCCCGCACTCAAACCCAAATCACTTCCCCTAATCAGTTCTGTCCACTGCTCTTTCTTATGGCCTGTTATAGCGCCCATTAGAGAGCTGGTCTAAATAGATTGCCTTTCAGCCAACCGTGAACATCAATTTGATTGTTTATTAACTGAAACATGCCTTTTGTCTCTGGATAACACTGGATGACTGCCACCCAGCCGTGCCCTGTGATTATTCGTTGATTAGCTGTAGGCGTGGCATTTCTGCACCATTGTATATTCCCAGACTGTCACCTGCCGGTCTCTCTGCGGAGCCCATTGTCCATGGCCAAATCTAATTTTCAATCATTCACACTTCACATCACACATACACACACACACAGCGCTCACAGACTCTACCCGTCGAATAACACTCAGTCCAGTTTCAAATCACCAGGCAGTTTCAATTTAAAAAAAATCCTCGCCAGAGTTTCTCCTCAGGCTTTTTCTTTACATATGTTTTTTTTGTATACCGTAACAAGCTTTTCAGATCCTTTTGAACGGGACATGGTACCGTGACGCCAAGCTTAGGTGGTTCTGTTTTGAGTGGAATCTTGTCGGGATGTAAAAGAACGACAGCCGGGTGTTTTTCACTCGGAATGACCTTTGGTTTTTTCCCCATAATGAACGTGTGCCTTCCTGCAGCCGTATTTGTCTCCCAAAGGAAATCACCGCAGATCTATCGACTCATTTACATGTCTGCAAATCAAACTAGCAGCGTGTAGCCACTGTTCGTGTCCATAAACCACACATTATTGACAGATTTGGGGAGCAACCGACGTGTGTGTGCGAAGTGCAGTTATTATGTCGGGATTAAGAATTGGAACAGGCCAGTAATTAAACAACCAAGGCCCTCCCCTTCGTTAAGTCTGCACGTTAGAGTTTCTTGGCACCGCTGAACCACCCAGTGAATGCCCAGTGAATGCCCTGTAAATTCCCAGTGAATGCCCAGTGAATGCCCAGTAAATTCCCTGTAAATTCCCAGTGATTGCCCAGTGAATGCCCAGTGATTGCCCAGTAAATGCCCTGTAAATTCCCAGTGAATGCCCAGTGAATGCTCAGTAAATGCCCAGTGAATGCCCGGTGATTGCCCAGTAAATGCCCAGTGATTGCCCAGTAAATGCCCAGTGAATGCGTAGTGAATGCCCAGTGAATGCCCAGTGAATGCCCAGTGAATGCGTAGTGAATGCCCAGTGAATGCCCAGTGAATGCCCATACGCTACACATTGGTATTCTGTCCCTCAGCCATCATATGAGTGCTACTCCGCTTTAGTCTCTGCGTTTTGTTACGGATGGACCACCCACGGTGCGCCTGCGATCTCCAGTAGCGCTGCCGCTTGGCGTTAACACAAGCCACATTGTCTCACGGCTGTGTTGATGATCTGTTCCTCTCATTAGATGGCTTACCACACGTCGCTTCCCCCCCCAACAAATAATGACGAATGCATGCTGATTGGTTGGTTATGGTTGTGCGATGGGGAGGGGTTTGGTATGGATGGAGAAATCCCTGTCAATAGCGTGTGATTGTTGGTGGCTTACCCACGATTAGGCTGATCACACCGATATTTGACCAGTTACTCTAGATACTAGGTCTTTAATGGGATCCTATTTTATCTACCAGGGTGTTTAAAAGGCTGGTCTATGGTTGCACAATATGTTGATGTTTAAGTGTTAATTATAAAACGCACACTCACCCTGATGGCACTACACTATAAACACGACGACGCAACAAATACGCTACACAACAACAGGCCCAGAGCTAAAGAAGCAGATACTTCGTATTACCTCAGATCCTCAAAGTTAAGAGATACTTACAACCGTTGGAAAAACTGATAACCCAGAGAACTTTGTTTATTTGAGTTTTCATTTCGACCCATACAGCGGCAGTCTCCTGTATATGAAGACCAATGGGTCCTGTCTGCCCTCACCAGACAAAACAAGCTACAACCCGGTCATTTTGTATGAGTTATGCTGCCAGTCAAATGACGTTTGTCTACAAGAATATGTTAGGCTAGCTTTTATTATACAGTGCTTAAGCACATTTCATGCTTCGGATTATCGGTCATTAACGTCTGAAGCTGTATTTCACATAATGTCATATCCAAATGTATATCATGAAGCCCTCATACTTTAGCAATTGTCACAGCTTGCTTGTGCAGATAACCAGCTAAACCCCCCTGAGAGCAGGAACAGAGAAGATATTAATGCGTAGTGACTAATGTACAAAGTCTCGGAAGAGGTGCTTCTCTGTTCAATGCTCCATTATGGAACTACTGTAATTCAAACACTTCAGTTAAACCTGCTCCTTTAAACTGTCCTATGCAGTTTTAGCTCTCACATGTGAAGAGTTCATGTAGCGACTTTTTCTACCAGATATTGCAGCCGAATGAGAGTGGCTTTTGGAGGTCATCAACACTGGGGTTCACAGCAAAAAGCCACCCATGCCTAATATAATGGCATCCCATGGCAATACAGACTGGTGCTTTTTACAGTGTTGCCAGTTGTCAGTCTCAGTCAGGCTTTCACGGGATATCTCTATGCGTCACGATGGCCTTCGATATCCCCTGAGTTCAAGTTCCCCGTTCCAAACTCGTTTTGACACGGCTGTGTTTTGCACGGCCCTCGAGCTCACCGGGGGTTTAAACGGGGTAATGGACTGTTTAGTCACTAACCGAGGTTAAGAGATGACAGCCCGGGCAAATGGCACTGGCTCTCCGGTGATTCTGGGTATCAGGTATCTAAGAGACCACCGCCAAGTACACGCGGTGCTACCACCTACGTCTGCCGAAAGAGCGGCCGATCTGGTATGACTGCGGGATATTGATTTCACGGATGTCGCAACTATATCCTACGTAGAGCACCCAGAGGAGGTCTACTGCACCCAGAGTAGGTCTACTGCACCCAGAGGAGGTCTACTGCACCCAGAGTAGGTCTACTGCACCCAGAGGAGGTCTACTGCACCCAGAGGAGGGTAGAGTCCGGTTCAGGTAGAGTCCGGTTCAGGTAGAGTCCGGTTCAGGTAGAGTCCGGTTCAGTCCGATTCAGTGCAATGACAGCCTGAAAGTAATCCTTATAGTATAGCAACTATTTTATGACCATCACCAAACAGAAGCAGATTTGTTTCATCCTACATCTATCATCTACATGGGAGAGATCCAGGAGCTAACAAGTTGTCCTCTCAAGTCCAGGCCACGTATTGTTCAAGATGATCTGGATGCTATAGGAACTGTTCTGGAACCCAGTGACCTCGTGAACCAAACACGCAGGCCCCGGAGCCCCGACACCACAAGGGCTTCAGTGGGCCGGACATCGATCCCGTGTGCGGTTATCTCTCCCCGGGTCGGACTCCCAGAATCCTCTGCTCCTAAACCTCGAGATGACTCAATGCTTCCCTCTGTGCTGCTTTTGTGGAAAACACTGGGGCATGTTAACAGACAGCAGTCACACATCTGCACACACACACACACACAAAACAACGTGTCTTCCTTGTACGAGTATTCCATCTCATTATATATATAGGATGCCATGGCAACATATTCACTTTGATATGCAGATGCCCTTGTGTCTAATGCCTTAGGGGTTATTGGGTTTCTAGAGAGCGTTGGAATGTTTTCATCGGTACTTCTTAATTGTGACTCTAAATCCGGTTGTCTTCTTTCTCTGGGTTACGCTCTCTCGTTTTTGGGAGGGTTTCTGAATTGTGTTCTGTCTGTTTTACAGATGTGAGCTGAGTCTTGGAGATGCGGTCTAGCAGACGCCTGTAGGTACAGCCGTACGAATCGAGGATTATCTCGGCGGAGAACGCAGATCCGCTCGTCGGGTTTCTTTTCTTCTGAGGCTGTCAGGTTTTTTTTTGCCTGGCTGGCCCGCGATGTGCTCGTTCTCTGGGTAGCCCCCTTGGGCTGCAAACCTCTGCACCAAGCTGCCTGGTCCTCGTGTCCTTACCCACAAGCCCTAGCTGCTCCATGGATCTCATGTGTCCGAGTGGCGGTGTGAGCCGGACCCGGGCCCACACCTCCGGCCCTCTGTAGCCCCCCTCTTCTCAGTCCGGTTTCGTATTTTCTTTTTTTTTTTTACTACTGGCTTATTTTTCCTGTCTGTCCCTGGAGTTAATTCCTGTTCGGAACCAGGGATGGACGTACCGTCCGAGGCGAACAAGCATGGCAAGAAAACGACGAGCCAAAAGCTGGAGGACCAGAAGAAGGTAGGAGAAACTTCCCCTTTGTGTCTACGTTCAGTTGTGCCCTCCTGGCTCAGTCGACAGAGCGTTGTGCTTGCAAATGATTCCCGCTGGGGCCCACCCGTATAAATATTCTCACGCCCATCCTCTGCGTTGAAATGGTTGCTTAAACTCGTAGGGGAATCGATATTGCAGGCGTTAAGAAGAACGTAATTCCCTCAAGTCATTTAATGCATGTAGAGACATTTCCTGTTGTTATTATTGGTCTTTATGTGATTGTGTGTGTGTGTGTGTGTGTGGTCCAACTCTAAGGGGCTTGTTTTAAGCCATATCTTCTCTCTTGTCTTATGTTTTTAGACTCTGGGGACCCACAGCAGATGTGTGCTGTGTTTTTTATTCCTAGATCCTTAGTTTTTCATTCCAGTGTATGTGGCTGCATCTCTGGGCAAAGCTGTCCCGTCTCCTGGGAATATGTATTTATATTTGCACACACAGTACTTCAACTTAAATACTGTCGGAATAGTGAAACATATTTACATTTTTCTTCACAAATCTGTGTCCTCTCCACGCATTTGACCTTTCAATCGTCTCCCACTCTGGTTGAGCTGTACTTATTTATTTATATATATATATAAGTATTTTCATTATTTTCAGTGTGTTTATATATAATAGAAAGAGCTGCGCTGACCCAAGTTTAAACTAAGTGTGTGGGCTCTCGCTGAAAACCCTGCATTAGCCTGGTTGGACTGGAATCCAGAGGTGTGTGTGTGTATATATATGATACGGTGTGTGTATGTATATATATGGTTGCTTATATATATATATATATACACACATACTCACATCGTATCACATATACTATATTTACCATATATATATATATATATACACATACTCACATCGTATCATATATACTGGATTTACCATATATATATGTATATAGGCTGTAAAGCGCTAACTGGAAGATGGCAGGATGGCCTTTGTTAGCGGCCAGAGAACTCCCTATGGGAACTCCCTCCTCCTCCCCCTCAGCCTCCTCCCACAGTCTCCCCCTCAGTCTCCCCCTCAGCCTCCTCCCACAGTCTCCCCCCTCAGCCTCCTCCCACAGTCTCCCCCCTCAGCCTCCTCCCACAGTCTCCTCCTCAGTCTCCTCCTCAGCCTCCTCCCACAGTCTCCCCCACAGTCTCCCTCACCGTCTCCCCCTCTAGAGTTGCTCCACAGAACAGGGCCGATTTGGACATCTTCTCCTGACCGGATTCCTAACTTACTAACAAAGTGCTCCAGATGAGCAGCATTTGTCTCCTGCTGGGGATCATCTGAGTGCAGGTGCACGGCCATACATCACCTCTGATGTTGGAGACACTGGCATGACCTCCTATGAGATGCTGATTTACCATTTTCCCTTTTACGGTTCATAGACTACGGTGAGGAGGGCTCAGATTAGCACTTTATTGGAACACCGTTATCAGAGACAAGCTAGGAAGTGAAGTGTGTGTCTGTGTGTGTGTCTGTCTGTGTGTGTGTCTGTGTGTGTGTCTGTATGTGTGTGTGTGTGTCTGTGTGTGTGTGTGTGTGTCTGTATGTGTGTGTGTGTCTGTGTGTCTGTATGTGTGTCTGTCTGTGTGTCTGTCTGTGTGTGTGTCTGTGTGTGTGTCTGTGTGTCTGTGTGTCTGTGTGTCTGTGTGTCTGTGTGTGTGTCTGTATGTGTGTGTGTGTCTGTGTGTGTGTCTGTGTGTGTGTCTGTATGTGTGTGTGTGTCTGTGTGTGTGTCTGTATGTGTGTGTGTCTGTATGTGTGTGTGTCTGTGTGTGTGTGTGTGTCTGTGTGTGTGTGTGTGTGTGTGTGTGTGTCTGTGTGTGTGTCTGTGTGTGTGTGTGTGTGTCTGTGTGTGTGTCTGTATGTGTGTGTGTGTGTCTGTGTGTGTGTCTGTGTGTGTCTGTGTGTGTGTCTGTATGTGTGTGTGTGTGTCTGTGTGTGTGTGTGTGTCTGTATGTGTGTGTGTGTGTCTGTGTGTGTGTCTGTGTGTGTGTGTGTGTGTGTGTGTGTGTCTGTGTGTGTCTGTATGTGTGTCTGTGTGTGTGTCTGTGTGTGTGTGTGTGTGTCTGTGTGTGTGTCTGTCTGTCTGTGTGTGTGTCTGTCTGTGTGTGTGTCTGTGTGTGTGTCTGTGTGTGTGTGTCTGTGTGTGTGTCTGTCTGTGTGTGTGTCTGTGTGTGTCTGTATGTGTGTGTGTCTGTATGTGTGTGTGTCTGTGTGTGTGTGTCTGTGTGTGTCTGTCTGTCTGTCTGTGTGTGTGTCTGTGTGTGTGTGTGTCTGTGTGTGTGTCTGTCTGTGTGTGTGTGTGTGTGTGTGTGTCTGTGTGTGTGTCTGTATGTGTGTGTGTGTGTCTGTGTGTGTGTGTCTGTATGTGTGTGTGTGTGTGTGTGTCTGTATGTGTGTGTGTCTGTGTGTGTGTGTCTGTGTGTGTGTCTGTCTGTGTGTGTGTGTGTCTGTGTGTGTGTGTCTGTGTGTGTGTCTGTCTGTCTGTGTGTGTGTCTGTGTGTGTGTCTGTCTGTGTGTGTGTCTGTGTGTGTGTGTGTCTGTATGTGTGTGTGTCTGTGTGTGTGTCTGTGTGTGTGTCTGTATGTGTGTGTGTCTGTGTGTGTGTCTGTCTGTGTGTGTGTCTGTGTGTGTGTCTGTATGTGTGTGTGTGTCTGTCTGTGTGTGTGTCTGTGTGTGTGTATGTATGTGTGTGTGTGTGTGTCTGTGTGTGTGTCTGTGTGTGTGTGTCTGTATGTGTGTGTGTGTGTGTCTGTATGTGTGTGTGTCTGTGTGTGTGTCTGTGTGTGTCTGTATGTGTGTGTGTATGTGTGTGTGTCTGTATGTGTGTGTGTCTGTGTGTGTGTGTGTGTCTGTGTGTGTGTGTGTCTGTATGTGTGTCTATGTGTGTGTGTCTGTATGTGTTCGCATGCCTAGTTTTTTACTTATTGATACTTATTCTCAGAACTTGCATGGCAGATGTTAAAGGTCTCATGAGAGACAAAAAAAGACTTTCAGGAAGGGAATATTAAAGACGAAGGCTCTAAATGATGACCCATTTATTCATAATTTCAATTGACGCTGACTGAGAGGTTTGGGCGTCAAATCTATAGGCTTCGATGAGTAACCTTAAGACCGCAAACGTTTGAACATATTCAAGTTCTTAAGAATATATAAATAACCAGGCAAACCGAGGTACAGTTACATTAAGACAAGAAGGTGATTACTAGTCTATTCCAGTTGGAATAGAAACTGATTGACCAAGAAATATGACATGTCAAGTTCAGCCTGTGAGCTGAATCGTTTATATGTATTCTCACATCTGAATGCTGATGTCATATTAGAGGAGATGTGGTAGCAGATTGTGGAAATATGCATGTGATGTCGTACATGAATAATTAACGTGCCACATTCCCATTTTCAAACGTGGCATTACAGTGCAAAATGGCGTTCCTGGAATGGCCTCCACTCTGTGTTCCAGGATTGTAGTGGAGGTTTCTTTTTGTTGGCTAGGCTGTTCATGAATCTGTTCTGAATGCAGTAGTTATGCCTGAGGGTTTTCTCCTTAATGAGCTACAGTAGCTAGTCTAAGCATTCTCCGGTAACTGCCCTCCTGGCAATGTGGTAAAATATGCAGTTTAGGTGATATTGTCCACGGGAACTCCCCCCCCTGCTTCAATTCTTTACTACCCCATCGCTTCACAATTCTCTGGCTAAATTTGATTAAACGGTTTCATTTTCATGTTTACCATTTTGCCAAACGATTTTCCAATACGGTGTGGTCGATCGTAGGGCTCGTTGCTGGCAGCTCTTCGTGGTCTTTCTCCTGAGTTCCCAATAGGATGCTCTGGCTCTGTGAACAGTACACAGCATGTACATCTCCTGAGTTCCTAATAGGATTCCCTGACTCTGTGAACAGTACACAGCATGTACATCTCCTGAGTTCCCAATAGGATGCCCTGACACTGTGAACAGTACACAGCATGTACATCTCCTGAGTTCCCAATAGGATGCCCTGACTCTGTGAACAGTACACAGCATGTACATCTCCTGAGTTCCCAATAGGATGCCCTGACTCTGTGAACAGTACACAGCATGTACATCTCCTGAGTTCCCAATAGGATTCCCTGACTCTGTGAACATTACACAGCATGTACATCTCCTGAGTTCCCAATAGGATGCCCTGACACTGTGAACAGTACACAGCATGTACATCTCCTGAGTTCCCAATAGGATGCCCTGACTCTGTGAACAGTACACAGCATGTACATCTCCTGAGTTCCCAATAGGATGCCCTGACACTGTGAACAGTACACAGCATGTACATCTCCTGAGTTCCCAATAGGATGCCCTGACTCTGTGAACAGTACACAGCATGTACATCTCCTGAGTTCCCAATAGGATGCCCTGACTCTGTGAACAGTGCACAGCATGTACATCTCCTGAGTTCCCAATAGGATGCCCTGACTCTGTGAACAGTACACAGCATGTACATCTCCTGAGTTCCCAATAGGATGCCCTGACTCTGTGAACAGTACACAGCATGTACATCTCCTGAGTTCCCAATAGGAAGCCCTGACTCTGTGAACAGTACACAGCATGTACATCTCCTGAGTTCCCAATAGGATGCCCTGACTCTGTGAACAGTACACAGCATGTACATCTCCTGATGGCTTTTATTCAATCAAAAGAGTAAATGTGTACTTTATTCACACCCTCCTGGCGCACGTCTTCCTTCACAGGGCTCCTCAGCACTACAGATTGGTGCTAATACTTAGCATACTCCTCTTTGCCGTTGTACAAACCTGTCCTCAATTAGCCGTGCCCCTAAGGAGAGTGTCACGGAACTCATGTGCCAATGGTTTCGCCTGCCAGCCCGCCAGGCCTCAGCCAATCAGGAAGTGGCTAAAGATGGCGGCTTGCCCACCGCACATACAGAGCAGAGCCGACAGGGCCTCAGAGTGACAAGGGGGATCTCTCGTCTCTGTCTCGTAGATGGTCTCCGTCTGGAGGATTAACCAATCCCGCTAACAACACCGAACATGACTGTGGTTGGTGGTGGTGGATTCAAATGTTGTCGTTTTTTATTCAGTGTCAAAGGCGGAGGTGTGTTTTTGGTTTCACAGGACTCGTTAACATGCATCTTGTAGGATCCCTGTAAAAACAGTTGATGCTAGCTCCGGTTCTGCCATCACAATGTACAAGCACGAATGAAGTTGAGTGAGAACAACTCTTAGTACAACTAATATTTCCTTTTCTACTGTTGAGCTTGTAAAGTCGTACACAGGTTGCTGTGTTTAATGTCTTTTACAAGCATTAGCCCTCTGGGTTGTCTTTGTGGCAGTTTGATAGCACAGTCAGTTAGCTTTTTATCTTTATATAGGCTGTTAAAAGAGGAAATACCCCGCACGATAACGGCTCGGGGAATCTGATCTAGTTTACAGATAAGGAAAATAATTCAATGCGTGTTTGTAAATCATTGATGACAAGCATTGCTAAGACAGCTGGAGAAACAGACTTGCGCCGGAGTTCTGTATCGTTTCCCGGTTGTAAACCTGTGATCAGTTAAGAAAACAAAACAGTTGGCTGTATTAAGTCTGGGTTTTACATACCATCACCTTTCCAGGAATGTGTGCGAGCATTGATTACATGTCTCCATTGGTTCCATCGGCCGTTAACCTTCTATCAAATGTCAACAGACTGAACATAACGAACCTTGTTTGACTCGCATGGTCCCAGGTTGCTGGGTCACAGGTTGAGCCCTAGTATACATTTAGGTATCCCATCAGAACGTCACCTCCTCCCCGTCTCCTGCCTGACTCCTCTGAGGCTCCTCTGCTCATTTCATGTGTGTGATTGCCGGGCTGCGCCAGCCGGGAAGATTTGGCACCAAATCATGTTAAAGCCATAAAGCAGCTTCCGCTTGAGCATCGCAAAGACTGAGCGGAGAGTGGGCCGCAAGCCAAAAGAGGAAAATTTAGACGGGGAACAAACTCAATGACACTGACATTTGCAGAAACTCAGTCAGTGTCTTGTTGCCCCCCAGCGATGGCTCTACTTAGTGTCTTTCGTGGCGGTCCCGCGCTGGTCCCGTGCTGGTCTTGTGGTGGTCTCGTGCCGGTCTCGCGCCGGTCTCGTGGCGGTCTCGTGCCGGTCTCGTGGCGGTCTCGTGCCGGTCTCGTGTCTGAGGACAATTGACGAGTACGGACGGTGTCTTAATCTGTCATCCCTCCGAGGATGGCTTCCCGTCTGTTGTCTGGTCAAAATGCATAATTTCATCCATGTCTTCTGGAGTGAACGCTGATACTGGAGCTTTATAGACTCACATGGCTGTTGTGGGAGTCATTGTTTTGTAGTGTTGCTGTTTAGATCAACTATCATATCGTGCGCTAAATAAGACGGAGCTTTATTGTTAATATTTGATGAGGTATCCTTTTTTGTGTAATTGTCGTTTTTCTCATATATGATGATTGTCATTACAGCAGACAAAGTGAATCCCTATTAAGTCATAATGCACACTGTGTTTTAATGAGTGATTGAGGTTATGTTAATGATCTGGGATCAGCTCTAATGAGCTTGACGCGCATCATTAGTGTTGGTTGGGGGATGGTCCTGTTTATCTCATTACCTCAGGTAGGACTGTAATGTTGATACACTCCCGCTGCATATTGTCTCCCCCTGAGTGGGCCATCAGACCGTCTCCGATATGGCCACACTGAGAGCCCCGAGGCCCCTCACAATCCCTTGATAGCATCTGGAAATATACACGCGCTAGGTGTAGTTAACGGCGTGCTCTCCTTATCTCGCCCGGCATGTCGCCCAGATGAGATTGCTTTCTCTGCCGGCTTGAATTTCGCCAGTGATTGTGCCGCCACAAAGATAGAGCCACTATATCCATTAAGGCCTGTGTCTTAAATCACACAGTCCCAGGATTGATAACAGTCGGGGGGTAAACGGAATGCCTGTATGTGGAATATCTCTGGTTAGCATTAACGGTCATTGAAGCTAAACTCGATTCGTACGCAGTGTGCCGCGACTATTTCCCTAAAATATTGCTGAGTCGTTTTAAAACGGACGTATCCCAATCCGGTGCTGGGCGACGCTAAGAAATCCCATTATTTGGCGCGGCAAGGCGAACGTGTATTGGAATCGGCTTGTGAAGAAAGAGTCATTTGTAACCAATGCAGCCGGCGATATAAATGGTAATCGCATGAAACCCCAACCAGAGCCGTATTATCGTATACATAAGTGCCAGAGAGCAGGTACAACTCAAGCAGCGGCACGGAGAGATTGAGTCGTGAAACAGTCCAATTTCTAAGTTGACGTGACAGCTGGAATCTGCGGGTAACCGAAAGTCGGGTAATGGTTTATGGCACCACCACGGCGCTAACGCCACCGCGGCCGTCTCTGCCTTCTGGTGAAAATTGAGAGTCTTGGAACTGTAATCAGAATTCATAGGGTATGTAAATATGCAAGCAGGACAGTAGCCTATGTGGATATGATGCTACATGCAATATACAGGCATATACATGCAGCACGTGTGATCCATGTGAACGAGGGCATTATGGGAGATTCAAATGTAATGGACATACTGTTGAACTCAGATTTGCATATGTCAGTTGAAGCAAAGGCCACAGTAGAACAGACTACAGCTTTTGTTTTTGTATTTACAGATTTACTGCCTAAGGCACAACGCTCTGAAATCATTTACAGGGCGATGCTTTTGTTTTCTGAATGAAAGGTTACAGATATTGAGTATTGGGTATTGGCCATGTGCTCTGCTCTCACGATGACGATGAGGTCACAAATCGTATAAATGCAATGCTAACGACCTGTTCTGTGTAATGGCTACTTTTGAATCACAAGAATAATGTGAAGTAGTGAAAAGTAGATGGTCAAGAAAACATTGTCAAGTGAGCGTACATGTTCTATGAGAATGTAAATGTATAGTACAATCACAGCACACTTCAAAAACCAGTTACACCCCCCACCACCTGGTCCGTGTGGAAAGAGTTCCATGGTTCTTGAAACATTTAAATGAAAGGATTTTGTCTGGGATACATTTTACGGTAAAAATTGGGGTCTCGCTGTGTTTTAATCAGCGTGAGATTCTTCCCATGTATGCAGTGTGTTCAGGCATGTAAGTATGTACGCCGCATCTTCCGTGAGATCCCCCAGCATGCAGTGTGTTCTGGCATGTAAGTATGCACGCCGCAGCCTCCGTGAAATCCCCCAGCTGCTGTGGATCATTTGCACGTTTGCGTTGTTGTTTGTGTGTTGACGTATACGAGACCCTGAAACCCGGTTCACCCGCAATCTACCATCACCTGGCGTGAATCCAAACAGACAGCCTGTGTGAACGTCAGCCTGGCTCTGAGGATCTAGGCCACACCTGCGTTTTACGCTACGCACGTGCTACGCGCTCCTCACATGTGGCATGGTACTCGTACTGTGTGGAACACAATGCGTGCAATGGCTGAAGGGTTGTGGGTTTGAGTCCCATGGGGGCCTGTGTGATAATGCTTGGCATGGCTACCTAAAGTCACTCTGTCAATGCCTGTCTGTGGGAGTGTGTGGGAGTGTGGGGGAGTGTGAGAGTGTGAGAGTGTGAGAGTGTGAGAGTGTGGGAGTGTGGGAGTGTGGGAGTGTGGGAGTGTGAGAGTGTGGGAGTGTGAGAGTGTGAGAGTGTGAGAGTGTGAGAGTGTGAGAGTGTGAGAGTGTGAGAGTGTGGGAGTGTGGGAGTGTGGGAGTGTGAGAGTGTGAGAGTGTGAGAGTGTGAGAGTGTGAGAGTGTGAGAGTGTGAGAGTGTGAGAGTGTGAGAGTGTGAGAGTGTGAGAGTGTGAGAGTTTCACATGACTTTAATGTTCTACCTGAAACACTGGAACTCACGTTGGGTTCATGGTTCACACGGATGCGTTGATGGTACCGTTTCATCACACAGCTTCTTTGTGACTTTAAAATACAGAATAAAAGCATGCATATTATTGCTCTGCGTTATACTGTGTCGGTCAGGTCTTGAACGTTTATCCCGGACACATAAGATTTGTGGTATCGTTCCGGAAAATAACCGGTCCGTGTTTTCCGTGTACATTACCCTTTAAAGCAGACAAATGTTTTTCTCGTTCCTTGCCAAGTACATTTTATGTCATTGCTGTGGACACAAGCCTTTAAAGGCTTCTTTAATGAGGGCTCGGAAGCAGATTGTGTACGATTTATACACGCACGTATTGCCTGTCGTTCGATGTGTGTCATTTGGAAAGTAAGGCTCACTGTGTGATGTTCTAAATAATATGAGGAAGAGTCAGGTTCGCTGAAGATACCCAGGATGACTAAACGACACGTCACAAATATTCAAATTTTTTTCAATCTTGGTTTCCACAGCTACACAGTTGCTTTCAGTTATTCTACTTAACAACAACTGTTCCTGCCTGGAGGTTAGCTTAAGACTAGGCTAGGTGTGCATGATTTGTACGATGATGATTATTACATATCAGATATGTTAATATCAGACTCCAGAAGGAGATGAGGTCGTCTGGGTTCGTGCTGGATCTTCTCACGCCTTTTTAACCCGTTCTGTCAATTTTCCCGGGATGATAGGTTTCATAAAGACAGGATTTTAAACCTCTCCCTCTATCTATTTTTTCTGTTTTGTTAGTCAGTTAAGCTGTTAGAAAGGAAAAAGTCGATTCCTCCTGCACGCATTGCCGTAGAAACGTGGTTTGATTCAGAGAGGCTCACTGGTTTTTTCATTTTTCTAAAACATGCATGTGCGTGTTGTGTAAACATGCTGAGCGGTCGGTAGGGAAGCTGAGCGATGTGTTGACAGTCATGCGTGCCAGGGTTGACAGGCTGACAGGTGAGGAACGTTCTAGGTGATGACTGTGTGAACCACTTCATCTGGGAGGTGCAAGGAGCAACACGCAATGCCATTCAAACCCTCCAATAACCTCGTCACTCTCGCGCCTTTTATTCTTTGAATCACTGTGAATTCATCCTGTGTTTTATTTTGATAATTCCTCTTTTTATGTGTCGTCATAGTGACGATATGAGAGGGCTGTGCAACGGCTTTTATATTATATTAATCTTACAAAGTCCTCAGTTGAAGCCATCACCGGTCTGTTTCAGGTCAGTTTGCTAGGTTGAAACGTACTGTGTCTCCCGTCAACCTCGTCAGATATTCAGAGAAGACATCATCCCTGATATTGATGGAGTCTGTCCAGTCTCAGGCCATGGGGTGGCGAAGCAGATCTCTCACGATCCAACGATGCAAAGGTGCCTGCGTTTTTGTGCGTCTGCACGTGACCATGCGCGTGCGTGCGTGTGTGTGTGTGCTCGTGTCCTGGTGAGGCAGTCCAGCCACTGCGGGGATCCTATATTTGGCGGCACAGTTGAGGCGCCGGCTCGGTGGGACGTACTGCGTACATGTCCTGTGATAGATGGGGTGTTATTGGCACGTCCACGTGGAGACGCTTCTCCATATCTGCCGCTGTAACTCTGTCACAACGGTTCAGTCGCACTCTCCGCCTGCCAGGGAACTGTGAGTGTAAATACCACAAGACCCGGCCTTGTTATCCGATTCGCTCGCGGTAAGGAAAGGCTCCGTTTGGCCGTCTGTTTGGTGCCTTTTGCCAACTGTGTGCTGATGGCTATCTGAAAGGAAACACCAGTATGTGACCGGTAATCCATCACTCCCTTTCTCTGTCGCCTCTGGCCGTTGCCAGACCGATTGTTTGACTGAATACGACGCAGAAGTTTAACGGATTATTAGTATTGAATATGAATGAATCCATCCGGATTGGTGTCTCACATGTTCAGTAGCACTACTATTCAACATATTCCTGGTAAATACTGTTTCACACTTTATAGTGAGCTTGGGACTTGTCTTGACCAGTGATCGACCACAGTTCTATGCTGATCCAGCATCCGGCAATTTCCTGCCGTGAACAATGAGAAATTCTGCCATCACAGGAAGTTGTTGTGTACGATTTCAACATTCTGGGATCTGTGTTTCCACTAAAATACTGACAGAATACCACAGGTTAAAGAAATGTCTCCCCCCTCAGAAACTTGGACTGGTGACCAGACTGCTCGATCACAGGGACTGATGAAAGAGAAAGAGGAGGAAAATGACACTGAGATGGAGACAAAGAAAAATAACAGGGAACGGTGACATTATCAAAGCCTTGAAATAAGTCGCACCTAGTTTATGACATTACACGTGACAAAATCTCATGACAATGTTTTTCGGCCGCTCCATTTTGAATCTCATTGACGAATCCTCAGGGAATGCTCAGTTGATGTTAAATTAGTAAAGTCCCATCCAGTTATCTCCATCATATATTCTGGCCTCTATGGTAGCACGCGGGGCTGAACCCTGAGCTCAGTTCAGAGATTAAGTTGGGATTACATATGGATTTTGTTGTAATACCAGTAGGCCATTGATAGAATGACTATCATATGCTATTTGCAATCTATCTGTGGAGAATATTCCACCTGATTGTATTACATGGCAAGGATATACTTTACTTTATCAATATGAAAAATTCTCAAGAAAACCACAATGGAAGTATCGAACAAATCTAACTTCTTAAAATATAATATGTTTTAATATAACCATAGTGGTGCGTGTGTATAAATCAATCAGTTAGTCTGGACAAACTCCATGGGCCAAGGCCATGCCAGCATAGTGAAAAATATTTTCTGTATCTTAATTTGCATCTCAGATTGTTTTGACTGTTGTGACATAGAAATATAAATGGGAGGAAGAATTTCTGACTCTTATGTTGTATAACTTTTAATATTTTCTACATTGTTTTGGTGGGGGGGCATTTTGGCTAGTTTTTAAGTCTATACCAGACTCCTTTAAGACTCCCTCATCCGTAAAAGGTAACCTTATCCTCTATCACCGAACCGTGCTTTCTCCAAAAGCATATTTCATTAGCTCCCCTTAAATCTCTCTGCCAGTTGGCTATCAAGCACTTTGCTCCAATCAAGTGAGAACTTTACCGCTGACACTTCCAGCATCTGGCTGTGTTTTGGTAATTGCTCATTTCACAAAAATGTTCTTTTGAAGGAAACCAACCCAGAATTCTGCCTGTTGACACAGACAGGAAGAGTTTAATAATGGTACTTGCATGGATGAGTTCAGAGGTCACCGGAGTAGTAGCTTACAGGTTCTCCGTTAACCGTGCAAAAAGGAAATTGCAGCGCTGGATGTCAACCCAAATAATAATATTGAGGACTACAAATTGATACACATAGTCGTGTAAAACACAGCTGTGACAAACACAGTGCCAGTTAAGTTTGAACTACCTCTTTGTTTCTAATATAATTCCACACTGTTTTCCACATTGTACAATAGTATGGAAGACTATGAAATAACTTCTATGGAATTCTTTAGTTACAAACAGTGGGCCGAAACGTTTGACTGGCACTATAATTGTACACCTGTTAAAGTACAATAGGTATTTCCACAGTCCCCAGGGCCGGCCTTAACCAATATGGGGCCCTAGGCAAGATTTTAGCTGGTGCCCCCTTAGCAACGCAGCCGATTTGAATATATACATTTTTACTGGTTTGGTGCCCCTATGGATGAACGGCACCCCTTGCATTTGCCTATACCGCCTATGCTGCGGGCCGGCCCTGATAATACCTACTAAATTTTACCCGTACCGGTAAAGAAACATGTTTATGTTCTGTCCTTGAACTGTTGTCTGTAATGTTCTGTATACTGTCATGTTGAATATCTTTTGTGTGCACGTCAGGAACAGTAGCTGCTTGGTTTAAACCCGACTAATAGGTTTCCTTATTAACTCCTGAAATCCTGTTCTAAAAACAATTTTGGAGAAAAACAACAAGGGAATGAGTGGCACCGAGGCAAATTTCCCTGTGTCACATTCATCTCTGTCATTCTTGGGGGGTTCGAGTGCTGTTTCCATTTGTTCCATCTCGCTAACGACACTACAAATCCACAATGATTCCTTTTTCCCCCTTAAGTGAATGACAGGAAGATAAAAGGTGCACTGGCTCGTATGTTTTCCATTATAAAAGGTTTTAATGGGAGATATTGATCTTTTAAATGGAAACTACAGTTTATTTGGAGCCGTGACGCTATGGAAAACAGCTGGAGACCTGTGTCATTTCTCTTTGAATCCAACCCAATGCCGTAGCAAAAGATACGCTTGACTGTATGCAAATACCAGAGGGAAGCTTTGGGTCTGGAATAGAAACTTGGGGGGAGTGACAGGGAATTTTTCTATTGGTGGAATAAACTCAAAAAGATATTGAGGAAATGGTTTCGTTCTTTGAGGCAATATTTAGTATTTCAAGATGGAAAGAGGTGGCAACAAGTTATGACTTTAACAGAATGATGATTGCCGTCAGTACTTGAAATGCAGTATTAGACGGCTACAACCAGCAGTTTAGTCTGAGGTTCTGGGTTACATAATATTGGCAATATTTAGGTGGGTGTGGGATGCAAATGTTTAAGTAACATTTAATTTCCTCCTCCGTTAACTCATCTGTGTAGATTGCTTGTTAAAATATTATTAAAAATGTTCTACAAACCATGAAGAGCTTTTTTCATCCAAATTGTCATTACACTGTGATAGCCGTACCTTGATATTCCCAAAGAAAACAAGTTATTTAGCGGAATACATTTTAATAAGGCATTAGGTCATCAGAAAACCAACAGCACTGCTTTAATGCGACATATCTTCAAACGCGGGATCTCTAATGGAGGGATTCGACACCATTCCTCCATTAGAAATGATATCCTTTGGTGTTTGTTGATTGTGGTTGCAAACGCTGTCCCAGGCGCCAACTCAAATCCCCCGTAATTGTTCAATTGGTTCATTCCAACGCAGACAAAGTTAAACCGCATGATCTGTGGAATCTTCACGCAGTTTAATCCAAGGAATGTTTCTGTGGTGGAATGACTGACATACGTTATGGTGACGTGCAAAAGTATTAGTACAATAAAAATAATCTTGCCTCTGTAATCGAGCTCTTTGGACATTAAATGATACTACGATAATGAGAGGATTTCTGGATGATTCCATCCCTCTGATGGATTTGCGTACCCTCCGATCCATTTGAGGGGGCCAAAAGTATTTGAACAGTATAACACTTCTAAGTAAAACACTTTTTGTTTTGTGAGTTGGGTCAGCACACCTGTGTGATTTTACATCAAAAACTAAAGCGACACTTTTTAATCGATCTGCCACCACAGAGTTCTCTGTTAGATGCCTGAGGGAAGAAAACCTTGCACTAGATGAACAAATTGGCTATACTAGAGCTACAGCTTCACAGTAGTGGTCCAGTGTGTAAAAGATTTGTGGAAATGAAAGCAATCATTCACTCTTTGACAAATCGCTCAGACTAAGGCTTGTGTGCAATAAACTAATTGATACATGCTTGCCTTCGTCACTGCGTGAAGTGTCCAATGGAAAAACTGGGTTCTATTTGTTTTAACTGTTTGCTGTGAGGTGGTACACTTGCCTAAGGAAGAAAGGACAACTTATAGAGGAGGTGGGTAGCGTGTTTTACACCGTAGTGACATTTCACTGTAGTCAGTTTACTTCTAGTTGCCATAAATCACCAGATCTTCTGAGAGAAGTGTTGTCTACTCTGTGGTTGGAGTTTGTGTTTGTCCACAAACCCTGTTACCCAGAGGCACTTACTCCCACCCAACCACACTCCCACTCTACCACCCAACCACACTCCCACTCTCCCACCCAACCACACTCCCACCCAACCACACTCCCACCCAACCACACTCCCACCCAACCACACTCCCACTCTACCACCCAACCACACTCCCACTCTCCCACCCAACC
Organism: Dallia pectoralis; assembly: GCA_029465975.1. Lineage (NCBI taxonomy): Eukaryota > Metazoa > Chordata > Actinopteri > Esociformes > Umbridae > Dallia > Dallia pectoralis. The sequence continues at coordinate 17,640,787 of CM055736.1, forward strand.
ACACTCCCACCCAACCACACTCCCACCCAACCACACTCCCACCCAACCACATTCCCACACTCCCACCCAACCACACTCCCACCCAACCACACTCCCACTCTACCACCCAACCACACTCCCACTCTCCCACCCAACCACACTCCCACCCAACCACACTCCCACCCAACCACACTCCCACCCAACCACACTCCCACTCTCCCACCCAACCACACTCCCACCCAACCACACTCCCACCCAACCACACTCCCACCCAACCACTCTCCCACCCAACCACACTCCCACTCTCCCACCCAACCACACTCTCACTCGCCCACACAAACACTCGCCCACACAAACACTCTCCCACTCAACACCTCTCCCACCCAACCACTCTCCCACCCGACCACTCTCCCACCCAACCACACTCCCACTCGTCCACCCAACCACTCTCCCACAATCCCACTTTTTCCCCTCCACAAGTGCTCTGAACATCATGAACACCAACTGACCCATTCTCTGGCCCTCCCACAGAGGTCCCCCTGAAAGGGATTTAACGTAGAATATATCAGCCGGTTCCGTGCTTGTTGAGAAAACATCTGACTTTATCCCATCAAATACTCATCAAGAACATGCCAGTGGATGTGGGCTACAAGGGGTTCCTGGAGTATGCTGGAGTTGGACTGCGTCTGACCTCCCAGTGGTTTTTCCTGTTAAATGTGTTGCCAATTTGTCATGTAGTTCCCATTTCCTTCCTTATAATATGCAGGATTCTGGTTCTTGTCCGTTCCCTTGTTGGGAGGGGCTGTGGGTTCATGCTAACTAACCATCCATCACATTTTACTGCGGTTTCCCTGTGCATACTAGCAAATAAATGTATTAAATCATTGATCACACTCATCATCTTACATAAAAATAAAGTTTATGTCCTATTTTCTTTTCTCTTCATAGTCCCATTCATATGTTTGGATTTTTGTTTCGTTGTGTTATGTCTAATATCCTGTTGGTCCTCTCTGTGCCACTGACCTACCGAGGCCCGGACTCTCCAAGACCTCTGAAAGTGTCCTGTGGTATTGACGTCCTCATGAGTTACCGGTCATAACGTTTTTGTAATAGTCAGCAAAACAGTGTTTGTGAGGTTCATCGTCATGGTGGGATGACATTAAACCTCCCCTAGAAGAAATTATCAGTGACACACTAAATACGCAAAATTACTTAAACTGAGATAACGACGTAAATTGAAGTTTTTTTCTCCATCCAGTTTGCAATTAATTTGCAGCGTGACTAAACGTGGATTAAATATCTGCATGTCTCTCCTTCTGTCGCCATGGGGACGGTGGGACGGTGGAGGGAGGGGGTGACGGGTATAGTCTGCTGCCAGTTGGATGGAGGCTGGAGGATAAAAGTCATATTCAAATGCGCCGTGGTGTCACCCAGCTGGAACCGCGAACACATGACGAATCACAATGTTCGCTCAGCGGCACCCGAAAACTACACGAGTGAATACATGCGTTTGCACGCACACACAACCCTCAATTCACCCGTTTACACGTCGTTGTGCTGTAGAAGTCGCCCGAATGTGTTCATTTGTTGACGAACGCTTTAAGGGCAGTTGTGCGCTTTGGTGGCCAGTGTCAGTAGGTGTACTCTGGCATCTGGTCATTATTCACCCCTCAGGCAGTCCTCCTCTGGCAGGCCTCTGGTTCCCTGACACGCCTGCGGTGCATCTTTACAAGGAAGTACTGCATCTGAGGCGTGATTGTGTATTTGAAGGACTTAATTAAGTTGAATTCGTTACTAATTTCTAAAGTAAAACGCATGAATGTATGGAGATGGAAATACAAATAGATTAGAGAAATTATGAACAATATGCAGAATTAATTATTAATTAATTGAAAATAATTATTGGATAATGAGATTTTTCTATGATCCACATAAAGACAAATATGTTGAGGAATTAAAATGTTGAGAAATTAAAATGAGAACTAGGCCTACCAGGTTACATGACAATCTGTTATCTAAACTTGGGAAAATAATTGTTGCTTGTTTCGTAATCGTTATGTTAAAGATTGTTTTTTTTAAAGTTTCTTTTGAAGGAAGCAATCCCCAAAGCAACTATGTGTAGTGAGAAGACAACTTGTAAGCTCCTTGTCATTAGTGAGTAGCTAATAAGCATGTGATTAAAAGATTCACTAATAATTAATTGGCATAAATGAATTATTCCATTCCTTTTGTTATCGGACTGGAGCACATTTTTTGCAGGCGTCAGAAGTCAGCAGTGGGAACAAAAGGTTTCGGCATTCAATTATCTGATAGATTTGTGTAGCTGACTATCTGGAGTGATTGAGGAATAAATGTTAACATTATATTCAGAGCCGGCTCTAGCCTTTCGGGGGCCCCTTCTAGCCTATCGATTGGGGGCCCAAAGCGACCGATAATGTCGTTTATGCCAAGAACCGGCCCTGATTGTACTGTGTATTGCTTGTCTTGCACATGTGCTTTACGTTGTAAATCTGAAATATATTACAGAGAGAGATTCAACTGCAATGGCAGGAGGACAAGAGGTAGATGGTGTTTTCCTTTAGAAAGACCGTCCAGATTGACTGGTATGGAAATGTATGCTCCGAACGCATTAGTTGTCACGGTCTCAGTACAAGCAAAACGGTCAGCAAGGACTTTGTGTGAGCTGGTCTCTTTATCCAACAAAATGTGCTTTGGCATTTGCTCATTCCAATCGCCGTCCCCTGGCAGAGACTCCGTTGTTACGGCTACGCCGCCTGGGATTCTTATCAGCGAACACTCTTCCTCGCCTTACACCTGTTGCCTCATCGTTTCCACGGCAGCGGTGGGGAGACAGATCGGACCGGGCCCTTACATTACGCCGACACGTGCCACGCTCGCCCGGATTTAATTAGCAGACGCAACCCGTGCCGAGTTGTCTGGCGCGATAAGGGGATGGGCCGTGGGCTGCTGGCCAAGCATGCCCGAAAACAGGAATTAGCTCCAGTCGCTGATAGGGAAGAGATTTGACCAATCAGGAGGCGGCAGGGAGGGAATGTATCTCTGAGCAATCAGGATGCTGGGAGGTTAAACGTGTTGGTAAATGTCTAAAGACTGTTTGAGGCATACGTGATGGTGTTAAGGCAGGTCAATGTCATCCCATTAACCGCTAAATGTTAGTTCACTAAAGGCACATCATTGTAAAAGTACACTAATCATGTGCACTGAACGACACTCAGTAATATTACTTTTGTGCACCGGGAAATTTCGCGGAGCTCATGATATTGCTAGTTTGTCCTAACTGGATTCAATTGTTGTCTAATAACAGCTCTCGCTGGGACTATTTTCCGTGAGCGGACAGAACAGTGGTTATGTTCAGAAGGAGCCAACGTGCGACGTGATTGAACAAGACAGGTGAAAATGAAAACGGTTTCGAAGAACAAATCTGCATGAGAGCAATCACCATCGCCAGTCTGCTCAACATGGAGCGCTAAGTCGCTTCAAGAGGGGGGAGAGAGAGATCTTTTTGTTTTTAAACGGCACATCGCTTGCATCTAAATGTTTTCCGAGTGTGTGTCGGTAGATGCAATCTGAGGGGGTTATAACACAGTTTTATCGTGCTGTCATCAGTTACGTGTCTCACAGACAATCTGAATTGTGTTTATTTATCACATTGTCGCCCGTTAATGACGTAAACTGATTCTGGTTCAACATGATTCTGTTGAGGCCATCAGGTGGGAACTCTGTGCAGTTTGTTTTCAGCTTCCTCTCAGTCACTATTGATCTTTTATAATTCTGTATTTCTGGAGCTTCACATCGCTGACTCTCCCTGGCTGGAAAATCTTCAGTTAAGTTTGCCTGCTCCCACCACGAGGTGGTTAAGTTGTTGAGAGAGTGTGTCCACATATGTCTCGCCACACACCATAAGGACACCGGGCAGGTACGTTATCTCCACACATTCACCTGTGGTAGCTAATGCATTTCCTTAGCCTCAGGTTGCCGTAACAACGTGTGTCATATCAATACACGGCTCACCTGTGGTCATACTTCACCACCCAGTCCATTTACACACTTCAAATGTCCTGCGCCCATGTATTCGAGGGCAGATGCTCATCCTGGCCGACGCCCGCGTTCTATAGGAGACCCGGCTGGATACAACAGCTGGACACCCTTATGACTGTCATCTTATTTTTCAGATCCGTCTGGGCACACAGCAGGTGCACAGAACCTTGGCCTGGAGTGACAGGTGTGTTGATCGCGCCCGTTCCTCTCGGCTCTGCTTCTCAGATCTTTGCCAATAAACGACTCTCGCGCCTCAGAGAGAACTTCCCTTTTTCTCTCTCCCTCTGCATCGTCTCCTAATCATTCCTACCTGGTGGGGGGGAGGGGGGAGGGGGTTATTATTCCATTATTCCAGAAAGAAATGTAATGAGCACACTCAAAGGACCCAATGAGTGAGTTTGACGAGCGCGTGCGCTGTTTAATAATTCAAGCATATTTGATTTCCGACCAGGGAAATGGCATTGTGTTGAGGATGCGCTAGGTAAGTGACCTTGCAGACTGGGGGTGGCTTCCTGCTCGCAGCCAGGGAGGGTTCAAGTCCCCCTGCGGGGCTGTGGTGAGGTGATAGCAGTTGATATATAGAGGCTATTATTCTCCGGCATCAGAGAACGGATCTGAACCCCGGCAGCGTTTGACGAAAGGTAGGCAGGAATATAAAAGTCAGCGCTTTGAGGTTGAGAATTCCTCAGCTAAACGGCGGTGTGCCGAAATCAACCCCAATTTAGGTTGTTATTATTTAAATCACACACTCACGACGCGGGTGGACGACCACTTGTCGTCCTCTTCGTTTCCTGTTTGCCGAGCCAAGTGGCGCTCAAATTAACTCGCAGGCCTCAAAACATTTCTATCGTTCTGTTGCTTTGTCCTAAATCAAAAGCTGATTACCTGTGTCCGGCCATCCTGCTGCCCAGATGCTACGGGGAACCGACCATATTTAATCAAGCAGTATGCTACGGGGAACCGACCATATTTAATCAAGCAGTATGCTACGGGGAACCGACCATATTTAATCAAGCAGTATGCTACGGGGAACCGACCATATTTAATCAAGCAGTATGCTACGGGGACCGACCATATTTAATCAAGCAGTATGCTACGGGGGACCGACCATATTTAATCAAGCAATATGAATGAGTAAATGCTGCAGGTTGTTGTTTTTGTGCCTGTATGAAGTTGGTGATATGAGTTAGAAGTTAGACGTGAGTTTCTGTAAACATAATTCCAGGACCTGGGATTTTGCTTGTTGTTTTCAGCCTATCCCAAACCTGAGGTCTTTACCACTCTGAATGCTGAGCACGTGTAAAATGGAAACAGGTTTGTATTATGGATATGAACACTTGTTTTGGATATGAACGTGGTGGAAAGAGTTTGTCAGAGAGCAGATGCTCAACTCGGTTCTTCGTCATCCTTGTTCCACTTATGCCTTTGGGGTAACGTTATGTTAATAAAGCATATGTATACAATATCCTCAGTTTTGCAAAAGTTTTTAGCATACGGTGCAAATCACTTGTAGTTCGATGTCACTGCCACAAATTATTTCGTTTTTAATTTGCTGATGTTTGTACACCAAAACTTATCAGCGAACAGTAAAGGTGGAATATTTCTATAAAGGGGCCTCTGGGTCCTTTTGATGGAAACTGGCTCTAACCGATTGACCTGTGTTTGAACCCCCAGGAAAATCAATAGCTGTAAATCCCTGGAACCTGCTGTTGACACTTCAATTGAGCCTAATTCCCCCCCACGCTTAACTGCATTCGTTATTCCAGAACATTCCACACTCTGGCATGACCTCTTGTCATTCCATTTTTGTTGTGATGACAGTATAAAGCCTTTTCACCTTCTCCAGGAGGTTCATTAGCGAGAGAGCAAGTGGAGGAGCTAAGTGTTTTTTCCTCTTTGTTGTTCTGTGCACACCTGTGTGTGTGTGTGTGTGTGTGTGTGTGTGTGTGTGTGTGTGTGTGTGTGTGTGTGGGTGTGTGTTTTTTAGGTGTGTGTACGTGCGTGTTCATTAGGTCATGTGTTCCTCCAGCTCAACTCCTCTGGTTTTAGAGGCCAGTCTAGTATTCAAGCATGTCACGACTATATCTTGTTCTGTATGTCATGTAATCGCTGAACTGGGAGAATGACTGGACATTCTACTTCCTGACAGTGTGGATGACACGGGTGTGTGAACCGATTGCTAGCATGACAAACAAACAAACACACACACATGCTTAAAACACTATTCTTGTGAGGCGTTCTACGGACATTAGCACATTTGGCTGGTTCACCCACAGAACATCCTATTTTAGAGACCGGTTACGGGAAGGCTTACGATTGGCTAAGGATTCGGTTTAGGAATAGTTGTTCAGTTGTTCTAGTCAGGTTTAAATCTAGGGATTATGATTGTGTTTCAGACGGGTTGACAACAGCTTGTCCTAAAATGGGCGTGTGATAAGCATTCGTGTGAATGCCTGTGGTTGTCAGACAGGTGCTGTCCCCGCGGCGATGCAGGGGAATACACAGTCTCCACTCCACCACGAGGAGTTTCTTTGGCATGTATTCCTGCGAGCCCGAAGGCCAGAACATACGCTGCTATAACGCTGCGGTTGTTTGATTGCCCCCGAGTCATTTTGTTGGGAGGAACGTGTCAGTTCTGTTGCTTCCTGTGAGAATATGAGATGTCATGACAGGTATATTGCTCTCAAGGTGTCTGGTGCTCTGAATGTTCTGCTTCGCCCCGCTCGTCAACCCTCGTATTTGGTGTCGACGCCGTCTGGGGTGGAGCTCTTCTTCTTGAAGAGGCCTTTGTGATTGTTATCACACATTCTCTGGCAGCAACGGAGAAACTGCAAAACCGTGGGATTCGGGAGGTATTCGAAAGGAACACAATTTGTTGTTTCTCTTATAGGTGTGTGTGTGTGTCTGTGTGTGTGTGTGTGTCTGTGTGTGTGTGTCTGTGTCTGTGTGTGTGTGTGTGTCTGTGTCTGTCTGTGTGTGTGTGTCTGTGTCTGTGTGTGTCTGTGTCTGTCTGTGTCTGTGTGTGTCTGTGTGTGTCTGTGTGTGTCTGTGTGTGTCTGTGTGTGTCTGTGTCTGTGTGTGTGTGTCTGTGTCTGTGTGTGTCTGTGTCTGTGTGTGTCTGTGTGTGTGTGTGTCTGTGTCTGTGTGTGCGTTTGCAGGCATCCTTGTGCGCACGTCTGAATGTGTAAGAGATTGTTACCTGACTGTCATGTTTGCACATGTATGATACGTTTTTTTACAGCAGACATTTAGTGATTTGGCTCTTTGGATGCGTTTCGGTTGCGTCTAGAAAACACACACACCAGTGCGCACACACACACACACACAACCCTAGTCTTTTTCAATCTGGCTGCAGCGGCAGGAAGCCTGTTCTGCAGGGCGTCCTATGAATGATTCAGGGGGCTCTAATTGCCGTCACGCTAATTTCTTATGAATGATTCACAAACCAATTCACCCTGGCAAAGATCTTTCTCCCGACCAGACTGATGGGACTGCCTCTATCTCTCACCCCCCCCCCCCCACCCCACCACCAACCAGACTGATGGGACTGCCTCAATCTCTCACCCCCACCCCACCCCACCACCAACCGGACTGATGGGACTGCCCCACCCCCAACCTCCCGACCTGACTGATGGGACTGCCTCACCCCCCCACCCCACCCCCCAACCAGACTGATGGGACTGCCTCACCCCCCACCCCCAACCAGACTGATAAGACTGCCTCACCCCCCCCAACCAGACTGATGGGACTGCCTCACCCCCAACCAGACTGATGGGACTGCCTCCCCCCCACCCCCACCCCCAGTGCAGACTCAGCCCTTTTCAGCGTTCTTCCCACAGTATCCGTTATTCCGATTGAACTTTTTAATGAGTAATGTCCGTGGACTAACTGGTCCAGCTTTGATCACGTATGTGATACGTGACGTTCTGTTTTCTGGTTGCTGGGTTATTTGGTGCGGATGAAAAGGGCTGCAACTGTCTAGCGTGTGGCTTTGTTTCGACCCCCCCAGGTAGGGATGAAAAAACAGAAGCTTGTTAGACACAATCGTCGCTGTTAGAAAAGTTTACACCTTCAAATCGTACGTGAGTTTCTAATTAAATTGATGTACAATGACCAAATCCTGTTCTCCCAAAACGCCTTGCCTTAACATGTTCGAGTACGCGCAATACGCTTCTAATGTAAGAATTTAGCAGCTGCTTTTGAGACTGTGTGAGATGATGTACACTAACATCCACAGTTACGCTCAGAAAAGCGGTTCTGTAAAACCTGTAAGGTAAAATAGGCATCCTGCAGAACAATGCAGGAATAGATGCAGACGGGGAGTAAAGGTAGATGGGGAGTAAAGGCACAGACGGGGAATAAAGGCACAGACGAACTGTCAGAAAGACACACAGCCTCTCATATAATTGTGTGTGTGTGTGTGTGTGTGTGTGGGGAGGTGTGTTCCCTGGTTGATTGGTCCATATTTCACCCCCTTCCTCCCCTAGCAGAGCCTCAATGGGCCTTTTTACTCTGGCTATGGGTTGTGCAAACGACTACCAATGTCAATATGGCCGTCTGGGGACTCGTGTCATAAATAAGCCCACATGGTGTTTAATAAAACAACATGAAAATATTATTTTACCTTTTTAAAATAAGAGGAAGATAAATCTAGTTTCCCTCCATGATACGTCTCTAGCCCTTTTTCCTGGGAACAACCAGGTAAAACCATCAGTTCTTTATTTTCCCGCGTGACAGAAACAAGCTTTCATATAATGTAGCTCTTTCACAATGACCCGTTGAACCCAGTTTTTCTCCCCCCTGCGTGCTTCGTGTGCTTCTTAGGTGAAACTTTCCCATGCCGAGTGAGTTTATTCCTCGTTGTCGATGTCGTAATTTGATCACTTGTTGTCAGGGTACGTCACATCAGCTTTCAGTTTAGAGTTGAAACATGGAAGGAACCCTTTGAATCCCACATTCAGACCTATTATTTTCCGTTATGTTCTCTGTACAAGTGAGGGGATAGATCATCATTTAAAGTGTCAATAGCAGGAAGCACTTCCTCTTGAATCTAAATCCCCATTGAGTTCCGTGTAGTCTCTCCACCAGCTAGGCCGACGCCTTGTTGTTGCTCCTCCTCCGTGACAGATGGTGCTGTAGTCTCTCCACCAGCTAGGCCGACGCCTTGTTGTTGCTCCTCCTCCCTGACAGATGGCGCTGTAGTCTCTCCACCAGCTAGGCCGACGCCTTGTTGTTGCTCCTCCTCCCTGACAGATGGCGCTGTAGTCTCTCCACCAGCTAGGCCGACGCCTTGTTGTTACTCCTCCTCCCTGACAGATGGTGCTGTAGTCTCTCCACCAGCTAGGCCGACGCCTTGTTGTTGCTCCTCCTCCCTGACAGATGGCGCTGTAGTCTCTCCACCAGCTAGGCCGACACCTTGTTGTTGCTCCTCCTCCCTGACAGATGGCGCTGTAGTCTCTCCACCAGCTAGGCCGACGCCTTGTTGTTGCTCCTCCTCCCTGACAGATGGCGCTGTAGTCTCTCCACCAGCTAGGCCAACACCTTGTTGTTGCTCCTCCTCCCTGACAGATGGCGCTGTAGTCTCTCCACCAGCTAGGCCGACGCCTTGTTGTTGCTTCTCCTCCCTGACAGATGGCGCTGTAGTCTCTCCACCAGCTAGGCCGACGCCTTGTTGTTGCTCCTCCCCCTGACAGATGGCGCTGTAGTCTCTCCACCAGCTAGGCCGACACCTTGTTGTTGCTCCTCCTCCCTGACAGATGGCGCTGTAGTCTCTCCACCAGCTAGGCCGACACCTTGTTGTTGCTCCTCCTCCCTGACAGATGGCGCTGTAGTCTCTCCACCAGCTAGGCCGACGCCTTGTTGTTGCTCCTCCTCCCTGACAGATGGCGCTGTAGTCTCTCCACCAGCTAGGCCGACGCCTTGTTGTTGCTCCTCCTCCCTGACAGATGGCGCTGTAGTCTCTCCACCAGCTAGGCCGACGCCTTGTTGTTGCTTCTCCTCCCTGACAGATGGCGCTGTAGTCTCTCCACCAGCTAGGCCGACGCCTTGTTGTTGCTCCTCCTCCCTGACAGATGGCGCTGTAGTCTCTCCACCAGCTAGGGCGAGGCCTGATTGTTGCCCCTCCTCCCTGACAGATGGCGCTCTCAACGCCCGCGTCTGACCGCTGAGGACTCCATGAAGACGCTCCAGTGGAATTGCAGCTGGGCGTATTTTCTCCCTGGCCCATGACTTGCATCTGTTCAGTAATCCTGGACTCAGCGCCCTTAACAAGTGGTGTCTCAGTACACGCACCTACAGATTTATAGCCCTGGGTATAATACCGCGGGCATATCATTTCCTTTCATCTATCCTCTGTTATCTGAGATTCCAGACGGACCTTCGCCGATCAGTATTTTTGGATTGCCTCGAATGCCTCTCATAGTGGGGGCGATCAAACCTTTCTTACGCCAACGGCTGGCAGTTGCTTTTGTAGGGATTATTACATGCCCTTATTACAAGCCCTTATTACAAGCCCTTATTACATGCCCTTATTACAAGCCCTTATTACATGCCCTTATTACATGCCCTTATTACATGCCCTTATTACATGCCCTTATTACAAGCCCTTATTACATGCCCTTATTACAAGCCCTTATTACATGCCCTTATTTTGTGTCCTTGTTACATGCCCTTATTACAAGCCCTTATTACATGCCCTTATTACAAGCCCTTATTACAAGCCCTTATTACAAGCCCTTATTACAAGCCCTTATTACATGCCCTTATTTTGTGTCCTTGTTACATGCCCTTATTACAAGCCCTTATTACATGCCCTTATTACAAGCCCTTATTACAAGCCCTTATTACAAGCCCTTATTACATGCCCTTATTACATGCCCTTATTACAAGCCCTTATTACATGCCCTTATTTTGTGTCCTTGTTACATGCCCTTATTACAAGCCCTTATTACATGCCCTTATTACAAGCCCTTATTACATGCCCTTATTACAAGCCCTTATTACATGCCCTTATTACATGCCCTTATTACATGCCCTTATTACATGCCCTTATTACAAGCCCTTATTACATGCCCTTATTTTGTGTCCTTGTTACATGGCCTTATTACAAGCCCTTATTACATGCCCTTATTACATGCCCTTATTACATGGCCTTATTACAAGCCCTTATTACATGTCCTTATTACATGCACTTATTTCGTGTCCTTATTACAAGCCCTTATTACATGCCCTTATTACATGCCCTTATTACATGGCCTTATTACAAGCCCATATTACATGTCCTTATTACATGCACTTATTTCGTGTCCTTATTACATGCCCTTATTACATGCCCTTATTACATGCCCTTCGTGGAGCAGCCTGAGGACAAGGTCTGACCTAATGTTTGGAAGCGTCGTCTTTCCCGGCTGCACATGTATTACGTGTCTGTCTCTCTGTGTAATATCAGCATTACCAGGTAGTTATTGGAGCAGGGGGGTGTGATGCAGTGTGAGTCCAGTGCGAATCACCGGGTTCAGGCTCAGGATAGCGCTCCTCTATATTCTGAACGTAGCACTTCCTCCCATCGGTGCCTGGGTTGAAATCTCCTTGGCCTGGCTCCATCTTATTTCAAAACCTCGACCCTCCTCCCCCAGAGCTCTCGCTCTCTTCCACGTCCTTCGTCTCTTTCATCAGAGGCAGGCCCACCTCCGGGCTTGGCAATTGGTGTACGAACCCCACTAACGCGTCATGTCTGAATTCTGATTGGTTAAAGAACCAACACTGGTTGGTTAAGGTGTGAACTATCTCTGTCCTGTAGAGGATTGTTTAGGTTAGGGATGTTTCTGTTGCCTTGTTTTGTCCGTTACCATTGTGCTGTAATTTCTCCCTGGCTGAGCCTCCCATCAACACTACAACAGCAGATAGATGAATGCCTTGTATTACAGGGTGATAACACTCTTATTACACATCAACACGTGGATCATCTGGGTTTTATCCAATGAATTCAAGGCATTTTTTTGTCATTTTTTTTCTGAACTAAAGGGGTTTATTAATATGCGCCTGACAGCTAAATGACGGTCCATCTGTGGCTCTCAGCGAGAGACACTTCTTACCCAAGATGCATCACTCAGACCCAGATTGTGGCGTGCTGCAGCAGACGATGGGCCAGGCTTCACACGGGGCGACAGTCTGTCGATAACCCACTGCATCGGTCTTTCCAGGGAAACGGAAGAGGCCAATCAGAGCGCAGGTAAAATAGTGGGAGCACAGTGGCCGTCGGGTGGAGTTGGGTGCAGCCGGGAAGGGGGGCTGTGGGACGCAGGACATCAGACGGACACCGCCACGAACACCCAGATAAGTGTGGAGGATCAGAATACATCATTGTGAAGAATTGAGGACGGGAGGCATCTCTGCTGAGATCACACCGCAGTAACGCGATACCTTGACTGGCTCCGGAATGAGAGGAAAGCTGGAATCTGGGGGTTAGTCATGTGCCTGTTACTGAGTGCGTGGGCCAGCCAACCAAACCTCTATGCACCTCCTCTCCCTAAATAATCACCGGCCTGAAGAACCAGAGAAAATGGCTTAATTGGAGAGCTATTTGAGGTTTTCCATCGTAAGGGCTTCTGCTTGGAATTATATGTTGCCTATTTCATCTGGTTTCCTAGCAGACGGTTTACTCTACTGTATTCTCATCAAATTAAAATTTGTACAATTCAGTTGGGTGTTTCGTTCCGAGCTGTGAACCCCACGTAAACTGACAACCTAAGTGCAGTTCTGTCATGTCGTACATGTAACTGTAGGACTAGAATAACAAGAAAACCCGAGAGCAGGGCCAAGAGGTGGCTGAACTCCGTGCGTGTCGAGTTATAGCGTTAATACAATAGTCGTCATGTTGCCAACTAAGATGACGAACCCAGCAAAAGGCGTCTTCGGTTCGGACCGCAAGGTTAGATCGCCTCCTTTCTGCCAAACAACCAGGCTGTTGTAAAGACGAGGTGGAATGGGTTACCTTTCAGCCTGTCCACAGGGCCTCAGACTGGGCCATCAGTGTGACTCTCCGTCCTCCTAATGGGTGGAGTCTTACTGGTGGAGATGGAAGGAAGCAGTGGACCTACAGTGATTGTGCCTGGGTCCCAAATGGCACCCTGTCCTCTAGTGGCCTTCTCTTGTGCGCTAATGCGTGTCGATTGGGACGTAGCCCAGCTCTCAGCAGCAGTAGGGAGGCACTTCATTACATCCCTTCTGTCTCCGGCTGGTGAATAAAATCCTTACGGAAATCTATAGCCGGTGTGCAAATAGTGTGCCGGGTTCGGCTTGGGAGAGGTTGTGTGGAGTGAGTTGGTTAGATACGGTGTGGCTTGGCTATGGCTGTTCTGAAAACTGTGATGGAAGTTGAATACAGTGTGTCTGTAGCAGCACATTAGTGTTAGGTTGCAGATACAATTATGTGTGTGTTCATGTGGTAGTGTGTGTTTGTGTGTGTGCTTGTGTGCGCGTGTGTGGGGGGCGTGTGTGTGTCTGTGTGCATCTGTGTGTCTCTCTGTGTCAAACTGAAGGTGGTTAATTTGTGGATGACCCTGAGTTTGACTCCCTCGTGTCCACCTATTTAAACTCCTATTACTGACATGAGTCTTGCACAGACAGTTACCACCTGTGGGCCAATCAAAGAAAAAGGTTCACCTCTTCCTTTCTTATCCCTGAATAGATCTGGTCAGCCAGTCTCGCTAATTTGTTTTCTGTATTTCGCTCTCTCCCTCTCCCTCTCTCCCCCTCTCCCCCTCCCTCTCTCCCCCTCTCCCCCTCTCCCTCTCTCCCTCTCTCCCTTTCTCTCCCTGTCTCTCTCTCTCTCCCTCTTTTCTCTTTCTCCCCCTTTCTCTCTCCCTCTCTCTCTCACCCTTTTTCTCTCTCACCCTTTTTCTCCCCTTCCCTTTCTCCCTCTTTATCTCTGTGTGTATGGTCGGGTTGGATGCTGTAGTGAATTGTGTTCAATGTGTACGTACGTTGGAATGTGCATGCACCTAAGCACCTAGTACTTTTCTTTCTTTTTCTATCTATTTTTCATCTCTTTCTCTGACTTTCTATCTCTCTCTCTTTCGTTCTAACTCCTGCTTTTCCTCTCTCGCTCGTCTGCATTGTATCGGTGTCAGATGTGGAACTGTGCCGGCCAGTCTGGAGATGTTTCGTGTCTGATCTATGGGCATCAGGCCTCTGGGGATCCGTTGGAAGGTGTCAGTTCCCCATTCATGTACTTTGCCAGCTAATCCCCAGGGGCAGTGACATGCACAGATCGGCCGCATGTTGAGAGGCCAGCAATTAGTCTTGTTGTGTGTGTGTGTGTGTGTGTGTGTGTGTGGGGGGGGATGGGTCTGGTAGTGCCTCCTCTCTATCAGTATGTTTTCTTCCCTGTGTATCTTAGAGAGCCGGGTTTTGTTTGTCACATTATTTTGCAGAACCACTCAGCTGGATGTGCCTTGCATGAGTCCATTCAGAGACAAAGTGTCTCCTGTGTGACGACAGAATCCAGGTCACCGTACCCCAGTTCTCCATGACAAATGCTCAGACGGCAGCTGACCTTTACAGCAGCAGTGTGCCCTCCTTCTACACAACTCTCTCTCTCTGCTCTCCAATCTCCCTCTCTCCTCCTTTATCTCCCTCTCTCCTCCTCGATCTCTCCCTCTCTCCTCCTCGATCTCTCTCTCTCTCCTCCTTGATCTCTCTCTCTCACCTCCTTGATCTCTCTCTTCTCCCCGATCTCCCTCTCTTGTCCTTAATCTCTCCTCCTCTCTCTCTCTCCTCCTTTATCTCCCTCTCTCCTCCTCGATCTCTCTCTTCTCCTTGATCTTTCCTCCTTTATCTCCCTCTCTCCTCCTCTATCTCCCTCCCCTCCTCGATCTCCCTCCCCCTCTTCTCCCTTCCTGTTCTCTTTCTCCTAATTGTCCTTCTCTCCTCATCATTTCTCCTCTATGGCACCCCTGGTGTTCCGCTTGTCACAAACTGTTCCGCTGCAAACGGTACCGGCTCAAGCGGTGCTGTCTGCATTTCTCGGCCGGCCACCGATGGGCACTGTGGGAAACCAGATTGATTCGGCACTCAGACAGAAATGGGTCAGTCGATCAGGACCGCAGACAACTGGGAACCTGAAGGGCGTGCCGAAGCCTGTCTGGTGTTAGTGAAGCCTGTCTGGTGTTGGTGAAGCCCGTCTGGTGTTGGTGAAGCCCGTCTGGTATTGGTAAAGCCCGTCTAGTATTGGTGAAGCCCGTCTGGTATTGGTGAAGCCTGTCTGGTATTGGTGAAGCCCGTCTGGTATTGGTAAAGCCCGTGTAGTATTGGTAAAGCCCGTCTGGTATTGGTAAAGCCCGTCTGGTATTGGGAAAGCCCGTCTAGTGTTGGTAAAGCCCGTCTGGTATTGGTAAAGCCCGTCTGGTATTGGTAAAGCCTGTCTGGTGTTGGTGAAGCCCGTCTGGTATTGGTGAATTCACTCTGCCACCCAATTGTGTCTGCGCATACAGTTCATGTGCAAACACACACACACACGCCTGCGCCAAGGTCCAGTTCTCACTGTTGCGTGCACATTGTAGGCACTTCTGATAGTGGGCACGGGTCATCACGGACCATTTGGCCCATGTCGAAGTAGCTCGGGCCTTTACTCCCGCCCATTTCTTCTGCATCCAACTCATTTACTGAGAGAACTGATTGTTCACTTGCCATCTAATCTTCTCAGATCCTGACATGTGCCCTTGTTAGGAGATGATCAATGTTATTCACATGGGCGAGTGATCGTAATGTTGTGGTTCATCTTTGTGTAGCCACTTCACAGACGCAGCAGTGCCATCTGTTGGCGAGTAATGCAACTGCACGTGGTGATGAAAGGTGATTTGAGGTAGTCCCTAGACAAATGCTCTTCCTCACACGCACACACACACACACACGCAGAGATGATGACCCTGTCTGTCAAAATAACTTTACTTGTTTTATTACACGCATACACGCACAGATGATGAAGCTTTTCTGTCTAGATAACTCAACTCAAGTTCAATTATACAAACAAACACACACAGACATACACACACACGCGTGCGGTTGCCGGATTTTAACAGGTATATCCACAGGCATTGATCTCTGTTGTGCCAACCACTGATGAAAGTACCTTACTGCCAACGACCGCAGACGTTTGTTTACCCAGTGCAGTCATGCTCCACT
This sequence comes from Dallia pectoralis, assembly GCA_029465975.1. Classification (NCBI taxonomy): domain Eukaryota; kingdom Metazoa; phylum Chordata; class Actinopteri; order Esociformes; family Umbridae; genus Dallia; species Dallia pectoralis. The sequence goes on from CM055736.1 coordinate 17,657,008, forward strand.
ACTGACAGGCAACGCTACTCACTTCTCCCTGATTTATACCAGGAAGTGGAGGCTGGAGTTCACAGGCAGAGGAGACAGGCAGCCAGGGCTTTTGTTAAAGATACAGCTAGTTACTGATCTAGGATTAGCCGCCGTACACAGCGCTTACTATTAAGCATTAGCCTCCGGTTACACTGTTTCTCATTAGACTCTGGGCACAGTGTTTTATTTAAATAGACTCTTGGTCCTGTGGGTCTGATTGGACTCTTGGTCCTGTGGGTCTGATTGGACTCTGGGTACCGTGGTTCTGATGGGACTCTGGGTACCGTGGTTCTGATTGGACTTTGGGTATCGTGGTTCTGATTGGACTTCGGATACTGTGGTTCTGATTGAACTCTGGGTCCTGTGGGTCTGATTGGACTCTAGGTACAGTGGTTCTGATTGGACTCTGGGTACTCTGGGTCTGATTGGACTCTTGGTCCTGTGGGTCTGATTGGACTCTGGGTACCGTGGTTCTGATGGGACTCTGGGTACCGTGGTTCTGATTGGACTTTGGGTATCGTGGTTCTGATTGGACTTCGGGTACTGTGGTTCTGATTGAACTCTGGGTCCTGTAGGTCTGATTGGACTCTGGGTACAGTGGGTCTTTGGGTACGTTGATCTGATTGGACTCTGGGTACAGTGGTTCGGATTGGACTCTGGGTACTCTGGTTCTGATTGGACTCTGGGTACAGTGCTTCTTGAGCTTCCTCACCTCTGATATATCTGATATGTATTTAGAAGTTTCCGGGTTCAGCCTCATGACCACCTTCACTTCTTTCCTAAATCCCCCCATAACAAATAATACATGGTCTTTTGTAAATAAGGTTCTGTCACATAAGAGGCATTTCATCATTTTCAGGCACTCTGGGTTTAGTCAGCTTTGTCCTGCTCAGTTTCTGCACTGGATCCTTTGCTGTTTGTCTCTAGTGCTTTTCAGAGAAGGTCAAGGCGGGCCACTGTCATTAGTCAGGAGAGTTCATCACGCTTGCAATTTATTAAGTGTTTTCCCACGGGCCAAAGCAACCCGTCTCACTGGCCCGGGATCAGTTTTGGTTTCTCTCTGTTGCATAGAAGCACTCCGTCTCCATCCACCACAACGCAACGAACACTGGGGGATTTTTTGAGCCGTGCCAGAGCCAAAGAATGTACCCGACAGGTTGGACTCTGCCCCTGTTATTCCACTGCTTCCGGTTTCAGTTTGCACTTTTGGGTCACAGTCTTGCCAGGGCACATTGTGCACATTGGAGCGTGTGATGTGGTTGTGTTAGTGATTGTGTGTGTGTTGTGTGTGTGTCTCCGAACCCCAAAGCAAACAGGTTGGGGTGTGCCTCTGTTTGAAGTGAGGTCAGTGGTACCCCGGCTAAACGTAGCTAGCCCTTTCGCCCAAGCTGGGTTCCCCGTACCCACCTGTCTGTCTCTGGTCAAACTGGGGTCACTCAAACTCCAGCCTGTGGAACACAACCAAATCCCATTGAGAGGCCACCTCTAAGCCTACAGGAAACGTGAGCAACTGACTCAACCAAAAGCAGACTTTGCACACACATACACATCTAATTTATATTTTATTAAGTTTCTATCCCCTACACAGAAAATGATCCTTCACATCCTTTTATATACACAGAAGCAAACGTTCACATTGATTTTTGCTCTTGCTGCGTGCATTTTTCTTCACTCACTTTTCACATCGGTTGTTCGCTAGCTCTTTTCTGACAGAGTTCTTCATGAGGCCGGGCTATAGTGCAATCGTAGTTAACTCCAGTGATGTTGGTGGGTCAGTAGGATAAGGCTAATGGAGTTGTTTACTCAGGTGGCAGGTGATAAAGCCTCCTCTAAAACCACCTTTCTTTTGTGTCAGGATTTGTCATACATCCCCTTGTGCTAGGGTTGTATTTGGCGGACACACTCAGTCAGTCTGGGAAACAACACTCACCAAGCTTCTAGAATGTTCTGCAAGGCACCAGGTCATGTGAAGGTTGGGGGAAAGACCCTGTTACTGGTAAGACCAAAGTCGTGTCCTGCTCCAACGACTACCGAAACATCCAAGAAATAAGTCCCACTGGTGCTGAAACCCGTGTTAAAGAATAACTTCAGCACCACCCTCCCTTTGGCCAGAAGCCGACACTTCTCAGAATCCCTCTACTAGTCAGGTATTCCCGGGAATAAAATCAAAAAACCCTATTCATTTAGTTTTTGTCAGCTAGTCGTCTAGGAAAGCAGAGCTGGATTTCCACAAGCACATCGACTTTTCTCTGGATGTATATTTTACAGTGAAGCAACACTGCATCCATTTAGAGGTTCTATCTGTGCCTGGTCATCTTCCACTTGTTTTTTTTCCTGTAAGATTTTTGTTTTCACCTGAGTGGCTTTACTCGCATCACATGCACGACCTGCGGGGTATTTCCTGTTTGTGCACGTCTGTTTTTGGAAGACATAGGCGGAGCCCAAAAGGCAAACATGGGCCCCATTTTTCCCTCTATGAAACTCCTCATTCGTCAACACCTTTCACGATGCTGTCAGTCTCCCCTATCTTTACTGACACTCGTCAACCTGCCTATATGAGCTCATTCCCTCTCAACGCCTGGAACCGGGTCGAGTTAATGAATGATTCTGTTCGTTCCCTGTCTGAAGAGGCATTGTCTGCAGTTAAATGCACCTTTTCTGTCCTGTCGCTTATTTTCCTGTCGTTGACATTTCTAACTTCGATTTTCCCATCTGACATTCCCGACTCAGATTTTCTTAACTCAGACTTTCCCAACCCAGACTTACTTTCCCGCGTCCAACTCGGGGGACCGGTCGTCCACCTCACAAACCGTCTTCAGGTTTTTTTTCTCTCCGGGGAGAGGCCTTATCCAGCAATTTTGTATTCCGAGCTTCATGCCTGTGGTTTGAGGAAATACCGTCTGGTTGCACTCCGAATTCGCCCATCAATTACGCCGTTGTAAATCTCATCAGCGCTAAAGTATGCCAGACATGGACACTATCAATCACTGCGTCCTGGAATAGTTGCCCCGGACGTGTTTCCCTTCTTCTGCGGAGATTGTTAATTATTATCTTTTAGTCCTGAGGAAAAACAAGTCTGCATCCTGCAATTGCCTGTTTCGACGTAGTTTTGACCGAGGCCCATTGGCACAGGTTAGTAGTGTGGGGAACCGGGTTCAATTTAAGCGGCACTCCAAACCTCTCATTGTCACAGTAAACACATAGAATTAGCCCGTTCATCCATACTATTAGCTGCAGATGCTATTGTCGCCCTTCTACAGTCGTGTAAACACACTTTTATTGGCAGTCTTGGTGACTAACAGATCGTCTCCGGTGTTGTGTGATTTGTTTGTGTGTTTTTTGTTGTTGTGGTGAAGCACTCCAATTTGCTTGAGGTGAAGTTACAGTGTGGCTTTTGTGCAGTGTTTCTGTGTGTGTGAATGAACCACAGAGATGACACAACGGTGAATAAACCAAGGAGATGACACAACCGTGAATGAACCACGGAGATGACACAACCGTGAAGGAACCATCGAGATAACACAACCGTGAATGAACCACGGAGATGACACAACCGTGAAGGAACCATCGAGATAACACAACCGTGAATGAACCACAGAGATGACACAACCGTGAATGAACCACAGAGATGACACAACCGTGAATGAACCACAGAGATGACACAACCGTGAATGAACCACAGAGATGACACAACCGTGAATGAATCTCTCTATGTTGAATTGATGACCTTCATTTGAATAGCAAACACATGCGAACAACGAGGTCCGATCAAACATGCTTATTTATGTTGATTAAACAGAATTAGTCGTTAGTTATGCGCTCACCGCTCATGCCGAAGTAGTTAATTAATTCTATTGGAATTAATGAGGACGAAAGAGAGCCTGCATTAACTCTGATTAGGACTGATCTCTTATCAGATTTAGCGAGTTATGATACACCGCAGAGGTTAACAGATGAACGTTGTTGTACTAATGCCGATGGGATAGATCTCGGCCCGGGTTCGTTTGGGTGTGTGTTTAATGGGTAATATGACGGATAAACCCCTGGCACATGTTCACACCAGGATGGAAGCACACACCATTCATTTATGCACCGGGTCAATGCCTTTCCATCTGATTAACAGGGCCTGAACACATGCAGATTGCTCAAGGACCAGTGATCCATGTCCAAATGTTCTTTGACTCCCGGGAATCCTTTTTATAACCCCTCTACTATAACGTTCCCAGCCGGGCTGTGAACCAGTTCTGCGGGTACTTTTTTAAACCGAATTCCTCTCCATTTTTGTCGGATTGTTTCCTTGATTTGCGTGGATTATTGCTGTTATCGTATTGAGCGACGCAGAATGATACAGGTAGTCATTGGTCATGGGGAGGATGTGTGTGTGTGTGTGTGTGTGTGCTGGGCAGTTGGTGTTAGCAGGTTTTCCCCTTATGGTTGCAGCATAATTAACATTTTCCTCACTTTTCTCTCACCAGCCTGAGTAAATTCAGAGGCTGTTTCGCTCCACCAAACCGATCTCTCTCCTCTCTTATCTGCCCTGAAGCGGCAGCAGCAGTGGGCGCCGTGAAGTGGAGAAACTCATTCAATCTTCTTTAAGCCACTGGCCCTGATGACCTGTCTGCGGTACCCGCGGACACGATGTCCGCATCAAGGAGCGCAGGCGCCTGGTCTACAGCGGCCACAAGGGGGAGGTGCTGGGAGTGGCTGATGGGCCCACAGGGTGACCAGACCCTGGGGAACCGGATGTGTGCTTGGTCACGGTTCCACGGTGCCTCAGCTAGGGATTCAGGGTTTTGGAATGCACCTCAACCTTTCTGCGGCTCGGACAGTGTGGTACAGAGGGGGACCGTTATCCTCTGGCCAGAGTACCCGCGGGCGGGGCCCGTTTTAAGACCGTTCTCCTCCCGTAGGCAAGATGCAAAACTAACTGAAATTAAAACAGCGGTTAATTGCGTCGAATCGAATAACGTCCCTTCTGTTTCAAGTGGAGCCGTCAGAATGTAGCACTACGGCTTAAGCGCCTCGGTTCTGCGTTACCGCCTAGAACCCTGGGCCATCATTACATAATAAAGGAACCAACTGTTAATAGAGCTTCTGATTTGTCTGTGGGACTTAAGGGCTGACGGGTTCTGGTCTTTTTGTCTTGACGATTGATTTCACTTGAAGAGAAAACTGAGCCCTCACTTAGCCGTCTGTCAGGTCTATGAATAGAAAACAGTTTACGGCGGTTCCTTGCTGGGTACACTAATCACGCAGGGTTGGGTGTTGCCACAGGTTGTTGGCGTGACAGCTTCCAGAAATTTCTTAGTGCATTTAACTTGTGAATTGAATGACCCAGACTTGCCAATTGTGGCACAGATTGAGGGAAACTACGCAGTATTGCTCGTTCGGCTAGTCCTGTGAATGGAAAAGCCCAATATGTGGCAGAATCATCCCTCACCACCTCTCACAGTAAACCGACCTCTGACCTTTTCCCCAAATGCCACACATTTGACCAGAAGCCCTTGTATGAGTGGGCATTGGGTCCACCTAACATGACCAGGTTGCTTGACAGGAGATCACTGGACTGAATGAACACGCCCATACGAAGTGTGTGTGTGTTTACCTTTATGCGTGTGCATATTTTTGCTAGCATATGTGTGTGTGTGTGTGTGTGTCAGGTGACTGACTCACAGAAGGTCCATCTTCAACCACTGGGTCTGAATGCACAACAACACAGTGTGACTGACTCTGCCTATTTATGTTTTTACGAGTCTGTGTTTCTCGGTGGCTTGCAGCTGTTAAAACGTGCCCAAACGTTTCTCACTCAATTCTTGTGTGTGTGCCTGTGTGGGTGTCTCTGTCTGCGTGTGTCTGTGTGTGTGTCTGTGGGTGTCTGCGTGTGTCTGTGGGTGTGATATATGAGGTCTGGAGTGGGCAGTTCGTTAAACTGTAATAGGCGGATTCATATCTCTGATCTGCCACATAAAGACTAACCAGAGGCTAAAGATGAAGCCAAACACCCCACTGGGGACTCTTAATAAAGTTGTCATTCCCCTGGCATTTTGTATGGTCTTCATAGCACACATGCATCATTTGACCAGTTTGGCCACTTGGGAACATTTCGGGCACCGTCTGAAGGACACTTAGGGTTCCTCTTACAAAACAAAATGCCAGTGTTGGTTGATAACTTTGACCTTTACTAAATAGTTGTCATTCCCCTTGCATTTTGTATGGTCTTCATAGCACAAATGCATCATTTGACCAGTTTGGCCAATTTGGCCACTTGGGTACATTTTGGCACCGTCAAAAGGACACTTAGGGGTCCTCTTACAAAATGTTAGCTTGTGGGCTGGTTGAATATTCAATTAGCCTGTCCTTTTGGTGGCATAATGTTGTCCCCTAGGGGAACATATGTGAGGTGTCTGCAGTATGATACCTCATATTATCAGGGAGATATTGCCTTTGAAAGTGGATGAAATATAAAAAAACAAAAAAACGTATGTTGTTTTTTTGTGTTTCACCTCATGCCAGATATTCTGTGTTACATTTTTCTTTATTAATTGAACATTTACACAAACTTCAGAGTGTCTTCTTTCAAATGACCTTCACCATATGTTCCTACATGGTTCTGGTTTTGAGCTATAGGCATTTAGATTTGGGTATGTCATTTTAGGCGGAAATTGAGTTTGGGTGCCCGGTCAAGAAGAGGTTAAATATTATACCTTGTTTCGGTCAAGGTAGATAAGCTAAGTAGAACGCATCCAGCTTCACTTACTTTACTGTCCTACCTTGCATTGTGTTTGTGTGAACTTCCTGCATCCTGTTAATCTCGCATATCCTTTATATCAAATGTCTGATTCACACACCTCCCACGGTAGCGGCGGCGTTATTGTTAGCGGCTTAAGCAAATAAATTCCCTGTGACGTGGGCCTTTAATGATTATGGTGTGCCATAAATCCATGTGTCAAACCGCCCAGGGTAATAATATAAGCTTGTGTCTCGTGTCCTCAAGCCAACCATGAACAGCCTGGGAAATAGATCTTTTGTCATCCTCGCCCAAATGATTCCACATATGTTGTCTGCAATTGGTCTGGACCAACAAAATGGCCATTTCTTGTCTACAGGCAAGTGAGGGTATATAATGCTAATGTGAAAATGCTCTCGTTTCTATGCCAAGGAGGCAGTAAAATTGGGCGCCTTGGAAAAAGACTTGTGGGTTTCAGTGGTTTGGGCAGTTGCAATCCATCAGACATATGAGATTAGATTCCAGTGGTTTAAGATGTTTAAATTAATCGGACATATGAGAATATATTCCAGTGGTTTTGGCCAGTTTGCATCCATGGGACAAATGAGATTGGATTCCTGTGGTTTCGGCTTTTTTAATTCCTGGGACATATGAGATTGGATTCCTGTGGTTTTGGCTTTTTGAATTCCTGGGACATATGAGATTGGATTCCTGTGGTTTCGGCTTTTTGAATTCCTGGGACATATGAGATTGGATTCCTGTGGTTTCGGCTTTTTGAATTCCTGGGACATATGAGATTGGGTTCCTGTGGTTTTGGCTTTTTGAATTCCTGGGACATATGAGATTGGATTCCAGTGGTTTTGGCTGTTTGAATCCATGGGACATATGAGATTGGAAACCAGTGGTTTTGGCTGTTTGAATCCATGGGACATATGAGATTGGAAACCAGGGTTTTGGCTGTTTGAATCCATGGCACATATGAGATTGGAAACCAGTGGTTTCGGCTGTTTGAATTCATGGGACATATGAGATTGGATTCCAGTGGTTTCGGCTGTTTGAATTCATGGGACATATGAGATTGGATTCCAGTGGTTTCGGCTGTTTGAATCCATGTGATATATGAGATTGGAAACCAGTGGCTTTTGTCTGTTTGAGACTGTAAACATCAGTCCATCGAATGCCTTCTCCAGAAGGTCTGTTGTTATTTGGTATGATTGTGTTTTATGTTTAGGTGCAGTAGAACCAAATGGCCCATCTTGAATAAACATTTGGGTTACCAAGCCACACCCATCTACATGTCTGTAATTCATCAGCAACAGTAGGAGACGGACCTTAATAATCCAAACCTCATTCAAACATCGAGTTTTAAACTGTAGCCGGAGCGGTGATCGCCTCCTCTGAAGTCTGTCTGCGATGGGAATTGCTGTCCGACTTCCTGTTTGTGTGTGTGTGTCATCGTCCTATGAATCTGTGCGCCGGAAGCTCAGTTCTTGACATCGACTGCATTGGTAACAGTTTTAGTGTCTCTTTCTGAAAATGTGAATTTGTGCACGGATGGTTGAGAATGAGTCTGGACCCCGTTGCAGGTCACTGGATAACAGCTTAGTAATTGTAACTCGGGGGCTTCGCTTGCGTTTCCCAGAACGGGAGAAAGGTATGTGTACATACGCGTGGGATGACTGCTCTCATCGCATAGACGCTGATGACATTGTAATGTGCGGTATTCTGTGGAACCTCTCCATTAGGTTGTATGCCCAATCTATTGTTTTCAAACCACAGACATGATGCGAAATACATCGAGAAAAAGAGAGGAGGAAGGGAGTGAACTTGATGGATGATGAGAGAGTCGTGAGAAAGGGCGATAAAGTGATTGAAAGAGATTCAACGCTGAGAGGAAGAGAGATAGGACACAGGGTGAGGAACAAGGAGGGAAAGGTCAGGTGACCCGTCAGAACATTTGGAGTGATGAATGTCTCCTTCCTGGGGGAGGAGTCGGACCAGACCCTATCTGACTCCCCCACTCTGACTCTCTATCTGACTCCCCCACTCTGACTCTCTATCTGACTCCCCCACTCTGGCTCTCTGACTCCCCCACTCTGGCTCTCCATCTGACTCCCCCACTCTGACTCTCTATATGACTCCCCCACTCTGGCTCTCTGACTCCCCCACTCTGGCTCTCCATCTGACTCCCCACTCTGACTCTCTATATGACTCCCCCACTCTGGCTCTCTATCCGACTCCCCCACTCTGGCTCTCTGACTCCCCCACTCTGGCTCTCTGACTCCCCCACTCTGGCTCTCCATCTGATTCCCCCACTCTGGCTCTCTGACTCCCCCACTCTGGCTCTCCATCTGACTCCCCCACTCTGGCTCTCTGACTCCCCCACTCTGGCTCTCTGACTCCCCTACTCTGGCTCTCCATCTGACTCCCCCACTCTGGCTCTCTATCTGACTCCCCCACTCTGGCTCTCTATCTGACTCCCTACTCTGGCTCTCCATCTGACTCCCCCACTCTGGCTCTCTATCTGACTCCCCCACTCTGGCTCTCTATCTGACTCCCCCACTCTGGCTCTCTGACTCCCCACTCTGGCTCTCTGACTCCCCTACTCTGGCTCTCCATCTGACTCCCCACTCTGGCTCTCTATCTGACTCCCCCACTCTGGCTCTCTATCTGACTCCCCTACTCTGGCTCTCCATCTGACTCCCCCACTCTGGCTCTCTATCTGACTCCCCCACTCTGGCTCTCTATCTGACTCCCCCACTCTGGCTCTCTGACTCCCCCACTCTGGCTCTCTGACTCCCCCACTCTGGCTCTCTGACTCCCCCACTCTGGCTCTCCATCTGACTCCCCCACTCTGGCTCTCTGACTCCCCCACTCTGTCTCTCTGACTCCCCCACTCTGGCTCTCCATCTGACTCCCCCACTCTGGCTCTCCATCTGACTCCCCCACTCTGGCTCTCTGACTCCCCCACTCTGGCTCTCTATCTGACTCCACCACTCTGACTCTCCATCTGACTCCCCCACTCTGGCTCTCTATCTGACTCCCCCACTCTGGCTCTCTATCTGACTCCCCTACTCTGGCTCTCCATCTGACTCCCCCACTCTGGCTCTCCCTCTGATTCCCCCACTCTGGCTCTCCATCTGACCCCTGACGCTGCATTTCTGTGGTCAAAAAACAGTAATATTGAGAATGTCGCCGTTCTCGTTTCGAGATGGTGGTCCTGGCCCCCAGAAACCGTCACGTCTCCCCAAGAGCAGGCCTCCTCTAGATGAGCTGGCCTTTGTACATTATGGATCCACTAGCAATAGCTGAATGTTTGTCCCAAATGACACCACGTGTACTGTAGTGCACTATTTCTCACCAGATCCCTATGAAGCTTTAAGGGGGCATGTTCAAAGTAGTGCACTACGCTAGATAGGAGCAAAGGGGCCATTTAGGGCTCACCCGTATGCACCACTTTTGTCTTTTGCTGTGACCGACCATGAGCATTAATATTTGCCTTTGGCCAAGCAGGTATGGCAGGTCATTGAATTATTCAGTGTCTGGTGGGTTGGAATCATTAGTGAGAGACAAAGAAGGTAAAGTCTATCTGCACAATGGACTATTTCTTTAGCACAGCACTGGCCCTCGCTCTAGTTAGATTTTTCATCTTTTGGTCGCCGTGTTTTTATTATAAACCTCAATTTCAGACATTGAACAAAGAAGAGAGCCTTGTTCTCATCCCGAACAAAGACTGCGTCCAGATTTTCCACCCTTCCTCATGTATTCAGACTGTCATGCTGAAATACCTCCCCCAGACGTAGCTGAGGTTTGAAACCCCAATCGTCTTAAATCTGCAGGTTACAGCTGTCGTTTTGAAGACATCAAATGTGACCCACGGGACCTCATCCGACACCCGTCTGTCACTTTCTAGACACAATCTGCTCAGATTATAATGGTAATCCATAATCCACCCTCACATCCTGAGGGAAATCTGGCACGCACACTTTCACTTTTGCTATACTGATGTGGGCCATTTAAGCTCTGACCATAACCCATAACCGAACTCCACAATCACACATCTAAAACCAAACCTAGCTCGTCATGTTTGGGCTGGAGACCAGAGGAAAGCTTTTGACCGAGCTTCTAGATGGGCTGGATCCAGACCCAGATGAAGCAGACCCAGATGAAGCTGGCCGGTCAAACTAGTGATGCCGTTGATTGATAGCTTCTAGGTCCATTGACCTGATCTGTGATCTGTGAATACTGTGAAACAGAATGACATTAGATACTACCCGGAGGGCAGCTTTGATCCTGGAATATACTGTAGGTTAATTATTAGTCCTCACGATACATTAACCAGAAACCGTTTTGCAGTTAAAACAAGAGTTTATGATTAACACAATCTGAGTAGGTCCCTCCCTGTTGTTCGGGCAGCTTTCATTTGGTTCTTTGAAAATCCCTGGACGATGAAAATCACTGTTGTATGTGGCTGTCACTTCTGTCTTCTGTGGCTATCACTTCTGTCGTCTGTGGCTGTCACTTCTGTCGTCTGTGGCTGTCACTTCTGTCGTCTGTGGCTGTCACTTCTGTCGTCTGTGGCTGTCACTTCTGTCGTCTGTGGCTGTCACTTCTGTCGTCTGTGGCTGTCACTTCTGTCGTCTGTGGCTGTCACTTCTGTCGTCTGTGGCTGTCACTTCTGTCATCTGTGGCTGTCACTTCTGTCGTCTGTGGCTCTCACTTCTGTCGTCTGTGGCTGTCACTTCTGTCGTCTGTGGCTGTCACTTCTGTCGTCTGTGTCTGTCACTTCTGTCGTCTGTGGTCGTCGCTCTTTGCAGTCTGCCGGTGACTCCTGGCCCCAGAACCACAGCCCTCATACTTTAGTCTAGCTTAGTGCAGCCTAGCCTATTGTAGCGTAGCGTGGTAAAGTCTGTCATCTTATTGTCTGGCTTTGTATAGCCTGGCGTGGTGAAACTTAGCATGGTTTATCTTTCTGCTAGCTTGAGGTTCAGCAGGGATTGGGCTGTGTCATCCTTTTATAGGAATGGACGAGGAGCTGAGGAGAACTCTGTGCTGGGAATGGCATTGCTGCAGGCTTGTTGTTCACACTAATGCAGTGTGCAATTTGTCTTCATCAAGGCTTTATGCCGGGCCTGTGTCAGTGGCTTCATCCAGGCTTTATGCCGGGCCTGGGACAGTGGCTTCATCCAGGCTTTATGCCGGGCCTGTGTCAGTGGCTTCATCCAGGCTTTATGCGGGCCTGTGACAGTGGCTTCATCCAGGCTTTATGCCGGGCCTGTGACAGTGGCTTCATCCAGGCTTTATGCCGGGCCTGTGACAGTGGCTTCATCCAGGCTTTATGCCGGGCCTGTGACAGTGGCTTCATCCAGGCTTTATGCCGGGCCTGTGACAGTGGCTTCATCCAGGCTTTATGCCGGGCCTGTGACAGTGGCTTCATCCAGGCTTTATGCCGGGCCTGTGTCAGTGGCTTCATCCAGGCTTTATGCCGGGCCTGTGACAGTGGCTTCATCCCGGCTTTATGCCGGGCCTGTGACAGTGGCTTCATGCTGATCATTAAAAGTGCTTCAAGTTGTAATCGATAGGATTTTTTAATTTACAGACTTGACTCTGAGGTTAGTGGAAATAGACGTGTAATGGTGTTCTTGTCATCACTAAGATATAATGTTCAGATGGCTCGAAAACTTCAGATGTCTAGATTCACTCACGCTCCCGTTTCATGTGTTGAAACTCTGGATTGGCTAATCAGCATCTGGATATGGACATCTACTCCAAAACCCCAGGCCTTGTGAATTTTCCCCCCAATTCCTTCTGGGACTGATATAATTATAGTCTAGATTCTGGAGAAATATTCAGCAAGATTAGGCAATGTGGTGTCCTCTCAATGCCTATGAGAACATGAAAATACAACCCCAGCCAAGCCCCAGATCTGTGCAGCCAGACGTTTTTGTTTACCCATCGTTTTTTTAGCGGTTTATTCTTTTACTCAGCACTGACTGCAGTCTTTTGATGGTTTCTATATAAGGTCAGAGTTTGCTTTTTGAGGCTGTCTCGCTGCTTTCACAAAAGCCACAACAGATGTAACAGCTGACCATTCTGCTTTTGTTCCTCATTTTGCATTGGCAGCTGTCCATCTCCGAGCCACCATTCCCTCTCATTAGGAGAGTGATGAAGCAATTGTTCCCCGTGTCATGGACAAACCGACAGGACGGGGGACGGGGGGCTTTTTTATTGATTCGCTTGGATTGACTTCTATATACGATGTTTTTGAAGTGAAGTCAATTGTCGGTCAGTACTGTAAATTCTGTATCTCAGTTTTCTCTTTTATTTGGAGTTTTTTTATACAGGCTCATTTGATCAAACTGAAATCTAATATAAGCCAATATAGACTTTGGACTTAGATTTGACCTTGTTATTGTTCGTATGACACCCGGCACTTTGAAACGAAATGTGTAGCTGTCTTACCGCTTGAAAGTATTCGTTATTTTTATCACAGCCCACCACTTACAAAAAGCAGCGTTGTCGCTGCTTGGGAAAATGCGCAGAAACTCATGGGGTGTATATAGAGATGTGTGGGTGTTTGTGGTTTTGCATGTATTTTCGTGCGCAAGCGTGCACGTTTGCTTTCGCAAATCTCTTCACCGAGACATGGTTTGTCAAGGCAAGTCAGGGTGGGTGTACGTGATTTGTGGATCTAATAGAATTGTCAGAGTAAGACACGATGCATTTCTTCACCTTGCATGTGACATTTCTTCTTGTAGTGGCTCTTTGGAAAAGGACAATTACGGGTGAACACAGCTTTCCCTCATGGATCTGAGTGCAACAGAGAACATTCCCGTCTGACACATTGATTGTACATCTAATGCTCCTTGCTTGTTGTAGGTAAACAGCATTTGACTTGTTCACTGTTCCTCCACAATCTATTCTGCTGGAACAGCGTACCAGACCAGCGGACATCCACCCATAGTGGGCTATCCTCTCTCACATTTTAGTATGTTACTTGATTTTTCCTAGGGCTAAGGTCATTAATTTGTCCTAGGGCTAAGGTCATTAATTTGGTGTAGGGCTAAGGTCATTAATTTGGTGTAGGGCTAAGGTCATTAATTTGGTGTAGGGCTAAGGTCATTAATTTGGTGTAGGGCTAAGGTCATTAATTTGGTGTAGGGCTAAGGTCATTAATTTGGTGTAGGGCTAAGGTCATTAATTTGGTGTAGGGCTAAGGTCATTAATTTGGTGTAGGGCTAAGGTCATTAATTTGGTGTAGGGCTAAGGTCATTAATTTGGTGTAGGGCTAAGGTCATTAATTTGGTGTAGGGCTAAGGTCATTAATTTGGTGTAGGGCTAAGGTCATTAATTTGGTGTAGGGCTAAGGTCATTAATTTGGTGTAGGGCTAAGGTCAGTAAAGTTCCAGTGTTAAGGTCCTTTGTTTCAAACAAAAGCTTTTGTTCAAGTTTAGCTCCAACATATTGGAGTGCATTTTGGATCAAGTCGTAGCGGTTTAGGCCTGCTCTCTATTTCTTTTTCCACTGTGATATTTCCCTACAGAGGTGTGTGTGTGTGTGTGTGTGTGCGTGTGCGTGTGTGTGTGTGTGGCCGTTTTTTCATCCTCCACCTCCCTAACCTTTCAGATCTCCTGCCAGGCAACACACACACAGATGGGAGATGGCTCTTTGATGAGCTGGGTTGATCACACCTGCCCGTCACTGACTCCCTGTCCTCCACACACACAGCCCATGCAGCTGGGTGTAATATCAATCCCTGCCTCCCCTGCTGTTACGCCAACATCACCAGTTTTGTACCCACAACTCCTGTTTTTTTTGTTCATATAAAAGGGCTTGTGTTTTGTACGCTTATGTATTTTAGTCTGAACTTTCCAGGACCCCAGTGATATAGGGTGGCTTATTTAAGTGACGAACAACGGGGATCGTTTTTCCAGCTCCATTTAGTCTCTCTACGCTCTTTTGGGTGGGGGAGGAGCACAACAAGGAAACGAAAACACGATTGGTGGGACAAATTTAACACATTTGTGATGTTTTTTTCCACATTCTTTTTGTACTCTCACAGACGGTCGTTTTGCAAGGTCTTTGGAGTAATATATGCTGTTTCTCATCTGGCCTGCAGCTTTCCACGCTCCATCCTACCTGTCCTCAGGTTCCCTCCCACGGCCTGCTTAAAGGTTATGGACCTACTGGCTCGGACCCCAGTATCGGGAACGTTTAGGGTCTGCATTGGGATCTGCCCAGATCTTTTTGTGGCTTTCTGATAAAGCTGCCATGTGCAACACAAACTCTGCCTTATTGGGTCGGGGGAATTCGATCCGGGTAGTTTTCAGTTGGAACATGGGGCTAAATATCCTCACCTTTTGATTGACACTTCGTTCTTAAGCTGTTGTTTGGTTCCCTTGTCACTTCTGCGGAGGGCCTGCCGTGTCTAATGCTCAGGTGTTTCCAGAACCTCTGGGCCGGATTTTCAGCCGTCCCGTGTTTCCACCCAGTTTTTAGTTCAAACGGACGATAGAGGTCCCTCCATAGGAACAGCCAATCCCAAGTTCTGTTAATTTTTCCCGATTCCTCCCATGCGCCTTCTGCTGGGTAATTGTTTACATCTGTGTGAGGATCCGAAAGCAGCAGTCAAACCCATGCGTGGTTCGCCTTGGCCTCCAGATCTGCTGGCACACGATGAAGAGACGGGGGGAAACTGAAGCCAAGCGGTGCCTTGTGCAACACCCGGGCTCTCCCATGAAGATCGGAGGTGGTGTTCTCATATAGGCCACTTCTGTTAACACACACACATGACACAAATCTGTGTGGTATGAGCGTTTGTGCGGCACATAAAACATGGTGTCTCGGCCCACAGTAAATCATTGATCAACTTGGCACTTATCTCCTGTGTCTCACTTACCAACAACTTGTCCCACAACTGAGCACGGTTTTTGGATGAACTGGAAGGGGAATATAGCATCTACGTAGTTGTTACTTGTGTTACTGAAATGCTCTTACTCCATTAAACTCCTCTATTTTACTGTTCCTTTTGTTCTATTGTAGAGTGGAACCGAAATGTCATCGAAAGTTAAACTCGGTGAAGGACTGTTCCTTTCTGTCATACTCTTGCTTTCCTCTGTCATTCTGTCTTGCTTTTTCACGCTGTGTGTTTCTCCCTCGTTCTCGGTAAGCGTTGAACTCTCTGTTGCTCTATTCTCTTTCCCCACTCCTCTCTCTATCCTCTCCTCGGTTTCTCCCACGTCTGATCCATTGAAATTAAAACTAATATGGGAAGTCAGGGCCGTCATGAGGATGTGTGGTCTTTCCGGAAGGGCTTTGTGTTGAATTAATGAACTCTCCTCTGTTTCGTGTTCCTCGTGAGTCATGACATCACTGTACCCGTAATGGAACCATCGTGGAGTGGATTAGATTATTAAACACTCATGCCGTATCAGCCTCAAACGCGGCCTGTGACTGACAGCCCGAGTCATTTCCCGGACACGCGTCTGCGTGCGGCCTATTCACGGGGCCACGGAGATCCTTTTTGTGAAGGTGGCAAGTCGCTAGTCTTGAGGTTTGTGTAGAGAACGTCGATCTGGGCGGAGGCCTGTCGTTCGGTGAATTTATATTAATGCCTCTCTTGTGTGGAGACGTTTACGGCCCTCTTGATTTTCTCCCCGAGCCACTTGGATGAGGATAAAAGCACACATCCCTGTCAAACATGCAACCTAAAGTGAGTGCTGAAAAGCAGGGAAAACATGGCGGAGGTCCAAACCCGGAGCCTGAAAAAATCCTAACGCCCCCCCCCCTTTCCTTCATCCCAGTGGCTGCTGGGAAAGACAGGATCCTGGTCTTGTGACAGTGCCTGTTTGGAGGTTTGGGGATAGATGTTGGTGTATTTTAAGGGGGTGGTGGTCGTGGTCACGCTCTACAGTCCCTGGTGCCCCACAAAAAGGAAAAAGGGTCGGTCCAGGATGCATGTAGGAGAGTTTAAGTTACTGAGTCACTGACCAGGATGTACAGGGGGGTGTGGCGAGGATGAGGAAACTCTGCTGTTTCAGTTAAACATCCAATTGTTCCAATCATTCAAACATTCTGTCACTGTGGTCGTAACTGTTTTTACACACAAGCATTCTTCTCTATTCTCTTCTCTTTTTCCTAGACATTATTTATCTGTGGGGCACGTGAGGTAAGATCTCAGGCAATTCTTCAGAAAGTTGCCCGTTTAAAATTACCTCTTTCGCACCAAACGTTAATCTTAAGTGAGACCAACTGTGGCTGTTGCAGCTCTAGTACGTGGGATTCCAGATGAACCAAGTGATCTGTTTTATTTCACAGGGACTTACTCATCACTGCTTCAATAGCAGTGCACGATGTGTCCAGCGGTGACTCGTAATTGTGTTGCCAGGGTTATTTGCGGGCTGCACGCGCGTCATAGGTTGCACATTCCACCGGCATCATTAAGGCACGCGGTGGCTCGGTTTTTGCATCATATAACATTTATTTGCCTCCTTGCGATGGATGTTGAAGGATTTGCATTGTCTACTCTGTACCGAATCGGCGTTTGTTTGGTCGTGAAGGGGGTCCATGAAAGGGAAACGCATTAAACGAAGATTTGTCTTTGTCTGTGACTTGTTTAGCCGTAATTCTGTTTAATGCCGCAAACGTTTTGCGGTGGGAGATAAGATTTTCTTCCCAGAGGAGATGCCTCTTCAAGGGAAGGAGCATGGCTGTCCTGTAGATTCACACACACACACAGACAGACACACACACACACACACACACATATTGCGTGAGAGATGGACGTACAAAACACACAGCGGCAGACACACTTAATTACACTCAAACACATGCAAAGTGACCTTGTATTCCCATACATCAGTTCAGTACTGGTGCTCCTGGTACTGTGCTAGTGATACTTCTAGTATTTTATTCAACTATGGTTCGTATCTTATCGTTTATTTTTTATTATTACTTCAGCCTCACTGTTTTAACTGCATTTCACTTCATGTCAACAGTGGTTTTCTGAAGAATGTGACAACGTATTCTGACTGGATCACAACTCTATCACTAACACACTTTTTCATATGTTCATTACAATAGACCTTTTGAATGGACCTTTATGTGTTCCTTTTATTGCATTGTACCTATTTCCAGGTGTCTTTATTTGATTTGCACCTAGAGGCAGATTCAGAGTCAGTTTTGCATATCCCCCTGCTAATGAGCACAATTAGTGTTGGGAAACAGAAGCTCTAATTAAGTGGTGGTAGAGAACATGGCTGGTCTGGTGCTACAGGATCCCTTGCTGTCGCTCTGCCCCCCTCTCTTTGTCTCTCTCTGTCCCCCGCTCTCCCTGTCTCTCTCTCTCTATCCCCTGTTTCTCTCTGTCCCCTCTCTCTCTCTCTCTCTCTCTCTCTCTCTGTCCTCTCTCTCTGTCCACTCTCTCTCCCTCTCTCGCTCTCTGTCCACTCTCTCTCTCTCTCTCTCTCTCTCTGTCCACTCTCTCTCCCTCTCTCTCTCTCTCTCTCTCTCTCTGTCCACTCTCTCTCTCTGTCCCCTCTATCTGTGAAGGCATGTCAGGTTTAGGCGGCCATGATGAAATCCTCTTTGACAGCTTTTAATAATTCTGAAGCGCTGCACCACAGGGAGGTGTGTGTGTCCATGGAAACCAACCTGCTTGCCTCTGAGTTTGAACAAGCTGTACACACACACAAACAAGCACACGAACAGGCACACGAACACTCGCTCAAACACGGACGAACAAAACCGGTGTTCCTCCTGCCAGTTGACAGGATGTAGTAATACCTTAAACCCACAACGCACCTGCCCCAGTGCCGTCCCTCACTCCACTCCCAGAATGCCTCAGAGTCCAACCAGCTGCTTCTGTTTGGGTTGTGTTGAATTGTTTTGGCTAACCGATGACCTTGATCTGACCCACTGGGCTGGAACTTCAGAGCCGGTGTCCTGTAGCCTCATCATACACCCCTAAACCTACAAGAACCGCCCCCAACCCCTGTCTTCGCACCCTACCCACAAGGTATGAAACAAGGCAACAGTCTGCATATGACACACGCCTAGCTCCGCTAACGGTGGCCGTCTATCTGAAGCGCAGACTGCAATATGTAATGGACCCAGTGGGAGAGGGAAGCCTAGGGAGAGAGAGACTGGGGAGCAAGGGGACAGGGGGAGGGGGGAGCAAGGGGACAGGGGGAGGTGGGCGCGAGGGGACAGGGTGAGGTGGGCGCGAGGGGACAGGGTGAGGTGGGCGCGAGGGGACAGGGGGAGGTGGGCGCGAGGGGACAGGGGGAGGTGGGCGCGAGGGGACGGGGGGAGGTGGGCGCGAGGGGACGGGGGGAGGTGGGCGCGAGGGGACAGGGTGAGGTGAGAGCTAGGGGACAGTGAAGAGAGGGGAGACGGGGGAGGTGAGAGAGAGGAGATGGGGAGGAGATGAGGAGGTGAAGGAGAGAGGAGGCTGGGGGATAGGGGATGTGGGAGGTGAGAGAGAGAGAGCAGATCAGGAAGGTGAGAGAGAGGGGATGTGGGGGGAGTGACAGATGGCTGTGGTTCTTGGAAAGGGTGAGCCGATTGAATGTCATTGGGGCTGGTGCCGTGTGTTTATTGGTCCAGGGAGAGTGTGACTGGGACGTGCGGCGCCAGTCACACCCAGCCCCCCGTGACCTGATACTCCAGAGAGGCCACCAGGAGAAGACAGGAGTCCGCATTAGGAGAAGTCCCATGACAACTGCAGAGGTCTCCAGACTGTAGCCTGTAGGGTCCCTCTGTACGTGCCATACCCAGCTTCACAACCTTTTCTCCGGATCCTACTGAAGCCTCGGCTCCCTCATGAAGTGGCTGGTGTCAATACGGGTGCTGTTTACGGGGGGCAGCCGCAGTGCTCCCGTATCCCCAGGGGGCAGCCCTGACATGCCGTCCAAAGGGGACCTGTCAGACCAGAAGGTAGGGGTCGTATCCAGGGGCCTAAGAGGTCACACTCGGCCAATTGGCGACCGTTATTGAGAAACTGGGATGGAATCTGTGAATGGTTGATTTAATGAATGAATGGATAAATCAGTGAAGTAGGAGAGGAACGGGTTGTGCAGTGTGCCAGAGGGGTTCCCTCTTGAGAGTTTTACTATGGCTTCTCTTTGTTAGCTTGTTGGATGCCTGATTGCTTCCGTTGTAGAGGGGATTTGTGTTTTCTATAGCATGCGGCTGCTTTGATCTCTAGCAGATTTCCACACTCCCCCGGTTCTCTGCGTGTATTTTCATGATCCATACAGTACAACTGCTCCACAGTCCGTAATCCTTTGAGAACCTAGGGTTTATGCTAGCATGCATGATGTAATGTGTGTGTGTGTGTGTGTGTGTGTGTGTCTGTATGTCTGTATGTCTGTATGTCTGTATGTCTGTGTGTCTCTATGTCTGTGTGTCTGTGTGTCTGTATGTCTGTGTGTCTGTGTGTCTGTGTGTCTCTATGTCTGTGTGTCTGTATGTCTGTATGTCTGTATGTCTGTGTGTCTCTATGTCTGTGTGTCTGTGTGTCTGTGTGTCTGTGTGTCTGTGTGTCTGTGTGTCTGTGTGTCTGTGTGTCTGTATGTCTGTATGTCTGTATGTCTGTATGTCTGTGTGTCTCTATGTCTGTGTGTCTGTGTGTCTGTATGTCTGTATGTCTGTGTGTCTCTATGTCTGTGTGTCTGTGTGTCTGTGTGTCTGTGTGTCTGTGTGTCTGTATGTCTGTTTGTCTGTAAGTCCATGTTATAGCTTAGAAAGGTGATTGTTTGACTTTCACAGTGGAGGCTACTGGTAGACTTCATACAGAGCTTAACATTGCTATTGTCTGACTAACTTATTTTATGATTCAACTCAAAATGCTCCACCGTTCGATATCTTCCAAACATAACAAAACTCAAATCAGAGGAAAATCTTCAAGGTTTCCCTCTAATCTCACAAACGCCACTAATAAGGTGAAAGGTCAGGCGTGGCTGCTGTGGAGAATAATTAGTCGGGTCTGGTCTTTTACCATGAGCATAATGGTGTGTGTTTTCCCACCAAGATGTCTTTAGTTCAGAGCGCATAGATCAGTAGCATAGATTTTCTTCATGACCTTTGACCTCTTAGACCCCCTGTGGCATTTGATCTACAATAGGCCCCTTTCCCCTTGTGCTGTGTAGCAACTTGTGTGCACGTTTATAAAGCCTCCAGAGTCTGTGGCAAGAGGGCACTGCATTTACCTATATGTGTGTGTGTGTGTTGTGTATATATATATATATATGTGTGTATATTTACGGGATAGAGAAAGTCACAAGCCGGGCCAGTGATGTGCAGATGATCCCCAGACATGGAAGCACTATGTGTACTTTATTTGTTCAGTTTATCTGTGGTATAATGGTACACGGGAAGTGGGCGGACTACTGGGGTATTGCTCTCACACAACATCCAGAGTCAGACGGCGCTACGGCCGTTGAATGATTACTTCCTTGCCTGCGTCTGCTAACGGAGGCCGTCTGTGTGTGAGTCCGGGTCTGTCAGTGTAATAACGGATAATTGGGCTGAGTCAAAATCGAACCTTTTCCCTGCTGGAATGCTAGAATGGATAGAAAATGGGCGGGCCGAACCGTTCACTCCGCCCTGTATGATGTCATAGTCGATGGCCTCATCATACTACGGTCTGATGTCTCTGATGGCTTTACAGACCTGGGTTCAGATTGTATTGGAGGTCTTTCGATTACTTTTGTTCCACTGTTCGAGGTGGGCAGGTCAGCACTTATCCAACTATTCACGGCGTTGCGACGGCAATCCCAGTGAAGCCCGGGAACAGCTTTTGACCGGGTTTAAAATATTGTACCATGTGCCTACTCCTCACTGTCATTCGTCCAGAGAAAATCCAAAGGAAAAATAAGAGAGAGAAAACCAAGATGGTAACCTTGACTCCCCTTTTGATTTGAGCTTCTATCAGCTGAGAGGAATCGGGAGATAAAAGAGGTGGGATGTTTAAAGGTGTGTTGACAACGAAGGGCCTTGTTTTTGTAATGAATGCTGTGTCCTGTGTAGCTATCACCAATATAGTGATAAAACTCCCTCAGGTATTCAGTCTCACGCAGGAAAACTAGCCTAACCTTGTGACACTGCAGAAGAAGCCAGTATGTCTTTGTGCACATTTTTCACGGCAGAACTGTCTTGGTTAACCCGGATGTACTGTATATTTAGTCACACAGCCTTGGGAGAGTCTTCTCTGCCTTGTTGGGACATATTTGTTTCACCATTTGGGACTTCTGGTTCCCGTATGCATTGTAAACCTGGGTCACACACACACATATTCCCATTGTTGACCTGGGTCACACACACACACACACACACACACACACACCTATTCCCATTGTTGACCTGGGTCACACACACACACACACACACACACCTATTCCCATTGTTGACCTGGGTCACACACCCAAACATGGCAGAACTGGTTTTATTGGTTGATGTAAATCATGGCAGGTTTTTTTCGGACGGTTTTCAACCGTGTGAAGTCTTGTGTGTTGAGCTGAAACCATTCGTACAGGCCGACGTTTTCTTGAAAGGTTTAGTTGTGGCGAAGGGAAAGAAAACATGACGACATATTGTGCATGATCGCAATATGAATGTTTGAACTTTTACTTTAAATAGTAGCAGCACGTCTTTAGTTCATTCAGTAAATGGGCAAACGTAAGAAAACCCTGAAATATTTTTCGTTGGCCTTCCATAGCTTGAAGTAATTACCCAAATCACCTGGAACTAATGTATCCAGGCTAATTTACAGACCAAGAGCACCCGCCTCCCCTCACTCCGTCTCCTTCCTCCCTCCCTACCAACCCCCCATACCCCCCTCCCTCTCTACCTCCCGTCCTCTTGTCCTCTCTCTCCCCACTACCCCACTCTCCCTGTGCCTCTGTGGGCACCATCCAGATAGTTCTGCCGTTTTGGGTTAGCGGTGCCGTTTGGAACATAAGCTCATGAAGTGCACTAACCACTGACTCCGAGATGGATCTGTGGGACGTGCTGATTGGCTAATAGTGCAGATCCGTTTGTGGGATACTAAATGGCTAGTTTCCACCCCCACCTTAGAACTGCTATCTCAGCGAGTTAATAGATTACTAGCAGGTGTTTTACCAATGCCTCTGTTTACGCATCGTCTACGTCTGGGAGAACCGTGGCCCGGCTCTTTCACTTTGTCTTCTATTTCTTTTGTCTTTGCGTTGTGCACCTGGTGGCGAGTGATCATTTATCTGACAGGGAATCTCTCTCTCTGTGCCACGCTGGGCGCTATCGTGGACTTATCAGATCTACTTCCTCAGCGTCAGTTGATGCATTCGTGTTGTGCTCCATCTGCATGTAACGCTGGTTGGTCCCAGGTGATGTTGCTCCCTCAGATTCCAGTATGGCATGTCCCATGTCTCTCTCCCGCCTCCTGCGTCTCGCTCCTACGCTTCCCATGTTACTCTCCCCCGTGTCTCAACCTCCTTTTCTTCCCATGTCTCTCTCTCTCTACCACGTCTCTCTTTTCCTCTCCCCCGTGTCTCTCTCTCTACCACGTCTCTCTTTTCCTCTCTCCGATGTCTCTCTCTCTACCACGTCTCTCTTTTCCTCTCTCCGATGTCTCTCTCTCTACCACGTCTCTCTTTTCCTCTCTCCGATGTCTCTCTCTCAACCACGTCTCTCTTTTCCTCTCCCCCATGTCTCTCTCTCTACCACGTCTCTCTTTTCCTCTCCCCATGTCTCTCTCTCTCTACCACGTCTCTCTTTTCCTCTCTCCGATGTCTCTCTCTCTACAACGTCTCTCTTTTCCTCTCTCCCGTGTCTCTTTCTCTACCACGTCTCTCTTTTCCTCTCCCCCATGTCTCTCTCTCTCTACCACGTCTCTCTTTTCCTCTCCCCCGTGTCTCTCTCTCTACCACGTCTCTCTTTTCCTCTCCCCCATGTTTCTCTCTACCACGTCTCTCTTTTCCTCTCCCCCATGTCTCTCTCTACCACGTCTCTCTTTTCCTCTCCCCCATGTCTCTCTCTCTCTACCACGTCTCTCTTTTCCTCTCCCCCATGTCTCTCTCTCTCTACCACGTCTCTCTTTTCCTCTCCCCCGTGTCTCTCTCTCTCTACCACGTCTCTCTTTTCCTCTCCCCCATGTCTCTCTCTTTCTACCACGTCTCTCTTTTCCTCTCCCCCGTGTCTCTCTCTCTACCACGTCTCTCTTTTTCTCTCCCCCGTGTCTTTCTCTCCCGTGTCTCAACCTCCTCTTCTTCCCATGTCTCTCTCTCTCTACCGTGTCTCTCTCCTACGCTTCGCATGTCTCTCTCTTAATTTCCTATAATGAGAACAGCGGATTGCTGATCCTCTGCATCTGTAGACCATTTGTGAATAATTCTGAATTAATTGGTTCTGTTGTCCACGGCGAGTTCTTACACAGACCGGTTGTTTGGAACGCAACCTATTTTCTTTCACCCCGCAGTAGTCTGACCCAGAATCGCTCTCTCTCACAATCTCCTCTCTTTCCGTCGTCTTTTTGTTGAGCGTAACACAACTTGTGAGGGACTTACTCAGCGGATATGTAGACCACAGCGGCTTAGTGGAAACCGCACGTTTCAAACACGACCGCCTCTCTCTTGCATTCCAGTTCTCTAACCCAGTCCTATCTTTCTCAATCACTCTCCTCTGTGTCTGTAGTGGTCCAGCCCTGCTGTCTAGGGATTCCTTCAGTTTTTTTCTAACGATGATATTTAACGATGTGCAGTCATGGAATAGTAAAAGTACAATCCAAGAGACTTTTACATGTGAGATTAGGATGAACTCAAACTGTACAACGTGAAAGTGGTGTAGTTTAATTATTATATGTCTGAGATCAGCCTTCACAGGAGGTCATGCAGCCCCTAACCCTAACCCTTACCCTCTGGCGTCGGACGTCCTCCACGGCCAACTGAAAGAGAGGATGCCAGAGATTGACATGGTGTGAGAGACGGGGAGGGATATGGCAAATAATGATGGACGTTGCAAATGAGAATTTGTTCTCAATCGGCCCACCCGGTTAAATAAAAGTTAGATAAAAAATGCTGAGAGAATGTTCTGTAACCGGTTGTTGTTGGGACTGCGGCATCATACTAAAGTAAGGGACATAAAACTGTTCTGTAACCTGTTGTTGTTGGGACTGCGGCATCATACTAAAGTAAGGGACATAAAACTGTTCTGTAACCTGTTGTTGTTGGGACTGCGGCATCATACTAAAGTAAGGGACATAAAACTGTTCTGTAACCTGTTGTTGTTGGGACTGCGGCATCATACTAAAGTAAGGGACATAAAACTGTTCTGTAACCTGTTGTTGTTGGGACTGCGGCATCATACTAAAGTAAGGGACATAAAACTGCGCGGACGTTTTCCCACAACCCTACAGCTGGCCTGTTTCTGCTTAAGTGTATCCTGTTTTGTGTGTGTGTGTGTGACTGTTTAACGGATCCCAAGAGCGAGACCGTACATGATAGAGATGGACGCCGCCGGACTTTCTCACGCCGTGTCATCCCACCGAGTAAACACTATCCGAGCTGGCATTGGCCACTGTTGGGAGTCTAAAGACCCGACAGAAAAACACAAGCTGGCGTCCCAGGACCATAATCAGAATCACATACAAGTTCACAAAGGCCCTCATTAAATTCTACTCAGGGTCTGAGGAGCTAGGGCCACTGCCCCGTGGTCATGTCGGCCACTCCGAGTTAGAAGCAGTAGCGTCCGCAGCCGGGCGTATTTCTGCCAGCCGTGTTGTTTGAAGAGCAGTAACTTTCCCTGAATCTCTTTACCCGCTGACGTGATTGTCCGGCGGATATCATTTCTTTCTCCTTTTGTCACCCCGAAATATGTAAATGTGTTCTCTGATTTTACGGGGGAGCGGGGTTTCACCAGCTCCTGCTTTCTTTCTGATCCGTCCCAAACCCTACTCTTAAAGTTGCACCCTTCCTCCTTTCAGCCATATTGCCCTTGGTCAAAAGTAATGCATTTCATTAAATCCAATTGACTGCAAACTTTTGATTGATTATTCCCTCTTCCGTAGTCTCTTAGAGCTGGTCCGAATGTGCCAAAGCAATAAAAACCTGTTTACATTCTGTCTGCGTGGCTCCGACCAAGGACAACATACAGCCGAGTGCCCACTTTCATTGTAATTCATTTTCTGTTCACACTGGAGAGCCCTCCCGTCTCTCCTTAAGAGGGGAAAACAAAAAGAATGGCAACACTTTGATTTAAGGAGCGCCTCAGTTTAGCGTGCGGTCTGCCCTGTGGGTCCCAAACCTGCACTTCTGTGACGAGTGTTTGATGCGGCGCTGTTTCACTGGGTGATTGATCCTCTAGCCTGTGCCTTTTGTCTCGACTAATGCTAGTAAATACACTGCCTTGTCTAAGGCCTGTTGGCCCCTGTTCCCTCGAGACACCATGCACCGGAAGAGGTCATGTTGGCCCCTTCGTCTAGGCAGTGGGGTGCTGCTATGGCCTGTCTATTTATAAATGCTGCGCTTTTTTTACAGATCCTGTAAAAAAGATTTCCTCACATTCACCCATTCATTCACTCATTCATACACTGACGACCGCATCTACCATGAAAGGCGACTGCAGGCTCGGCAGGAGCAGCTGGGGTTAGGTGACATGCTCATGGACACCTCGACAATTTCCCAGGAGGAACCGGGGATCGAACCACCAACCTTCCGATTGATAGACAACCAACTCAACCCACTGAGCCACTGTTATCAGTCCATCCAGTGACTGGAATCTTCCTCTAGCTCCACCCCCCAGCACCGAACAGCTGCAACTCCTGTCTATGAAAACTGATTTTTATTATTTATTGCTATAATTTTTTTTAAACCTGTGCTTTTTAAGTCACCCAGGTACTGGGTAGTATAGATTTTAATTTGACCAACATAAAGTATGACTGGAAAGTCCAATTATTTATTTTGACCTTTTTAGGCATCCTTTTTCCAACAGCAGGGCCTGTCCTATTTATTTTTATTCCGCCGTGTCCTCGTTGTTGCTGCTGCCGTTTTGTTCCATTCCCTCTGTAATGAGACTTGCTCTGCTGCTCTGTGTCTGCTCCCTGTCTTATGTAGTAGGACTCGGGGAAACAGAGTGTTCTTTCTGCACAATTTGCCAACTATAGGCCAAAAGACAACCCTGGTGTCTACCACAGATTCAGGCAGAGTCTCTGTCCAAAGGAGAGCGACAGATGAGAGAGACATCAGGGTTGTAGAGACAAGGCAGGCAGACAGGCGGAGCTAGAGAGAGACAAGGCAGGCGGAGCTAGAGAGAGACAAGGCAGGCGGAGCTAGGGAGAGACAGGCAGGCAGAGCTAGAGAGAGACAAGGCAGGCGGAGCTAGAGAGAGACAAGGCAGGCGGAGCTAGAGAGAGACAAGGCAGGCGGAGCTAGAGAGAGACAAGGCAGGCGGAGCTAGAGAGAGACAAGGCAGGCGGAGCTAGAGAGAGACAAGGCAGGCGGAGCTAGAGACAAGGCAGGCGGAGCAAGGACAAGGCAGGCGGAGCTAGAGAGAGACAAGGCAGGCGGAGCTAGAGAGAGACAAGGCAGGCGGAGCTAGAGAGAGACAAGGCAGGCGGAGCTAGAGAGAGACAAGACAGGCGGAGCTAGAGAGAGACAAGGCAGGCGGAGCTAGAGAGAGACAAGGCAGGCGGAGCTAGAGAGACAAGGCAGGCAAGGCAAGGCAGGCGGAGCTAGCTAGGCAGGCGGAGCTAGAGAGACAAGGCAGGCGGAGCTAGAGAGAGACAAGGCAGGCGGAGCTAGGGAGAGACAAGGCAGGCGGAGCTAGAGAGAGACAAGGCAGGCGGAGCTAGGGAGAGACAAGGCAGGCGGAGCTAGGGAGAGACAAGGCAGGCGGAGCTAGGGAGAGACAAGGCAGGCGGAGCTAGGGAGAGACAGGCAGGCGGAGCTAGGGTGAGACAAGGCAGGCGGAGCTAGAGAGAGACAAGGCAGGCGGAGCTAGAGAGAGACAAGGCAGGCGGAGCTAGAGAGAGACAATGCAGGCGGAGCTAGAGAGAGACAAGGCAGGCGGAGCTAGGGAGAGACAAGGCAGGCGGAGCTAGGGAGAGACAAGGCAGGCGGAGCTAGGGAGAGACAGGCAGGCGGAGCTAGGGTGAGACCAGCAGAGCTAGAGAGAGGGAGAGAGAGAGAGCGCCTGAGCTAGAGATGAGAACACTCTTCTGGGGGTCCAGTTAGAACGCTGCTGTGTGCTGTAGCATTTCTCCTGCTCTGTGATGCAAACAGCTTCTCTCAGAACATAGTTCCAGTCCACAGGGATTGGCAACTAACACCTCTGTTTTCAGACCTATCCAACATGCCTGGAGTTTCACAGTTCTGATAGCCTTTCCAAGCATTGTCAGATTTCCTTAATTGGTAAATGCACATGATCAGGAGGGAATAAGCAGGAAATACGGGACTTCTATGTCCGGGATTAATGAAAACCGCTGGGAATTTTGGGAAAGCTACTGGATTGTCACCCACGCTAACCAACCACTCCTTGTGTAGTGAGAGAGCAGCAGCCTGGTTCTCAGGGGACCTGAAGCGGTGGACAGGTCAAACTCTGAGAGGGTAACGGGTGCAGGGACTTTGAGCTTGGTGCTTCACTGATTCCCAGCTGTGTGTGCTACCCACCGGGGTAAGATAGTGGCGTTTGGTTTGGATATAACGGCAAAGAAAGGACAGTTGAATGGGTTTCGCAATCTGCATGAACAAATTGATTGGTGCTGTCGTCAAACTGTCGCCCGATAACTCTGAGAAGTGAAACGATTGCCGTTTTAATCCACAAGGGAGTCGTTGGGACTGAGTGATCTCAGCGTTTATGAGGCTGTAACACGGCTGTATGCTTGAGATGCCCCGAGATAAACCAAGTGAGGAACAAACAACTGCTTTTATTCACTTTGCCTACAGTGCTTATAGGAGCCAACAGACAAATGACACAGGGATAAATGGCTGCTGCAGGGTTCTTGTTGTCATGACAGCGGATTACCTGAAATGACCGTCTGAGCCACAACTTTAGCATAGACTCCCTGCCAGCCAACCCCCACGATGTGCCCGCGTGCCAGCCCAAGTGCACCCCATTGTTAGCATAGACTCCCTGCCAGCCAACTGCAACGATGTGCCTGCGTGCCAGCCCAAGTGCACCCCATTACCATAACAGGTGCAACCCCGTTTGTGCAAACATTTAGCGGAGCATTGCTGCCGCCCTGCTGGTGGAGTGTTCACAATGCGTCGGGCCTGTTCTTTAACGGAGCTGCTCGGAGGAGGGGCTTTTACACAACCGTCCCACTCCTTGGACCCGGCCAAACTGCTCTATTGCGACATTGTGTTTAAGTGGGTCTGCCGAGGATATGTAGAAGGTCTCGACGTGGAAAAAAATCATTACGCTGAACTAATTACATCTGGTGTTTCAATTTAAACCTTTTGTCATCCTCCATTTATTTCCTGAGGTCGCAGCGTGAACCGTATTGTTTTGCTTATTTATATATTTGTTCAAAAAAAATCTGCTGTGTCTGCTGTGATTTGTGCCTCGCAGTGGAGCGGGCCCATCTGTGAAGCATTTGCGAAACTTGAAATTGTCTGACCTCTGCCAGCAAATCCCTCTTTTGGTCCAACTTCTCCTCCGGAGATCAGCGGGTCTGTGTTGTTTTTTTCCCGAATTTTTTCTCCTTTTGACTTATTTATATATTTGTTCTCCATGTGCTGAGAATACAAAATTGTAATACAGCAATCTCTCCCCTACAGGATCTATGGGGTTCGTTTTGAAATGAACACTCCTGGCCTATGCTACAGGCAGAAAAGTGTTTTTGTGGTAATTTCACAGTCCAGCAATCTAAGCACTTCTCACAGGGGCCGGGGGGGCTGTGATCTTATGGGATTCAGGGGGTCCAGCCAATGACGGGCTTCTGTCGTTACGCCCACTGAGACTTGGCCGGTCTCAACTCATCATTAAAACATGTAATTTTTAACCACCTGGGAGTATTGTCTTGTCGGCAGTGACACCATGTATCCTGGTTCCATTCCCCTGCTCATCCTTCTAGACGATTGCTTATTAAGGGGCAGCGTTTGTGAAGTGCAGTCATAGTTATATTGATAACGCATGTATTTAGTGTGTTTATTGGTTAGCATCATTGCATAACGGTTAAATCTATTCACCTGAGTAAACAAGCGAAAGCAACCAGGAAGTCACTGGACCAGAAGGGTTTTGGCTGTGCCTGGACCAAAATAGGCACTTAAAATGACCCAATGTTTTTTTACGGTAAAGAATCACAGCACTGGCTCATTTCATATTAGTAAAGCACACTGGTAAGTTTCTAGGGAGTACTGAGAAACATCAGAAATCTGGGTACATAAAATCGAAGCAAATAACGTTGATCATCTTCTAGCATGGGCACTTGTCAAGGTCTGGGTAGATTAGATGGTACGTTTTCAATCAGGTCTTTTAGTCAACGTGTTGGAGGCAGTATGAATAGGCGGGAGGAGTACTCTTCACAAGGGCCGAATTGTTGGCCAGACGACAGGGTCTGAGCATCTCTGACAGAAAGTTTACTTTGGCACAAGTCACTCAGAGTTCAGACATTCTTGTGGATGTCATTTTGACACGTGCCACCTACCTAAACATTGTCAAAGACCTGGTACACTCCTCCATGTCAATAGTATTCCCTGATGCCAGTGGCCTCTACAGAATGACGTGCCCGGCCACACCGCACATATCGTTCCGGAATGGTTTGAGGAACGCGAGTTAAGTGCTGCCCTGGCCTCCAAATTCCCCAGATCGCAATCTGATTGAGAATCTGTGGGATGAGCTAGAGTCCGATCCACGGCAACTCCGCCTCGCACTTTGCAGAACTTGAAGGATCTTCGCTAATGTCTTGGTGCCAGATACCGCAGGACACCTTCAGAGGTCTTGTATAGTCCATACCTCACCCAGACGGCGTGTTTTTAGTGCACGTGGAGGACCAAAAGCATATGTCAATGTTTCAGCTCATACATATTCCTAATGACGAGGCGTTCCTGGTCCTGACAATGGGTGTAATTGTCCCAAAAGTAGATCTACATTGGGAAATGCTTTCTGCTTATTTTTGGACAGATTTCTGCGAGGGACAACCCTCTCACTGGGCCTCAAAGGGCACGGCGTGCGTGAGCAGGAAGAACAGGTGCAGCTCATGAAATCATAATAGCAATTATTGGACCATAACCTTAATGGTCCCTTGTCACCAGTTAGGGCATCGGGCCGTTCGGCTCAGAGCTGTCAGTGTGTGTCCTGGTTTTGACTGGTGCCATTTGCCTGGAAAATAAGACTCAAGATTGGCTTCTTGAGTCCTAAGATTTCACTGGTCTGTCTGGACCTCATTAAACAGTCACACAATAAAGCACTGAAGATGAGTCACTACGCAGTGACATCAAGGTTAAAAAAAGCTACTCTTATGAAAGCGCAACCCGGTCTCCCTGTGACATTAATTGAACTTCTCTATCTTAGCAGTCTGTAACAAATGTGCGTGGTTGGAGGCAAGTGCGTAGGTAAAGCAGACCCACCCCTCATACTCATTGCTTCCTCCACCCGCCGCTTACCGGCTGAAAACTAACTAACTGGATAACTACTGTCTGTTCCACTCCTTACTTGTCAACTTTTAACAATTGAAAAGGTTTCTACTATTTCTGTCACCATTTTTTGTGTGAGCATTGGCGAGGAATTGTGAGTGACTTTGTCAGGCCAGAAGATGATGTTTGCACTGAATTTGTCCCAAGCATGTGTCTTTGTAGCCCGTGCATGAGTGAAACTAGGCATGAGAATCAGGTTTTAGGGCATTCCATTCCAGATAAGTCAGAGTTGCTTCAAAACGAATCAACGCTGAAAAGGCATACAGCTTTGGATAAAGCCAGCGATGTGAAGAAGGAATGATTTGGCCTACGTTATGACCACAAAAGGCCCTGTGCAATACGGGTAAAAACCTGTCACCACCTCTCACGTCTGTCAATCACTTCCGGCTAGACCTGCAGACCGAGAGATTCTCTGCATTGCCACATGGTGCTCCTCACATTGGACACTCTGACCATCTCTTTACTCGTGCCAAGTTAATGCCTGTTTCTGTTCATTTGAACAATCTGCGCCTGACCCTTAGCGCCATCAATCATTCCCCTAGCCTTCCACACTTTGCCCACATAGCTGCTGCACTGCAGTAACCAGCAGAATGCACAATAAGCAGCATTATAGCATTGCACGGATACAGAGGAACCGGTTGCCAAGCAGTCGGGCGTCTCGGCCGGGCGTGGCACTGCCACTCCCTTTGAGAAAGAGGATCTATGTCTTTGTCGAGCAAAGACGACTGTGTGATTTTTGTTGATAATGCGCTGGCATGTGGCTCTGCTCTATTGCGACCCGAGAGCAGGTGTGACCGAGCCGGTTTTATGACCGTATAAAGGCCCCAGCCCCAACCGGGACTGAGATAAACGGCTCTGCGCCGTGGGGCCTTCTATGTGTACTGTCAACTCCCCCCTTCCCCCCGCGCAGCAAGTGTGAAGTCCGTCCAGTGCTGCACCTCCGCGTGTCGGCCGGGCACTTCCAGTGGGGGGCGCGGGAGCCGCGCCAGGGGATAGGGGGCCACGTGCCACACGTCTCAGACAACTCCTTTTATAGCCGTGCGGCTGAGTGGCAGTGTCCGCCCGCGGATTCTGAAGTGTCGGGCCATTCATAAGACGGGCGCAGTGTGCCACGCAGTGTGCCCACGCCGGGGCGGCCAGATTGGCTCCTGACTGCTGTTTAGGGTTTGGCAGACGTATCGGGCCCTGCGCTGTGAGGGCCTTATTTGGACACGGAGAGGGGGGACAGCCCGCTGGCCCAAGCCCAGACCCATTTGGTTTTCGTCAAGAGGGTTTAATGGAGAGAAATGGGACGCGTGCGTTGTGCCCTCAGCACTCTGAGCTGCTCTTTAACGACGCCTCAACGGACCAGAGGGAGAAAGACTTGGCCTCAATCAACCGCTGTATTTACTGAATAAAAGCTCCAAAATCTGTTTTGTCGTAAGCAACGACGTTCAGTCACGCCCGTTTGCACCTGCGGCGACACATTACTTGCATAATACACAATAAGTGAGACATTTGTATTTGTATTAGAAAATATGTTCCTTCCTTGTTTTACCTCAAACAAGGCATTCAAAGTAAATCATGAACTACGGTTTGGATTTGATTCAAGTTACATCGATAACTCAAGGAATTCTGGTCCTGTCGACTGAGGTTAGATGCCTTATCTTGCCAGTTCTAACATTGCTCCGGACACCAGTCATGGGTAGTTAGTCGCTGTTCAGCTACAGAGAATGAGGAAATAAGGGCATTTATCACTAACAATCAGGACATGTTGGTCTCAATTCCTTTAACCAACATGTTTGCGGTACACATGAGGATCTCTGCTTCTGTACCCCGTGAGGCTGCCAGTGGGGAGGGCTATTGATATGCTTGGCTGTAGAAGTCCAGAGACCTCAAGTCTGACTCTTTATTTGTCGTTTCATTCGATTAACTTCCTCTCGGCGTGGATATTGATTCCGCTTTCTGCCCCGGAACATCATTTGAACTCAACTTTTTTTCCTGTCCATTTTTCTCAACGTGTTTTTGCGTTCTGCGTGTGACATTGTGCTGATAGACTGGAACTAGCGGATGACTGTGTCTCTCATGTTCTTCAGAGGCCGATCCCCTTCTTGCCCATAAAAGCTTTTTGGCTCTGTGACAATGCTACATTTTGCCAAAGTTGCACTCCACTTTACTTTTCCCGGGGCCCTAAATCATTCAGATGATCAATAATGTTCACTTTGGGCCCTATAGCATTGCAAACACAGACACACAGACACACAGACACACAGACACACAGACACACAGACACACAGACACACAGACACACAGAGACACAAAGACACACACACACACACACACACACACACACACTCATAGACACAGTCTTGCACAAACGCACAACACATACACATATACACACACAGACATTGTGTACATGCTATCTTGACAGCATTGCAGACACTCCCTAGATTTCTTCATTCGCAGCTTGTATACAGACCTCACAGATTTCTGCATTTGGCGCATTGGCAGAACAGACTAATGCCCTTTTAAAATCTTCTTGAAGCCAGTTATGGAAGCCTTATAACGGCTCAATGATAGTTTTTTGGAAAGCTGTCCCCTCGTCTGTAAACTGTTATTTTGCTCTACTTCTTATGATTGGCCAACAGCACTGATCCAAACCATTACATGTGTTCACCTTCTCATTTTCCCTCCTTTCTAACTGTCTCTGCCCTGTCTTGGCACCTCATTTCAGAACTCTGTTCAACAGTAGTGCCTTATTTTGGATGCCATTTCTGTGACACAGACCTGGGTTCTGTCCATATATGCCGGTCAAACTAATCGTGGGACCATGAGAGTGACGGGGTTTCTTCGATTCTGCAGCGTTAAGCCAAACGGGCAGACAGACAGCTTCACGAGCCCTAAGGCGTGACTCTTATCCTGAGAGAAATATTCAGGCATTCAATTACAACAAAGATTCTATTGTGCACTAGATATATTAAAATGCCTACACACTGATAAGCCAAAACATGACCACAGGTGAATGGAAAAAAAGTTCTCCCCCATGTTTGTTTTCCTGTGATGCTGAATCTATCGAATTTCTTGAGGTGTTGTGGGCAGTATGTGTTTTGTTTAAAAAATGGCTTGGGCCTGATGTGCGTGCGTGCGTGTGTGTGTGCGCGTGGTTGTATGTGTGTGTGTGTGCGTGGTTGTGTGTGTGTGTGTGTGCGTGGTTGTGTGTGTGTGTGTGTGTGTTTGTGTGTGCGTGGTTGTGTGTGTGTGTGTGTGTGTGTGTGCGTGCGTGGTTGTGTGTGTGTGTGTGTGTGTGTGTGTGCGTGCGTGGTTGTGCGTGTGTGCGTGCATGCGTGTGTGTGTGTGCATGCGTGCGTGGTTGTGTGTATGTGTGTGCGTGTTTGTGTATGTGTGTGTGCGCGAGGTTGTGTGTGTGTGCGTGGTTGTGTGTGTGTGTGTGTGTGTGTAGCAGGTGGACACTTGAAGATGTGCTGGCTTTAACTCCGGTACCACATCTGTACCGCAGCTGCCTCTGTATGCTCTGAGTAAACAGGAAATAACAGATTTGTTTCACACAAGATGAACTTAGTCCGTCGGCTCTCCTGCTGTCCTTCTCTCCTTTCTTCCTTCACTGTATCGCCCTCATACTACTACAGACCACATACAACTTTCTGCACGTTCTGCAACTTCCGGCGTGTGTGCCGAATATGGGCCAACTTGATTAATATTTATGAATTAGCTCATGTTTTTCAGGCAAAATAAAATCTGAATTGTTACGCGTATATATTGTATAGAGCCGAATATGGCTCCAGATCTACTGGTTGACCACTACGTTTCATATATCTACTGTAAGAGGGAGTGTAGAAGCTGACTTTAATAGTTATCTGCAGGTCCACGTTAAAACATAATGTGATGTTATACGATTGGTGTCGGCTCTGGCAAGGGGCAAGCTCTGATGAGCCACATCTAATCTGGGCCGCAGCAGCTTCAGGGGTATGGCTGGAGGCCGCCGGGACTCAAATTCCACGGCTCACTCAGGATGAGAGCGGTTACAGGCAGCTTCTAATGAGGAGGAGGCTACTGTGCCCCGGTGAAGCCACCAATGGGGGTTTATCAGATGTGTAAACAGTGGGTACGATTGGTGGGTATTTACAGTATGCAGATGGAGGCTAAAGGCTATGTGGAGTGGAGAGTAGAAAGTAATGAGGGTGGGTGAAAGTCGCTGTGTCGTTTTGTCTGTGGGATAACTAACAGTTGTTCTTATGCGTTTTGTCTCAGATTGGACCCTGATGACCGCAGATATAGTAATGATATGTATACCAATCACCCAATATACAACATTACACTATATCAACCCCATGACATTATATAGACCATCTATATCTATATAGACTTAAAGATCTTACCACAGGACCTATTTGTGTACCGGAACTAAGACGAGAAAACCAAACTGTGCACAGCAACACTGTGCGAAGCTCACATGTTATTAAATCTACTTTGACGGTTATTCACGCGTCGCAAAGTGAAAAGACTCGTTTTTAAGGTTTACACCCGTCAATAGAACGGGGCAGACGTAGATGATGGCAGTGTAAAAAGGCTTTTACCCTGTACGGTCGTGGTGAAATGCTCACTGGTGTCCGGGAACACGATACTGTGCCAGGGTACGCCACTTTGGAATGCGGGTTATCGCCATACAACGCAGAGTGAAGCTCAGCCACTTAGCGGATAATCTGTCCCGAACAACTATTTACTTCGCCATGGTGTGATGGTGACGTATGGTGGCGTTTGGTATCGCTAGCTGTGCAAATATTCAAAATATGTCTCGTTGGGAAACGCAAACACGGCAGAGTTGGCCAGGCTTAGAGGTCACGTACACACGACCCCGTACACACTTCTGACGTATATTCAGTAGTGTATTTAGGCATCATTTTGTATTGGCCCTTTTTTCTGTGCATTTTCACATTTGAGTAAGACATTTGAAAACACGGAGCATATTATAGTTCTGCTGCAATGGGCTTGTCCTGGGTTTAACTAGATTTTCCAACTACTACAAAATGCTCTTATTAATCCTGGGTTAGTGATGCATGTGGGGGAGGGGGGTTAAACGAGAGTGCAATATTCTCAAGGTCCCAAAAAACGTGATGTGTACCTTCCTATAAATATCCTGGGATTTGGTTGAATTAAGTCTTCAGTTGGTTAAGAAGCTGAATGTCAGAACTGGTTTGTTTCGTGGGAAACATATTGTGTCTGTCATCTTGGCATAGAAATATGTTTTAATGTGATTGTGCAATCTGTCATTTCTAGAAGACCGTGGTGATGTGCTTTCGATGCGCACATCAGGGTTTGTGCAGAAACTTCCGGATGCTCTCTACGATGGGGCCTTGCGTCTTTGATCCAAATCTTCACCGACATCATTGTCCTTTATATTCTAGTTGTCTCATTAACCTCTTGACGGGAACGACGTAGGTTGATGTTTGTATACAAGGACGTCCTGAGGAAAATAATGGCTGCGTTTTGTGTATCCAATTCAGCGTTTCTATGTTGTTACACTGGGCTTGGCTGTAAGAGACCTGGACATAATTTGTTTTGTTTTTTGTGTAAAAGTTAACCTTTTTATTGGAGTCTGTCCTAAAGTATGTGCTCGCGATCACTCCGAATGATGTTGTTCTACCGGGAACTTCTCAGTAACCTAGTTGTGGAAACTCGTATTACATTTCGCTGCAGTATCGATTACTTAGCAGTTGTCCAATTAAATCTTCAGATTTACTGTCATCCGGATCACGCGGATGTGATTGGTGACTTTGGGAATACTTTAGGAATACCATTTGCGTTTGTGTTCTTATGTGCATCTCTGATCTCTAACTCGGCTTGGGCTGGTCCCAGAGTTGTGACGGCCACTTCCTGGCGCTCCAATTTATGCCGTTCCTCCCTTTATAAACACTTCTGCCGTTACTGTACATCCCTGGCTCGTGGTTCTGGAAGCTTCCGGCACAGTCACCACTGGAGCTTTATCAACTCCAGCTGGGAATCCCAGAAGTCTTTCTACATCGTGAAAAGAAGAGCCCACTGAACTCACCGAAAATGTGGGTTGCTGTTGGGAAGACCGTAACGAATCATAGAGGAAGGAATGCCATGGCCATAAATGCGGTTGTTTTTCTGCCAGCGCAGTTTAAGCACGGAGTGGCCTCAGGCAATATGCACGGCTCATCTCTCAGTGAAGTCCCGGCCCAAAGATCACACGGCCAGAGGAGCCCATTCACGTATGGGCCTGGACTCTGGGTGTCTCTGTTCAACTAGGACCCGTTGGGAATTCGGGTGAGCGCAGGGAGATGGCGAACTCCAGGCCTCGCAGCCAGTGAGCGACAGCGACAGTACGGGAAGACCCGGCGTTGTCCTAAACACCGTACTCCAGGGGGGGTCCTGACACCGCGGAGCACCAAGGCACT
This sequence comes from Dallia pectoralis, assembly GCA_029465975.1. NCBI lineage: Eukaryota > Metazoa > Chordata > Actinopteri > Esociformes > Umbridae > Dallia > Dallia pectoralis. The sequence continues at coordinate 17,694,783 of CM055736.1, forward strand.
TTGATTCATCGTAGTTCCCGGGCGCTCTGTTTACATCCGCTCACCTCCCACACGTGGGCCGCCTGGTCTCCAGACGTCTCTCAACTGGAGTTCTCGAACATCATTCCTAATGTGTGTGTTTATCACTGGCACCGCAGTAAAAAGGGATGTTTGGCATTCCTTCGCTACTCTACAGACCCCTCCTCCTCGACTCGGTCGACTCGACTGTGATTCAGTCGCTCTGTCGCCAAGAACCAAAGGATTATCTCGATCTGCTCGACGAACGTTCAAGCCGTGTTTTGTCAGCCAGAGTCGAGAGGGCCTGGCCATGCTCATGACCTCTGGGTTTCAGTAATTGTAGCTGTGCCACAGATGGGGAACAGTGGCTGAGTTTGAATTGGTTCCGTATTTACCCTGGTAGTTGTGGGCTACTGGAATAGGATGCACTCAGGATGAACACGGAGGAATAGGCACTATTTCCTCTGCCGCTCCGGTGTTTTTCATGGCTTAGTGAGTGGGTGTCTGTAGAACAGGTCAAAAGTTAACTGAGGAGTTCTGGGAATCTGTGAGTCCTGAACCATACAGTGTGTGTGTGTGTGTGTGTGTGTGTGTGTGTTTGAGAGTGTGTGTTTGTGTGTACAGGGTATTGTAGGGTAGATTCAAGAATCGGTAACTGAACAAAAATCAGTAACCTTTTACCGGGCAAATCTAGGGAGACTTTTAACATGTTGTAATACAAAGAAGGCTACATAAGACATGGGCCTTTCATTGAAATGCTTCCAATCTCATGTGACAGAAAACCCCGGCGGCCTGTCCTTGTGTACGGGCTGCATGGTTTCGAGAATGTGTTTTGTTTTCCACTCTGTCCGATGTGTTGCTAAGAGATGTGGCGGACAGGGCCAGGTGTGTCACTATCTACCTCCCCGGGGGAGTGTTTGGACAGAGGGGGGCTCTTTCCGTTCTTATCTCCACCAGCCGGCCATGTTTGTTTTCCCACTGAAAGGCCGGCCCCAGTTTGACGTCACAAGCCGAGCACCAAATAGCCCCTCATTCCCTACAGAGTGCGCCCCTTTTGATCGGAGCTCTGTGTTGTTTCCAGGGCTCAGTCTAGGGAATAGGGTGTCGAATTGTCCCGAGACAGACAATGCATACCCGTCAATAACGTCCGGGTTTGATAAGAAGCGTGTCATTGGGTGCCTTATCTCTGGACACGGCTCCTCCCCATCACAGACTTTTCCGTACAGATTTGTGCAGCCTGCAGGCTTGATCAATAGCCTGGTCAACGGGGGAGGCTGGTGTTGTTTTTAGAAAAACAATCGCTGGTTCTTAGCATGGCCATTTGTGCTTGTTCAAGCTTTGTACGCCGGTTGCTGGGAGCTCTGACTGAATGCTCTTATAGAGACGTCATGGACGTTTGGTTGCAGATGAAGCAGTCTGCACATCCTCGGTGCAGTCTTCAGCCAGTTCACTTCGACCTACCACACCATAGTCCCTGTCAGTCCCCTTCATGTTTCCTTCGTGTCCAATCCTCTCTGGTTCTCGACCGAGGCGCAGCTGGCCGCTGTGTTATTTTGAGAGATGTGGTTGGACTCTCGCAGCCGAGCGTTAAGCGTTGACCTGCTCAACTCGCGGCAGATGGAAGTGAACCGGAGGCTGGTTTGACAGTGTTGACTTTGGGCCCTGCGATGCGGTTCAAGGGGAAACCTTAAGCACTGTATCACTGCACTGGGCACCGTAGAGGCAGGTAGCAGAAACAGGCTTTATTCTGCAAAACCCTTTTGTGGTGCAGGTCAATTATTTTGGCAAACCATTGGAAACAGAGAGGTGAGAAATGTGCTGTCAGAACCTGTTGGCTTGGCCGCCGGGGAACGACCAGGGTTCCCAACGGTTAGCCCGTTGGCCAGTTCTGTGGCTGGAGCCCGGCCAGGTCCTCTACAGTTAGCCCGCTCGGCAGCGAAGGATCTTGCTGAAGTAGTCACGCCATTCGTTCACATAATATCCTGTTGTTTTAGGCTCGCCATGACAGCGCAAGCTTGATTGAGAACATATTAAAGCGTGAATTATGACGTTTCCACAAACCAGTGCTCCTATTATGGTGGTCGTCTGTCTGAGGCCACGGGCTTCATCGGCTGGTTCTCCAGTGACCGGTGACGCAGGTACCGGTGAGCTCAGATCATCAGACATCTTCATGTCGGATTTCACGCGGCGGTGCAGGAAGCTAGGGCATCGGAGATGTGACGCGTTATGAGCCCTTTGCAGGTGGAAATGTCATGTCACATCCTTGCTAGTTTTTAAGCATTGTTTTAGCACAACTACATTACATGAGATGCACAAGCCGACTTTAATTGGGTGCCGGTGGGTTTTTAGATATCGTCTGCTAATCTTAATATAACCATTCTAATGATCACACGAGAAGTTTGCTACAACAGAGGTATGATATATCCGTTCTCTCATTTGATTGGACGATGCAGTGTTTTTCAAATGTTCCGGTTTGGTGTGACGTGGTAATCCTCTCGATTCGTTTACACGTCCCAGCCCTTAAACCGAACCAGATGTAGGATTTCCATATAAAACTTTTCCTCCCCATGTCTCACACCACGCTAGGAGCCATTAAAACCACGGTAACATGTCAAATTGTGTCCAGTTAATCAACACCAAAGACAGGCAGGGTTGCTTCTTTTTCATTTTTCATTTCTAGCTGTTGACAAGCTAAGCTGAAAGAAAATTTGGCAGACTGATCATATATGCCGTTTTGCGATCAATTACTCAATTTACATAACCAGTAGACTAAATAGAACATTTCCCTGCTTGCATTTTCTCTGGACAAAAACAACTGAGTTGCCACTTTCCTTTTTCAATTTGTCTGAACACTCTCATTATTTGTTTGACAGGAATTAGCGAAGAGGTAGTTTTCTTTCAGCCGCAACTGTCAGCCTGGCTGTCAGAGATGCAGTTCGTCTCCTGCTACTGCACTCACTCACACGCTGCACAAACCACAACACCAAAACACTAGTGTCAGTCTTCTATTTGCCGCCTGTCTCACCAAAGGCATATCCGTTTGCCGGGCGGAGACAACACTGTCAGAGAGGGTGGGGAAAAAGTAAGAAAGACGGGAAGAGAAAGATTTCTCAATCCCTTTCAGCCATTAGCAAAAGTCCAAAGCGCTTCGGGGTGTAGGATTGTGCCCCGGATAATACTAAATGAAAACATTCATCCAACGACGGTTTATTTTGGCAGTTGTAAACCTCCGAACTATTTTCGCACCTCTACAGCAGGTTCAGATGCAGACAGTCGATGTACGGTGTCTATTTCTGGTGATCAGTGCTCTGCTTCGGAGAAACCTGTTTTGACAGTTGGGGTGCGGGGGGGAGGTAATGTGTTGCTGAGGAATGCTCTGAGAAAAAAAGTAAGAGAGAGGGAGAGAGGGAGAGAGAGAGAGAAAGAGAGAGGGTGGAGAGAGACTTACTTAGCCAGGTCAGTAATCACTGTTGGAGTGGCGGCTGCCTGCCAGTGGAGTTCACGCCCCCGAGATCTGTTTGGTTTTTGTAGTGGAGCTCTGACAGAGCGGGAGAAGGAGGACTGGTAGGGGCGGTCGGAGGAGAGGGAGGAGGGAGAACGAGAGGGAGTGAACGGGACACGGAGAAGCCAACTCAGTTTCTGTTTCTGAGTCCCACACGCTGTAGGCTACAGAATGACTGCGGCTGCTCTCCCTCTTAAGATCTCTCTCTGAGAGGCGAACCCTGTCGTCTTTTTTTTTGCCTTCCCCTCCGTTTCCCTGCCGGACATCGGGAGGAAACACTGAGCTCTTGTTTTGCCTCTTTTATACGGGAAACTGACGGGAAAGGAAGCCTCGCTGGTCTTTTTCATTCCCTTCCTTCTGCCGGCTCTCAAACTGTCCCTCTTGATGTAACGGACCATGCCGGTAGTCGGGGTAGCCTCCAAGCTCAGACAACCCTCAGTGGGCTCCAGGCCAGTCCACACCGCTCTTCCGATCCCCAATCCGGGCAGGACTCCTGCCGCGAAGGGACACATGCCCCGGGCCCCGGAGTTGAGGGGGTCGGAGTCCCCCATGCTGTCTCCCTGTCACCTGTCACTCAAGGCTGACTTCCAGGAGAGGAGGACACAGCTTGGCCGGAGCAAGGAGACGGAGGAGAGTAAGATCTGCAAGGTCAGTGTTGGCCGGGAGACGCGCTGTCACCCCGGTGCTCCTATTCCTTTCGGCCTCTCTGCTCTCTGGATTCCTTTCTATCTGCTTCTCGGTCTCTGCGAGATTAATTGATTCGCTCTACAGGTGGCTGCGCCGGCCGGCCCGAGTCTGAGTGAGCTACTGTACAGAGACAGGCTTGTTGTGTTTTGCAGGGACTGTCCCACTCGTGTGAGGCCCCAGATGACAGAGCTAGACGTAAATGTGGAATTGTTTAGGCGAGCTGTAGCAGGTGCCCTGCTGTTCGGAACATTTCATTGGTCTGTTTTTCACAATTCTTTGCTTAAAAAATGTCCAACCTTATCCATTATACAATGTCGCTGTGACATACAAATGTTGTTTCTGAGGGCTGAGAGGGGGTTCCCAAAGAGAAATCACTTCCCCCCCTTTTACGTTTTAACGACGTGACTCGATCCCAGCCCTCTGCCCCGTCCGCAAAATATCCGTTGCCAAGTGGTCTCCGTGTAACACATGCAGTAATTGGGGGCTGACATTCGTGTGTGCGGCTGCCGTGTCACGTCTCACTCAGCCTATTAAGATCCTTATCTGTGAACTGAACCGTGCGTGCTGCTCTAAAGGAGCGGGGGGGGGATTGTGGGGGCTGTGCAAAGCTATCGCCGCTACCTGGGAAGCCACTCTGAAGCTGACACGCCTGGAATAAAAACTAGCGACATCCCTAGGCTTGCCGGCTGTTTTTGCGAGGTGCCGTCTCAGATGGTGTTTTCTGTCTTTGAGGGCTGCAGAAGGCCAGTAGCCTGTGGCTGTGGCCCAGTCGTATTCTGAAGACATGGTGAGAATGGCTAGCCAGCGATAGACGTACCCGGTCCCGTTAAGTGCTTTCCCATACTAAATTCAGCCGGCTCCAAGTTTCTCTGGGATGATTTTAATGTCTCACTGAGAATTGCAGTCAAGGACACGGGAAGAAGTGCGCGGAAATGGTTTCAAATCTCCTCCGCCAAATAACCGGTGGTGCACGCGCTCGCTCTGCGTCGTCGATCTGTCGCAACACCAACAGACCTTCCTGTTTGCGGCGCTGCTCCCGCCCGGGGTTCCTGTTTATCACTGAGGTCTCCGGGAGCACGCCATGACCCTTTCTCTTTTTTGGGGGGGGGGTGACACAGGGGGTAGTTTTCTCATAACCTCCAGGAAATATGCTCCAAACATCAAAGAGCGCGCGGGACATCTCCGTGACAGAGTGGCGATCGCCTGCAAGCCCGAGTCCATGGGGAGATGTGCTACCATTAACGAACTGCAGACTCAGCAACTTTGAGTTCCTCAAACCGCGGGTTCCGGTGCATGTGCACTCTGTTACTAGGGAACGTATGGGTTCTGAGTGTCCGCGCCTGCACGTCCGAACCTTCCGGAAAACGCATGCACCTTCACTGCTTCCTGTTATACGTCCTGCGGTGTGGCGTAACGTCATGTCTGTCCCGGCCTGTCCTTTTGTTATGGCATTCTGGGTAATACGTTGTTTTGATTATGGACCCGGTGGTTCTAGGGTTATTGCCACTCGCCAGGTCTGTTCCAGTTCGGTCGGGTCGCAGTCACAGTGAATTAGTGTTGTTATTGTGTTTCCGTTTGGCATGCAAAGTCCAGCCGGCTAATCTTATCTCCAGGATGTTAACACTCCAGACAACGTGTATCTTTTTGTTTGCCGGTAGAGGAGACGACTCGCCAAAACCTCCTGTTGATCGTCTTTCACACATCTCGTAGATTCGTCGACCGGCCAAAAGAGCCGCAGTAACTTATTCACACATGGCCTTGTTTGGTGCAACGGCACATCTCCTCCACTTCTCACTACGCCCCAGTGCCAATAAGGCCCAGCAGGGGTCCAACAAGCAGAGGGAGGGAGGGAGGAGAGCCAGAGCTCCAGGGGATCTGTGTTAGGTCTCACTGGCTTTAGCGTGAGTGCGGGGAATGTAAACACAGCTCCTCGGTAGCTCAGACACTGGGGTCTCTGCCAGTTCTTCCCATGGAAGGCAGTGGGTGGTGGGAAAGCTGACCCGGGGGAAGGGGGGGCAGGGGAGCAGGTCCCAGCCATGTGTGGTCTGAGGCGAGGAGCAGCCTGGGGAGGTGCTGATGTGTCGGCACCGGAGCATCGCTCGGTTGTGTATGGAGGGAGTGTTGCCTGGAATAACAGGAGGAACTTCTGGGGCACGTGTTCTGCCTTGTCTTGCTGCTGAGGTCTCACCCAGGAGAGGTCTCACCCAGGAGAGGTCTCACCCCAGGAGAGGTCTCACCCCAGGGAAGGTCTCACCCCAGGGGAGGTCTCACCCCAGGAGAGGTCTCACCCAAGGAGAGACAAGGCAATGGGCGGACGCAGATAAAGTGGCCCTATTTTCACAGAGAGTTGAACATGTCACTTCCTGTTCTGTTTGCTTTGGTCTCTCCGTTTCTCTGTCTCTATAGTCCCTCTGTCTGTGTCAGTTCAGTTCAATAGGTGTGTTATTGGCATTAACAGTGGGTTGGCTCTAATGCTAAAGCAAACATGTTATATAGCAACCCCCCGTGTTTAGAGTTTGGAGGGGGGCACACACAGGGCTGATGTTTTCAGTAGCGATAAGGCCTTAAAAATAACCTCAGTGGATGCAGAGTCAGTGTTCAGTTAAAACAGGAAGAATAATAGGACGAAAAACACAACTGCCGCTGTAAACAGCAAAGGATCGGGGAGGCTTCCTGTTTTTCCAGGGAGTAGCGGTTAAGGTATGACAGGCCCGTCCAGTTGTTTTTCAGCTGTGGACTCTGCTGTATTCAGAAACAGTGGGATTAGAGGACACAGAATGCTGGCCACAGAAAAAATGTGTTGACCTGACGCTGTGCTCGGATTTGACCTGATGCCTGGAGGTCACAGTGGAGCAGGGATGTGACGAACATGAATTCTAGAGACTTCACTGCGTTTTGTTGCTTGTTCCCTGGTGTCTTTCCTCTGATCTCGTCGTCGCTGCCTTGTGTACGGAGTGATCTGATGTGGTCCTGGGCGTGATTGAATACAGAGCAGCTTGCTGTCGCCCATACAAGCATATGCGTGAGAGGCTCTACACACACACACACACACACACACACACACGGAACATGCCAGGTCCACACACATGATACACAGAGTCCCTCTGGGCTGTCTGCTAGTTCAAAGGTGCTGCTGTTGACTGATGTGAAGCACAACTCTCCTTTGCCACTTGTCTGTTGTTTCATAAAAGATGTCATAAAAGAACAAAAGGGGCCAAAGCCATATGGAGTGAAACAACACACATACACACACCCACACACACACACACGCACACACACACATGCTCGTATGTGTAACTAGGTTTAGGGCAACCCGTCTTTCACCTTTCCCTTCCAATCCCCCTTTAGACACATTTCACCACGTTTTAAGTTCCTGCTTTATTTTCCTCTCTCGTTTTCTGTTATTCTCTGTCCTTTTTTTCATTCAGATTCCCTCCCCATTTTCCACTCCATCTACTGTCACTGTCCTATTGCTCCTACGTCCTGAATTGCGCCCTTATTTTGTATATATACTTTGAACCTGCACTAAGCCAGATAGGGCACTATAGGAAATAGGAAGGAATTTGGGACGCGACCTAATTCTGGGCATTCCTTCTGTTACTCACTACCACTCTTTCCCAGACCTCCATTTCCTCCCTCCTAGAATCGTACTGTATTTCCCTTAAACCTTTAGTTGGTTCCATCTTTCTCTCTGTATCTCTCTCCCGCTTCACCTTTTCTCGTTCACCTTCATCTGTCTTCTTCCTTTTCTCTTTCCCCTCCCAGGTCCTCCTCCTTTTCTCTTTCCCCTCCCAGGTCTTCCTCCTTTTCTCTTTCCCCTCCCAGGTCCTCCTCCTTTTCTCTTTCCCCTCCCAGGTCTTCCTCCTTTTCTCTTTCCCCTCCCAGGTCTTCCTCCTTTTCTCTTTCCCCTCCCAGGTCTTCCTCCTTTTCTCTTTCCCCTCCCCTGTCCCCTTACCTCAGTCTCTGTGAAGATTTTTTGATGAACTAGACAAGGGGAGCCAGTCTGCACACCTGTTTCTGTCAGTGTTACTACTCAGTACACAGAGATGACCCCCTCCCCGTCTCTCTTCCCCCATGTCTCTCTCCCCCCGTCTCTCTTCCTTCATTCCCTCTCCCCCGTCTTTGTGGTGGGGGCAGGCGAGGTGACGGGAGTTTGTGGTGATCTGAGCTACTTAAGCGGAGCTGTGATTCAGTCCTGACACACGGCAATGCTTCTCAACAGGCAAACACAATTATGGGATTTCCTGCCCCTAATGCTCCTGGGTAATAAAGCTGGTAGCATACAGGACGTAACAATTGGTCAGAGAGGACTTGGCTAAAGTGGACTGCCCTAGACTATTACACAATATGGAGTCGGCCTCTCAAATGACACACTAAACCTGAGTTAGTGCACTAACTTTGGTCAGAGCCCTAGTCAAAAGTAGTGTGCTTTATTGAAACCAGCTTGCTATTTGTGCTGCATAGAGCCTGACGACTTGTTATCGGTACACTACATTTTCTCAGACATGTTGATGAACACTCAAGACGTTAAGTTTAATTGTTGTGTAAACTCGCACGTATCGATAGCTTGAGACGCCACCGTCCCAGATAATGTGCCCCAAGTTTTCAATAGATCCCCTCAGAGTTTTGCAAATGCCAAGACGATTCCGTTGAAAGTGTATCCAGTCTTAGTCAGTTTTCCCGCGATTAACAGCCACAGTCCTGCTTGGTACATCTCGTACAAGCCCAAACATGCCCTGGTTTTACTGGGATGCATTGGAAGAATGTGCTCTGGTTAAGGTCACCCTAAGGTCACCTTGGCCCAGTCTCACCCAGTCTTGACCTAGTCTTGACCCAGTCTCACCCAGTCTTGACCCAGTGTCACCCAGTCTTGACCCAGTCTTGACCCAGTTTCACCCAGTCTTGACCCAGTTTTCTCCAGTATTGACCAATTCTTGACCCAGTGTCACCCAGTCTTGACCCGTGTCTTGACCCAGTGTCACCCAGTCTTGACCCAGTGTCACCCAGTCTTGACCCGTGTCTTGACCCAGTGTCACCCAGTCTTGACCCAGTGTCACCCAGTCTTGAACAATGACACCTGTCTGGACATTTCTATGTAATATTGTTAATTTTGCTAATATTGTGAGTAAATGTTGTAATTGATCATAAATATGTTTTTGGAGATTACCGTAGTCTTTTGGTTTTATGTCGTTGCAGTCACGATGGTTTATGCTAGCTTTCTGGGCAGTTATTAACCCTTGGGGCGAGGTGTGCAAACAAATATTCATAATCTGTTAATGAGCCAGTTTTAATGGTGGACTGTGTACTTGTGTTGTCACAGCGGGACAAGAGACTCCTTGTCCACAGTCTTTCGGTGGTTTGCTCATCAACGACTGTTATATAGCGTGCCTTCTGTCTGGTGCCAAAACCGTCTTCTCCCACTGACCTTTTATTACTTGCTGATTGTTCGTCGTGTTTATCTGTTCAGACTCGGAGAGCAAGACACAGAGGGGTTTTGTGTTTAGCCGAGCACAGAGTCTGTTGACGCAAACGGAGACGCCTTAAAGTGATTTACAGTGGTTTACCGCCTGCGTAGATGAACAAAGGAGACCGTTGGCTTTGGAAAGATGCTTCCCACCTTTTCCCTGCAGCAGAGTATGAGATGTGAAGGGAAGTAAATCTGTACCAATCTGTTAGTGGGCAATGGGCCTACCATGCCTGGGGCGTACCACCGCTTATGTTCATTCAAAGAAGATGTGGACAGGAAACGTTAACCGTCTTTATATTAGAACACGATGCAGGCACCTGATTTAAGTTGTAAACCTTAATCAGGCTGGTCGGGGGGTGTCTGAGGTTAATGGACCACATGGGGTGGGGATGTGCTGGACCTCGGGGGTGTTTGGGATGGAAGGGTTTGGGATGCTACAGGACGGCAGTTCAAGCACCTGCACATTTTCAGGTAATCCGGAGTCCAATTTATGACCGGTTTAATCAGAATCACATTGGTCTTCTTCGCGTACCAATGTGCCCTCCTCGTGCACGCCTGCTGGCTACCCAGAGAGAGGTGCACAGGAGCGGGGATATTCTGGAGGAGAACCTGGGAGCTGGCTTCTAGACGTCTCCCCTCCTTCTTGTCGGCGCGCGTAGGCGCTCTGTCGCCGATATCGATATCCGTGCATTTGACAGGGGACATTAGTCTTCAGGAGAAGGTTTGGGTTACGGCGTTTGGGAGGAAGGATCCTCTGGTGCATACTCACGGAGGCTTGGAAGGGAAGTATACAAGTGTCACACTATAGGCCGACCCCTGGACGTGGGGTGGGGTGTGGGGGGGCACTGTATGGAGACTGGGGCCTGTGGGAATAACCAGGCTTCCTCGTCAGTCCATCTCCAAACTTGGATAGTTACTTTATGGTCCCTGCGACGTCATTGCAATTTAATCTGAACGGTTGTTTTCATGGTTTCCCGTTGTGAGTGTGTTTGCTTAAATATTTCCCAGAATCCATTACGGTATCGGTCACATGACTCGTCGCGGACAATGTGGAAATGTATGAAGAATGCTAACTTGCTCACCAGGGGCTTGACACTCCACAGTGTTGTTTTGGAGAAACTGTCAGCTCACAAACGCCAAACTATTTGGATTAATCGACACACCAGAAACCAAATACTGCTAGTCTCGCCTGAGTCACAGTCCGTTGGCCACTGTCTTCATCAGATGCCGCTATAAACTGCGTTGACTGGGCCAAAGGGTCAGTGTGTTTGCTGACAGTGCTGTAAAACAGGATGTTTGGGTTCTCTCTCGTCCAGCGTCGGGCTCGGCAGATGTGCTGAAAGAGCAGGGAGTCAGACTGTTTCCCCAAACTGCCCGTCCCACGCTTTATTAACCGTTGGGTAAGAACTGGTGTCCTCTCCCACTTTATAACTCCTGCTAATGACTGACATCTGGTCATTCCAGCGGCGGTACAGTAGAAGAAGGAAATCACACGCTCGAAACTTAAGCCGTCCAAACTCTCTCTCTCTCTTTCACTCTCTCTCTGGAAAAGTAATGGGGGGAGGAAGGGAAGGGGGGGAAGGCTAGTGTGGAAGGAGAGAGATAGGAAAAGATAAAGTTACAGAGAGTAGTGAGCGCCGAAGTGCGAAGGGGGGGCTGGAGTGAGAAATGAGAGACAGTAAGACTGCTTATCCAGATATAAGTCTTCATCACGTGAAGTGTACTGTACTGCCTGGTCTGTACTGTCTGTACTGAACGTCTGTACATATGTATGTCTGTACTGTATGTAACTGTTAAAAAGCTTTAACAGCAAATCCAACTCTTGAGCTGTCAGGGTTTTCTATTCCAGGTGAGTGTTTCCTATTGCAAGCGAGAGGGTTTTCTATTTCAGGTGAGAGGGTTTCTTATTCCAGGTTAAGGACATGGAAGACTGTAGGAAGCGACTTAGACTGTTGTTTACGCCTCACTGGAAGAACCCAAGTGCGAGGGAGGAACCTTTTCAAACAAATCTCACAGGTGTTCCCGTATGAGAAAAAAAAAGAAGGCCGGTTGGCTTATATAGAGCCTAAGGTGTAATGGATGGAGGATCTTTATACACTCCTTTCCAGTGAGTGGTGGTGATCAGCCACACATGTGTGTTTGTGTGGGTGTACATTTTCCCTCAGGTATTTACTCTGAAGTAGCACTTGGCACCAAATGCTGGGCTGTTATAGTTTAATAGTGCAGTTGTTTACTCTCATACCAGCCCACCTCACCCCATTTTGGGACGGTTCCTGTTTCCCACTTGGCAAGCAGCGGGTAGTGTTTTCCTGAGATCGCATGGCCAACCCTGTCTTACCAGAACCAGGTTTACGACCGATTGTGTTGAGGCCTCGTTTTTACAACGGATACGCGGTACAACTTGTGCCTGCTGTTGGCCCAGGACAGGCCTGGTTCTGGTCCGGGCCAACAGGTTGCCGCGGAGCGGGTGAACCCATTGACTCTGCGTTGAGGACACCGCTATTCGCTTTATGGTACGCGCACGTTGGCCGGAATGGCTGTCGGGAATAAATTGTCTTGGAGCTGATTGAAGGCGAACCGTGCCAGGAGTCTGACATTTGGGCATTTGGCTCAACGGCGAACAGTGCATCGCACGCACTCTGCCTTTCATCTGCTGAGGGAACAGCACTGAGAGACGGCGAAACCTTTAACGTGATTATAATCTTTTACCAGATTAAAGCATGATCGATTAGCAGGGTGGCTCTGTCTGTTGTTTACTGCGGCAGGTGGTTTAATGTGATCTCCGGATCGGTGGAGCATCCAAGCCTCCTCTGTCTGTCAGCTGCCTGTAGCCTTCAGGTTTAACTCACATGCTAGGTTAGTCTAATCTCATAACAGGACTGGGGGAGGTTAATAAAAACACAGTGAAACAGAGGAGTAAAACAGAAATAGTAGATTGACACTGGCCTGCATTTAATCAGTCTTGAACACAGTCCAATGTGATTAGTTATCTCTCTGCTTTGGGCTGTCAGTCACAAAGCTGCGCTAACAAATATCAGATCGTATCCGGGTTGTTTTCCACTGTCGTCTTAAGGCCTTACTCATTTAGTCAGCTGCAATGCACGTCTGTCCTCTACGTGGAGGCTTTCCCTAATGTTTCTGGGCTGGAGTGTTAGGCAAAGTTGGCAAAAATGGGGGAGTTTTCTCAGTAAACTGGCAGAGGGCTTAGGTTTGTGTGATTCACATTGCACGATGTGGAATATTACACAGGCTTGGTGTAGTTATTTGGATGTTCAATGTCAGGATCTGCGGTTGTTTTAACACAAGCTCCTGGTGCTAGATCAAGTGGCACCATCACACTGCTTGTGGGATATCATTAAAAAGGCACATTTGTTTGACGGTCACTGAAGTGCCGTGTTACGGCTCATACTCATCAGGTTGGCATCAGGTTGGCATCAGGTTGGCACAAGCCCTGTTTTGCAGTAGTACTTTTTGCAGCTCGTATGTCTGTCCTCACAAAAATGTTAAGCGCGTACTGTCGTCGTGGTTTCAGATGAGACTCTTTGGGATTAAAGCGCAAATCTGACCAATGAGGACTTTATTCGGCAAATCTGAATCAGGTTTATTCGGCAAGTCTGTTTACATACACAAGTAATTTGTTCTGACCCATAACTGCAGCATTTAGAACAAGAGACCCCGCCATGCCTGGTCTGGTCAGGTCAAAGGTGAAAGGTCCAGCAGGGCAGTTTTGAGTAGGCCTGGTTCTGGAACTATAGCTGTTACCTCTACGCTGCTGTGTTCATCCAGTAGTGGGTTTCACAACTCTTACACAGAGCAGTTGACAAGGATGTTCCTGATGGCTGAAATCACAGGGTAAAATCCCAACAGGATTTATCACAGTACACAGCCGGGTGATTTCCATTTGATCTCTCTCGGGCGGCGTGTATTGTGAGGCTTGCAAAATATTTGAATTCCCAAATACTTGCAGGTCTGTAAAACTCACAGGTGGTCCCCTTGTCTTGAATACTAACAGGGCAGAAGCAGAGGGCATAAGTTTAGTCAGGTCAACCGCTGGGAGCTCTTAAGTATCTGGTCCTATAAACACTGCAGATCTATCTGGAACCAGACATTACCTTGCAAGCTTCAGTTTTGACCTTATGGCACCCTAAGGGCTAACGCACACCACACACACACACACACACACACACAAGGCACATGTGCCTCGTTTGAAGATGCGATGCATGCGAGTCCTGTGGACAGATGTTATGCATGTGAGCAGCCCTAGGATCCAGGTGTTTCTGGTGAGACATCGGTTCGGCCCAGACAGGTGGATCTGATGGTCCTGGGTTCATGTTCTCATGGGGTCTGGGTAGATATGGGACCAAGTCGGGGAGGATATGTGACTGTGTCAGTCTGGGTAGATATGGGACTATGTCGGTCTGGGTAGATATGTGACTGTGTCGGGGTGGATATGTGACTGTGTCTGTCTGGGTGGATATGTGACTGTGTCTGTCTGGGTGGATATGGGACTGTGTCGGTCTGGGTAGAAATGGGACTGTGTCGGTCTGGGTAGATATGTGACTGTGTCGGTCTGGGTGGATATGTGACTGTGTCGGTCTGGGTAGAAATGGGACTGTGTCGGTCTGGGTAGATATGTGACTGTGTCGGTCTGGGTAGATATGTGACTGTGTCGGTCTGGGTAGATATGTGACTGTGTCGGGGTGGATATGTGACTGTGTCTGTCTGGGTGGATATGTGACTGTGTCTGTCTGGGTGGATATGTGACTGTGTCTGTCTGGGTGGATATGTGACTGTGTCGGTCTGGGTGGATATGGGACTGTGTCGGTCTGGGTAGAAATGGGACTGTGTCGGTCTGGGTAGATATGTGACTGTGTCGGTCTGGGTGGATATGGGACTGTGTCGGTCTGGGTAGAAATGGGACTGTGTCGGTCTGGGTAGATATGTGACTGTGTCGGTCTGGGTGGATATGTGACTGTGTCGGTCTGGGTGGATATGTGACTGTGTCGGTCTGGGTGGATATGTGACTGTGTCGGTCTGGGTAGATATGTGACTGTGTCTGTCTGGGTAGATATGGGACTGTGTCGGTCTGGGTAGATATGTGACTGTGTCGGTCTGGGTAGATATGTGACTGTGTCGGTCTGGGTGGATATGTGACTGTGTCTGTCTGGGTGGATATGTGACTGTGTCTGTCTGGGTGGATATGTGACTGTGTCTGTCTGGGTAGATATGGGACTGTGTCTGGGTGGATATGTGACTGTGTCTGTCTGGGTGGAAATGGGACTGTGTCGGTCTGGGTAGAAATGGGACTGTGTCGGTCTGGGTGGATATGTGACTGTGTCGGTCTGGGTAGAAATGGGACTGTGTCTGTCTGGGTGGATATGTGACTGTGTCGGTCTGGGTAGAAATGGGACTGTGTCGGTCTGGGTGGATATGTGACTGTGTCGGTCTGGGTAGATATGGGACTGTGTCTGTCTGGGTGGATATGTGACTGTGTCGGTCTGGGTGGATATGTGACTGTGTCGGTAGAGGATTGTGTTGGGGATGGGTTTATACAGAACTGTGTTAGAGTCGGGTTAAATGGGACTCTGTCATGGGCGGGTGGATTGTTTTCTTCTCAAACTTTTATTCTCCAGTCTAGACTGTATGGTTGATCAGTGCTGCACTGTACAGCATGTATATAAGGGGTCTCCTGAAGGCATTTCTGCTCATGTTGATCTCTGCACAGATTCAGAAAACTTTATTCTGGAGGATAGGTCAACACAAAGGTCAGGTTAGGCTTGTCTAAGGAAGTGATAGCAGCATGAGGTCAGAGGCATTTTGTGTGAATCCACAAAAACCCCGCTTGTTGGACTTGGCTAGAGCGTCCTCTTTGGCCAATGCGCACATGTCCGGTTTGGATAGCCCCTGCCCTCCGACCTCGTAAATGAGAACGGGGCGCTGCGACCGGGGCCTCTGCATCGTCCGCTTTTGGATGAGCTGGATGACTGACGCCTGCGGAGTAACGCCGCGACCTTGACTTGATGATACGTTTGCGTTCCCCTCTCGCCGACCGGCCTAATTACAGTGCACATGGTCTTGGCATGTCATTAGGCCCCGAGGAAACCGAGAGAACAGAACTACGCCCCGCAAACCGCACTGGATAGTAATGGCCTCAGTGGTTAGAGTTTACAATGGGCCATAATGGTGGTTTGGCGCAGTGTATGAGGACGGGTTTACATCCTGATTGAAGGCATTGCCTTTCAAGTGGATATTTAAGTTATCTGCAATCATGTCTACTATATTAGGGGTTATCAGATGGTGAATCCACATTTTTCCCGTAGAGCTCAGAAAGCCGTCCTCCGCCAGGGTCAAATGGGTACATCCGATTTTGAAGTTGTCGAGTTGCTCATTGGAGCTCCAATCCTTCTTTAGTCTTCCTTGACGAATGAATCGGACCATGACGGATTGAGCCCTTGTACACGGGTAGGTTGACTGAGAAGAAACGGAGCAAGATGCACAATACTAACACGTAGTCTAACCTCGGGTATTAGAAGACAGAGCGTTGTAGTTAATTAATTAACCACCAGCTTCTATTGAAAAACCTGGCGTAGGGCAAGATTTTATTGACTTACGGTCTTTATAGTTTTACTTGTCACATACGACAACATTCTGTTTTTATACTGCTTTTATTAAAACCTATGAAAAATAATCAAATAAACAAATATCTGTCCGTGTCTGACCTCTCCCAGGTCAATATACAATCACCAAAGCTGTAGGACTGCTGGTTTTAGAAACGCCATCCTGCCAGTCTGACTATGGTAACTCTCACGGGTTCAAACTCCCAACAAGAACCATTTATTTTGCTATGGAGTCAATGTTATGGAGTCTTGATGGACTTGATGTCTAACAGTTTTCACGGCGGTTTCATGCGCGTAACACCTCAGATGTTGAGCTTACAGTTTTGGTTTTGGGTTAAATATCCACAGGCCTGAGAAGGACCTTTATATTCGTGTTTGTGCTGATCCTTCACTGAATGAAAGCAAGCGTGACAGACTGCCTGGTGAAACGGAGAAGACATGGGCTTTGTATTGCTGAGAGAACAAGCGCAGTGCAGCGCTGAGATGTCTGTGGAACGGCCCCTTTCCCTGGTACAATACACTCCATCTACGCCCGTCACTCTAGCATAACTGGGATGTTATTCCTGAGTGTTTGAACTATGTACAGTCCTAATCTCCACCCTGGGAGGACAGGGGCCGTGTCACAAATGCACTGTACCCAAACCAGCCCTTAAAAGTAGTGGACCGTATTGAGTATCAGGTGGTTGTTTGGTAGTCGGTCAAACACATCCTCCCACCGGCCACGTAGCACACTCTCTCTCTCTATAGGGGGCGCCGTTGATATCCTGGGTGGTTGGAGATTGAGGACACCATAACCATAGAGTATGCTTCACCAAGAACCTGCTGGTTGAGAACACCATAACCATAGAGAATGCTTCACCAAGAACCTGCTGTTTGAGAACACCATAACCATAGAGTATGCTTCACCTAGAACCTGCTGTTTGAGAACACCATAACCATAGAGTATGCTTCACCTAGAACCTGCTGTTTGAGAACACCATAACCATAGAGTATGCTTCACCTAGAACCTGCTGTTTGAGAACACCATAACCATAGAGTATGCTTCACCTAGAACCTGCTGTTTGAGAACACCATAACCATAGAGTATGCTTCACCAAGAACCTGCTGGTTGAGAACACCATAACCATAGAGTATGCTTCACCAAGAACCTGCTGGTTGAGAACACCATAACCATAGAGTATGCTTCACCAAGAACCTGCTGTTTGAGAACACCATAACCATAGAGTATGCTTCACCTAGAACCTGCTGTTTGAGAACACCATAACCATAGAGTATGCTTCACCAAGAACCTGCTGTTTGAGAACACCATAACCATAGAGTATGCTTCACCTAGAACCTGCTGTAAGTGGTAGCAGATTGAGAACACCATAACCGTAGAGTATGCGTCACCTGGAACCTGCTGTTTGTGTCTGTCCCGACATATGATGGAAAGGACTCAAGATGACAATGTTGCTTATTTCCGTTGTGTGTGTTGGTAAGAGCGAAAACGACCTCTCCGTTTTTTGTATTTAAGCAAATGTGTCTTGTTTAGATTATGTCCTGGTCCCCAGGTCTCACCGCTTGGACATTTCTGTTGCTTTGCCTTATGAATCTAGTTGCTTTGCCTAGGCCACTGCTATTGGAAGAGCCATGCGTGTGTGGTTCTATGATGGCATGATCGCTAGCCCAGTGGTGCTGGCGTGGAGATCCGGTTAGTGCCATGCCCATCACCAGGCATCATAAATCACAATGTTCGGGCAAGTCACTGACCTTGCAGCTCGCGTTATTATGTTTAATGCTGGCTCCCTGTAGAAAATGTGTGTTGGCGCCGAAATAAAATAATCAAGGTTTTATAAAGTAGCAGTTTCATATGAAAAATCCATGTGTCACATATCAAGGTTTTGTTTACATTGTTTTTAATGACCTAGCTTGTGTTCCATTTGTTTGCAATGAGGTGTTCGAATCTCTAAAGCCTTGTTTTTGTTCTCTGTGGGAATTTTTGGGCTTGTAGTTTGTCAGAACATGGAGCTCTACTTTCACCATATCCTAAAACTGGCAATGGGCAGAGGTTCAGATGGGAGGAGGCGAAAGAAGAGTGTATTTCAGAAACTAACAGCGGGAGTTGGACGAGGTCAAGTGAACGAAAGACTTGAATGAGGGATTGAGGGGATGAGGATTGACGGTGGAGGATGAAGGTCAAGGCGTTATTTCCCAATGGTTCTGATGGATGAAATCAGAAGAGACCTCCTGCGACCAACCTCTGACCTGCCATTTGTGTTCCTCAGTTTGACCTGGGTTCACAGCAGCTCTCAGTGGATTTGACGTTCTGATGCTGCAAGTTCTGAGATGCAGTTCAATATCCACCCCGACACAGTCCAATATCCACCCCGACACAGTCCAATATCCACCCCGACACAGTTCAATATCCACCCCGACACAGTCCAATATCCACCCCGACACAGTCCAATATCCACCCCGACACAGTCCAATATCCACCCCGACACAGTCCAATATCCACCCCGACACAGTCCAATATCCACCCCGACACAGTCCAATATCCACCCCGACACAGTTCAATATCCACCCCGACACAGTCCAATATCCACCCCGACACAGTTCAATATCCACCCCGACACAGTCCAATATCCACACCGACACAGTCCAATATCCACCCCGACACAGTCCAATATCCACCCCGACGCAGTCCAATATCCACCCCGACACAGTCCAATATCCACCCAGACACAGTCCAATATCCACACCGACACAGTCCAATATCTACCCTGACACAGTCCGATATCCACCCCGACACAGTCCGATATCCACCCCGACACAGTCCGATATCCACCCGACACAGTCCGATATCCACCCCGACACAGTCCGATATCCACCCCGACACAGTCCAATATCCACCCCGACACAGTCCAATATCCACCCCGACACAGTCCAATATCCACCCGACACAGTTCAATATCCACCCCGACACAGTCCAATATCCACACCGACACAGTCCAATATCCACCCCGACACAGTCCAATATCCACCCCGACACAGTCCAATATCCACCCAGACACAGTCCAATATCCACACCGACACAGTCCGATATCCACCCCGACACAGTCCGATATCCACCCCGACACAGTCCGATATCCACCCGACACAGTCCGATATCCACCCCGACACAGTCCGATATCCACCCCGACACAGTCCAATATCCACCCCGACACAGTCCAATATCCACCCCGACACAGTCCAATATCCACCCGACACCGTCCAATATCCACCCCGACACAGTCCAATATCCACCCGACACCGTCCAATATCCACCCCGACACAGTTCAATATCCACCCAGTCCACCCAACCCACCCAGGAGAGGTGATGCATTTATTGATGTGTTTATTGATGTGTTTATTGAGTGGTGATGTGTTTATTGATGTGTTTATTGAGTGTTGATGCGTTTATTGATGTGTTTATTGAGTGGTGATGTGTTTATTGATGTGTTGATGCGTTTATTGATGTGTTTATTGAGTGGTGATGCGTTTATTGATGTGTTATTTGAGTGGTCATGCGTTTATTGAGTGGTGATGTGTTTATTGATGCATATATCTGATGACGTGCTCCGGTCATTAGGGATCAGCCAGAGGAGGCACCAGAAAGGAACCGCTTTTCCTCCTTCTCTTCATGCTCCTCGGTTACCGTAGCGACAGTATCTAGGCGCTGCTAATCCACTGACACACTAAACAGATTGCCATCTCCTCCAGGCTCTGTATTCAATTAGCTTTGACTGGTTGTTAGGAGATAACAAGGTCCCAATTAAACATAAGGCCGCGGATGTGGCAGGGCCGTCTGCTGTGCTGTGTGGGAGGCCAGGTGACCGATGAGAGATAAGAGGGGAACTGGAGAATGTTCAACAACACCAGTGTCCGGGTGAATTGGCCACGGCAGAACAACAGAGATACAGCTGCATGGTGCTATTCCTGGTCTTCCTCTTTTTTTGTATCGAGCTTCACCTCATCATGAATCACTGTTCTGTCTGAAGGAAATGCGTCGCCGTCCTTGTGTTTGTTTCTGAGGAGTATTCTCAGTCTACTGCCGACCCCGAGCCTGTGCTTATTCCCGTTCGGTGATTACAGATACCGTCATCAATCTTTCGTCGCTCGCTCGCTAATTGTGTTTACTAGGCAGTCTGTGGTTGTTTGTTTGCTGGTTGAATTGTCTGCTTCCACTCTTACAGTGACACACGCTCTGAATTCCCCAGGACCCAGATCCTCTTGTCACAAACACACATATAGCAGCTGGTGATTTCACTACTTGGCTCTGAATATAACTATATGTTGCTAAGGGCCCTTTTCACAAGCACCGGTAAAGTACATCAGGCACAGGGTGTTGCTGTCATTACGGGTGGCACAGGGTGTTGCTGTCATTAAGGGTGGTACAGGGTGTTGTCATTAATGGTGGCACAGGGTGTTGTCATTAATGGTGGCACAGGGTGTTGCTGTCATTAAGGGTGGCACAGGGTGTTGTTGTCATTAAGGGTGGCACAGGGTGTTGCTGTCATTAAGGGTGGCACAGGGTGTTGCTGTCATTAAGGGTGGCACAGGGTGTTGCTGTCATTAAGGGTGGCACAGGGTGTTGTCATTAATGGTGGCACAGGGTGTTGCTGTCATTAAGGGTGGCACAGGGTGTTGCTGTCATTAAGGGTGGCACAGGGTGTTGCTGTCATTAAGGGTGGCACAGGGTGTTGTCATTAATGGTGGCACAGGGTGTTGCTGTCATTAAGGGTGGCACAGGGTGTTGTTGTCATTAAGGGTGGCACAGGGTGTTGTTGTCATTAAGGGTGGCACAGGGTGTTGCTGTCATTAAGGGTGGCACAGGGTGTTATTGTCATTAAGGGTGGCACAGGGTGTTGCTGTCATTACGGGTGGCACAGGGTGTTGCTGTCATTACGGGTGGCACAGGGTGTTATTGTCATTAAGGGTGGCACAGGGTGTTGTTGTCATTAAGGGTGGCACAGGGTGTTGCTGTCATTAAGGGTGGTACAGGGTGTTATTGTCATTAAGGGTGGCACAGGGTGTTGCTGTCATTACGGGTGGCACAGGGTGTTATTGTCATTAAGGGTGGCACAGGGTGTTATTGTCATTAAGGGTGGCACAGGGTGTTATTGTCATTAAGGGTGGCACAGGGTGTTATTGTCATTAAGGGTGGCACAGGGTGTTGCTGTCATTAAGGGTGGTACAGGGTGTTGTTGTCATTACGGGTGGCACAGGGTGTTGCTGTCATTACGGGTGGCACAGGGTGTTATTGTCATTAAGGGTGGCACAGGGAAACCATGTTGTTAGAGTTCTAGCCAGAGGTGATGTCAATGTTCTGACTGAGGTTTAGATTGATGAGGCTCGAGTTGCCTTCTCCCATTCCAGACCCTTCTGGATATCTCAGGCAGGGTGGAGGAGGATGGAGATGGCCTGTCTTCCTGAATCTCATTTGTCTTGTCCTCCTTCTTTCTCTCATGAAATGTGGTCTGATTATGGTATTAGCTAGCTGTGTGTGAACGTTAGCGAATGTGGGATGCTTTAAAGGGTCTGGGACTTGATTGATACGAAGGTCAAGGTGAAGCTGAATTTCTTTGTAACTAAGCAACACCCACAGTATTGTATTGTAGTTTAGAGACAAAACTAGAGCAAATGTGTCACCTGCCTGCGCCAGTATTTAAAGAGGATCCTTCGGTGGTGCTCTGCGTGTGTAGAATAGGTGAACATACGAAAGCAGTCTCTCTTTCAAGAGACTAATGGCCAAATGATTCCTGCAGACAGAGGCATGTTTACAGTGGAGGGTTGTTGAGGATGAAGACATTATTTACAGGCTAGGCTTTCCCAAGGTCACATACCTGGTGTGTTTGCTGAAGGGTGGGTCATTATTTATTTGACCCCTGTGAGGTCGCTCTGTGTGTGGGGGGGGGAGTACCCCCTCCGGCAGTAAGGTTTTAACAATGCTTAGCAGGGCCACTTCCCATCATGCTCGTGAAAAGGGGCAGGTCACCAGTTTGTTACGAAATGACAAATTGTATAATGGCAAATACACCGAAGCATGGATCCCTTTTAGCGGATAGGAAACCAACTTGGGTTATTTGTCATCTGGACAGGTAAAGCCTTGTGAGCAAAATGTTTTGTTATTTTTTACATTCGAATAAACATCCCCCAGTCAACCTGACGGAAAGATATGATAGATCCCGACGCGGCGAGGTGAAGCGTCAGCGGTGGGCGTAGAAGTCGATTGACTTGTCGATAACTTTAATTACCCTGTAGAAAGATTCTGATCTCAACAAGACTAACGCGGGTAGCTGTTATACAAATACTAAGACGTGGATTCATGTCTCTGCTGGGGCATGTCTTGCCTTCAATGGGGTTTCTGTTTATAATAGTCGTGGCCGTAAACTATTCAACGGCATTCTGTGGCCAACTCCATTTAGGGCTCTGAGTGCAGTCCTCTTTCTCCACACTGACGCCTTTGTTTTTTTAATTTGCTGACTAATGGCACAGCGGTGTGCTTGAGAAGGGTTGTTTCTGTGTGGCTGGGGGTCCTACTGTAGAGTCGTCTGTCAGCGCCTGTACGCACGGCGCTCCGTCGCACTCTTCCTTAAGAGGCGTGTGCACTTGAGGACTTGCTGATCTGCTGGACAGCCTCAGGAAGGAAGAAGAAGAAGAGTTTGCTTTTTACACGGGAACACTCTGAGAGGACTGTTCTCAAGTGCTCGTGCATATCATCATATCCTTATATCCTCATATCATCATATCCTTATATCCTCATATCATCATATCCTTATATCCTCATATCATCATATCCTTATATCCTCATATCATCATATCCTTATATCCTCATATCATCATATCCTTATATCCTCATATCCTTATATCCTCATATCCTCATATCATCATATCCTTATATCCTCATATCCTTATATCCTCATATCATCATATCCTTATATCCTTATATCCTCATATCCTTATATCCTCATATCCTTATATCCTCATATCCTCATATCCTCATATCCTCATATAATCATATCCTCATATCCTTATATCCTCATATCCTCAAATCCTCAAATCCTCATATGCTCATATCCTCATATCCTCAAATCCTCAAATCCTCATATCCTCATATCCTCATATCCTCATATGCTCATATGCTCATATGCTCATAACTTCATATCCTCATATCCTCATATGCTCATAACTTCATATCCTCAAATGCTCATATCTTCATATCCTCATATCCTCAAATCCTCATATCCTCATATCTTCATATCCTCATATCCTCATATCTTTATATCCTCATATGCTCATATCCTCATATCCTCATATCTTCATATCCTCATATCCTTAACCCGTACCCTAACACCATCTCTTTCCTTAACCCCTACACTAAACCTAACTAAACGGATTAATGTGCAAAACTACGATTGAGTGATTTAGAAGATTGCATTGTACGCTGTCCTTTGAGGGCCGATCTGCCGAACTCACATGGGTTATGTGATTGTGCATTTGTGCTCATGTGTCAGGCATGACGACGTATGTGTGAATAACTTGTGTGTGTGTGAAGAACTTGTGTGTGAAGAACTTGTGTGTGAAGTGCAAAAGGCCACTCCAAGCAGAAGACACTACGGCAGGTGTTGCCCATTGGCTTGTCATGCGATTGAATGCGGCCTAATATCATGTTTCTCTTCAAGTGGAGCCAGGGGCCTCAACCCAAAATAGAGACAGGGATGAGTCTTGCTGTGGCCCTGGGCTCTTCTGGGAATGGGGCTGTATCTCCATGTCCTGAGCTGTAATGAATGAATGTACTGAGAGATATGTAGAGATGCAATGATAGACATCAATGTGGGTGTTTTCTCTCACTGTCATCTAATCTCCCTTGTCTCTCTCCCTCTCTCTCTCTCTCTCTCTCTCTCTCTCTCTCTCTCTCTCTCTGTGTCTCTCCTCTGTCTGTCTAATGTCGCTCACGTACGTCTTTTTTTCAGTGTTTCTCCACATCTTGCTGTCCTCTACCTTCAACTACCTTTACCCGTTTTTTCTCATTTCATTTTCCAGCTCTTCCTCCCTCTCCTCTCTCGTTCTCTCCTCTTTTTCTTCATGCTCTCTCTTTCTCTCTTTGTTCAACTCCCTCTGCTTTTCTCTCCTTTCCTTTCTTCTCTCTATCTCTCTTTTTCTCCTCTTTCTTTCTCTTCTCTCCATCTTCCCCACATTCTCTGTCTTTTGGTAAATCCTCTGCGTTAACAGCGTAAAATGAGGTTTGTGGTGACAGGGCCACCCCCCACCTCCCCCCGGCAGCAAAATATCACTTTCTTCCCATTGGGGGAGAAATTACCGACCGGGACAACAGACTCCAGTGGAGTGGGTTTAAGATTTCAGGGCTATATACATGTGAAACCTTTTTTCAAGACGACTGTATCATTTACAAAGCATTCCCTGCCATTGCAAAAAAAATTATGTCGTATTGGCTCATAACTTGGGCTCGTTTTCTGTGAGAAAAATGTCCTGAACGGGCTTTGCAAAGACTTTACGATAGTGGAACTTTTTGTGTTTTTAAGATAATTAGTGGTCGGCGGCTCTTCGACGAAAATCGGCGTGCTCTAAAACTGTGTTTTCTGAACCCCTTCGAAGTAGCTACAACATGCGTCTGACGGAACGATTTTGGAACGTCTAAAGTGTGTGTGTGTTTAAACCAAGCGTATTAGGGGAGTGTTAAAGAAGTTCACGGGTGGGTCGGGGAGCGCGCATTTAAACGAACCAAATGTTGACCAAGTTGTAGAGAGGCAATCTCTGCCGTGGTGAGAGAGCCTTACGATGTGTGTGAGTTGGTAGTTGACGCTCAGAAACACACACTCGTAGATTGTCCTTCTCCCAACTCTGTGCCCCATCTATACATCCTCGAAAACCTTGGTCCTGGAAAATATATTTCTATCAGGCAGACAGCCTGAGTCCCAATGGCACACTGTCCCCTATGTAGTGTGCTGTTTTTAACAAGGGCTCATTGGGCTCTGGTCAGTAGTAGCAGACACTCGACAGAATGAGTTCCCAATGGGATCCAGGTGGCGAGCGTTTAAGCAGCAGCCCATCAGCTGCTCGGTGTCGTTTGAAGTGGCGACCCAGGGGTGAACCCTGCTCTGCAATCGCATAACGTCACAGACGACGATGAAGACGCAACTCATTCTCTCATCATGACTCCCAGACGGACCCGGCTGACCCCCTCTCTCTCCTCTGGAAGGCTTTAAGATCACTCGTTTAGAGAGAGAGAGAGAGAGAGATAGAGAGATAGAGAGAGAATAAAGCAGAGGGAGTTGGTGGATCATAATGAGGAATTTGGAAGGGGAAGCGATTAAGGGTGATGTTAGAAAGGGGGTATTAGTTTGTGGGTGAGGGAGGACCAGGATGAGGTGTGAACGACGAGGAGATGGAGAGTGAGAAGTTGAGAGAGTTGCTGACGAAGAGGAGAATGTGGATGGAGAGCAAGAGGCTTTGAAACTCAGGCGTCCATCCAGCTCACAAGGAAGAGAAGGAACAGGAAGGGGGAGGAGAAGGCAGAAGTGGAGCATGCAGAGAAAAGGAGGTGCACTTGTTCGACCCATGTAAAGGATCAAAGGACTAGGATCCCTCCGTTATTCCCTCTTGCCAATCATGACATGTGTGCCTTAATGCTTTCAGTTCTACGTCACACTCGTGTGTCATGTTGAGGGAATGAGGCGCGCGAGCCGGACTTTATTGCTTACATTTTTCTCTCTGTTTTGTTATGAAGACGACGGGCCTCTGCCCCGGAACCTTCCGCACATCTCCCCACAGGGGAACGACTAAACCGTCGTCGTTTAACCATCACTCCTTCTCCTCGTATCTGCGGGTGCTCTGCCTTGTTTCTATGGTGATGATGTCGGGTCCCATGACGGCATGCGGATTCCCTGTGTTTGGAAAGTCGTCTCAGATCAGATTAATTTCTCCCCTCGTGGCGTGGACTCTTCATCCGTTCAGTGTTTTGGCGTGGCTGTACCCGCTGAAAGAGGGTTTTTTCCTGGGCGTCGTGTCAGGTAGACGGGTTCTGGGGGTCTTTTGAGAGCCAAGGCATGAATGTGAAACGTGTCATGGCTGCAGGCAGCCCGTCTGCGTTTGTGATGAACTGGGCAATTTCTGCAAATGCTTATTCACTGTTCGCATATTTCAAGATCTCTCTCTCTCTCTCTCTCTCTCTCTGTCTTTTGGTCCTCGTTACCTCTCTGTCTCAGTCTCCCCCTCTGATTCTCTCTCTCTCTCTCTTTCTGTCTCTCTCTCTCTCTCTGTCTGTCTTTTGGTCCTCGTCACCCCTCTGTTTCAGTCTCCCCCTCTGATTTTTCCTTTCTCTCCGCTTCGTTGGGCCCTTTGAAAGCAGCTTACAGTTCTCCAGTCTGCCTACCGGTATGTCTGTGGCCTTGTTCTGCCTTCATTGTCGTCGCAGCACACCAACTTTGTTTCCTGTTTCATTCCTGTCCCCATAGGGCCGTTACAGTAAGATCCATTTGGCTCCAGATCCCCAGTCATTGCTTGTGGGTTTGCATGGGAGAGGGAGGCGCTTACTCTTTCGGCGGCTCGGCAGACAATCGATCCGGAATAAGAGCTGAGAGGTTGCCTCGTCGGGTCTCTGTTGACACGGCATACGTCTTCTGGAGTTTTTAGAGTAATGGCGTACGTTTGGATGTAGCAATCTATGAGGCTATGTCCCTCGTCAGAAGGTTTGATAGTCGGCGTTGTTAACTGGGCTGGAGCAGGACACTGAGCTGGACACTGGGCAGGAGCAGGACACTGGGCAGGACACTGGGCAGGAGCAGGACACTGGGCAGGAGCAGGACACTGGGCAGGAGCAGGACACTGGGCAGGAGCAGGACACTGGGCAGGAGCAGGACACTGAGCAGGAGCAGGACACTGGGCTGGAGCAGGAAACTGGGCAGGAGCAGGACACTGGGCTGGACACTGGGCAGGAGCGGGACACTGGGCAGGAGCAGGACACTGGGCAGGAGCAGGACACTGGGCAGGAGCAGGACACTGGGCTGGACACTGGGCAGGAGCGGGACACTGGGCAGGAGCAGGACACTGGGCAGGAGCAGGACACTGGGCAGGAGCAGGACACTGGGCAGGAGCAGGACACTGGGCAGGAGCAGGACACTGGGCAGGAGCAGGAAACTGAGCAGGAGCAGGACACTGGGCTGGAGCAGGAAACTGGGCAGGAGCAGGACACTGGGCTGGACACTGGGCAGGAGCGGGACACTGGGCAGGAGCAGGACACTGGGCAGGACACTGGGCAGGACACTGGGCAGGAGCAGGACACTGGGCAGGAGCAGGACACTGGGCAGGAGCAGGACACTGGGCAGGACACTGGGCAGGAGCAGGACACTGGGCAGGACACTGGGCAGGACACTGGGCAGGAGCAGGACACTGGGCAGGAGCAGGACACTGGGCAGGAGCAGGACACTGGGCAGGAGCAGGACACTGGGCTGGACACTGAGCAGGAGCAGGACACTGGGCAGGAGCGGGACACTGGGCAGGAGCAGGACACTGGGCAGGACACTGGGCAGGACACTGGGCAGGACACTGGGCAGGAGCAGGACACTGGGCAGGACACTGGGCAGGACACTGGGCAGGAGCAGGACACTGGGCAGGACACTGGGCAGGACACTGGGCAGGACACTGGGCAGGAGCAGGACACTGGGCAGGACACTGGGCAGGAGCAGGACACTGGGCAGGACACTGGGTAACCAACCAGATGCAGCAGGATTTGATCCGGGTTTGGAGAGTCACGCGGTTCTGGTTCCTCCTGGGATTACCAGGCACCAGCTGACATGGGAGAGAGTCTTTGATCAGACCAGACACTAATGAAGCCGACCGTGGTGCAAAATAATCAGCGCGAGAAGACACTTTTAATGTGCGCTCATGCACACATCAAACGACGCCCGTAAAGCCATTATAAAATTCCCTAAATGCATGTTTGTTTAATGTATTTAAAACGCCACTCCGACTGCAAGCTGGGGACAACAGGGGTCAGAGGAGACGCGTAGAAAGGCAAACCTATGCACTCAATACCCTGACTCACCACACACACCCCACCACACACGCTCCACCACACACACTGACGCCTTTCTTCTGCCGTCTGAGACGGGCGTCTGTCCCGGTCTGCTCATTGGTCGGCTGAGTTGACCATAAGTCTAGACACAGGGCAAACAGTAGAACACGTTTAGTGTCTCCAATCTCTCCTCTCAGACACATAACTCTCTATTGCTCCGTTTCTCCTCCTCGTTGGGGAGAGAGAAGCACTCTCTCTCTCTCAGTCCCCTTTTCAATTAAGGAGGAGGAGGAGGAGGGGGAGGAGGAGGGATGGATTGCAGGACTGTCAATCAAGCCAGACATACCCTGCAGTTATTTGACTCTTCCTGTGAACTCCCACACTCTGAGCCCTGTGACAGTGTTCATTAAGACCCGGCCATAAATAATGGCATTAGCCCGTTTGACTGATCTTGTAACCCAATCTGGCTTTCCCTTCCCTGGGTGCCTTGTCTTTTTCTCCCCTGGAAAAAAGTAGGTAATTAGGAGAGGTTGCCCATGCGAACCAGGGGGAGAGCACCCGGAGCTGTTGACGCTCACCTGAAGAGGGCTTTTCAAAGTGTTGTGATGAAGGCTCCTGAGATTAAAGAACCCGATAAAGGCAGATCTTAAGAAAGGCCTTCACTGTGTCGATTCCCCGACCTGCCAAACAAATGCTAAACGAGCAAATGAAAAAAGTGGCAGTGTTTTTTCTGTCTCTTTTTTCTTATTCTTGACAGTTTCCTCACAGCACACACTGTCTACAAAAGCTTTTTCCCTCACAGGGAGATCATTGCTGCGCCACAGGTTCTGGCTTTACCCGGCGACCGAGTCAAAATGTCCCGGAGCCGTTGAGTCACTGCTCGACTATGAGAGCTGGAACGCACCTGACAAGACTCAGTGGAAAGTGTTTTGGTTCAAAACCATGGAAGTCATTACTAAAGTAGAAAAAATGTTGTGTAAGGCCGTGAAAAAAAACAACAAAAAAAACATTCCTTTTCGCTCTTTCCTTTCCGTTTCCTTGAATCTCTTATTCTAACTAGCAGGTGCTTGTTTCAGTCAGATCACTTTCCTCTGTTTGGTCATTGTGACCCCCCCCCCCCCTCGTTTCTCTGTTACACTTTTTCTCGCTCCTTTTCTTCCTCTCTCTGTCACGTGGTTGGTGTAGCTGTGAGGTGTAGAAGGCTGTGGCAGACCTCCATGTCTTCAGTATGTCTTCCTGCCGGAGAAACACCTAACAGGGTTCACACAGGCCGGAAAGCAGACCAGGAAGTCCAGAACTAGGAGGCGAAGGGATGTGGGGAGAGACTGGGGGAGTGAGGGGTTGGTCGTGGGTACGCTGTTTGACGCTGGTGCGAGGAAATCCTGAATGAGTCTGGGCCCTGGTGACCTCTGACCATTCCAAGGGCGCCATCCGTTGTGCCAGGTCACGTGGTTCCGGATAGGAGAGAGAGTGAGAGAGAGGTGCGTGAGCAGTGAAACACTGTAATGATTGGCTGCAGCTCAGCGTGAGACCCTGCCCCCTTTGTTAGTTGAACATGACACCCCGTTCCTAACGGTGACTCACGTCGCGTCACCGCTGACTCAGAGCGGCTCAGACTCCAGGGTGCACACGTCCATGTTTCAGATCCATTCGGCTTCTACAGTAAACAGGACTTGTGAGACATACAGCCGGTGATCTGAGCAGAGTGCTGTTCAACCTTGTGTTTTGTGGTTTCACCCTTCTGGGGGCCCCTGATTGCAAACTTCTTACTGGAAGTCAGACTTGAGGGTTAGTCAGAGAGAACGTTTGTCTGATTTGTTATGTTTTTATTTAATTTCATCGTTATTATTGAGGTTCACATCCATGGACCTAATTTCATGTAGAATGTAATTTATATTTAAACAGAAAGTTGTAAATATATTATGAATGCATAATCACTTGGCAACCAGTAGCATTGATGCGCTGCATCTGATTTCTTATACATTAACGATAGAGAAGGCATAGCTATTTCTTCAAACACTGTGCTGAACTTTTTTTAATGGCGTGTCCTGAATTGCACCCTGGTCTTTTTTTAGTGCACTCCTTTAGACTAAAGCCCTGCAGGAATAAGGTGCCATTTGGGTGGCTGGTGTGGTTGTGGACTGACCTCTGAGCCTAGGGCTTGGGCTTCAGTCAGCCAGAAGATCCTGGGTTAACACTGGGGAGGATTAACAGTAACACAGGGGACGATGCTTTTAACCAGGGGGCCTGTTTGTCTGGCTCAGTGGGTCCCTCTGCTGGTTTCATTTGGATACTGTCCTGGCAACATGTTTAATTTAAATGCAAATTAAGTCTTCTTTGAGCGTTATTTGCCGGGGGGGGTTAAGGTGCCATAGGCTCAAACAATATCACACCCAAGCTTAGAGATTCTGTAGTTTAGGGACTGAACTTCGTATCAATCAAATCTTGTTTAAATCAGAAGCTGTTTCATACAGAGACCCAGACGGAATTCCGAAAAAGCAAGTAACAAAAAAGAAATGTATGAACAGCTGCTAGGATAGAGGATCTTGTAGGGTTGAGACTTTGGAGGAAACCTAGATAGGAACCAGACTCTTAGGTGTGGCCAGTGCTCTGACCCCATGACCTTTCTAAGCCACAACAACACGTCGCATGTTCAGATGATCAGCGGCCCAATTCATCCAGGTGGGCTGTGTCCAGA
The DNA here is from genome assembly GCA_029465975.1 of Dallia pectoralis. Taxonomy (NCBI): domain Eukaryota; kingdom Metazoa; phylum Chordata; class Actinopteri; order Esociformes; family Umbridae; genus Dallia; species Dallia pectoralis. The sequence continues at coordinate 17,725,806 of CM055736.1, forward strand.
ATCATTTGGCAGAATCGGACCAACCAGGCAGGAAATTTCTCCATGTAGGATTCGGGGAGTGGAAGCTAAACACAAATGAATCCATTTCAGGGAAACTATCCATCGCAGCGTCATGGAGGGGCCCCTGTCATGTGATCTTTTAAAGGACTCTGAAACTCTGGCTTAGAAATCTCCCAGACAGATAAGTGATGGCTGCACCCAGCGCTTCTCTGCAGACATCTTCATAGAGCTAGGCTCTGGAGAGCAGCAGGACATTATTCCATAAAATCTATTGTCTACTGTCTTCTGTCCTTGGGTGAAATCCCATTGGTTGTGTTGCTCGTATCGGGTTGGAGTAGTGTTAGTTTGGTGGTGGCAGCGCCATCTGCTGGCTGCAGGTGGTAGTGTTTGGGGGCCTTCTGCTCCTGGCCCGACCAAGCTGCGCATTAAACTTTTATTCATCTGACCATTCCACGTTGTGGAGCGGGTTCTCGTATGTATTCGAATCCAAGATCAAATGTGCCTGTGATGTAAAACAAATCTATGTCCGACCAGAGACCAAAAATGGCCCAAAAAGTATCCCATTAAAAAGCTGATGTTTATTTAAAACTGATACACTTCGTCTTGGAGAATAACACTGTATCAATTGTACAATCCTGCTGGAATTAATTTTGTCAGATCTTCGCAGTCTCTCCGTTATACACAAATTTGAATGTTATTGAAAATACTTATTTCTGGTTATGAGAAGACACAAAAGACACATTTCTAACGTTTCAGGGGCAGAGAAACCACTCCATCTCTGGGTTCTACACTAATAAATCCTGGCCGCTTCCAGACAGAACAAGTTCTTCACACTCCAACATCCTGATTATCTAATGTACACGATTCATGTTATCAGATAATGTCAGTTGTGTTTATAAAAGATTAGGTCTTCTCTTGTTCCTGTCTGTCTTTCTGATGTATCCAGCTCACATGTGAAGGAAATGGAACGGGGGTTATTGTTGGAACAGTTCTATGACATAGCGCTTATCTCAGACTGGCATCCAATTGAATGTCCCAAGATGATGCCGGGGTTTGACCTTAACCGTGACAGAGATTGTTTCCACTTCAGAATAATATCGAAACAACTGACTCACTTTGTATTTTGAGTGTAAGTGGTGGTGTGTGTGTGACTGTGTGTGTGGGAAAAACTCAGGGGAAAGTAGAGTGAGTGCATGCTTGTGTGTGTGTGTGAGTGTGTGGGCTGTGGGCACGTGTGCTGAACTGACAGATCGATTTAAAGACCACTGTTTAAAGGGGGTTACTCAACATCAGGATCTGACACACTGTTTTGGTTTGATCATTTCTAACCGTTTCAGTAGTTTTAACAAAACCAGGAAGTCTGACTACTCACTTTGTCATCCAAACACAGTGTGCCAGCTCATTCTGAGTTTCCTTTCATGGAAACCCAGCAGTACTTCACAGGTCACTAGTGGTGGCCTCATTCTGAGTGATTCAACTTCAGTGTGACTCATTGATATGCAGGAGGTTTTATTTTGGGATTGATACAGACTTTTCGGTAGGCAAATACACTTATTGTTTTCGGGTAAACCCCCGCCAAAACTTTACATTTCAAACCCTGGCTACATGGCTCACTGTCCAGAGGAGTCATGCGTTTTGGTGAACTGGTCGGTGTTTCTTATATACTGGCTGGATCTGGACCAATAATGACAAGCTGGTGCTGTTGTGTGTCTCTCACTTCCTGATTTATTTGCACCAGGAAGTACCTCCAGCCCTGTTGGCACCCTACAGTCTACCCCCTTTAGTGCGCCACGTTTATCCAGAGCATTATGGGCCATGAAAGGGTTAAAAGTAGCAAATCAGGTGGCATTTGGAATTCCGACCCAGTCTCTCAGCACACTGACCTCTGATTACAGAGCGGATCCTGAAATAGCAGGGTGTCAGTCGGGAACGTCAGGAACACGAGGGAACGTCCTCAGTAGACGGCTTCCTCACAGCAGGGAATCTCTGCACACCACAATGTGGAAGCCGACAATTAGCCGCGTCACTTTGATGGGATAAGGACAGCGTCCGCGGCACATCGTTTGTCAGTCTACCGCCGACGGTTAAGCCGCATATAGCCATGATGGCTGAGAGCTGCTTTATTCCATCGGTTTGCGCTCATTCATTCATTTAGCTGTGCAAACCTGCAGCGGGAGAGATGGTGACACCACTTAAACCGCTCCTCCTGGATTCTGTAGTGGATCAAGGCTATAGCGTCACCCGCTCAGAGACAAGGGAAGGGAATAGTTAAAGGAGACGCTTAGTTTGGCAATGTTTACCCCACAGACCAGTGCCTGCCTGCCTGCCTGCCTGCCTGCCTGACTGCCTGACTAACTGTCTGACTGTCTGCTTACTTCGTCCCTTCTCTCCCTTTCCGTTCTTCTCCCTCCTTCCTGACCTCTGAGGGTTTTGAAAGGTTGATGTGAGGACGAGGAGGAGGAGGAGAAAGTGAGCAGGATCGAGATGAAGACTGACTGTACTGGAGTGATGAGCCAGCAGACATTGTCATCCCAACACCACTGAGCTGTTCCTAATCGCTGGCGGGTCAGACACTGAAATTCTCAGTCTGTGTCCCTAATGGTATACAATTAGTGCATTACAGTCGATGATTGCCATACCGAATGCAGTGTGCTACCTAAACACTGTGTACATTTGGGACGCCCCCACCCCCAACACACCCACACACAGGCCCCCGTACCTCCCCGTCATCAGTTACCAGCCCTGGGGGTTCTCAGTGGATCCAACAACAGCTTCCTTCCAAACTGCACCCCGCCATGCAATTATTTCATCCTCTGCCGGTCAGGGTTTCAGGAAATAAACGTCAAGCCGTGCCAGATATGCACTTTGGGAATATTAATCAAAGTTTTCATTTTGACCACACATTCAAACCGTAAATCCTCTGAGGCTCAGTCGTGCTGCAGAAGTGCTTGAATGTTTTAACTGCTCAAGAAACGGGTTCATGCAGAGGCTTTGTAGACCTCACTTCTTGGGGTAGACGGGAGAGGTAGGGATTTGAAGAAGTAGGGAGTTGAAGAGGGAGGGAGTTGGAGAGGGAGGGAGTTGAAGAGGGAGGGAGTTGGAGAGGGAGGGAGTTGAAGAGGGAGGGAGTTGAAGAGGGAGGGAGTTGAAGAGGGAGGGAGTTGAAGAGGGAGGGAGTTGAAGAGGGAGGGAGTTGAAGAGGGAGGGAGTTGAAGAGGGAGGGAGTTGAAGAGGGAGGGAGTTGAAGAGGGAGGGAGTTGGAGAGGGAGGGAGTTGAAGAGGGAGGGAGTTGAAGAGGGAGGGAGTTGAAGAGGGAGGGAGTTGGAGAGGGAGGGAGTTGAAGAGGGAGGGAGTTGAAGAGGGAGGGAGTTGAAGAGGGAGGGAGTTGAAGAGGGAGGGAGTTGAAGAGGGAGGGAGTTGAAGAGGGAGGGAGTTGAAGAGGGAGGGAGTTGAAGAGGGAGGGAGTTGAAGAGGGAGGGAGTTGAAGAGGGAGGGAGTTGAAGAGGGAGGGAGTTGAAGAGGGAGGGAGTTGAAGAGGGAGGGAGTTGAAGAGGGAGGGAGTTGAAGAGGGAGGGAGTTGAAGAGGGAGGGAGTTGAAGAGGGAGGGAGTTGGAGAGGGAGGGAGTTGAAGAGGGAGGGAGTTGGAGAGGGAGGGAGTTGGAGAGGGAGGGAGTTGAAGAGGGAGGGAGTTGAAGAGGGAGGGAGTTGAAGAGGGAGGGAGTTGAAGAGGGAGGGAGTTGAAGAGGGAGGGAGTTGAAGAGGGAGGGAGTTGAAGAGGGAGGGAGTTGAAGAGGGAGGGAGTTGAAGAGGGAGGGAGTTGAAGAGGGAGGGAGTTGAAGAGGGAGGTAGTTGGAATGGGAGGGATTTGGAATGGGAGGGAGTTGGAATGGGAGGGAGTTGAAGAGGGAGGGAGTTGAAGAGGGAGGGAGTTGAAGAGGGAGGGAGTTGGAGGGTTGGTGGTTTGATCCCCGGTTCCTCCTGGGAAATTGTCGAGGTGTCCATGAGCAGGTCACCTAACCCCAGCTGCTCCTGGCGAGCCTGCAGTCGCCTTGCATGGTAGACGCGGTCGTCAGTGTATGAATGAGTGTATGAATGAGTGAATGAATGGGTGAATGTGATGCAGGATCTGTAAAGCGCTTTGGATAAAAGCGCTATATAAAAGCGCAGCATTTACCATTTAAGAGGGAGGGGGTTGGAGAGAGGAGAGAGGAGAGGTGGAGATGAGAGGGAGGGAGTAACAATGTGTGATATGATTTTAAGGTTAGGCAAGGAATTCTGAGTGAAGGCTGCAGTAGGGGAAAATCGTGTCCCAGATCTACCAGGAATGACCACCAGCAAATCAGACACACGCCTCTCCATGATTGCACAGATCCTTTTTCTTCACTGGGAGGTCAGGCCCTGTCAAAGTGTTCAGAGAAACAAAGACATTGATTGACAGTCGGCATGGTTACAAAGGTGTTTACTACCCTTTCTCCCATTGGCTGTCCCTTTCTCCCATTGGCTGTCCCTTACTCCCATTGGCTGTCCCTTTCTCCCATTGGCTGTCCCTTTGGCCCATTGGCTGTTCCTTACTCCCATTGGATGTCCCTTACTCCCATTGGCTGTCCCTTTGGCTAATTGGCTGTCCCTTACTCCCATTGGCTGTCCCATTGGCTCATTAGCTGGTATAACTGTAGCTACCTAGGGCATGAGTCTGCCATCTGGGCCAGGTCTGAGGATATGGCTGAGATGGTGACCTTCACACGCTGTCACCCCAGAACATGTCAGCAGAACCCCCAGAACCCAAGAGAGATGGGTCATTTGTCATGTTCTCTGTTAGCCAGATACTTTTCTCTCACTTCCTCTTGTTTCCTCTTTCTCCTCTTCCTCACCGGCACTCCTCCTGGGGCCAACTACCACATAGGACTGTGACCGGACCCTAGATTTAAACAAGAGAGTGTGTGTGGGGGATGGCCAACTACCACATAGGAAACACACAATGACAGCTACACCTCTTCAGGTAATCTGCGCTAGAAACCAGGGACCAATCCCAGGGTTCCTGTGTGTGAGGTGGGTCCAGGCACGATCAGATATCTGATTAAGGACCGTCTATAGATCGTTGTGCATACACCCACACACACACACACAAACACACACACAGAAACGTAACTCACCCGTGACCACCAGACAAATACAAACTCCATCTCTGTATCCCCAAAGCCTGCCCCTCTAATCTCCTGCCAAAATATGGATGCATTGCAGTATTTCATTTGTGTCTGGTCTGCCTCTGTGCTGGTAAGGCCTGGGGTATTAGTGGAGTACCATGAAATCAACTAAATCACGTTTGGCTCTGCCTGATATCCAATAGCACACATTCACGTCTGTCTGTGTGTGTGTCTGTGTTTGTGTGGAAGAGCAGGGGCATGTTAGTTAATAACCATACTTCTCAGCTTCCCCAGATTAGTGATAGAAGTGTACTGCTTTGACTAACCCCGCCCGCGTACAGTCCCTGGCCAATCTACAGTCAGCTGCAGGTCTGCTCCAGTCCCTCCAGTGTAGCTCCAGGCTTCATATCTGTCTCCCCCCGGAGGCTTTCATGTGTCACTGCAGGTTGCCGGGACTACCTGCGCAGCTTTAGCCACTGCATTGTGATGTGACTGTAAAGCAATCCATCTGCTCCCTGCAAAACCCTCTCACACCGGCGTGAGAACTGAATGTTTATCAGTGCAGGAGCCCCGCTGCAGAGGGAGATGGCTGAATAACAGGTACATTCACAGCTGTTTAGCCTACCTCACCGTAGCTCTGTAGCTAACATCTCTTTAACTGCTTCAGATTGGGGGGCGACAGGGATTGGACTTGTGTGTAGTCATTTGTCTCTCTGTGTGTGTGTGTGTGGTTTCGTGCACATGTTTTTCTGTGTATGTACACTGTTTCGATATCAACATTCCATGTACACTGATGGTTGCACGGTGGAGCTCAGGGATTCGGTTGTCTTATCGATGACAGACAGTTCTTGTAAGCCGGGTGCTGTCGCAAATCTGTGTCAGGCGTTTTTAAACCAGAACTTAGGACTCGATTAAGACTCTGGGAAACTGAGACACTGACGTATGACATTATGACCTGCAAGACCCCCTGAGAGACCCCCTGAGAGACCTTCTGTAAGACCGTGAATGGCACCAATAGTGGACGGAGACAGATGTGAAGAAGATGAGAAGAACACTGTAAATGTTAACTGTTAAGTTGCGGAGTTGTGTTTGAAATGTGGAGAGAAGTTGTTCATTTGTATTTGCTGTGTGTGTTTGGGTGGTGGTGGTGGTGGTGGTGGGTGGGGGGTCTGTAGGTTCACAGCACATTGGTTTGGTGCCACTTCTGGAGTTTGGTATCTTGGGAACAAATGGTTTGAAGGGAAAATGCTCATCCTTGAAGTAATGTCTTTCCTTTTTCCCTTCATGAAATTAACTGATTTCCAGACTGCTTTGTAATCATTTAGTTTTGTCGGTCAGACCCATTTACTTCGGTTATGTTTTGAGTCGCAAATGGCACACTACAATGCATGTGGGGCACTTCTTTTGGCGAGGGCCTGTATAGGGTTCACGGTTGGGACACGGGCATTTGGTCGGGCATGAAGCGGCTTTAGATATATTCCTATTGTGATTTATTCTAATGTGAATGTGGCTCCCAGTTATCCAATCATCATTAGAGAATAAGTAGAATTTAATTATAGTTTTAAGGAGGTTGTTTGTTTCCTGGGCGGTGGGAATTCAAGTTCCACTGGACAGATAACCTTAACAAACTTATCCAAGCCGTTGACAGATGCAGACAGTCTCTGTCTCTCTCAAAACAGTCATTTGTGCAGAATTCAGTTGAATCCATCCAATGGGCTCTCACACACAGATGTGTTTGAATTATTGTTCCCGCCCCCTCCAAAACAAGACACGCCCTCTCTGGTGTCTCCCCTGGCAGTAAAAACTCTCTCTAAATGTGTCGTTGAGTCACTTTTATTTCTCTCTCCTTTTTTGGATGTGGTTAGATGATAAACATTCAGTTGGAAGAGTGCAGTGGTTCTGCAGAAGATGTGGGAGTTTAACAGGACCTCTCATCTCTACAGGCTTTTCTTCGATGAAGGTTCAGCCACTTCCTGTCCCGTTGTCCCCGTGGTCCAGGTCGTTCACTAAATGTGATCTGTCACAAGAGTCAGTGGAAATGCGACGAACCAATCGCGTCCTTCCATCGCCCGGTCGTCGTGGTTCATTCTGGCGAGTTCCGTGACTCCAGATGCCTGTCGGAATGTGCGGCTATCTTTTCTGCGTGGTTGTTTGTTTCCACGGTGGTGGCCGCGGGAGCTAATGGGACCAGTGGCGTGTGCTCTAAGAGGGTGTACTGTATTCCGTGTAAAAAAAGATGTCTCCTTCCTGTCCCTGGAATTTAAATGACTCCCTCATCACAGAGAGAATTTGACGAACAAAAACACAACAGACAAAACTTTTTAAAGCTGTCTTTGAGTCTCGCCCCCTTCTGTGAAAGACAATTCATTTGGGGAGGGGCAAGTTGTGAGGCAGAGTTGAACGCGGGTAATTGTATAATAAGGACCTTGGTTTTATGAGGAGCTAGTGGGGAAAATGGGCATCGTTTGTTGGAAGATCTTAAAGAGATGAGAGATCTTTTCACCCCTCCATCTGTCTGTATCAAGTGTTTTGTAGCAACTCCTTCTGGGATTCTACCTTTCAGTGAATGGCATTCTGGGTAGACCACAGTTTGTCTGTCACTCACAGAAAAAATCTCCCCTATAGAGCCCCTTGCATTTCTGTGAGGAATTTTCCATTGAACATCCCACATGCTGACTGAGTGCTCAGACACATACCCCGACAGACAAACACACACACACACGTAGGATATTTGAAAAGAGGCTGTGCTCTTTTAAAACTAATCCGAGGATAACAAGGAGAGAGTTTGCCTCTGCTATGGTTGCCGGCTCCGCTAGAAACCCATGAGTTGTGGCTTTCTCAAACAACCCCCAGAGAGACTGAGATGAATTGCAGAAGTGGAAATAAAGTCTGTCACGGAAGACGAGACCACTCTGTGCCTTTCTCTTTTGTCTCTCGCGAGTAGCTCCCGGCCTTGGTGCGCTGAAACACTGCAGTTTGTTTCTCCTGTAGTTCCCTGCCTGTAGTCAGATTGTATTCCTAGATCATCCTCTCAGAATGAGTCTCCAGCGAGATTCCGGGACGCCTGAATAGTTGTCAAAGTTGCACTTCTTGACCCGAGGCCTGACCACGGATCTCGACAAATTCGCTGCAGCTGCTGGTTTTTAATCACCCGTACAGTACGTAACAGATATCGGTGTATGGGGTCCACTGAAAGACATACAGGAACAGCATGGGTAGTCATTCATAGCGCAGTGACTGATCGGCCATCGTGTTTGAAGGCCGGTCAGAACCACTTCCTGGTGTGGCTGAGTGAGGTCATCAACCCAGAACTGATACACATGCTTTAGGCGTCTGTTTTCAATGAGACACGTTTGTTTGTGTTGGTTTTGTACTTCCTGGTGTTCTGTGTGCGTTACTACAACTGAAAGGGAAACTGTTTCTGGACCCTAGGAGGTGTGTGTGTGGTTAAATGAGTTTAGCAATGACCGTGGTACTAAACCAAACATGACTCAAACCTCAAATAGGCCAGAATGCTACGGTTTCCGTCTTCAGATTAGTCAGATTGCATTCTCTCTTTTTTCTTTCTTTCTCTCTCTTCCTCTCTCTCTCGCTCTCTCTTTCTCTCTCTCTTGCTCTATCTTTCTTGCTCTTTCTCTCTCTCTCTATCTCTCTCTCTCTCTCTCTATCTCTCTCTTTCTCTCTCTCTTGCTCTATCTTTCTCTCTCTCTTTCTCTCTCGCTCTCTCTCGCTTTCTTCATCTCCCTCGCCGATCTCTCAGGCTTCTCCACCTCCGTTTTCTCTGTTTCTCTAAGGCCATAGTCTCCATCACTAACCTCCTGTTCTACTTTGTGTTCTAGATCTACACCGACTGGGCTAACCATTACCTGGCCCGATCCGGTTGCCCTCGGCTCATCAAAGACCTGACCGTAGACATTGCTGACGGAGTTCTGCTGGCAGAAATCATTCAGATCATAGGTGAGGGAACACACACACACACTAATAAAACCAAACACTTAGGCGGTACGGTACTCCTGATTTTAACCTCACTAGTCGTACGGCGGAAACCCGTTCATACAACCGAGCCATAAAACAGACATTGAGACCAAACGTGAATGCTCCATCTCCATGTGGACCTCTACAACCCGGGCAGAACACTTCACAAGAGTTGTAAACGATTCATGCCCTATAACAGCATCTGTGCCCCATGTGTGTCTTTCAGCATGCTTGTATTGGCTCGTGTTGATTTGTCTTTCTCCTGGGTTTTTTCTCCGCCATCCGGGTCGTGTTGAAACTTTAGCCGTGCTCTCCAGAAGAGACAATGGCCCAAGATCCCATGTCAGTAACGCTCAGGCAACAGCTGATGAGTTAGTATAGCGGAGGGCTTTTCTATTCACAAATCTTCACGGCTCCATGGTCGGGCCATGGGCATTCCTACACACACACACACAGTTACACACACAGACTGAGACTGGTCCATGCCTCTCTAAACATTTAGTTCGGTTCGGAAGTTTCTTAATTCGGTTCTAAAGGTTTTTAGTAGCGTTCTGAAGGTTCTTACGTAGATCAGACATCCACTTTCTCGAAAACGGTTGCTGGTGCTTTGCTGAGTGTTACGTCATTTTTGGAAAGGTTTCACAAGATCTATTTTGTCCTTTCTTCCAGCAAATGAAAAAGTGGCAGACATCAATGGCAGCCCCAGGAGCCAATCACAGATGGTGAGTCGGCACATTTTACGCTTCCACTTTGAACGCGGGATGGCATTATTGTGGAAGTGGTTTATTTTGGTGTCATCGTATCGACTAGCTAGCCTGGATCGGATTTGCAGTCTTTACATTTTACCACATGCATTTTACATTCAGATCCCACAGTTACAACACTAAAAGAGTCTAGATATTACTGAGGTAATGGTATGACTGAAATGCCTTGGTCTGGGGTAATACTCAGTAATGCAATGACTGAAATGCCTTGGTCTGAGGTAATACTCAGGTAATGGTGTGACTGAAATGCCTTGGTCTGGGGTAATACTGAGGTAATTGTGTGACTGAAATGCCTTGGTCTGAGGTAATACTCAGGTAATGGTGTGACTGAAATGCCTTGGTCTGGGGTAATACTCAGGTAATGGTATGACTGAAATGCCTTGGTCTGGGGTAATACTCAGTAATGCTATGACTGAAATGCCTTGGTCTGAGGTAATACTCAGGTAATGGTATGACTGAAATGCCTTGGTCTGGTGTAATACTGAGGTAATTGTGTGACTGAAATGCCTTGGTCTGAGGTAATACTCAGGTAATGGTATGACTGAAATGCCTTGGTCTGAGGTAATACTCAGGTAATGGTGTGACTGAAATGCCTTGGTCTGAGGTAATACTCAGGTAATGGTATGACTGAAATGCCTTGGTCTGAGGTAATACTCAGGTAATGGTGTGACTGAAATGCCTTGGTCTGGGGTAATACTCAGGTAATGGTATGACTGAAATGCCTTGGTCTGGGGTAATACTCAGGTAATGGTGTGACTGAAATGCCTTGGTCTGAGGTAATACTCAGGTAATGGTGTGACTGAAATGCCTTGGTCTGGGGTAATACTCAGGTAATGGTGTGACTGAAATGCCTTGGTCTGGGGTAATACTCAGGTAATGGTGTGACTGAAATGCCTTGGTGTGGGGTAATACTCAGGTAATGGTGTGACTGAAATGCCTTGGTCTGGGGTAATACTCAGGTAATGGTGTGACTGAAATGCCTTGGTCTGGGGTAATACTCAGTAATGCTATGACTGAAATGCCTTGGTCTGGGGTAATACTCAGGTAATGGTATGACTGAAATGCCTTGGTCTGGGGTAATACTCAGGTAATGGTGTGACTGAAATGCCTTGGTCTGGGGTAATACTCAGTAATGCTATGACTGAAATGCCTTGGTCTGGTGTAATACTGAGGTAATTGTGTGACTGAAATGCCTTGGTCTGAGGTAATACTCAGGTAATGGTATGACTGAAATGCCTTGGTCTGAGGTAATACTCAGGTAATGGTGTGACTGAAATGCCTTGGTCTGAGGTAATACTCAGGTAATGGTGTGACTGAAATGCCTTGGTCTGGGGTAATACTGAGGTAATTGTGTGACTGAAATGCCTTGGTCTGAGGTAATACTCAGGTAATGGTGTGACTGAAATGCCTTGGTCTGGGGTAATACTCAGGTAATGGTATGACTGAAATGCCTTGGTCTGGGGTAATACTCAGTAATGCTATGACTGAAATGCCTTGGTCTGAGGTAATACTCAGGTAATGGTATGACTGAAATGCCTTGGTCTGGTGTAATACTGAGGTAATTGTGTGACTGAAATGCCTTGGTCTGAGGTAATACTCAGGTAATGGTATGACTGAAATGCCTTGGTCTGAGGTAATACTCAGGTAATGGTGTGACTGAAATGCCTTGGTCTGAGGTAATACTCAGGTAATGGTATGACTGAAATGCCTTGGTCTGAGGTAATACTCAGGTAATGGTGTGACTGAAATGCCTTGGTCTGGGGTAATACTCAGGTAATGGTATGACTGAAATGCCTTGGTCTGGGGTAATACTCAGGTAATGGTGTGACTGAAATGCCTTGGTCTGAGGTAATACTCAGGTAATGGTGTGACTGAAATGCCTTGGTCTGGGGTAATACTCAGGTAATGGTGTGACTGAAATGCCTTGGTCTGGGGTAATACTCAGGTAATGGTGTGACTGAAATGCCTTGGTGTGGGGTAATACTCAGGTAATGGTGTGACTGAAATGCCTTGGTCTGGGGTAATACTCAGGTAATGGTGTGACTGAAATGCCTTGGTCTGGGGTAATACTCAGTAATGCTATGACTGAAATGCCTTGGTCTGGGGTAATACTCAGGTAATGGTATGACTGAAATGCCTTGGTCTGGGGTAATACTCAGGTAATGGTGTGACTGAAATGCCTTGGTCTGGGGTAATACTCAGTAATGCTATGACTGAAATGCCTTGGTCTGGTGTAATACTGAGGTAATTGTGTGACTGAAATGCCTTGGTCTGAGGTAATACTCAGGTAATGGTATGACTGAAATGCCTTGGTCTGAGGTAATACTCAGGTAATGGTGTGACTGAAATGCCTTGGTCTGAGGTAATACTCAGGTAATGGTGTGACTGAAATGCCTTGGTCTGGGGTAATACTCAGGTAATGGTGTGACTGAAATGCCTTGGTCTGGGGTAATACTCAGGTAATGGTATGACTGAAATGCCTTGGTCTGGTGTAATACTGAGGTAATTGTGTGACTGAAATGCCTTGGTCTGAGGTAATACTCAGGTAATGGTATGACTGAAATGCCTTGGTCTGAGGTAATACTCAGGTAATGGTGTGACTGAAATGCCTTGGTCTGAGGTAATACTCAGGTAATGGTGTGACTGAAATGCCTTGGTCTGGGGTAATACTCAGGTAATGGTGTGACTGAAATGCCTTGGTCTGAGGTAATACTCAGGTAATGGTGTGACTGAAATGCCTTGGTCTGGGGTAATACTCAGTAATGGTGTGACTGAAATGCCTTGGTCTACGGTTGGCCTGCTCGTTACTCCACAGCCGAACACTAATTCACGTTGGTCTGTTTGTGGCTTCTCCACCACTGTGGTAAACACTGAGCTCTGTGAAGGCGTTGATGTGATCTGGGTGATAGTGGATCTATAGTGGTCCGAGTTCTCTGTCTCAGAGTGAACACATCAGGTTTAGTGTTTGACCAACGCTCTGTGTCTGGGCCACTTTGTCACACTGGTCACTAAGGGTTCTGTCTCAAAGAGACACAAGCATGCTGGTCCAGACACTAGCAACTACTGTTCGGAAAAGGACTTGGTCTGGAGGGTGTGTGTGTGTGTGTGTGTGTGTGTGTGTGTGTTAGTCTTTGTTTCAGTCACTCACAGCCCATTGATCCAGCACCTGCTTGGACCACGGAGGCCCCGCCAGTCCCCTGGTGGGGAGGGGAACTTGACTTTGAGGAAATGCGTCTGTTTGTGGCTCGGGGTATATGGGAACATGAACACACACACACACTTGTGGAGCCGTGATGCACTGAGCAGCTCCGGAGAGATGAACACATTCTGCCTCGGAGCAGCATGGATTTATGGCAAGCCACTAAAGGTCAAAGGGCAATTCAGGAACACCTAAGGTAACAGCACTTGAAGGTTATGTTGTCAGATTGTAAACTATGAAGAGGCTGCTGGTGAATTGAGTGGTATAATTTGTTATGCTGGATTGTCAGTAGATGTGCGTGTCCTGGATTAAGTGTGATCGGAAACCAATATTAGTGGGATTTGAATGGTGTTAATTATCTTTACATTCCAGTCAGCTGGATAGTGGAATATTGACAATATTATATGAGGTTAAGATACTGTACACTGTTCTGAAGCAGATTGTACAGGACCTTTATTTTTTTCTTGTAAGAAAGTGCCTACAGATCGTTTCTAGTGTGGCGGTTTCTGTGTGCCATTGACATCACATACTGTCAGGACATTGTAGAATCTAGTGATGTAAGCACAAGACAGAAATAATGTAATAAAAAATAAACTGCAAAGAGGTCTGTCCTCCAAAAAGTATTCTTTACTCCTTCAATGCAAATCGTGTCCGTCTTCATACTACCATTGTATTTGAATGGAGAAATGGTGAATTCCTAAAATCCAATTCTTTGGGATTTTTTTTTAGTTTTTGGCTGTGTAGCTGAACTACATAAAGGACTCATTGCTTGAGGAATTCGAAGGAACGGGCTTCTGTCTGACACAGCAAATGTTCAGCTTCCTGTATCTCCCCAGACTGAACAGTATGAATAATAAACTCCCGTCTATTGATCTGCTTCCGCTCAGATCGGCAAATTCATCTGGTTCTGAAAGAATGTGTGCGAACGCTTGTCTAAGTATCAGGCAGACAGCCAGCTGCTAGAAACCACTAATGAACCCAATCAAGTTTGTTCTCTGTAAGCGAGAGGGCCGGAGGTACCCGCGCATCAGTGGTGCAGTAGAGAAGCAGGAGAGCCGGAACGCTTCGCCAAAAACGGGTGGTAGCGATTCCCAGCTCTCCGTGGTCGGATCGTGAAATTCCGAGTGCATTTATCCGACCGTGCCGTTTGGCGTGTGTTGGGTTTCGGGTTTTGGTTTTCTAGGAACTGAATTTGGGAGTCTCATCAGACCACATCCCGACCCACATGTACAGTGTGACCCCAGTGAGGAGAGTGGACGACAACCACCCATTAAAGAACTGGCTGAGGAACACGGGGAGAGTCATTTATAGGGATTATATGTGAAGCACGGGTTCAGCCGTGTAGGTTGGTGTTCACTGTTTATTACGACATGACATCAGAGCTCTACACCTCCAACTGCCTGTATGAGACGATGAGTCTGACAGCTTGACAGCTTGCTCCGGGGCAATCTCACACGGACTCGTTTTTTATTTATCCCCGGGATCTGACTTTTATTAAGGGGCAGAATTTATAGAATTTATGCCCCCCACCCCACCGCTAATGTGATAATGCCTCTTCAAAGTCAACGAATTACCATTTTTATATCGACAAATCTTGTTCAGTTAATTTCATTTTCAGCTCTCTTGATAATATATTGATGAATACATCAACTTGATTATAAATTGCTTGTTGTCTTTCTCCAAAACATTTGCATATGTTATAAAAATCTGTTCTCTTGATTATTGTAATTTTGTCGACGCCACTGCAATATCACCGCTGACTTCAAATAACTCTGGCTGTATGCCATGTTGTTGTGGTGAGAATCGGGTGTAACCGCGGTGGGTTGCCAAAATCAGAATCAGATTTTTATTTGCCAAGTCTGCTCACACACAAGGATTGTTTTCTCACCACTGGCTGCAGCATTTGGAACACACGTTTTAGGACATTTTTAGACTAACACAAAACAGTGCAAAAAGAGCAAAAACACACAACAGTCAAGAGTCCATGCAACACAAATCTATATTTTTTCTTTCTGCATAACCTTTATGCGGACTGGTTCATTGATGCCGCCGTCACAATAAATATGTCGACACTAATCATTTCATTAGAGGCACTGTTGTCAGTCGACCGCAGATAAATACAGATGTGACTTGAGCTCGGTTTGCTGTTTGTCTGAAGAAGCGCCAGTAAACTGGGTTGTGTACTGTTATGTGCACAAGTACATATGAACCATAAAAGCAATGTTGAGCGAAACCCTTTTCATCTGATTATTTTCTTTTTCACATATGTGTGTGTGTGTGCCTCTGGTCTATTCTCAGTTATGTTTTTAGAAAAACAAGAAGCCTCTGATCGTTTCCCGGTTGCGTTTTGTGGTTGCATGAGAGGCAAATAAGAGTTCCGTTGGTCCAGCGGTTCACAGGCCAGGGACCGGCAGCCATTGTTTCCTTCCGGTTTGCTTGAAAAGACAGCGCGAAAACAGCTTGGCGTACATCCTGTGCACCGAATGTGGAGCGCTGTCGTGGGTTCTTTTTGCGGTCACCCTACAGAACATCTGCACTGTGTTAACACACACACACGCGTTGCTGATTGGATTTGGCCGGCACCACATGTCCGGCCCGTCCATGCCAAAAGAGCATCGTCTGGCCTGGGAATCCTCGTTCAAGCTCAGGAAGTGTCCCGCTGTCGTGCTGTCTGTGATTGGACGACAGGTGTGTGCAATTAGAATTCTGGTCGGATCAGGGAGCCTATAAGGGTATATCATTAACAAGGAGTTGCGGTGAGCAGGTTGTGGAGGTTTCACCAAGTGCACGCCAACCCAACATCTCACTGGCGATATTATCCAAAGTGTAGATACATTATTTGTACATACTGGCAGGGCTACGGAAACAAGATCTTTTGTAGGTTTTGACCTTACATGTGCTGGCGGTTTTAGAACTGACCAAGGAACACCTGCAGGTCTGGTACGTTCTCTCTTGTTCCCCATGTGGACCCATTGAATCACTCATTATAATAAACAGGTCTCAACGGCGTTTCTATTAGAAGGGGAAAAAGCTGACTTGTTATCTGGCAGGAGATTGCTAACCTAATGCTTTATCTCTGCTCTCCACACACAAGCTGAACATCCTGCCAGATTCCATCTGTCTCCGTCGCTCGTTTTTCTCCCTTTACCTCTCTCGGGCGCTTTTGCTTTCTCTCTCTTCCCCCCCTCTCTCTCTCTCCCTCCCTCCCACCATCACTCTTGCTCTCGGTTTTCTCAGTCTTGCTCTTTGTTGCTGTCTCTTTCATCCATTTTTCCCCCTGGTGTTCCCTCAGAGAATTCACAATAAATATTGTACACTTTTCAAAAATGCTCAATTGATTTTTCCTCCTTTGATAAAGACCCTTAAAGTGTTTCTGTAAACTTTTTATTATTTTTCAGGGCCTTTGCCCTGTCTGGCGCAACATAGACACCCTCTCCCATAACTTTAATGTTATAGAGAAAGTGTCCATGTATCTTATATTCAGAAGTCTACCATCTTCGACCTAGTGCAAAGCACATGGAGAAGGACATGTCCTACTGTGAGTAACACTGTGAACAAAATGTTGCTAAAACTAGGACATTGGGTGAAATATGGGACATCCGCACACTGTAACTCGGCTCAGAAGGTTCTGTGGTAATTTGTGAGGATTGCTGTTGATAAGAAACCATGCAAGCATCGAAGGCATTTCTAACCTCGGTGTTTGGTCGGTCAACGCGTTAGGTAAACAGCCAGCGCTGTACTGCACAGCTTGATCCTCCTGGGAGCCGGTATGAAGTTTCTCAGTTATCAGTCTGTCAACAGCTATGGCAGGCTACTTCTCCGCGTCATAAGGGTCAGGGGTCAGCCAGCTGTGAGTGTCACTGGTTGACAGGAAATAATTCTCCTTATTCTAGCTGTATACTCGCAGTTCAGATCCCTGTGTTTATGTTGCACAATTTGCATCATGGTTTATCAGCCGTCGCCTAATTTGATACATGGAAAGTATCTGCTATGGGGCGGGGGGGGTGATATTCTGTCTGATGGAAAAGGCAGTCCTCTCCAGTGAAAAAGCATTAATGAATTATGTGGGTGTTTCATTAGAGAAGTGGGCATTAGTCACTCCCTTTCAGGTTGGCTTTTAGGAGCGTCCGTCAGCAGGAAGGGATGGAGCGTTCAAGGTCCATCTTATTCACGCTTGACGTAACGAACCACAGGAAAACCTTTGCGCCAGAAATCACGATCCAACATGACCGAAGAAATACATTGTCTTGTTCGCGTTTCTTCCTCTCCAGGTTTTATTGTGCTGTTCTTAGTTGCGGTGCGAGGGGAGCTCTGGTTGGTGTGTGTGTGTGTGTGTGGCCAGCCCAGCCTTAACTAAACGAATTAAAGCACATGCATGCAGTAAAGCATCTCATTTATGTGTCACTACAGTCTAAATGATCAGCTTGCTCATTAGAATTTAAGCGGCCACAGGAGTTTATGGGCCATCAAAGCCACAAGTCTGTGTGCCGTAATAGTCGGTGTGGGCCAAAAGGATCAGTTCTCTTTAACATTTGTTAAAGCATTTGTACATATGACGTGATTTCTATTACGTTTTAAGAAGCGGTGGCTTAAGTTTGCTGAAATAGGAATCAATGGTTCTGTTGAAAAATGGGGATATTCTTATAATGGAACAGGTTTTCAAAGAAACAAAGCTAACGTAGACCCACGTCTATATTGTGGAGTCTGTCGAGCATCTTATTTTATAAGCTGTGGTGAAGCAAGTTTGCCAGGTTTTTTTGGTGTTGTTTACGCCATGTAGCTTTTAGTTTTATTTTTTAAATCCAGCTGATTCAGTGTTGTGTGCCTCATCAAAATGTCTCTGAATTGCTTTTAATGAATTTCGTGTCTGGATCTGTTAAACAAAAATTTATGTAGAAGCCAAACAAAATCCCAGAACGCCCAAACCATTCTTCAAAACAGCTGGCTTGCCAAAAACCATTGGATCTTCAACTCATCGCTTATCAACGCCATCATTGCCAAAGACTCAATTAAAACATGATTTAATATTTTAATCTGCTTGCTCTACAGTCAGAGAGAATCGTGTTTTACATTTTTAAATTTTTTAAGACAACCAGGACCACAACTAAATCACACAAATATCGTTTCTCTGTACAAAAAGGACAGGAAATGAAACATTGGTAGCTATGTAATGTCATTGCGATCATCCAAATCTCAGCCAATAGCAGGGCTTCATGGTGTTTGTCTCCTTTTGAAAACAAACCGACATATTGCGTTTCCCCACAGCCTCCCTAACAGATCGTCTGTTTTCCTACGGGTCTCCGGTTCAACATGTCCCGTGTCTCTGGTGTTTTTCCCTCCCTGCCTGGGACACAAATGCAGAGTGAAGGTATCCGTGGATATATGACATCGTAAATATTTTGAAAGTAGCCGTTCAGAGTATAATTGCTGAAACATTAGTCCGCCGAGGGAAAAGTGATAGCACGTCACATGCCTTGTTGATTGCATTTCAGTCGTGTTTATATTGGGGTCATTTTCACAGATGCTTTATGCTTCTGGCCTTTACAAAATACCTGGATAATCAGTTTTCCCCCCCACACACATATGCCCTCATAGAAACAAACGTCTGCACATTTTAGCCTGCTGGCAAATTAATTAGACTGGATAGGGAGATGATGACTGTTGTGTACAGAGCTCAGCACATGTCACTCCGCCACAATGAATGTGTGTTGTACATCCGTTTACAAGAGAAGACTTAAATCAAAGTGCCGTGCTGTTTGGAGTGTCTGGCCAACACACATGTGGCACCGACCACATGTGAACGTCTCTGGTATTCCAGCTTCCTTGTTTCTGTCCACTTGTGTTTCTCGTGTTGCGGAGGCGGATGTAGAGTCTGTGGTCCCGGGGGTTCTGGCTCCAGACCGGGTTGATGCAAGCGCTGTAAACCACCAGCAGTCCTCATTTCAGGCCTGGCTGCTGAGCTGAGCCGGGCTCGCCTGGGCCGACAGTTGGGCCGGCGCCTGAAAGTGCCGGCACCATGGAACTGCGACTCTAAGCAAACAGCCACGATTTGTGTCTGTGTGTTTGCAAGGGTTGCCAGGCAACGGAAAGGTGTCACCGGGCGTTGTCAGAGTAACTCCGCGGTCCTAGCTGATCTCAAAACATGGTGCTTTCACACTACTGCCTGTTGGTTGACAGTGTGTCCGCTTGTACACTTGACAGGTCCACTGAGATCCCATCTCTGTTTCCCCAGGAATGACATTTCCACTGTGGGCTGAACCAGACCCGGGCCACAGCACAGATAATGAATCCATTAGACTCTTCCGGCACTTGGCACCTCCTTGCCAGCCCGACTCGCCATCACACCACACCCCGGTGCTATATGGGCCCTGTGTAACACGCTGCCCTGTGGCAACCACCTCATTAAGGCCCCCCGGTGCCGCGGAGGGATTTTCCGGCATCCAGCCAGGCGCCTATCGCGTAATAATCGGCCTCCGGTGGTGCCGCCGCTCTTGTACTCTTAGCACACCGACCGTGACCGAGGCTGCGGTCTGTGTAGGTGGGAAACACTGTGGTCACTATGCCCCACGGCCCACGACTGACTCAGGCTTATTTATGAGTGGAGCGGGGCTCCGTCATGAACGGACAATGGCTGCTTTATGGCCTCTGAGATGATTAGCCTCTGACCATCTCACTGAGACATTAAGCATGCTGAATGTCAAGTAGCCACACAACAACAGGCCATCACATCCGTCGCGTGTCTCTCTCTCTCTCTCTCTCTCTCTCTTTGTCTCTCTCTCTCGCTGGACACTTGTTGATCTCCTCGTGTTCTTTTGTCTGCAGACCGAGAATGTGGACGCCTGCCTCAGTTTCCTGGATGCCAGAGGAGTGAATGTACAAGGGCTGTCCTCCGAAGGTAAGGCCGATCCTTCTTTTATTTCACAAAGTCGACTGAATGCTGATTGCTTTTGGCCCCTGTGGCTTGTGGCGAACACAAACGCGCCGCGAGACCTCGAGCTCCGCCAGGAAGCAGTCAATGTAATTGATTACACCACGAAGAGTTTCCGAAGTCGCTCGATTAAAGTTGCTCCTCCGCCTTTACTACGAGCCGTCATAAACGCAGGCTGTAGTTGATGGGCAGCGTGTGCTGTCACGGTCGTCTAAGTTTGACTGGCCTTTAAAGTCCGGAGAGGTCACGACCCCCTTGACCTCTAGCAACAGCCAAAATAGATGTCGACCTGATATACTGACCAGCTACTACAAATTCTGACCCTCCATAAACCTCAAAGTGTCCTTCCCGGCCAGGAATTTTGAAGGGTACCTAAATTTAAAGATGATTAGATTACTCGGCTGTGCAGCCTGGTTTCCAGGCACTTTTTGTTGCTTGTCTCCTGGGCCAGGACCTCTGCCCCGGTGGGTATGTACGTGTGAATCGGGGCAAGGCAGGCTGTTTTGAGCTGGTGAGGACTATGCTCAATTCAATTAGATGTGGGATTTCAAGGTCTCCATACGTTTGTGGTTAATTTTTACGAGTCGTGAAGTTTGAAAAGAACTGGGTCGTTTGATGTGTTCCTATGGTATAGGATTTTTCCAAGAAAACAATCTCGTTTAAGTAATGCCTCCCCGGAAAATGCCCCCCCCCCTCAGAATGCCGCTTTTGGGTGATCTTGTCCTCAGATGTGCCAGATGTAATGATCTTGTTTGTTGTGCTCTAAGTCCGGGAATCTTTTCCCAATGTAACTTCCTAGCAACATGTTATTTTCAATGCAGTTCAAAAACACAGCCTCAGAAAAACGACATGCCATCATCATTCGACAACCAACAGTCAGACCCACTGAGTTATATTCCTCCTCGACTAAACTAAACCATCCAGAAGTATGACCCCTTTAGTTGCCCTTCCGGCACTTCGTTACAACGAGGGGTTGTCCGTGACAGGTCATTAAGTGCGGGGTCGCGGTGGGTTGAGCTCCGTGAGGGAGAACCAGCTGGACGGCATGGGGCCAGCTCACACTTGTGCAGGAAGCTCCCGTGTGATGTCGGTGACCCCGGGCCAACACTCACACCCTGATCTGAGCTCACAGATGCCTGTTCAATGGGGCCAGTTTTATCACTGCCAGGTTAGCACCTCAACACCTTACGTGTCGAGTCAGCGAGGACACCTTCAGTCGGCCTTGCTAAGGCCTTGCTAAGGGGAAAACCGCTCGTCAGTACGACCAGTAGTGTCCGATATTCACAGACATCTTCATCAGATAGCTATAGATGGGAAGAAAATGTCAGGATTAGTTATGGAAGTTGACAATTTCAATATTTCAGCTGTTTGGGAAACAGAAAGGTTGAAAGAGGGAAAAAAAAACTTTAAAAGACAAATCTATATTTAAGCATCTCTAATCAACATTCCAGGTTGTGGTCATTAATATTATTGAAGGAGGCCTGGCCAAATTTGATCCAGTCTGAGGATTAAACCCACCAAGGATTAAACGAGGTGTCTGATCGTTTTGCAGTCACATGTTCCCTACATACTTTTCCTCTGTCATGCGAGTCTGGTGGAACCCCACATCTCCTTTAAAGTTCATTTGTGGCCCATAAACCCCCCCCAACTCCACCCCCCCAAGTAAAGGTTCACTGAAACACACAGTTAACCACTTAAAAGTCTCCCAAAGCGAAGCTCATTTATTCTGTCTGTGGGCCAAGAACAACCGCATTGTGGAGCCCAGGGCACTTAAGCCCACACAGCTTTGGAACCAGGCATAAGATATGTGTTCCTGGATTGTGTACCCTTACCATAACTATTGGTTATAAGAACGGAGAGCTCTGAGTTGAAGAGTCTCTGATGATTAGATTTTTTGTCTATACAAGGGTCCGTTTTGGTTCCCTTGTCCTCCAACATTGTCAGAAATGCAGCTGTTTTCTTGTTCCCCAAACGGGATCCATGCCACGATAACGATTTTGTAAATTGGTTCCACCGCCAGGGAAACAGTTGGTTACTTTAATATCAAATGTCAGATAACTGCATTCGCAGTCACGTGGTCGACATATTTAATTGGTTTCGCTCTTTAGGATTTACAGAAATAGTTTTCTATTCAACGTGTTTTAGTAAGCAATTAGGCTTAACCTCTTACCAAAACAGGTCTTAACGTTTTGGCCGGTAAACTCTGTCTGTGTTTTGCGTTTACAAATATTTTATTTAGAGGCTAGTGAGCAATTGCTTTGCTGATGGCACATGGCAAATGCTAGCTGTTCAGGTGAAAACTGCCTGTCCGGACTCTTCCAATGTAACACAATATTTACTGCTGCCTGAAGTCTGAAAATGAAAACATCCAGATTAATCCTTCAATGTTTTTTTTCTTCTTGCAATTGGCTAACAACAAGCCAAGAATGTCGGGCCCATAGAGTTGAGACCCCTCACGTAAACCGCTGTGTCAGCTGTTGCAATCTTTCACGTGGCTTTTTCTGAGTCAGCCAATAGAAAGGTTTTGATATGAGAAGCCATTTCACAAGTGGATGCTTTAGCACTCAGGCGTCATGTGGCCGGTCGCGAATCCATTTCACTTCCCTTCCAACAGATGAATCATGTCACAGTTCGTGATCCCAGCTAAGTTTGTTTTTCTGCGTGAAGTGGGCTTCTAAAAACATCGAGACAGTGTTTAGATGGGGCTCGTGCACACTGGTCATTTGAGCCGTACTCTCTTGAGGGCCAAGTCACTTAGGCAAATGTCTGGTGAAAAATAGTCCTTATCCAAACATAGGCCGCGACCTGCAGTTACCAGGGTGATAGCCAGTCATGTTAGGCCGTTTGTGTAGTGACGTTTTGGTTCCAGACAGTATTGTCACACGGTAAATGGTGACTATCTCTGTCTCACTTCCTCATTTCGGTAGAAGTGATACGGTTCTTCATTTCAGCTTCCGTTCTGTTTGTGTTTTCGTGTGTCACATCTCTCTAATCACGGCCATATGAACAGTCACACGGCCGATGCTTCGTTTTTTTTGTACGGCCTGACTAGCTTTACACGCAGTGGCCAGGCTTTGTTTGAAGTCACTTTACCGACATGTTGTGTTCTGTTCCCCTCTCCACCCGTCAGAGATCCGGAATGGCAATCTGAAAACCGTCCTGGGGCTCTTCTTCATCCTATCGCGCTACAAGCAGCAGCAGCAACATCAGCAGCAGTACTACCAATCCCTGGTGGAGCTTACTCATCAGACCACTGGGGCGGCGCCGGTGAGCTCCCTGAAAACACAGCAAGAGATGCAGTCCAGGTAGGCTCAGTTATTCTCTCCTCGTCCTCACTGTTGAACAGGGTCATCCGGAATGTTCCGCGGGCTCCACAGAAATTGGCTTATTTCACCTTTAAACTCGCAAGTGGGTAATGTTCCGATTGGGGTAGCGGAGAACCCATCTTTACAGAGCAATTACAATACACATTGTGGTAGAACTATGTAAATCCACTGTGTATATTCGGCAGATTTAGTTTCAGTCAGTATTGTTTGTCACATTGTCTGCTACTGTACTCGTGTGTTATTTCTGGTACTGTGAACACATTGGTTCTCGGGACACTTTAGCTTCGGTGTGCCATTAAAATATACCCTGTCATGTTCAAAGGGCTAAAATAAAACAACAACAACAGCAGCAGCATTGCAGCTGACAGAGGGACATTTCAAGATGTTGCAGATGTAGACCAAAGTGGACCAGGTCTCTGGCCACCGAGCAATTAGAACCGTGAAGAAACCCAACCCCCGGGATGTAAATAGACAGCCCAGCCTGAGAGAAGCATCTAAGGAGAGGCCTACAATACCACACATGGATGGGTGGCGTTCCCCTGGCTGCCCCGCTCTCCGCACCCCGGGCCCCACTGCATGGATGTGCGCTTGTGGATGTTTCCTGTGGAGCAGCCCACTGCTAATCCCCTAGTTACTGTCAGCGCTGGTTGTGAGACGGTATCTGAGTTAGCCCTGGCGTTTTTAGGCTGGTTAAGGGTGGGGGCTGGGGGAGGGGTGCACAGCTGCCCCCCATTCTCTCCACCCGGGCCTCCCTGGGACCTCTCCTCCCAGTCAGCAGCAGCACCGGGGCGACAGGTGTGAGCCAGAGACCCGGGCGGCCTCGGAATTCCGGGCACGCCACCACGGGCCCTCATGCGGCACACGGGTGATGTCACACAGCCGGAGTGGACCAGGAGGACAGAGAGACATGATTAGCCTGGTGCCAGAGGGCTTGTTAAACGTATTGGGTCGACAACAGACACATCCACTGCTGGGTCCGCCAGGGACGGTTACTCTCTCTCTCTCTCTCTCTCTCTCTCTCTCTCTCTCTCTCTCTCTCTCAACCCTCCCCCCCACCCCCTCCGTGGTCAACGCCCAAGCAAGTTTAGAGATCTGTCAATAATAAAGGAAGTGGTCTGTGTGTGTGTGTTCTTACACATGCTGCTGTAAACGGTTTCAAACTGACACCAGAATGCTTGCAGGTGTCTCCGACAATAAGGGTATTTTATTGTTTGAACGCGACCCTGGCCAATTAACTTGCGGTGTGAATCGTTTTGAGTAGGAAGCCAAGACTCAGTTCACCTCTCTGTCTGTTTGATGCGGTCTCAAATCACAGGCTTGTTCAGTTACGAGGAGGAGAATAGAGTCTGGTCTACAGAACAATTGGTCGTGGCTTTAAATAACCCGCCAGCCAATCACATCTCACTGGGTTCATATCACGTACGGTCACTGTATTCTTCTTTTATTCTTTCTATTATTTCTTTGTTTATTTCTGCCGTCTGTATTAATCTGGATCAGTTGATAATGAAACCTGTGCCTAATAAAAGAATTTGCACCCTCGCGGGGCCGCGACTCTCCCCAGAAGCCAAGCGTGTTGAACGCGGCAGGTGCTAGCTATAGAAAGCCTGGAGCTGCAACTATAGACATGGGCTGGTCCATTGAGCTAGTGTCCCTGTCGTATACAGGGGGCCGGGGGGGGCTCTAGGCTCAGGACTTTAGATGTTTGGAGGCAGCGTCCCTCCCACTTAACTCACCATGTACCGTGGTGAACAAGTTGAACCCGCTGTCTCGCGCTCACGCCTGCCCACCGCCAGGTCCCGGGAGAGCAGGAGTCGTCTGCCCTATGGGAAAGCCAAGCCAGACCTCTCTAGGTACGCTACTGAGCCCTGTGTCGGTCTGCCTGCCTGTCCTGTTGGCTTTCTGTTCGGCTGGCTCCTCTGGTCCGAGTGAGGATTCAGAAAGTTACTGTGCTGTGGGATTAGGAGACTGTGTTGATGTCGCCATGAACTGGTAAATGACTGTGCTGTGGGATTAGGAGACTGTGTTGATGTCACCATGAACTGGTAAATGACTGTGTTGTGGGATTAAGAGATTGTGTTGATGTCGCCATGAACTGGTAAATGACTGTGCTGAGGGATTAGGAGACTGTGTTGATGTCGCCATGAACTGGTAAATGACTGTGCTGTGGGATTAGGAGACTGTGTTGATGTCACCATGAACTGGTAAATGACTGTGCTTGGTTAGGTCCGAGAGGTCGCTGGTTTAAATCCAAGTGACCAAAAGGTGAAGGAAAACATTTGCCATCTAACTGCTCCTGTATATCGCCCTGGATATGACTGAAAATAGACTGGTTGATCTTAGAATTAATGGATAACCATAGCTCATGTCTAACAGGAGAGCCGTCCCTCTCCAATTCATTCATTCGTTCATGTCTGTGATGGATGTCATTGACTCCGCCCTGACATATGCTACATGCTGTGATGGATGTCATTGACTCCGCCCTGACATATGCTACATGCTGTGATGGATGTCATTGACTCCGCCCTGACATATGCTACATGCTGGGATGGATGTCATTGACTCCGCCCTGACATATGCTACATGCTGTGATGGATGTCATTGACTCCGCCCTGACATATGCTACATGCTGTGATGGATGTCATTGACTCCGCCCTGACATATGCTACTTGCTGTGATGGATGTGTCATTGACTCCGCCCTGACATATGCTACATGCTGTGATGGATGTCATTGACTCCGCCCTGACATATGCTACATGCTGTGATGGATGTCATTGACTCCGCCCTGACATATGCTACATGCTGTGATGGATGTCATTGACTCCGCCCTGACATATGCTACATGCTGTGATGGATGTCATTGACTCCGCCCTGACATATGCTACATGCTGTGATGGATGTCATTGACTCCGCCCTGACATATGCTACATGCTGTGATGGATGTCATTGACTCCGCCCTGACATATGCTACATGCTGTGATGGATGTCATTGACTCCGCCCTGACATATGCTACATGCTGTGATGGATGTCATTGACTCCGCCCTGACATATGCTACATGCTGTGATGGATGTCATTGACTCCGCCCTGACATATGCTACATGCTGTGATGGATGTCATTGACTCCGCCCTGACATATGCTACATGCTGTGCATCTTGCCCTCGTATGTTCTGGGGTTTTGAAACAAATATATATATATATACGTTTGCGGTGTGGATAAACTGTTGAGGGTGGGAAAATACTGTGACTTTCATGTAGTAGACTTAAGAGAGGCTGCATGAAAATGTGCAGCACAGCCCCCCCGTCACCTCGACATGCAGTTAAACACATGCGCCGCCTTAGCTTTTCACCGTCCTGTAACCTAGTGTGGCCACAGTTCTTTCTGTCAGTTTCTCCAATCTGTAGTTGGTGATCTGGCCTTGTGGCCCTCTGACTTTAAACCCCATGCGTCTTCCAGTGAATACCTATTCACCATAGGTTTAGATGAAACTCAACACTCAAGGAGGAGAGTGCAAAAGGCCTGCCACACGTGGAAAGTGTAAACGTTTGAGCCGTTCTGTCGTGCCCACATCCCCACAGCATCCTCTGGGACTGATTGCTTTCAGGAATCATGGAGGCTGTCATCCAATAAGATCCTGTTAAATTACCAGTGAGCCAATTATCACGCAAAGTCTTTGAGTGGGTAGAAGTGGCGGCATTTCCTCTCATTTTGGTATCTGATCCAGTCTATAAGAACAAGTCATGTCCTCCCCGGCGTTCAAATTCCCTAGTCAATATGTATTTAGTGGACGAGGAGCCGTCAGAGAACGCCGACTCCTAAGGATCCCTCAGTGGTCAACGATGACCTCACACTTATTTCAAACAAATTAATTCAAATGCCTTGTTCATTGGCTACGGTGAGAGGGAGTGGCCAGTCACAGCTATCAGATTTGCAGGAGTTGGTAGTAATTTAGACCAGAGCGCTAGGATACACGGTCCTCATCGTGCACGTTCCCTGTTTGCTCAACCATGTATTGATCAGGCCTTTGCTCTGTGTTGCCTGGTGTTCAACGTAAACACCATCTCTTCTGTGGACCTAATGAAACCGACGAAAAAATAACATCTTAAAGATTTTAAAGATGTTCTTTATTCAACGTCCATCGCTAATGGCAAATAAATTATCGTATTTCTTCCAACTGTCTTCAGTAAATCGTCGTTTCAGAAATAATTGTATTATAGTCTTCTGAATCATGCAGTCAAATCCGATCTTCTGTCATTTCAATTTGTGTCTCTATGCTTCCTGTCAACTAGTGGGTTTGCTTTTTAAGGTGGTTAGTTGGTCCTCATCACATTCCCTAGCAACAAACACACAAATTCCCCTCACAAACACACACACATAGGACAGGTTGCTCCTACCTGTCAGACAAGGAAAAGTAACTGTAGATAACCAATGTTATCTTGTTGACTCGGCTACCTGGTTGTGTGTGATCAAAGCAAACCGCCCGGCCCCAAGTCCTCTCAGCTGCACTCACAATGTACCACATTCAGGCTAACCACACCACCACACACCACCACACACCACCACACACCACCACACACCACCACACACCACCACACACCACCACACACCACCACACACCCGTTGGGTCTCCGGATTAGCCATGGTTTAACATCAAACCGATATTTGATTTTTGTTGTAGAAACTGTCCGAAGAGTGTGACAGTATGAAGTCATGACATCGGAAAATATAAGTTACAGAACAGGAGAAATGTTTTATGTGCACGTGTGTTTATTGAGTTTCTGGACTAGTATAGAACAATGATTATTTAAAGCTTGAAAAGACATGTAGAAGAACTGCACATTTGCCTTCTCATATCACTTCTCTTCATTTAAGGATGGTAAAATGGTAGATTATGGTTCGACCGGGTTAGGATCTGACATGAAGTTGTGAAATCCATCATGGTTTTATTGACTAAATGTTACGTTGACACATTTAGTGTGTCAAGTTCAGCTCAGGCGTCTGACACCCTGACTCTCAGTTGACATTGAACCTCAAACCGGATGCCACGCTCTCAGTTGAGCATCATGGTCATGTCCAGCCAGACGCGAACCTCGGGCACGTGGGTGTACACGGCCGGCACCGAGGTGGAGCAGGTGCCGCTGCCCCAGGACACGACACCGACCAGGCTCCATTTCCCGCCCGCCTCGCAGACCAGCGGACCGCCGGAGTCGCCCATGCAGGAGGAGACGCCGTTAGCGCCCGCGCAGATGTTCATGTCCAGAATCCCGTTGCCCCAGTGCTTCTTGCAGTCGGCCCGGGACAACAGAGGCACCGCGCCCTGCTGCAGTCGGTTGGGGTAGTTAGCCGGCTCGTAGCTGCTCATTCCCCAGCCGGTCGTCACGCACGTCATTCCCGAGGGAAAGTTGTCCTCGTACGAAGCCAGGCACACGGGCGAGACCTTGGCGCTGAGGGTGGCGGGCGTGGCCAGTTTGATCAACTTGATGTCGTTCTTGACGGTACTGGGGTTCCACATGGAGTGGGTAAACACCTTGGCGGGCTTCAGGATCTGGACGGCTTCGCCGCCGCCCTTGAGGTCGTGCTCGCCGAGCACCACGCTGTGGGTCGTCTTGACGTTGCAGTGGGCGGCGGTCACCACCCAGTACTCGCTGAGCAGAGAGCCTCCACAGAAATGGCCGCCGTTCTGCTGCAGGGAGACCTGCCAGGGCCAGGAGTGCGGCACTGCCTCCTCACCGTTGATGACGCGACCGTGGCCGGACACCGCCGGCTGGATGGCAGGCCTCCCACAACCGTAGGCGCCACTGATCAAGGAGAGACTGAAAAGGAGCCAGAGAAATGCCATGGTGACAATGTGACAGTCAGGAGGACGGGGTCACTATTTATCACTGAACCATACATTTGCTTTTAACCAATCCCAGCCTGGGGCGTATCCACTTGTATCTATAAGTCCTGAAAGTGCCTGGTTGAATATTAACCTCAGGAAGCAGTGGTGATATAACACTGATGGATCCTGACTAAACTCTGAACAAGGGAGACGGGTATGTGGAGGGAGACGGGTAGGTGGTGGGAGACGGGTAGGTGGTGGGAGACGGGTAGGTGGTGGGAGACGGGCGCGAGGAGGGAGACGGGCGCGTGGAGGGTGACGGGTAGGTGGAGGGAGACGGGCGCGTGGAGGGAGACGGTACGTGGACCCAAGGGCATGTGGCGTCCACCATTGTGTCAAACCAGACCCATACAGCTGCTTATCAACGCTTAGCAACCAGACAGTTCTCAGCCAATGTACAGACGGATTAACAGGGTGTTCACACATGACCCATACATTTCACATATATACCAGGAAACCCTCGCTATGACACAGAATTCCAGTCCAGTCGTATTTAATCATAGTTGTTTTGCTCTTTTAAGTGCCTTGAGATCATTTCGGTAATGAAAAGCTCAATGGAAATTAAATAAATTGTTATTATATGCAATGTTATTCTTGGCCTTGACTACACACATCACTGGGAAAAAAAACACCTGGAATTACAAACTTTAGATAACAACTTTTTGTGTCCTGTTATTCGCAGTTGTCCTCAGTTTACTTCACTTTCTCGTGATGATCGCCGCAGGAAAGACAGAACCACTTACACTTCTGCTGCAGAGAAATCTGCAATTAACTGCACCTCAGATTACAGCCCAAACACAGAGTATATTATTGGACGTATTTGTAATTGTCAGAGAAATGCCTCATTAGGTGGAGAATCTTATTTGTCTCTGTAAATAGTATTTTTGTAACAGAAAGAAATCATAGTTCATCAATGTGTTTTCGCCCACCCAGAGCAGAGTGGGTGGATATTCCTTCTTTATGGAGAATGTGACCTCACACATCTTTACATAACGTATATGTTTGAGTCTCATGAAATATAATGTCCAAGGGGGACCTGTTCAAAATAGCAGCACAAAGAAGGCTCACCAGACTTTTTTTTGCCAGACCCCACGTGTTTCAAAAATAATGTACGCATATGTGTAAACCCTCTCTATTTTCTGGTCCTTCAAAGTTTATATGCATGGACGGTTCTGTGGTTCTGCTTTAGATTTTGTCTCACGGTCATCGATGTCACGTTAGCTTTTTAAATGACTTCAGCTGACAGAGCTGTGCCTGGACGATGTTAGAGTCCGATTACAATTCCCCTTTTCAGTGTAGCAGCCCAACAATATATTAGTTTCATCTACATGAACACGAGACCTATAACATAATTATTGTTGTAGATATTGCAGTGATCAACTACAGAGGTCCAAGAACAGAGCCCTAGGTCACCCCCTGCTGGAGAGATCTGTCAGGTTGCTCCAAAACCATGGAAACCAATGCTGTGTGCTACAAAGGCATCTCTGTTGTGTTCACCCAAAAACATAATCCTCAGTATAGTTTTTGTGTACAGTATATTGAGTTTTACCAATACCACATGCTTTCCGAGTCACTCACCTTGATCACCTGGCTTTCACTGCCTGTACGCTGTGGTTAAATTCGATCCTTTTGTTCATAAAACACTGTTTAGTTTTGTTTGTATCTGTTGCTTGCTCCCCGTCTATTTCCTGTTGAATGTGAACGGAACAGAGGCCAAATGAAGCAGCGACAACTGCAGTCGTCTCGCAGTTAATTCTCTCAACGTGACTCGGGATGATCGACTGTCCCGTTGTAAATTATGACTTTGCCTCAAGAAATGTGCCATGCCTTGCTCTCCATGTGTCTTTGTTTTCGACATCGTTTTAATCAAGGTTTAATCCCCTCGCGGGGATTTTCAGTTTGTATACTTCTAGATTTAGTGCGAGTACAGCAAAAATCTATTGTGGAACGCATTAAAGGAAAACGGCAACTTTACAGTAAAACTAAAACGCGACAAATAACGTGCGTGACGTGCCTCAGACACGGGCACCAATGAAATGTGTGGCCCATCACGAGGAACTTGGTACACGTTAGCAGGGCTCATGCTTCCGCGTCACTTTGCCAATGCTCTCCACTCACTCCTTATTGCATTACAGGGGTATCCGAGAGAAGCCACAGTTTATGAGCCAGCGTATGCCTGATGCCTTCTCTCTCTCTCTCTCTCTCTCTCTCTCTCTCTCCAATATTTCCACAGTCTCACCGCGAGATATGCAAGTCCACCGGGTCACAGCGGGTTAGGAGCCGTGTCACCGAAAAAAAACACAAGGTAAAGCAGATATTTTTTACTATTCATGTTCGTACACATTTACACATTGACATTATTGATTTCATCTCCTTAGGGATTATCTGTCACACACACCACAGAGGCAGACACTTTTTTTCAGACGTAACTAGTAAGGGACCTCCCTAACAACAGGATCTTGGCTCGACAGAATTGATGGGTTGCGTTGGTATTGCGTCTATGTGGATTTCTCTATGCAGTGATTTACAGTGGCGCCAACGGTGAAAGCTGGCATCATTAATTCAGACCATTTTATTCAATCCCAGTGTGAATTAGGTACCATTTTCCCCAATTGATCCGTTGGCTATCACATATATTGCTGTGATGGCTTACAGACAGTTCTGTGTCATTCTACCCCACTAGGACAGTGGCCCTGGTATTTCCTGTTTACTAGCGAGCTGGCATATGACTTCACACAACCCAACCCTCGCTAAGCAACGTGAAATATGCACTGACTGTGATTGACAGCCCTACGGGTAGTGGTTCCTCACAACAGAAAGTGTCAGCTGGTGATTTTGCCAGATAGCCGTTTAGATTAATTTATTTAAAGTTTGTGTCAACCTACAGAATAATACATTCAGCCCTTTTCACATTAGCAGTCGTCACAAAGCTCTTAAACATTGAAACGCAGCGTCTGCGGGATGCAATGAAGAACCTCTTGCATTCAGAATTGTGTCGCCATTTTTTGTAATTAGAGAATCGGGCCAGCACTCCTTTTCTTCAGTTGAAATGTGATTCAGAAGGAAAACACACACCTGTCAACTGACTTCCAGTTGTGAAGTAAAATTAATAGACTACCTGAGATTAAAAGAATACCCTAAATTAGCCTCTCCCAAACGGGAAAGTGTTGACAGGATGAGGAAGCTGAGATTTTATTGCAGAGGTAGTCTGGCGGAGTAATTAGTTCCTGACCCAGTGCACCGACCGGCCATTTATCCCCGTGTTCGCTTCCAATCTCCCTCATTATCTTGGATAATGGAACTGGGGTGGTGGTATTGAGCCCCACACGCCAGGACTGATTGGGTTTCTATCCCGGCCGGCCTCCAGCTACTGTCTGATGGAGGCAACAGTACGATATCAGGGGATCAGCTGTAGGCGACAGACGACACAGCTTCGGGAGACGGGTCAGGCCTCTCTGGGACCTCCTAAGGCGGGGTGGTAGTGGGGGGGTTGTTGTGCCGATGTGGTTCAAATCCGACAGCGGTCGTAAAAGATTGCAGACGAAACATGTCAACGGGGCGCCGCCAAACCCGACCCGGAGAACACTAAGCCTGTGTGAGTCCTCCCATCGCTGTGTGACAGAGTCCCATGGGCTCAGCAGATTGATATGCGAAAATAAAAACTTGCGCCCACGCTATTTGCTCCCATAACAAACGAGCGCGTTGCTAAAGAGTGCCGTTTTTTATTGGGTTCTTTTCCAGGGGCTCGGGTCAGACTAGGAATGCGCTGTGTCGTATCGAAGACACAATCCCCGTGTTTGAGTTTGTGGCCGTAAAATCTGCCTTTGATTTACTACATGCAATCATTTGGCATGAGCGGCAGTTTTTTTGTGTACTTTTGGGGGACCCCCGTCCCAGAGTGTTTTCATTTCAGATGCATTATTTATTAGGGAATGAAATAAAGGTGGGGTCAGAGGACAATGGCCACCATACACATTTGTAAATGCTCCTCTGTTCGCTTAAAGGAAAGGATCTATTTTGTTGCCACTGGGGCTATTTAATAACTGTGAATTATATTGTGCTCTTCCCCCATAATGCATCAGTGGGTCTTACACGACTAAACACATTGCAGAGCATACAAGTTGCCATTGTGCTCATATTTCAGCAAGGACATTTTTGTCTTGAGCTGTGTGAAATGTGCAATCAAGCCTCTTTTCAACTGTTCTCGAGCTTTGTTCAAGTCCCTACTTTTAGTAAACCAGTTGACCTGGGTCGTATTTGCTAAAATACAGCCAATTACAGCACTGATGGATGGGTGTGATTGATTTGCCTAATGACTAATATGTTTAGCCACATATTTCAGCGGTGGCATCCATCAAACTCATCAGCAATTGGATTATATTAACCACTCACAGTCTCAGAGCCAGTGTGTTCTGACTCTGGCCCAATCCATAGGTTCCAGGTCCCAAGGAAGGGGTGCGTCACTAGGTGGCGAAATGGGAAAGATGGGGGACTTTTTTGTCTGTTAGTTTCCCGTGGACCTGACTGACAGGGTGATGAATGTGTCTAGTCACCCCTCTTCCTGTTTCCAAACCTAAAAATAGCCCCGAATCCTGGAGACAGCAAGTGCTTTCCAGCTGGCACCCAGTTCCATATTCTCTATTGTGCACTAGTGTTGACCAGAGGGCATGCAAAGTACTGACCAATCAGGATACAGGCCGCAAGGAGGGACATCAAATGCATCTTCGTTAGTGTCGTCTCTGCTGTCAACGGTTACGGAGCTGTTAGTGCAGTTATTCCTGATAATGATGCATTGGCTGCAGGATGTGGTCGGATATGTATCGATATGTATAGATATGTATCAATATGTATAGATATGTATCAATATGTATCGATATGTATCAATATGTATAGATATGTATCGATATGTATCAATATGTATAGATATGTATAGATATGTATCAATATGTATAGATATGTATCAATATGTATCGATATGTATCGATATGTATCAATATGTATAGATATGTATTAATATGTATAGATATGTATAGATATGTATCAATATGTATAGATATGTATAGATATGTATCAATATGTATAGATATGTATCAATATGTATAGATATGTATAGATATGTATAGATATGTATAGATATGTATCAATATGTATAGATATGTATCAATATGTATAGATATGTATAGATATGTATCAATATGTATAGATATGTATAGATATGTATCAATATGTATCAATATGTATCAATATGTATCAATATGTATCAATATGTATAGATATGTATCAATATGTATCAATATGTATAGATATGTATCAAATATCGGGGGACTTGTTTTATGGGACTCATACAGAACGGGTCATTGGATGGACCTGTGCTACCCGTGCTTGAACAATGTTACCGTGACGTTTGGATTGCCCGCTTTGTGAGTTCTTAACTTGCGCAGGTTTAATTTAGTTCACCGTAATATTTCATTGGCTGCAGCCTCCATTCACATCTCTGTAGCCCCATCAGGATGTTGTTTGTGTTGTCTGATTGACACACACACACACACACAACAGGGGGCTCCCCCCCAGAGGATTTCACATTCGCTGAGTGAACGACTGAGTCTCAAATGACACCTCAGCTTTAGTGGGGTTTCTTTTGGGATGAAACCAGTATTTTAACTGATGGATTACTTCTTCTACAGCCTTATTGGTTTCTCAGGTCTAATTGTTTTTCATATTGACATCTAGTCCCTTCGACATCCTCAGAGTCGTTTCCCTGTGACAGCTTTCTGCCCGGTGGTTACTCCATCCGGGGCTGAGTTCCACTGCTGAACTCCCATAATCCCTGTTAATTTTCCCGCCTTTAGGAGTGTCTGTTAGAAGGCCTGGATATTTATAATGTGGACTGGGTACATGGGGTCGTTTATTTGATGGGATCCCCGTGGGGAAATATGCTTCGAATGTCCTCAAACAGAACACTGGGTATTTAAAACCGGCCACTGGACACAAGTCTGTCACCGTTTCTCAAACGTATCTATGTGAACTTCTAAGAGATATCATTCATTCGTTCATATGACTGCACATCACCCCTGAGATGTTATCAAAAGCTGGCATTTTAGAAATCTCACCTATTAAACATTACAATAATTTACGAGTCCATGGTTAGTTTTTTAAAGCAGTATACGACATAATGGCTACTTGCCAGGTGCACTGAAGTGTCCAGCTTGGCTCAAGGACGGTGGGTCCAAAGCGTGTGTTGTCTTTCAACCGTGCTGATTGGTAAATCCCAATGTTTAACCAATCAGTGAGCTGTTTGTCTGGATGCTGTGCTGTGGCCTTGCTCTATCAGTGTCAGTCATGCTGTGACCACACTCTACAGAAGCATGTAGTTACCCCTCCTCCCCCAGCGCATCCCGCTGTGGTGCCTGAGGTAAACATCCACATCTGACTAACTAATAGTGCGTGTGTGTGAGTCTCTGTGCGTGTGTGTGAGTCTCTGTGTGTGTGTGTGAGTCTCTGCGCGTGTGTGTGTGAGTCTCGGTGTGTGTGTGTGAGTCTCTGCGTGTGTGTGACTCTCCTTAACTAGTTAATTATTTCTATTCTAAACATTTCAGTTTGTCGCCACTTGTGTTCATGATTTCAACTCATCCTTGTGTTCGTTCACAGGTTGCCAGGGCCGTCCAGGGTGCCCGCTGCAGGCGGCGGGGCCCCAAAAAGCCCAGGGGCCTCCAATCTCAACAGGAGGAGCCAGAGCTTTAACAGCATTGACAAGAGCAAGCCTCTTCAATATGCAAGTGGCAACGACAGAGGTAAGCAAGTTTTAAAATCTGTCGAAAGCAGGACGAGGTGCCACATACTGGGACGAGTGTACGAAAGCCCTGGCAACTCATTTACCATGAAACAAGGATCAATGAGGATTGAAAAAATATATATATAATAAAAAGAAACCCAGAAGTTTTTTGAAGTGTTACATTTCTAGTTAAGTGTTCTCTTGCGCTTCATTTCTGCTTTCTTCCGCGAGGCTTGGTCACAAACTACCACTGAGCAGTTTTGAACACAATCCACTAGGTGGCGCCACCGATAAAGACAATGGCCTCGGCGGAGTTGCCGGCGCGTTGTTGAGCGGGAGCGTTTCACACTCTACGTTCACCTCGCTGAATCATCTCGGCCGTCTACTCCACCACGGCGGTAATGTGCGCCATTAGGCCCGGGGCCGGCCGATGCGTTTCACGACACGGAGAGCGACGTTGTCTGGTCGGCGGAACTCTGGCTCTCAGGGCTGAGTCACGCCACGGTCTGGCAAGCATAATAACCGACAGTAATGAGATATCTTGTCACTGGTCCGCAACAGTGTCCAGACCGTATTATTGCATTATTACTTTCATCCAAAAGGGAATCGATGAAACACATTGTATGTGTTCCAAATGGCAGTGAGTATGCCCTATATAGGACTGGGCTTCTGACCAGGGCCTTGTGGAGACTGATGAAAAGTGGCGTGTTATATAGGGGATATGTTGCCAATTGGAACGCAGCTCAAACCCCAGTTGTTAATGCTTGCGTCACGTTCGTAGATATTGGATAGTTGTTTCTGAGTAGATATTGGATAGTTGGTTCTGAGTGCCATTCGCAACATATCCCCCTTCATCCAGCTGTCACTTACACAGACATATGGTGGGCAGTGGAGTAGATAAAACCAGCCAGAAGGACATATTTCAGTCAGAGGACATTAACCAGAGTCCGGGGGAGAAGGGCTGTGGTGAAGCCGCGTTAAAAGGCAGCTTCACAGTTCACGCTACCGTCTTTTATTTCTCACTGTGCATTTTCTGCACATTTTCTCCCCCAGATTCTTCCGACTGCATCCCTCTCTCTCTCTCCATCCCTCTCTCTCCCTCCCTCTCTCTCTCCTTCGCTCTTTCATTCTCTATTCTCTCTCTATCCAGCAGTCTTAGAACAACAGTCTGCCAACCGTGACCAGCCCCGGGTCAGTCACCCTGGGTTTATTTGTCCACAGCCTGCCCGGTGGAACTGTTTTCACAGTCCATGCCGTCCAAATTGCATAACAGTGCCCTGCTTTCTTATCAGTGCCTGCAAGGCTTCGGTTAAACGAAGGGCGCGACATGGAGAACAGTGTGCTGTTTGGGAGCGTGAATCCTCTCGCCGAGGGAGGAGGGATGACTGCTGCCAGACCGAACACCACGGTGATGAATTCCTCCGTCCGGGGAGAGAGGGGGCTTCTCTGTTCCCTCAGTCCTTCCATGTCATAGTTCAAAATATCTCTCACACACCCTTTGCGATCTAAGACGTAGCTATGTTTCCCAGTTGAGGGAAAAAAGCAAACTCTGTAGTCCCTACTTTCGCGGTCATTGTGTTGTTCGTCTGTCTCGGCCGTCTCGTTCGCGCTTGTCACCTGCTGTGTCGCTTTGCCAGAACTACGATGCTGGTCTGTGGGCGTCGTGGAGATGCGGTCTCTACGGTTACGCAGTGTCACTCTGACGCGTCGCATCCAACCACCGTGGCCTTAAACATCTTATGTTGTGCCCATTGTTGCAACTCAATCTTCATCCTTGACGAGTGTGATGTACAATGCGGTTTTCGTACATCAATCGCTCAGGTCTGAACAGTTCTATTTTAATTGGGCGTAACAAGGCCATCACTGCTCGTCCGGTAGTTAGCTAACGGCTGAAGTTCTTTCTTTTGGAGTGACAGTTATCGCCCAGCCCAAGGCTTCAACCGCTGCAGAAACACGATACGACCGCTGATCACTTGCATGAAATGTATTTTTGTCGTGGTGCCCGATCATATACAGTTCAGAGTAAATGTCAGGGAAAGTTCAACAATGCAGCTGATCCTGTGGCTGTAGTCGGGCTTTCTGGTGATGACGGAAGAGGTTGTGTGAAGAGATCAAATAGAAGACAGGAGGAGCTGGAGGAGGAGCTGGAGGAGGAGCTGGAGGAGGAGCTCGAGGCTGGTGTGGACCGGACCACATGACACCGCACTCCGATTATAGTGGGACACAGTTGGACCGGACACAACTGGGGGAGATGGGGCGCCATGTGGGGTTGGGGTTCGGGGTTCGTGGGCGTGTCTGATGGGAGCGAGCGGAGGAGAAAATTACGGAGGCCTCACAGATAGTGGGATTATTATATCGCTTACCTCACTGTGTGTGTGTGTGCATTGGTGTGTGTGTGTGTGAAGTAATGTTTGAATCCTTCATATATGTTACTGTATTCGTGTGTGTGTTCGCGTGCACACAGCCCGGACAGCAGAAGTGACATTTCCATCTCATCCGACGAAGCGAGCGGCTGTGAGAGGAGCGCGTTGCCGTGGTAACGGCTCATCCCCTCCCTCCTCGGTGGCGGCCGTCTGCTCACGTC
The DNA here is from genome assembly GCA_029465975.1 of Dallia pectoralis. NCBI lineage: Eukaryota > Metazoa > Chordata > Actinopteri > Esociformes > Umbridae > Dallia > Dallia pectoralis. The sequence goes on from CM055736.1 coordinate 17,764,378, forward strand.
TGTGCGAACGGCATTCTCCCGGCCCGCGTTATCTTTGAAGACCGGGGTTAATTTGCCGGGCGCGCGTGCCGAATCCCGAGCTCTTAGGCCCCTCATTCACAATCTCGTCACGATGTCGCCGAGGCTCGGACAAAGAAAACAAACGAAGCGTGGCGTTCCTGTGGCAGAGCTCTCGCGCGTCGTCCGCTTTCACGAGTGAGACTGACCGTCTTAGATGTGCGGGTTAAATCCTGGTGTCAGAAGAAGATTCTGGCCAGTGTTTCCTGAGACATTACGGCCTGCACACACACACACACACACACACACTATCGCTTTCATTTGCTCTCTTACACAAAGACTGATATTTAGAGAGATGATTTGGTGAGAGTCTCTCCTCCCTGAACATACTGACAGGTCTCAGATGGTTCTGAAGGCCGTGGCCCTGAACATAAGCTGGTTAAGTGGTCACAGCTAATCCTCCATCCCTCCCTGAATCTACAAGTCCTGTACGATTAATACACCCTCACAGAGCCTGGTGCCTAGGATGTGTCCCAAGTAGCACACTGCTGGTTATACATACTATTAATACACCCTCACAGAGCCTGGTGCCTAGGATGTGTCCCAAGTAGCACACTGCTGGTTATACATACTATTAATACACCTCACAGAGCCTGGTGCCTAGGATGTGTCCCAAGTAGCACACTGCTGGTTATACATACTATTAATACACCTCACAGAGCCTGGTGCCTAGGATGTGTCCCAAGTAGCACACTGCTGGTTATGCATACTATTAATACACCTCACAGAGCCTGGTGCCTAGGATGTGTCCCAAGTAGCACACTGCTGGTTATACATACTATTAATACACCTCACAGAGCCTGGTGCCTAGGATGTGTCCCAAGTAGCACACTGCTGGTTATACATACTATTAATACACCCTCACAGAGCCTGGTGTCTAGGGTATGTCCACAGTAGCACACTGCTGGTTATACATACTATTAATACACCCTCACAGAGCCTGGTGTCTAGGGTGTGTCCACAGTAGCACACTGCTGGTTATACATACTATTAATACACCCTCACAGAACCTGGTGTCTAGGGTGTGTCCACAGTAGCACACTGCTGGTTATACATACTATTAATACACCCTCACAGAGCCTGGTGTCTAGGGTGTGTCCACAGTAGCACACTGCTGGTTATACATGGTGCACTCCTTTGAACTGGAGCCTTGTAGCAGGACACTACCCTGATGAGATGGAGGAGCGTTGTTATGGTTCCCAGTATCGTAGGAACCGTAACCGGGATAGATCCCCGGCGTCGCCGTACCAACACGCTTCTGACTCGGCATAGATGGTCTGTGACGGGAGATCTCATACAGGCGTGAGAATCCAGCGATTCAATGAACAATCTCATCGATCGGAGAGGTCTTCTACTCTAAGGGAGATGGCATGAAGTCACAATATAGTTCTATGTGCGTGTGTGTGTGAGAGTAAATCTGAGCATGTCCCAACCCAGTGCCACTACATCCATCAACATATACCCCTTAAGGATTTTCTCTGGCTACCCTCTGGTCCGTGGTGGTTGAGATAAAGCACCCGGTCTGATTGTAGCGATGGAGACAGAGTGGGGAAGCCGTCTGGGAGGCATCTGCTAGAGGATTGATGATGATCTGAACACCCATTGGAGGGAATTATGGGTCCTCTCAGAAGGTCAGTGTCGTCGTTGAGGATGACGCAGCAGCTATCGTTTTCTGTTACGCACCTGACGGATGGCCGTGTTGGGTGAGGACGCAATGTAGCGGTGAAATGGTGTGTGCGTATGTGTCTCTGTGTGTGTTTGTGTGTTTGTGTGCATTTATTCATTCAAAGACAATGTCACAACATTGCAAGTGTCTGAAACATGAGCCGCAGTTTTACCAGCTCACCGTTGATCAATGAGACACGCTTCACCGCAAAACAGAATGCTCGAGTTTGCAAGGCAAGGACTGATGGGAGGAAGTGTGTATTCATGTTTACAGCTGAAACAAAGCAGACGCACTGGAATAAATAGAAATTCACATAATCAAAAATATACAAAATAAAACAATATAGCTACATATACAAATATACATAAGAAAACCACTCCGGAAACAGCAGCCCTGTGACTCCGTTTCAGCAGAGATTAAACTGTACATTTGCTCTTGCCGGTCATTTTGTGCAATGTTTAATTCTGCTGTAATTATTATTGAATTTATATATGAGTGATTGCATCTATTCTCTCTCCATATTTCAGTTAGCTCACCATCTCAGCCTGGAGCCCCGAAAACAGGCACAGCCGCATCAAGGAATTTCTGTCGTGTCGTTTTTTTTTTATTGAATGAAGAGAAAATATCTCTGCCGTTACTTCACAGGCTTGTTTAACTGTTCTTCTTTCTGCGCTCCTTAAAACCAGGTTTACGTTGCTGTGATGACGTTCCTAAAGAGTCCTGTTCTCCACAAGCATTTAGAACCACATCTCAATGTCACCCCACACTTTCGTTTTTCCCGCGCCTCACTACTCAAATGGGGTTGAGGGGTTGAGGAAGTGCTAGCGCGCCCCACTGTTACCAGGGGAAATGGCTATATGAGGTTTCCCAGAATTCATTTTCTGCTTGAGCGGGGCAAGCACCAGAGGGATATGTGTTAGCATTGGACTATAGGGGAGACATTCGTACAGGGCGCTGCCTATCTTGTCCATTTCTATTTGGTTCCCATCCAATCACAATGGCCAGCATCCCTCCAAAACAGGCCCCCCTGCGGCTCAGCGTGAGAAGGACTGTCAGTGTGTTTGTGTGCAGGCCGGTGAAGTGAATCAATTTGACTGATTCTCCGTTCGGCTAAAGAACTAAATGTGTGATCAAGGATTTTTATTTAGAATATAACAGTATAGCTGTAGAAACATTTCGAATTGTAGCTTCGATTGCTGAAATAGTGTTCAGTGTGTTTGACCACATTTATGCACCAAAGAAAATACATGTAGGTGCACACGTGTTCCCTATAAAAAGGTCAGCGTGCGTGTGTGTGTGTGTGTGCGTGTGCTCAGATCTAGCATTGTTAGATATGCTCCTTTGCTTTACATTCCAACTCTAAAGAGAAGGGGACTGGTCAATGGCTCTTCCCGTCTCTCTTTCCATTTCTCTCTCTCTTTCTGTGTCTGTTGGTCTCTCTTTCCATTTCTCTCTCTCTTTCTGTGTCTGTTGGTCTCTCTTTCCATTTCTCTCTCTCTTTCTGTGTCTGTTGGTCTCTCTTTCCATTTCTCTCTGTCTTTCTGTGTCTGTTGGTCTCTCTTTCCATTTCTCTCTCTCTCTTTCTGTATCTGTTGGCCTCTGTTTCCATTTCTCTCTCTTTCTGTGTCTGTTGGTCTCTCTTTCCATTTCTCTCTGTCTTTCTGTGTCTGTCGGTCGGTCTTTCTCTTTCCCGCCTTCTCTATATTTGCTTGTGAACATTTAATAGAAGTGCAAATGTGGCAATGTGTTAATCTACGATATTTACATTTTCAGCGAGATTTACCTACCAAATCCTGTCCGCGTCCTGCCTCCCTTGGATGTCTGGAGAATAATCTGTTTTCAAGTGTTTTAAAAGTACCGCTTTTGATTGTACTGCTGGCAAGATTGTGTAGGATTTTCCCTTTTTTAAACCCTCCCCCCACATGCTTGTTTCTGTTACTTCATGATCATCAGTGTGTTCAGACCATATAGAGAGATGCAGCCAACTGTTCAGTGCCCTTGGATTGGAAGGAGCGCAGACAATTGATGAAAACTTAGAAGAGAAACGCATTTCTGTTTGTTCACAAGTGTGCACATAATTAGCATACATCAACATATTTTCTCTCAATCCACAATTCCCCTGATTTACAACCGACTGTTGTGTGTGTATATATATATATATATATAATATGTATATTTATAACTACATAGGTCATGCTACACAGATCTAGTTGGAGGTGCAATCGAGCGAGACATTTGATTGGTCGGACTTAGTTCCAGGCGCCACTTGATTTACAGCAGGTTCCCACCTCTATTAGGATTTATTATTAGGGTTTCTTGTACCCTAGACGTCCCCTGGGGGCATCGCGTTTTTGGCTTCACTGTAGTCTTTGATAGAGCAGTGTAATAAACTGAAAGAGTCCCAGCTGATTGGCTACCCGACGCACTGGCCAATATTCCACCTTTCTCCCGCACTGATAAAAGTTCTTTACTCAAAGTCTGAGTGGCTGAAAGTGATTCAAATGAGAATAAATTAACATTGAAACAGCTTTTCTCATGAAAAGTAGGCTGTACGTTTTTTATTCGCCGACCCTCATTTTCAAAGTGACAAACCATGACAGGGATAAAAACGTTTTTGCAAGTATACTGTTTTCCTATCATCCTTTTTTATTAACGTCACAGACTTCAGTGTATTATTAATGTATTATAAATGACCGACATCTCCTGCGACCCAGACTTTTAACTGTTGTGAATACATGTATAGATGTTTATCAGCTTGACATCGACATTGGCTATCAGATAATGTGTTGACATGGGGTATAATTCAAAAATAGAATGAATGTGTACTCACTTCTGCAAGTCACTTAATTAGAGATACATGACCAAATATATCTCCGTTTGGGACGCCTGAGATGTATCGATGCTCACAGTCTAATCAGTTGATACACTTTAAGGTAACTCTCGTGTGTTTGTTTCTGTCTCCGGTTCAGAATCGGTGAAGGGCATCCCTCTGCCTGGCAGCGTGAACGGAGGTGCATCAGTGCCAACCAGCCTCAGTGGGCAGCAGCAGGCCTCTGCCATCCCCTCCCCGACCACCGGCAAGTCCTGGCGTAGCAAGTCTATGAACATGAAGCACAGTGCCACCTCCTCCATGCTCTCTGTCTCCTCCTCATCCTCCCGGACTCCACCTCCTGCCTCCGACCGCCTACGCCCCCCCATGACGGAGGTGTCCAAGTCGTGCTCGGTTGCCGGTGGCGTCGGCGCCCCCCAGAGGTCGATGCTGGACAAGTTCCGGATGATCAACCCTCGCTCCGCCTCGCGGTCGGTTGCCGAGATGGCCTTGCAGGAGGAGGACGACATGTCGGAGTGCAGCGAGGAAGCGGTAACCGTGACAACCGCAATGCCATCCGCGTGCAGCGTGAGCGGCGCCAAGCAGCTAGCCAAGACGTCCTCGCCGCCCTCCCTGGCTGCGGCCAACAAGAGCCCCGTGAAGGGTTTGTCGCCCTCTGGTGGAGGCAATAAGTCCCTGCCCCAGCCAAAAGACAAGGAGGACAAGAGCCGGGGCAGAGGGACCAAGGCCACCACGCCGCCCAAAGAGGAACAACGAGAACCCTCGATGGATCCGTCCAAAAAGATCTCCAAGATCGCCAGCCTCATCCCCAAGGGGGGCAAGCCAGCCGCGGGAAAAAAGGACAGCGCCGTACCTCCCGCCTCCACCGGCATCCCAAAGCCTGGGCTCAAGGCCCCCTCTGCCACAGGGAAGCCGACGCCCAGCCAACCCCAGACCCAGACACCCCAGGTGGGTTGCACTGGAGGCAGGGAGGTGGACACAGGCAAGGTGGTCAAAGGGGGCCCGGGGGGTTATTACATACAGCAACGTTCCCTCGGGGTCCCAGAGGGGCGAAGGAGCAGCATGGTATCGTCCACCAGCACCTCAGCCTTGTCCCAGCCTCCGGGGATTCTGGGAAACGGGGCAGTGCAGCTTCCGCAGCAGCAGCAGCACAACCACCCCAATACAGCCACTGTAGCACCGTTCATGTACAGGTGAGTGTGTCTGTGTCTGTGTCTGTGTGTGTGTGTGTGTGTGTCTGTGTCTGTGTGTCTGTGTCTGTGTGTCTGTGTCTGTGTGTCTGTGTCTGTGTGTGTGTGTGTGACTATAACTATAGGGACTGTGTCGAGTAGTCTGTCAAGTCTTAATTATCGGTATGCTCGTTATCAACGAAGCGTTCCTTTTTTTTAATCAGCTCGCTACTTCAGACCACTGGTTCGAGCCAATCAAGGTGAGTACCCTGATCTGCCAGACTTCTCTTCAACACAGTTGGAGGATGTTGACGTTAAATAGACAGATACATATTCATGTGGCAGTTCTCCTGTCAAACAAGCTCAGAGTCTTTCACCTCAGCAGGCTGCCACAATGACAGCTCGTCTTCCTCCCCCGGGTACCTGGCTGGTACCTAGTCCTGCGTTGCCCCACAGGCCTTCTTCTGCGCCTGTGATGTCTGACCTGTCTATCATGGGGATTTCTATTTAGGAAATGTGTCTCGTTTGCCCGTCTGATGTGTGTGAAGCAGAGTCTCGTGGCGTAAAGTGCTCTTAAAACACCGCCTGCCTCTCCAGGACCTCACATCCCATTGATTGTCTTGACGACCCATCTGGAACAGGTGTCTTGGCAACAGGAGGCTCTTCTGCCAAGGCTGGATATAATATATCCCCAGTCACACTCATTTTAACTCTTTTATTTCAGTCCACAAACATTCAGTTGCGATTCAAACATTTACAAACATTGCTACTGCTATGTTTGGTGCTTTGACTCCTCCCTGCACACATCTTTGACTCCTCCCTGCACACATATTTGACTCCTCCCTGCACGTGCTGCCAGCCTGTTCCGATGCTTAAGCACACGGTGAGCGGTTGAATAGATGCGCCTTTCGGCATGTCAAAAAATCCCAAAATAATTAAACGTCTGCCGCCATCAAAGCTCATTTCCCACCTTTCAATCTGCGTCATGTGTGGAGGCTGCCAGTGACTGGCTTTGTGATGTCGCAGTCTGTGTGTGTCGGCTGTCGTTTTAATGACGCCTGTCCCTTGGACACATATTTCTAGTTGTGCTGAAGGCAGATGAATGGCGACAGACAGTGTGGGAGAGCTTTTGTCCTTCGAGGGAGATGGGGGGGGAGGAATGAGACGGAGGGAGTGTATGAGAGAGAGAGACAGAGAGAGCGAGCGAGAGAGAGACAGACAGAAGGCAGAGAAGGTAAAGAGATCCCATTAATGTCTCCCGAGGATCTCTCCGTGGTTCCCAGAAAGCTCTCTGGCACGGCACAACCGCTCTCTGTGCTGCTGATACGTCGTTGACTTTGGCCCTCCTAATCCATCCAATTAACCAGGTCATCCTGCCCCTCAAAGGAATCCCTGATTACGATTGGTGGACAGATGTTGTTGTTCTCAAACTTGCATTCCACTAAATCGCAGCCGAGCATATCACGAAATACACTGCAGAACCACGTCACTCGAAAAGCACTTTTTTCATTCTCCGACCCAAGCTTTGTTACGTATGTGATATTGTAATCATGCTCGGCCCAGGTCAGCTAGTTAACCTTTATCGAAAGGAACAGAAATCTGTACCGGTAAACCTCAGATTGACAGTTTTAGCTGATAGGAGCGCTTGACCACTTGCGCCAACATTTTTCCGCCATCTTTCAATTCCCGACTTGGTCATTTCCAGGTCATTTCCAGTGTCCATGTCCTCCGTGCGTATTCCTCCACAGCCTGAAGGAGAGGAGCTGTCTGCCTCCTCACACTAAGGGGAGAGGCCTCCCACTGTGTCACAATTTGCCATAATTTTAAGGCCAATTAGGTGTCTTCTCCTGTGCCACAGCGGAGAACACAGTTCGCTTTTGATTACAGTCCTGCCCCCTCCCCCATATTCAGAGAGATGATTGTGTGTCGCTGCCACGGAACCGTAGGACTATTCTGACTTCTTTCTTTGACCCCGATCGACCCGCAGATTGCCAGGGCTTTGTTTTGTTGTCTGTACATTTCTCACAGCATCTAACAGCTGTTCGTTCTGAGACGATTTTCATTCCTCGCAATATGACAAACCGTTGAAAAGCAACACCTGAGGTTCGTGAAGAATGAAAAGTTCACACACTGGTTGGGAATTAACATCCCATCATGCTTTGGGTCATGTATAAAAATGCTGAACAAGCCCTTATGGCTTTTATTTTTGCTTACCAACGCTAAAAGAAAATGCTGTACCTTTGAATGAGGGGTGAATGTGGTGGGCACATTTTGCCATGATAAAGACTGTTCAAGTTTCTGATGTTTCACAGCATACCTCTACTGCCTCAGGCGTCAGATCTCGACCCAATCTAAAGAGGGATTCTAAGTAAAGCCTGAAATAGCATTTTGAAATAGCATTGTGGTGTTGTCAGTAAGAATGCTAAGAACAGATTGGTCTCGGGGCGTACCGGTCACAAGAAATATATATTTAAATGGAAATTGGCTGTGTTTTTTATGTTGTTTATTCGTTATGTATTTAAGTGTAAGTCAGTAACATAATTTTAGGCGTTATGTCATTTTGGCAGTTACTCTCAGAAATAATGTTAATTTTATTTTAACACTAACCTATACATTTACAACTAAACAGTTGCCAGCTGCATTTCTTCCCCCAGTGTCATATAAACAATTTATTTACTCGTTCCTCAATTCATTGCAGATTGTCAATTTGCAGCCACAGTTCTGTCTCTCCCTCTCTCTCTCCCTCTCCCTCTCTCTCTCCCTCTCCCTCTCTCACTCTCTCCCTCTCTCTCTCTCTCTCTCTCTCTCCCTCTCCCTCTCATCTCTCTCTTTCTGCCTCTCTCTGTCTCTTTTTCTCTCTTTCTCTCTCTATCTCTCTGCACGATTCTATGGAGCTAGAACTAGTTTGTGTGAGGTGAATGTTGGAGACCACATTTCACAGTGCTGAATTCCTGGCTGATTCTGCATAACTCGGCGCCTTGGATGGCAGGTTATCTCAGGCGGCGCAGGTGGCTGTGGGCTGAGGGAAAGCTTCATTCTAGGTGTTTGAATGAGGGACACATATCTAGCTGTCAGGACTTCTGCCTGTGTCCCACACATCTCTGTTGAGTTCTGGCAAACGTCCACTCAATTTCAAACAACGTTCTATTCTCGGTTGTGGTAAACTCATTTGGATCGGGGCTCATGAAGAACCGCTGTTGGAAGTAACATAATTGCACTGTGAAGTGGTGGTACATTGTATGGTTTGTCATTGGTTTGGTAGTTCCTGGTTGCTTTGAACTCTGTATGCTAATTGGCTGACCGTCACGGTATATAATAATGTGTTACACGGGTGTGACATCACAGCACAGCTTCCTGCTCCAACTGCGTTGATAACAGCCTGCTGGGGTGGGTGGAGGAGCCTGAGCTAGTTTGACAGGAAGCTCTGATATGAATACGTATTTGTCCATTTGGATCTCGGCGGTCTGTGGTATATTGCCGATAGACCTCGGCTAAGCCTGACAGCAGCTCCTAGTCATGATATATCGGCCTGAAGCCGTTCCAAATGCTTTAATTATACCGTATGATTAATTAAACCAATAAGGCATGAGGGGGGGGTAAAGTTTTTCGAACCATATTTCCTGGATACCGAACGTAGCCCGGGCATATTTGACACGTGTACGAACACATGTACTAAACGTACCGGTCCAAACAGAGTGAGTGTAAAGGTGAATGTGTCCACATGACCCCTAGATGACCCCCGCTCTCGTGTGTGTCTCTCAGGACGTACTCTGAGAACGACTGCTCCATGGTGACCCCCGTGGACCGATGCCTCAGCCCCACCAAGGGAGACCTGGTCTACAGCAAGACCGCCAAGCAGTGCCTGGAAGAGATCTCAGGTAGGCTGTGTCCTAACACAGTGCACGTCTCTATTTACATTTGTCTACCTACCCATTGTGTGTTTGTGTGTGTGTGTGTGTGTTGGAGGTAGTGAGTGGCTAGTGTGTGTGTGTGTGTGTTGGAAGTAGCAAGATGCGTGTGTGTGTTTGTGTGTGTGTGTGTGTGTTGGAGGTAGTGAGTGGCTAGTGTGTGTGTGGGTGTGTGTGTGTATGTTGGAAGTAGCAAGATGCTTGTCTGTGATTGTGTGTGTTGGAGGTTGTGAGAGGTGGTCCCCTGATCGCAGCCTGACATGCCCACGGGAAAAGGTCGGGAGTGACAGGCGGACGCGGGGAGCATCTGTGGCCCATTGTTAACACTGCCTCTCGCCGTTACCATTGGTTACTCCCCGGTGCAGAGTGTCATGCTCCAGCCGGGTGTCTGTGACTGCTTGTCAGGAGAGACGGATGCCTGAGGCTGCAGGAGGCATAAAGAGGCACAACCTGTTACGTCTGGAAGCTAGGCTGGGCTGAAGCTCGGATAGGTGTTTTGTCTGGGCGGTGGGCAGTATCACTGGTTGGTGTTTTGTCTGGGCGGTGGGCAGTATCTCAGGTTGGTGTTTTGTCTGGGCGGTGGGCAGTATCACTGGTTGGTGTTTTGTCTGGGCGGTGGGCAGTATCTCAGGTTGGTGTTTTGTCTGGGCGGTGGGCAGTATCTCAGGTTGGTGTTTTGTCTGGGCGGTGGGCAGTATCTCAGGTTGGTGTTTTGTCTGGGCGGTGGGCAGTATCTCAGGTTGGTGTTTTGTCTGGGCAGTGGGCAGTATCTCAGGTTGGTGTTTTGTCTGGGCGTTGGGCAGTATCACTGGTTGGTGTTTTGTCTGGGCGGTGGGCAGTATCTCAGGTTGGTGTTTTGTCTGGGCGGTGGGCAGTATCTCAGGTTGGTGTTTTGTCTGGGCGTTGGGCAGTATCTCAGGTTGGTGTTTTGTCTGGGCGGTGGGCAGTATCTCAGGTTGGTGTTTTGTCTGGGCGGTGGGCAGTATCTCAGGTTGGTGTTTTGTCTGGGCGGTGGGCAGTATCTCAGGTTGGTGTTTTGTCTGGGCGGTGGGCAGTATCTCAGGTTGGTGTTTTGTCTGGGCGGTGGGCAGTATCTCAGGTTGGTGTTTTGTCTGGGCGGTGGGCAGTATCTCAGGTTGGTGTTTTGTCTGGGCGGTGGGCAGTATCTCAGGTTGGTGTTTTGTCTGGGCGGTGGGCAGTATCTCAGGTTGGTGTTTTGTCTGGGCGGTGGGCAGTATCTCAGGTTGGTGTTTTGTCTGGGCGGTGGGCAGTATCTCAGGTTGGTGTTTTGTCTGGGCGGTGGGCTGTATCTCAGGTTGGTGTTTTGTCTGGGCGGTGGGCAGTATCTCAGGTTGGTGTTTTGTCTGGGCGGTGGGCAGTATTCCAGACTTATTTAAATACTGAGGAAATGTTACATGGATTGTTGCAATACCGCTTGGAAAATGTGGTGCAAATCAGATTTCTGTTGCTGCAGTGTTTGCAAATATGGAACTGAGAATATGTACTAAAGGTCTTTTGGTATAGAGAAAAAAATTCCCCCCAAAATATTGTGTGTCTTCACAATTTTTTTTTAAACAGAAGATCTGTTATTTCTTAACATCTATGCCTTAGCGAAGCTACACCCAAAGTGAAATGAACTCCCAAATCTATTCACTCAATTTAAATGTAAGCTATAATTTATTCTTGTTTATTTGTTTATTTCTTGAAAATGTGTTTTTCTTGCCAGAAGGTAAGACTGCAAATATTTGTTACACCGCGTAGCTGAAGAATCAACGTTGTCCAATTCTGTACGAGGCAAAAATGTAATAATTGGTTTTGCAGATGGCTTTAGATTTGTGAAGTCCATTTCTGTCAATGGCAGATCACACCAAATTAGATTCAGAACATTTACCAAATGGTACCAGGTACCAGCTGTTTGGCCCCGCTATCAGAACTACAGCCTGTAACAATGAGGACATTTTGCATCTCCATAGTCAGCTGGAATGTAGTTTGTCCCAGCCTCTGTTACCTGGGGGGGGGTTCTGCATCTTGGACATATCGAGGGGGTTGATCGTTAATGGTGTGTGTCTGTGTGGGTGGGTGGATGTGTGCTTGTGTGTGTGTGTGTTTGTACTGTTGGGTGTGTAGACACACACACACACACAACATGGCAGTGAGTGCTGAAGCTGTTGGCCGCGATGAGCCAGCTCTACTCTTTAGCTCGTTAACCCAAACGTTTAATTGGCTTTTGCAGCCATGCAGCTATCAGGAACTCACAGGTGTGCTGTCCAAATCACTCCTAATCACACCGTATTATTTTATCAAGAAAACGGAGAGAAAGAGAGGCAGCTGGTAACACACCAGTTAATCATTTGGCTGTCGTTAATTTCCACACACACACACACACACATATATACAAACACACACTCCAGAAGTACTCTGTGACTTGTAGGGAGGCGTTTCCATAACCGACGTGTGGCTGGACGTGGATTCTGACTCGGTTGGTCGATAGTAGTCTCAGCAAAGGCTGCTACTGCAGCAGGGGAGGGAAACTGGTTAGACGAGAGAAACAGAGAGAGAGAGAGAGGTAGAAAGAGGAGGAGAAGAAACATAGGAAAGGGGAGGGTAACGGAGAGAGAGAACAAGAGAGAGAGAGAGTGTGTGTGCGAGAGGTAGGATGGAATTGCAGGCTGAATGCTGAAACGAACAGACGGACCTCGAGCGGAGGGACTGAGCGCTGGTTGCAGCTCCGGAGTGAGGAGACTGAATGAAGCAGACGCTCCTCGTGGTGATTAACAGGAGAACAGAGGGCAGACGGGAATGAAAAGGCTCCCCTCTGCTCCTATTAGGGGAAGAGGAGGAGAGGAGAATGAGAGAGTGAGGGGGAAAAGGAGAGTGTTGGTGTGATTCAGCAGCGGAGAGAGCAGACAGAAAATGTGAAAGAGCGCACGCTCACGTGAGTACAAGGGAGAGATAACATCGCATCCATCCAGAACCCTTGTCGCCCTTCGCGGCCGTGAAGAAAAGGAAGGTGAGGAAGAGGAAGGTGAAGGAGGGTCCGGCGTTTGCGGCTTCGGTTGGCGGACGAGTGACACCATGGCCGTGGGTGTGTGTTGGCCGGAGGGTGGACTGTTCTGTGTGTGAGGTGGTGGTGGGGGTGGGGGTGTTTCAGCCATGTGCCTGAGATGAAGCCTGGTACCGGAGTAACGGCTGGACACCGGGTCACCTGAGGCTCGTAACACTCCAAGAAAGGAGTCTTCACCCGTTCCTTCCATACGCCCCTATTTCGCTAAACGGCAACCGTTTGCCAGGATGTGAACCGGGAAGGACCGTCCCAGACCATCAGACGGACAGAGAGGGAACAAGGGAGGAGGTGAACATGAAGAGAGGAGCTGAGTTCTCTGTGTACCAGGGTGGCAGCCCCACTCGCCGACCCACCCAGCACCTCCCCGACAACCTGAACCTCCGGAAGCAACGCTCCCTCACCAACCTGACGCTGCAGAGCGAGGGGGAGCAGTGCGTGTACTCCTTCGAGCTGGACGACCCGCCGGCTCCCTCCAAGTCCTCTTCGTCGTTGTCGTCTTCGCCAGCACGAGGATCCGGGCCCAGGAAGGTGTCTGCCAGGGATAGTGTGGGCGTGAGAAGCGTCCGGGCGCGCTCCCTGTCACTCTCCCTGACCAAGGTTCTCTCCCAGTCGGAGCACTCCCTGATCCCCGTCCCCTGGAGGTGCACAGCGGGCGGGAGGGCAGCGGCGGGCGGGCATCTACGAGCGCCACGGGAGGCGCCGCGGGAGACCCCGTGTGGGGATCTGGAAAAGCCCAGAGAGGACGGCACTGATGAGGAAAGCAGCGGGCGTTCGGACGATGAATTGGGCACCAGGGGCGGAGGCCAGGCTGGCAGGGGGAGGGACACGGGCTACTGGGCGGAGGAGGAGGAGGCGGAGGGGGGCGCTCGCGAGGGCACGGCTCACCTGGACAAGGAGGTGATCCTCACCATGCTGGGTGACCTGGAGCAGGTGCTACACACACACACACAGAGTAAGTCTCACACACACACACAGATACACAGATACACAGAGTAAGTCTCACACACACACACACACAGATACACAGAGTAAGTCTCACACACACACACGCCATAAGTCACATGCACAAACACTCACACAGACACAGAGTAAGTCACACACACACACACAGATACACAGATACACAGATACACAAAGTAAGTCTCACACACACACACACACACACACACAGATACACAGAGTAAGTCTCACGCACAGATACACACAGACACAGAATATGTCTCACACACACACACAGACACACGCCCTAAGTCACCCACCCACACGCACAGTCACAATCACCCCAAACCATACGCCCCATTAGTTTCACACACACACACCATAAATCACAGTTACACACACACGTCGTAGGTGTCACATGACATATCTGGGCGTATGGGGGCGTGGTCTCCATCCGTATTTGTGTTCTGAGGCCGTTTTGCTATTGTGCTATCACTTTATTCACTGCTAGCAATAGCTCATAATACACATATAAAGCCAGGACCCAAATTCCAGCACAGCCGCAGCAATGAGTCCCGGAGCTCCCGCCCTGGCAGGGACTGAAACGGAGACCAATCCGTTCATACTCCGCTATTCCTGTCGGTGTGTCTAGTCTGGTATTTACTACACGAGCTTAAGCCCATTTCCACACGAAGTTGCTGTGAAAGTGCACAGCACGTATAACGCAGCAGCGCAGCTCAGGGTTTATCTTTTGGGAGAAATGTGTTTGCTTTTACAAGCTGCTCTTAGTGGAGCTGCCGGTTTTCTCACAATCCAGCTGCGTGAGGAAATCAGCTGTGAGCGCCAGGACCTCTCAGAGACCTCTATGGTCTTCCTCACGCCCAGGTGTCTGGTTCTGCAGTTCTGAGTGTTGACCCGGGCTACCTAACACGGGCGATTCTGTGCGACGGGGAAGATGTGAGTCTAAATGCTTTGAGCTGACAATGCCCTGTGATCAGAACGTTCAGTGATCAGAACGTTTGAGTGAAGCTTGCTGAGCCCCTGTGTTTTTTTGGGGGGGTTGGTCAGATGGTGTTAGCCGATCTCATTGGGGTGAGTGGAGCTCGTTCCCAGAGACATGGGGGCTTGAGTAAAAGCAAACATGCATTATTGAAGAGACTGACAAAGATTCTAGGGAGAGACTAAACCTGTGGCTTGGCTGGGTGCTGGGCTTTATGTGTGTGTGTGTGTGGATGCGTGTGTGTGTGTGAATGTGTGTATGTGTGTGTGAGGAGGGGAGGATGCGGAGGACACTGCTTTATGATGCTGTCACAGCGCTCCAGTATGATTGTTCGGCTCAACAGACACTTGAGATGGCGAGGCATCTGGCGCCTCCTGTGTTCTGCCGTCAAGTGGTGTTTCTAGCGATATTTCCCCTGTCACAAGCACTCCGGGACGTGCCCTGGCGTTCAAGCCGTTCACCGTGCACGCGCTTGTTTTCTGTGTGTAATACACATTATCGTCGTCTGTTTTTGATTGTCTGGGGAGGGGCAGTGATTTTACCCTGGTGGACCAATGCTTTGCTCAGTAGGTGACCACTGCATTACAGCCTGGTTAATCCTTCCCGCACCTAGCCTGCTGCGCTAGCCCACTGCTTTAGTCCCTGCATTAGTGCACTTCTTAAGACCAGCATCCATGAAACGACCGTACTGGAGTGTAGGGAGTAGGGTACCAGTTGGGACACGATCCTCCGTGTTCTGCTGTGTCCGTCTTCGATCTCAACACGGACGGTGTGATGTAGGTGGGCAGATGACCCACACTGACGTGTTTTGGCCGTTCTGTCTCTTCACTTGTTCTCTCCGCCCCCCTGTGAAAATAATGGAAGGAGGATGAATGGTTTTAGACGTGGGTAGGCAAATATCTATTGTTTTTATTTTGATTATTTTCTCTCTCTCTTCTTGTCTCTCTCTCTCTCTTCCCCTCCCTCTCTCTTGCTCTCTCCAGCGGTCCTTTCAGATATGGGTGTGACATATCAGTCAAATTAAAGGGCTGTAAAGCCCCTGTCCAGATTGTTACTGTTTTATTGTCTGGAGCCATAGATGCCGTAGAGGGGCATTGATTGGCCACTTCGTTGCTCAGGGCGATGGTGGACCTGGTCCCTCAGATCTTAACCGCCTCCATGAAAGGCCTGAATGGGACAGGAAGTCAAATACTATGTAATTGCCACTTTACATCAGACACCTATTGAGTTATTGAGCCAGACACATGTCTATGGCCTCTGGGGTTTGGGTAAAATAGACTGCCTGTGTGCGTGCGTGCGTGCGTGCGTGCGTGCGTGCGTGCGTGCGTGCGGGGGCGTGCGTGCGGGCGGGCGTGCGTGCACACATGTGTTGTCTTCTTGACAGAGACTGTGTTAACGTTGTGTTAGATACCTCTCAACAGTTGTTGCCAAAACCATGTCGGCCTGAAGGCGACTGATCGACTCTGGGTTAACTACTGTGTCTTGGTAGCACTGGGTTAACTACTGTGTCTTGGTAGCACTGGGTTAAATACATGCATGTGGCTGGGTGCTTTAAAACACTGGGCAAACGTTCTGTCTACATAGTGTGTTGTTGTGACCTGCCAGACAATTATAATTTAAATAATTTCACTCATGTATGAGTAATTTTGTTCACAAAATATTTTTTGTGTGGTAAAAATGTTTAGGTTGAGGGACGGATAAACATCTCCATTCTGTACATTAGTGAGTAAAATATTACAAAGTAATGTACAGACCTGGGCTATTTTTCCTGCTTACAGTTTACCTCAGTATACAAACAACCGCAATCGCAAACGTAGACTTGCGCTTTTTCATTTATATGCACTTGGTTAATTAATAAATGGTCTCTACTTCCATTAGTTATAAGTCTACATAAACAGGACAAATGCCTTGGTAGGGTCTGTAGCAACCAAAACACAAGAAAGCATAATCACTAATATTTCTTGTCAATAGAAACTGACCTGCATAATTTTTACTAGTAAAAAGGTGTTATTTTGTGTTCTTGTTAAGCATATACATTAAAATACCTGTGAAATTTGCAAATGAGAATGACACAAGAAAGAAAATGTTGCCACGTTGCAGATTTCAATTATTGTCGTCATTTTCTAAAGCTATACACATCCATCACACTTAGCCTTTTTTGTTGGCACGGTTGTGGCGTTCAGGGAAACTTTATAATTAACACTGACACTGTAATTCCCTTAATTAATGCGAGCGCTGGCCTCGACCGTGAAGCTTCTTCGCGGAACCAGTATGGTGTTTTTAGGCCCATGCAACTGGAAACTGTGGCAACTGGCACCCATTATGGGACTTTTACACCTCATGTTAATTACCAGCTAATGGTGTCCACTGACAGTGGCAATGACGGGTGGAGCGTAGCCAGGCCAAACAGACTAGACGTGCAGATGTATGGGTCCCCGCCTGTGCACTGCAGTATATATCCCTGGTTCTGTGCAGACACTGAAGAGTTCTGGAGCTGTTGTTCGACCACTGTGGCCACTTCAGCCAGAAGAGGACTGGACACCCCTCAGAGCCGGGTTCCTCTCTAGGTTTCTTCCTAAATTTCGGGTGGATGTTTCCCAAGGCAGCCTGGGAAAGGGTTCCTGGAGACAGGCAATACTCACACCCTGGAACCACTGCCGTTCCACAGCCTCTGGTCAGTCAATGAAATATTGGCTCCAGAGACTGGATCTGTTACCGACCCTCAGTGAGTTTTGTGTGCAGCCATTCTTTTGGTGTGTCAGCAAAGTCACAAATCCACCTCCAATGACCATTTAAAAGAGCAGCTCAGCTCCACAAGTTTGATATCTGTGAGCTGCTGACTCAGACCTCAGTTGGATGGGATTAACACACACACACACACACACACACAATCCAATCAGGTACCTGGCGGGTAAACGGTACAGTGATATAGACGAATCTTACAGTTGTCCAGGAAATGCAAGACATGTCAGGACAGACATCACAGTGAAAAACGGATGCATTACAGTGAAAAACGGATGAGGTAGAACTGCAATAAATATCACCACACGTGAGGACTACTTTCCTAATGGCTACTTTATAAAGTCAGATATAGGTACGGTTGTTAGCATCTAAAACCCTGTATGAAATGCAATATCGATGCACTGCATAAAATCACATGAATTGATGAAAGCTGAACGGGCAACTCAGGGCAGATCCAGGGCGAAGGGTAGACTTATTCATAAGGCGAAGATTGAAATCGTATCTGACAGTCCGCTGTTGAGGCAAAATGTAGGTTTTATCCCACGGATGGAGAAAGCAGTGCAATGGCAGGACGCCGCGAGGTTTGAATGTAGACATGTCAGATTTCAAAGATTACATGTTCTGTTGACGATTGGATTCTGACAGCTCACTCTGGTTCCCGATTAGGCGCCAGAGAAATTCGATCGGATACTGACATGTTGGGAGTCCGAGAAATTTGATTGGATACTGACAGCTGACACTGGTTCATGATCGGGCATCAGAGAGTGTTGATTGGATACTGACAGCTAACACTGGTTCATGATTGGGCATCAGAGAGCGTTGATTGGATACTGACAGCTGACACTGGTTCATGATTGGGCATCAGAGAGCGTTGATTGGATACTGACAGCTGACACTGGTTCATGATTGGGCATCAGAGAGCGTTGATTGGATACTGACAGCTGACACTGGTTCATGGATGGGCATCAGAGAGCGTTGATTGGATACTGACAGCTGACACTGGTTCATGATTGGGCATCAGAGAGCGTTGATTGGATACTGACAGCTGACACTGGTTCATGGATGGGCATCAGAGAGCGTTGATTGGATACTGACAGCTGACACTGGTTCATGGATGGGCATCAGAGAGCGTTGATTGGATACTGACAGCTGACACTGGTTCATGATTGGGCACCAGAGAGCATCAGGGCCACACATTTGGTCCTGACGTCGGTGAGGCTGATTGGTGGCAGGTGGCTCTTGTTTAGTTTCACTGGTGTGCAAACGGGTTGTTGAAAGTAAAGCTGATCCTAGAACTGCACTCGCGGAATACTTCTACCCCCCCCCCCCATGCGTGATTCCACCCTAGAATAAAACCTGTTCTGTTCATTACAGGGGAAGACCCCGAGGCGAGACGTATGCGGACCGTGAAGAACATTGCAGATCTGCGGCAGAACCTGGAGGAGACCATGTCCAGTCTGCGGGGAACACAAATCAGCCACAGGTGAGAACGGAGAAATCCCCAAAGAGGGGGGTTCAGTATAGTGGGGTGTGTTGGGCTACTGGGAAATATCACCACATGTACAGCGTACGCTACAGTCCTCTGTTGAGACGTGTTTGCAGGCCTTTCTATGCCTGGTTACATGTAGATACAGGGGCGATGGATAGAAGAGAATGTCTGGATGTTTGCGGAAAGATATGTAGCCCGGGTTCGAATCCATGCCGCAGCTGTGGTTCATCTGCACGAAGAAAGTGGCTGACTGATGCGACAATCTAGGCCGCACAACGTGAAGTCAAAAGTATTAGAATTGTTAGGTGTTCAACTACTATATTCCTACAATTATATCAGGTCCTTCGAATATGTTATTACGACAGAAATAGAACACCCGTGATGTGAGCTCTGCCATGATAGCTGACTATTGACATTGAAGGAAGGAAAAAATGTTGTCCGTCTGAGCGACGCCAGTTTATAATTATCAGCCCTTGTCAAGGCTTTAGGCTGTGCTTCCCTCTATAGTCTATCATTCAGAGACTTCTGCTCCGTTTGTTTGGAACATGGTGGCAAGGCAACAAACGGCCATGACAGATGGCAGAGTGTGTTTCTCTCCTCGCTGATACCCCCCCCAGCGCACCCCCACCCAATACAAGGCGCCGCCACAGATCAATAGAGTGCCCTTGTCTCTCCGGCACACAGACTCCTCTGGGTTTCTCAGGGAGGACCGCCGCTGTTCTGTCCGTCCAGCCATGCTGAGGCGTGGAAGAGAAGACACCATTAAACTCTCACCGTCAGCGGTGTACAAATGTCTCGTCTGTGTTGCCTGCCGGCGTGCTGGAGGGGTTTGTGAACGGAGTCGGGGCGTCAGGCAGGAGAACCAATGGGGCCGGATCCAAGAGAACGTGCGCCCCAGTAGCCGGCTTTCACACACACCTTATTGCCGTGGAGACGTAATCAGGTTTTCGCCTT
Source organism: Dallia pectoralis (assembly GCA_029465975.1). NCBI lineage: Eukaryota > Metazoa > Chordata > Actinopteri > Esociformes > Umbridae > Dallia > Dallia pectoralis. The sequence continues at coordinate 17,784,196 of CM055736.1, forward strand.
CATCGCAATTTGTCAAAAACAGACATGCAGTGCTTCGCCGTTGTATACAGTGTGTCGATGCGTATTTTTCCCGTCTCGTTTCAGTCGCGTGCTCACTCCACGGGCAGCTGGTCTTGCTGATAGCAAACGCTTTTCTCGTCTTTACTGAATATCTTACACGGGACAGCATACGAGCTAATGGTCGCCCGGCGGGATGGTTTCTCTGTTAAAACCAATGGTTGCATTCTAAGCCTCAGGGTTTGTATTTGCTGTTTGCAGCTCTGTCCTAAATGACACCCTGTCTGCTGTGTAGTGCCCTAGTGTTCACCCAGACCCAGAGGTCACGTGGCACCACCGCAGATAATCTGTATCGACTGATGCATATGAGCCTATGTCCCACTTCTACCATGTAATAAATAATATGATTCCACCCATGGATATCGGCTAAGATGATTCCTGTGATTCCAAAAAAAGAGGAGATGATATCCCTCTTCACGGTCGGGGAGTGTAGCCAGTTTTCAGGAAGCCTACAAATGCCTTTAACCAGGTAATTTATTTAACCAGGTAATGGCTTCAACCAGGTAATTTCTTTTACCAGGAAATGGGCTGGTACGTCTACCTAGCTGATAGATGTGTGTGATTTCTCCTAGATGTGGGCTGGTAGGTCCACCTAGCTGATAGATGTGTGTGATTTCTCCTAGATGTGGGCTGGTAGGTCCACCTAGTTGATAGATGTGTGTGATTTCTCCTAGATGTGAGCTGGTAGGTCCACCTAGCTGATAGATGTGTGTGATTTCTCCTAGATGTGGGCTGGTAGGTCCACCTAGTTGATAGATGTGTGTGATTTCTCCTAGATGTGGGCTGGTAGGTCCACCTAGCTGATAGATGTGTGTGATTTCTCCTAGATGTGGGCTGGTAGGTCCACCTAGTTGATAGATGTGTGTGATTTCTCCTAGATGTGGGCTGGTAGGTCCACCTAGTTGATAGATGTGTGTGATTTCTCCTAGATGTGGGCTGGTAGGTCCACCTAGTTGATAGATGTGTGTGATTTCTCCTAGATGTGGGCTGGTAGGTCCACCTAGCTGATAGATGTGTGTGATTTCTCCTAGATGTGGGCTGGTAGGTCCACCTAGCTGATAGATGTGTGTGATTTCTCCTAGATGTGGGCTGGTAGGTCCACCTAGTTGATAGATGTGTGTGATTTCTCCTAGATGTGGGCTGGTAGGTCCACCTAGCTGATAGATGTGTGTGATTTCTCCTAGATGTGGGCTGGTAGGTCCACCTAGTTGATAGATGTGTGTGATTTCTCCTAGATGTGGGCTGGTAGGTCCACCTAGCTGACAGATGTGTGTGATTTCTCCTAGATGTGGGCTGGTAGGTCCACCTAGCTGATAGATGTGTGTGATTTCTCCTAGATGTGGGCTGGTAGGTCCACCTAGTTGATAGATGTGTGTAATTTTATCCTAGACGTGAGCTGGCATGCCTTCCAACAGGTACACTCTATCATCAGGCAGGATCGTTTACTAGCCATCGTTCGGGTTAACGGCAAAAAAAACAATATTCTCTGTGTGTGTGAATTCACACATCAAGACTCTCTCTCCCTTCCACACAATACACACACACCCACTATTTCGTGCTGTGCTGTTTCCCCCCCTGATTCATCCTGTGTATTGATTTGTGGGTTTGGAGAGGAAGAGGGCCGCTTCCATACTGTGAGTTAGCTTCTGTGAGGAGAAGGTATCGCTGCCTTCCACGTTCCCAGAGACTGCAGGTTGCCAGGAGACAGGATGAGTGTGTGTGTGTGTGTGTGTATTAGATTCATGGGAGTTTCGAGATCTGTATATAGACTGACACTAGAGATAAATGCATAGCAGATAAATGCCCTGTGTTCTATTTCCCATATCACCACGGATACACTATATCAATTTAGACAGCTAACATGTTATATCTGAGGCCGACTCACCTCTGACTCACTCACTCTCAAACCTTTTAATAATATAGCACTCGATGATTGCAAAACCTGCAAGATTCATTAACTTGTCGCTCAACGTGACCTTATTATATTGAGTTGGACTGAAGCCCTATTTATGCCTGCTTCTAACATGTGTTGTACATCCCGATTCGTCGAACACATTTTCTTGACCACATCTGGAGGGGAGTCAGGCACGCATTATGTCTGAACATTTTACCACAGTGAATGAGTTCGTGCAGCGAATCTGATCGATCGTTATTTTCAAAAGAAATTTTACTATTGTCAGGCGACCAAATTTATGCAAATTATTTTTAAAACAATAGCTTGAAAAAATGTGCGTATACGCAGATCAGAGATATATTTGAATGAAGTGTGGAAGCAATTCGCAAACTAGTGTCACAAAAAGAATGTGAACACTATCAGGACTAATGTTCGATGATGTTATGCGCAATATTTTCACACCCCGTTTTTGAAGCTGCATTACCGACATGTGCCACAGGGGGCAGTTGTGACCTTCAGACAGCAGGGCACACCCTGCCTGGCAAGCACTGGCAGTGGAACAATCGCCTACAACCGCTCACTGGCAAGCGACAGCGCATCTACACGAACACTACAAATGGTATCTGATCTGGCAACCCGTGCTGGAGCTCCAATCTGGCAACGGGAGAGGGGGAGAATAAAAGTGCAGTGATCCGTGTGGACGAGCGTGTTAAAAAAAACAGGTTGACATTCTGTATTGCGCATGCCGTTTCCACGTTAATACCAAAGCTCAAACACACCATTACACCGTCGATATTGTCGCCTTGGTTACATGCATCCAATCCTTCCTATGGTTGCACAGCACTCTAGTCATATCAGCCCTGTGTGTGTGTGTGTGTGTGTGTGTGTGTGTGTGTGTGTGTGTGTCACAAATGTAATGTTTCCTCTATGAGCCCTGGGTGTGGTCATATCAGCCCAGTGAGTCTCCTGGAGCGGAGAGGTCCACAGGGATGAAAGTGTCCAGTCATCTGTGTCTGACAGGGGAGACAAGAACACCTGGTCTTCTTTCCTACTGAGTCACAACTCCCCTCTACACACCATACTCACACACACACTCACACACACACTCACACACACACTCACACACACTCACACACACACTCACACACACACTCGCACACATTTATTTTACCACCGGCCGACTGCGGTAACAGATTACATGCTGTCATACAAACACTGCTGTAAAGGGTCGTTTAATGATTCATAATATTATAGAGTTTTCTGTAGTCTATAGTGGCCATGTATGGATTGCAATGTGTGTGTGTGTGTGTGTGTGTGTGTGTGTCTGGGTGTGTGTTTCCTAGGGGAGTATTGAGCCGGTGCTGATGGTGATTCAAAGTGAACGCTGTTATTGCATTCCTGGCTGTCTAGCGGTGTTTCTCAACATCTTAAAAAAATCATTTGAAAAGTTATTTTACCAATCTGCCAGTCCTGTTATTGTCCACCAGTGAGTAAATTTAATTTAAAATGTGTCATGCATCCATCTTTCCACTAGAGAGCGCTATAGCAGGGCTCGATGTACGTATGTGTGTGTTCGAGGCTATCTATAATATCATCATCCATTGTACAGAGGCCGCTTCAGTGCACCAGAACAGCCCAAATTCCCCACTGACCTCCATACAACCGTGCGTGTGTTAATATTGTCTTGTTTCGCGTGCTGGACTTTGGAGACTGTGTGCCGTTCCTACTGTCCGCCAGTGGAAATCGAAGCCACATCCCTGGCCTTGCAATCGCCTACCTCTTCCAAGTCAGACACCCAGGACTTGGTTAGGATCTGGTCGTTCAACAGCTCCAAGCTGAACTACATTATCTCTGCGGTTCTCTTGTTTTGTCCTGGAGCAGGCCGTTAACCCTAATCGTTCACCACGGGCCAAATGTGGCAGTTTACTGAACCTCTCCAATATAGAAGGGTTGGGTAAAATCAGAAAATAAAATTCCAATTCAATCTTGTGTTCCATCCACAGTGAATTCAGTGTTTATGTGTAATGCAATACTGTATCAATGTACAGTGTAGGGACCTGTGTTCTGAGGAATCTGCATCTAACCACTAAAATAACCTTGGTGGTCTTTGCCAAATAACGCTCCAGGATTGCTGAAGGTATTGATCCCTTTGCTTAAAAGAAACCCTCTCTGTGGCCGTGCCACGGGGCAGAGTGGAGCCTTCACTAAAACGTCCTTGTCTCTCTCTCTCCCGCTCTCTTCTTGTCTCTCTCTCTTTCAAACTCTTCGGTTCAGCACCTTGGAGACGACCTTTGACAGCATAGTGACCACCGAGGTCAACGGGCGTGGCCTTACCAGTCGCTCCTCTCCCATGACCTCCTGGCGCCTCGGCCAATCGGCTCCGAGCCCCCGTCTACAAGCAGGCGATGCCCCTTCCATGCCCAGTACCTACACCACAGTCACGCCACCTCGGGCGGGTCCCGGCACCGCCGGCGCCACGGGGCGGTACGGCCACTCGGACTGCAGGTTTGTGTACAGCGCCCCCCTCAGGCGAGCGGCAACAGCTGGGTCGAGAGGGGCCGGGCAGGGGGAGAAGGGAGGTGGGCCGGAGGGGGTGCTGGAGATGGATGTGGCGGGTTACATGAGCGACGGAGACATCTTGGGGAAAAACGTCAGGACAGATGACATCACAGCCGGGTAAGACTACGCTCCAGACGGAACATGAATGGTCAGAATGAACGTTGCCTTCTGCCTGATGTTAAAGACGTGAGTCTGCTTGCTTAACAAGGAATGTTGCTTACTTCCGATTCGCCGCCGACGCTCAAACACCAGACCTCTGTAGTTTGACTGTATTCCTAACGCACCTTTTTAGACGGGGACACTCGAAGCGCTATTAACTTCAGTGAGAGGGGTGTACATTTGCTAATGTCTCCTAACGGACAAGTTGTGTCTCGCGTACAAAACTCTGGCGTATCTCTATCGTGGGCGAATTTATGATTCGTATTTCAGAAGGGGACGGGACAACGAGAAAGGGTGGAGCCTTTTATTCTGATGCATTGTGGGTCGTAGCACGTATGGACCCAGGAGATAATTGAGCATGTATTCAATTCCACTCATGGTTCCGCCCATTTCAGTTAATCTGTGTTGAACCTATTGTCATGTTCTACTCACCGGGAACGCGGAGACATTCAGGTGCAAATGGAACTAATGACGGGCAATGAATTTGAAGCGTTGGCACATTCATTGCCCGGTGAAGGGAGGAATTCGCTATACATTCTCTTTGATTTCTCAAGTGTGCAATGGCTGTCACGTTGCTCAATGAGAAAGAATCACCCCCCCTATCTATAATACATTACAGGAAGCAGTTGACCTTCCTCACACACCCTTCCCTTACACACACACACACACTTTCCTTAAGATCAGACACACACACAACCCTCACACATACACACACATGCACACACTTTCCTTAAGCTCACACACACATACACACACACACTTTCCTTAAGCTCACACACACCCTCCCCTTACGCACACACATACAGACACACTTTCCACACACACATTCCTTTAGCTCACACACACACACACACTCCCTTCACGCACACACATTCCTTCGACGCACACTCGCATCATTCCATGTCAATGCCAACCACGGCTTAGTGATCTGGTCTCTTTTTTTCCGTAGGTATCTCACAGATGGTGGCCTTCACTTATACTCGCGGAATGCAGGCCGTGCCCCTGACCTGACCGGGTCGCGGGAGGTCACTCAGAGAGGGGTCAAAGAGCTACACGGGGACGCAGACAGGTAAGGGTCTGGGGTCATCATGTCTGAGTCTGAGTAGTCGCCCCTAGAAACTGTTCTTGGATCATTTCCTCCTGTACTTTCGTCTGAGTTGACACACTCTCCAGTGGCCCAGACAAGGGCAGCCTCTGTCACAAATATGGGCAAAAGAGAAATGTGCCGTTGATTGAGCTCTTGGACTGGATGCCAGGCGATCAGAGAAGCCTGGGAAATAAGTAAGGGAGGAGCTCTGACGGCAGAGGTGTACGTAGCTCTTCTGACAGGACTGTGTGTGAATGTGTGGGCCTTTTAACTCTGTTGGAGCTCTGCTGGTCACTCCCCGGCTCATTCTATTACCAGGCTGTGGTCATCCACAGGTTTAGAGGTACAACTTCTCCTGAGCTTGAAATCTTTGATTTGAGCGTATGATTCATTTCAGCAATATAAACGTAATCACTTCTTTATTGTTTGGGCTGTCGCGTCCCCCTGCGCGCGAACCGATCATAAAACCGTTCTCCCCGGCAGTTGGTGAGTCACACCAGATCCGCGACTGACGGAGGACCGGGCATAAAGCCCTACGCTTGTCACATGTACTCTGTGTCTCCTTGTCAGTCCGTCAGTTGTGATCTAGAGGCGAACTCACTGTTTGATCCACGCCAATCCAAAGCATTTGACTTCCAGGATGTTAAGCCACTTTTTCCCGGACCAGACTATCACTCATATTGCTTCCGGACATTTGTTATTCCGGACGTAATGAACCAGCACATAAACGTTACATGCGGCAGTGGAGCGACCAGTTCCTAATATCTTTCAAATCCTACTTGAATCCAGTCCAACTTGACAGTCCAATTTAGTTTACAGTCTCTGATTGATCCATGCCGAACTTGCAGATGGCAGCGGGAGTTGGACCGCAATGTTTGGCTCCTCAAGGACAAACGGGAAGGGAAATGTAGTCTGTGATCTCATTGACTTGGGAAACGGCCAGATGTGTCTTTGGGTCAGATGTGTCTCCCGTTCACTAACACTTTTGTGCTACATCTGATGTCGACCCAAAAGGCTCTGAGTAAATGGATTGCTCTGAGTAAGGCGCCGTCAGATAAGACAAATGGTTTACATTAGGGTGTTTACCTGTCCCTGCTGTCCTCATGGTCACCATAGCAACCCCAGTCAATCAGGTCCCTCCAATTTACAACTCACTATGCTGAAAATCTGCTTTTATAGGGCTTTTTAGTCAAGAAATGTGCTAAATGCTGGTCTATAAGCTCTATACCACCCTAAATTAACCCATTCACAAGGTGCATCATCTCCCTGACCAATAACAAGCCTTGATTGAGGAGGTACATAGGCGTTTACCCAGTAAGAGGATCAGAGTAGCAGAGTAGCAGAGTGACAGATTAACAGACTAACAGACCAGCAGAGTGACAGACCAGCAGAGTGACAGACCAGCAGAGTGACAGACCAGCAGAGTGACAGACCAGCAGAGTGACAGACCAGCAGAGTGACAGACCAGCAGAGTGACAGACCAGCAGAGTGACAGACCAGCAGAGTGACAGAGTGACAGAGTAGTATAGTACCAGAGTAACAGAGAGACAGCGAGAATTGAAGGAGTTACTGTAAAGTGTTTTGCATAAAGAGCTCCACTGGGGCTCATTACCTTTCATGGTTATATGTCCGCTACTCAACGAGTCCCCTGGCAGCTCCTTAAAGTAGCGTGAGGACCGCAGACGATGGAAGCCAAAGCTTAAAGTAGCGTGAAGACCGCAGACGATGGAAGCCAAAGCTTAGAGTAGCGTTAGGACCGCAGACGATGGAAGCCAAAGTCGTCTAATTTGGGAAGGAACAGTGAGATTTGAAGGAAAACACCATCTGGCACGGAAACAGTATGGATTTGATATTTGTGCTGTGGTGGGTTTGTGTGTGTGTGTGTGTGTGTGTGTGTGGGTGTGCTTTTACAGTAGCCTGTCTGCACAGTCAGAGTGGACATGTTTGAATATTTGTTATGCGGTTAGCGGCATTGTCGAGCGCTCCTGCTCCAGAGATCGTCTGCTTTCATCATCCACATCTACAGGGCAGATTCAAATGGATCTGCAGTAGTGTTCTGCGTCATACAGACACACTTTTCTGAATGACCCAACATTTGCAGCGCTTACCAGTGTGGAGGCGGTCTGCGTGACTCTGGGTTTGTGTGTGCATTGCAGCAAGTTTAAATACAACTACCATACGGTTTACTAGTTTAGCATTTTTAACAACGTGTCATATAACATTTCCTAAAGAATAACACAATAAAGTAGAATAACATAAGGAACCAATATGGATTTTAAACGTACAAATGGGTACATGTGTTGCCTGTGCTACTGTCATTCTAAACGTATATGTACCTCCGTCTCGTTACGATAATGTGAGTAATAGATAATAGAATGATAGAAAGAGGAGAACCGGTGTGAAATAATGCTGTTGTCTGTCGTACAAACCAGGCATCTGGCTTCATAAAGACATAGGTGCCCATTGACAAGACGGCAAAACAGCAGTGCCTGTTCAGCCTAATTTGTCCGTTCTGGCAGCATTGAGACGTCTTGCACTGCCATGCTTTCGATCTAGCGTATGTGAACAGCCATCTATGTTTATGCCCTACAGTGGCAGGAGGGAATCGCATCGGATGAGACGGCGGCCGAAAAGAAATCGTCTGTTCATCTCAAGGTGATTCGCGTGAAAGGAAAACGGGCGTGTCAATCACGGAGCCACAGAGAATGAACATAGCCTTTGTGACTCTCCCAGGAGACAACTGATTCTGACATGGTAGCATACGCTGGCCTTTAGCATTTTTTCAATGCAGGCTTCGATGGAACCTCATGTTGGTTCAGATGCTTATCTTCTGCCATTCTACGGTCCACGGACAGGATGCTGGTCAGCTGACCGAATACAGTATCGCCAGCGTGTGCGTGATACTGCCTGCGTTAGAGATCACCATATCTAGCCAATCGACTCCGATCCATTTTAACTCGCTCGACCTCATAGGGTTACATTACCGGGACATTAGCCTGCGTCGTTATCGTACTGTAGTGAATTCTGTCCATCTCTATAAATACCCAGAATCATGCAACATAAATGAGTGTGTGGCGGTTGTGCTGGTGGCAGCCGGAGACTTTAAGGCACAGAGGGGCATGTTTCGACAGAGCCCGCCTTCCCGTTCTCAGCAGAGGGATGAATAAGTAAAGGGAGACTGAGACTGTGTTTCTCTCTCTCTCTCTTTCTCTCTCTCTCTCTCTCTGCTGCCAACCCAGGGAACCGGTCAGGACATGGCCAGAACTGGTGATGGGACTCTGCGGTTTTCCATTTTGGGCTTTTGGGGATAGGTCTGTGTGTGTGTGTGTGTTGGGTGTTTGTTGTTGAAAAACAGACACAGTGATCCAAGGCTGTCACTCGTAGGAGACGGGAGAGAGATGTTCTGGTAACGCTTCCTGGTTCTGTTCTGCTGTTGTAAGCAGAATGGGAATTTAACGGGAGGCTTTTTCCCAGAGCCGTCAACAGAGCAAGTTATACAAGGGTTGTGCCATTTACGGGCGATTCAAAGAAATTACTAATACTGCTGTATGCGAACATTCACAAGATACTTTGGAATATGGTTCATTTTACACATGGTTATCCTGCTGTGTATCCGTGTATGTGTGTGTGTGTGTGTGTGTGTGTGTGTGTTAGGAAAACAAAACTGTTTTCCTGTTGCGCACACTAATTATCTATTTGTTTACTATGGCTCCAAGGGAAACTGTTTAATTTTCAAGTTCTTCTCCGCCACTCTAACCGGTAAACTGGTCCTCATTAACCAGTAATATTCCCAATTTCCTCCCGGGGTTGGTGGGCTTGTTAGGTCCCCGGTGACCAAGTTTTTTCATTATAATCAGAGTAAACGCACAATATTAATGCATAATTGTTTGTCATTGTACAGTTGATTCCTGGCACAATCAGAAAGTCCAAAGGGGTAGGTCAAGGGTGTTTTAGCCCACCCGGTTAGCTGTCGGTGTTTGTTTCTACATATGTGATCTCAGAGGATCTGCGGTGCGTTCATCCATGTCTGACACTCGGCAGGGGCATGAGATGGGTAGCTTTCCCGAGAGGGGCCTCATGGTCCTGGGTGTCATCCTGCCCCTGGCTGGACCCCTCGGATCAGAGCCCGAAAGGGGTTGTGGGCTGAGGTACTGGCCGGAAGATGCTAGACACGGCTGTCTGCTTTCCTGACGTGTAAACAAGTATGACTGTGTGTGCGTGTGCGCGCGTGTGTGTGTGTGCGCATATATCATGGGCTTGTTGGGTTCATGAGATAAATAACCTTATAGAAATGACTCACAGGGCTTAGGACGTAGGAGTGAGGTTAGAATCAAGATGTGGCAGGTATACACAGCAGGTATAAACAGCAGGTATACACAGCAGGTATACACAGCAGGTACACACAGCAGGTATACATAGCAGGTATAAACAGCAGGTACACACAGCAGGTATAAACAGCAGGTATACATAGCAGGTATACACAGCAGGTATACACAGCAGGTATACACAGCAGGTATACACAGCAGGTATAAACAGCAGGTATAAACAGCAGGTACACACAGCAGGTATAAACAGCAGGTATACACAGCAGGTATACACAGCAGGTATACACAGCAGGTATACACAGCAGGTATAAACAGCAGGTACACACAGCAGGTATAAACAGCAGGTATAAACAGCAGGTATAAACAGCAGGTATAAACAGCAGGTATACACAGCAGGTATACACAGCAGGTATACACAGCAGGTATACACAGCAGGTATACACAGCAGGTATAAACAGCAGGTATAAACAGCAGGTATACACAGCAGGTACACACAGCAGGTATACATAGCAGGTATACACAGCAGGTATACACAGCAGGTATACACAGCAGGTATAAACAGCAGGTATAAACAGCAGGTATACACAGCAGGTATAAACAGCAGGTATACACAGCAGGTATACACAGCAGGTATACACAGCAGGTACACACAGCAGGTATACATAGCAGGTATACACAGCTACCATTCGTCACACTGGGAACATCCAGACCACAAAGAATATAAATGAAAAGTGTTTAATTGACAGAGGTCTGTGATCGCCATCTCATATTGGTCACAGGCCTTATCAAACTGACAACAGTTATTTCATTTCAAAACACATTTTGCACTGAAAGACACATTTTTAACTATATGGTGACTGTTCAGCTCCAATTGACCAATGAGGTTATTTCAGCCGCTGTTCCTCAACCTGTTGCTGTGGGCTTGATGGGCTTTCAGACTGAGGTTCTGTAAAAGCAATTTGTGACAGCTGCAGTTGTAAAATAGGCTTTATGAAATGTATTTGATTCATTTGATTGTTCAGCTGCTCTTTTTCTTTACGTTCTCCATAAAGAGGCTCATTCTGCTTTGAGCCTAATCGTAACTAAATATCCAATACAGTGTTCATAAACATTGATTCTGACTTATTTACTATATATGGACATCTGAAGTGTACAGTGTATGGACTCTTGAACTTGAGCTTGCTTGTATGACATCATCGCAGCAAATGTACACTGTTATACAAGCTGTACAAGTGACATTTCTTCAGTGTTGTCACATAAAAAGATATATCAAATATTTACAAAACTGTCAGGGGCGTAGTCACTGTTGTGAGATGCTGTATATCATCATATGGACTAATGTGGGAGGGGATCCCATAAAACCTGTTTTCCAACATGGCCGACAGAATGTGTTAAAGAGGTCGTTGTGGTTTCAGGACAAACGAGCGCCATAAATCAACTGAGAAGAGTGTCTCCACGGCTCATCATTCAGAAAGGTTAGATATTGAATGGAAGACGGCTACTCTGTGATTATCTCCAACCTATGCCGAGTCAAGGTCGATAATATGACTTCAGTGAAAAGTAGAGATACCTACGTTTGCAACCAATCTTTCGGGGCTGATGACCATTTATAAATTGTCCCATCCATAGAATGGACCTCGTATATACGTCTGTTGATGTCCTAATATGGACATATCACAGGATCGACACGCAAACTGGTTGTTGCTCTTTAAGCAACGGTTCACATATTGACCCTAACTTTACCATAAGAATTATTAACGACGGCCACATTATTGCTAATTCAATTGACCGTTGCACTGCCCAGCTCCTCCGTGAATCATAAAGCAAACTCATAATAAATGATGCATGCCAGTGCATAACAGCTATAAAGGTTTTATTATGAACATCGCCCCCCTGTGGTGTCGATCAGACACACGTCGTGAATTTCATTAACGAGATATTGCCAGCATCTACAGAAGGACGACCGGAGACGAAGGTTGAAGGTGTTCCTGAATAGAATGTGTTATGTCACACGGCGCCGCCGCTAACCTCGTTAACCATTAATACAGCTGTCCCTGGTAGAAAGGAAATACATAATAGCAGACAGGTCTGAGTAAATATGCTGTTGATTCCTGGTTGCCACCATATTATAAGCAGCGTTTGCTTTAGTAAAAGATGTGCTGAAGTTAGATTTGCCCTGAACCAAGACATTTCTCTGCAATTGTCTGACTCAACAGAGCGTGCACCAGGATTTGGACTACGGTAGAGACGAGCACTCATCCTGCTTTTGCTCTCAGAGCATTAAGCCCCTCTGTAAAACCCCACTGGGTCAGCGAGTGAAAAACATCAGCCTTTAGGGCATCTGCTATGTTTGACAGATATGCCCCCTAATGCTCTGTTTGAAGTAGAACTCCCACACACAGAACCCACCCAAACTTTGTATACATATTTCCTGGGTGAAAACGGATGTTAAGGTTTATTTAAAAAATATATTTCAATAAATTCCCTTTATTGACACTTTTGTGATTTGATGGATATAATATGGACACAGACAAACATTATCCTGTTTCAGCGGGAAATACGGATTCCCGCATCCTCCGCCTCTTCCAGTTTGTAATCTTCTGACCAGGGGCAGCAGAACACTGAATAGTCTCTGTGATGTCCAGACACCAGGGTCGGGCGTAGTCTGTGTCCGCTGCTATGAGCTTGTGTTAGAGTGAGCTTGTGTTGTTATGGAGTGAGCTTGTGTTGTTATAGAGTGAGCTTGTGTTAGAGTGAGCTTGTGTTGTTATGGAGTGAGCTTGTGTTGTTATGGAGTGAGCTTGTGTTGTTATAGAGTGAGCTTGTGTTGTTATAGAGTGAGCTTGTGTTGTTATAGAGTGAGCTTGTGTTGTTATGGAGTGAGCTTGTGTTGTTATGGAGTGAGCTTGTGTTGTTATGGAGTGAGCTTGTGTTGTTATGGAGTGAGCTTGTGTTGTTATGGAGTGAGCTGGTGTTGTTAGAGAGTGAGCTGGTGTTGTTATAGAGTGAGCTTGTGTTGTCTGAGGGCTCGTGTTTGGTCATTATGCTTGGCCACCAACAAGCCGGGCTGGCTGGCCAAAACACTCTGCATTGCAGCAGCAGCTAAGCCAGACCAAGACGTGACGTGCCAATGTCTATTTCCTCAAGGCAAGTCGTTCCCAGCATCCGCAATGTCATTCTATTTAAATGAGTTGAACTAGTGTTGAATTGAATTCCGCTGACAGCGACAAGTGTTATGTTGGCCAAATGTGGGGATCAAAGGATGGCCCATTTTTAAAGCCCAAAGTGACATTACACACATCCTCCCGACGCTGAAGTTCAAAACAACTCCCATAATGACTCAACCCTCGTCCCACTCCATGGTAACCAAACAAACAACCAATCAGAAGAGTCTACGTATACAGCAAGCCTGCCAGTATTGCAGATTATGCATGAACTTCTTCCTAGTCAAGGCCCAGCACGCAGTCTGTGGTAACTAGGAGGTGTTGTTGTCTTTCCTCCCGGTGCTACTAGTTTGCTCCCCTGTCTCTCTCCATCCCACTGCAATTAACCCCCTTGCGGTCCGACGCAGGCTGTGATGGTCTGGGGGCGTCGATTTGTGATTGAGTGGATGGCAGGTCGAGCGTGAATGGGGGGGGGATAAGGGGGGATGGGGTTGTTTTGAGTGCTGAGGTAGCCGTCTCGCTTCTCTCTCTCCCTCCACATCTTCCATCTCTCCCTCTCTCTCTCCCTATCTATCTTCACTCTCTTTCTCTCCATCCCCCTCTCTCCATCCTCTCTCTTTCCCTCCACTCTCTCTCTCTCTCTCTCTTCCTCCCTCTCCATCAGTCTCTCTATCCTCTCCCTCTCTTTTTCTGAGTGCTGTTGTGTCACAGCTAGCTACGCAGCCAGGCAGCGCAGGTGGGGTGGGCTCCTGAGTGTAGTTGGGGCGCGGTACCAAGGCAGGGAAGAAGAGCCACAGACGGCCAGGAGGACAAACGCTTTCTAACAGCATTAGACACAGCCATGATCCCTACAGCTCAGAGAGGTGAGTGGATCTCCACTGGCTCAAACACACATGACAGCCCCCCTCTGCTCACACACACACACACATTTGATTGCTTTGGTGTGCACACCCAGATCAGCAGGAAAAGACGGGACACTTTACAGTTTGGCTTGTGGACTTCTCTCAGAGACAGGGCGGCGGGGGTTTAACTGGACTAGCTTGTTGGCTGAGAGATGAGGGAACGCTGATTAAAAGAGCACGGGCATGTTTCCTATAATGTGTAAATACTAAAGCCTCGAGGCTCAATAGCATTAGATTGGGATTATAGGATGGACAAACGAGGCTGGATCACTTGGCAGTTTCTTTCAGGGCGGCCCCAATCTTGTCATGCCACAGTCACATTCCGCTTTGCCACGCAAACCGCTTTTTCAAAGTTTTCCCGTTTGTTTTTTGTCTCAGTGGAGTGAGTGGGTGTCCTAGATATAGTGTTAAATGAAAAGGTGTCATCTTGAAAGAATTCTTGACATTTGACACTTCGGCGTTGTTTTCAAATATTTTTGTGATTTGTCTGAGAGAACTGTGCGCTCCTTGAATTGCACATTTGAAGTCACTCTCAGTTCAGTATTAATTTAGCAGTTAACCCGTCTGTGCATGTTCCACTCTCTCATCAGTATTCTGTGGCTACTCGGCACACAGTTCCATTAGCGAAAGAACGCTAATGAATGAACTGTCCAGAGGAACTTGACTTCAGCTTGTCTTTGTGTTGAGAAATGCTAAGTGACACGGACTTACAAGTGCAAATGGGTGATACCGACAGAAATGTGTCCTTGGGTTGAGAGAGACGGGGGGGATACATTATTGTAGCTTTCATTTATCGCTATTGTGAGTCTGGGTGAAGTGTGGGAGTTTTGAAGTTCTATGCCAGTGTCACCCCAACACAGAGAACTCGGAAAATACTTGATTCCTCGTTTCTTCTGTTCGTCGACTCCCTAAACCCTAAACCGTTCTAACCCTAAACCATTTCATGTGCCGCAAATAGCATTGAAATCACGAGGGATTTCTGTCTCTTTGCAGAGCAACACTCACAGTTGTAAATATTGTATGGTCACTGTTTGCATGGTTGAGAGGATACATTTCATTGCACTCTCCTAGCAGGAAATTACAAGCCAACACCATAGATACGAGTGCTGTCATAAAACCCAGGGAAGAGTCAAGTGTGCGTTAAGATGATCAAAGAAATGATGTAATAATGCTCCTAAAGCTCCTCTTAAGATGTTTTCCACGGTTGATAATGGCTCCACCAGCAGCAACACGTCACTCAATATTACTCGTATGTGGCTCATCGTTTATTTAAGAGAGAACTCAACCTGTTCGCCGCTTGTACACGTCTTATCGTGGCTCTTAGCGTCTTTCCGGGGCCCCTGGACGTTACCAGGAGGCCCCTAGCGCTGGCGGCTCTTAGACACGCATGAGGCATCCGATGCCTGTCAGAGCCATGAGAGATGATTCAATCACTGGGCCAGTGTCCAGGGATGCACTGAAATATTCAGCCGACACAGACATGGTGTTAGGACGGCTGCCAGAGTGCCTACTGCTGTTCTGCCAGGCCGGTTTTCAGCCGGTGTTTCCCGCATATAGGTAGCACGGCGTCAGCACTGGTGCTTGTATGTATCAGATGTTGACGATATTCCTTTGTGCACGCTGTGAAAAAGGGTATGCCTGTTTGTTAGTTGATGCGAACAAGCAATTCATTCTCCGTTGTCCTTTGTGATTTTCAACGATGTAATGACACTCTAATCATATGCCCGTTTATGTAACTCGCTTTTGTTCTAAGATTTGTTTTTTAGTGTCAGGAAATTCCTCTTAACCCTGATTCCCATTGGTGACTTGTTGTGATGTACTCCACTGCTTCTGGGCCCAAATTATCACCCCGAATTACATTAGAGTGGGAAATGTAATTAAAGCAATTGCAGCAGCTTACCACCGCAGAAGAGAATACCGATAAAGATTGGCCCCGAGTCTTTGATAATGAACAAGTTTTCAACGTGACAAATCGGGGGGGAGGGGACAATAGCGGCATTATAATCCGGCTAATTAATCTTTTCAGTACGGGAGGTTTGTCAGCATTGTGTTGAGGGGACCACCTCAGGAGCAAGAGAGAACTGTACCAGTTGCGTTACTGCCGGGAGTGAGAGGTGCATTTCGATCAGAAGAATATGGAGGTTTTAGTAACAGCCCTCTGTTTTATTTCTAGTAATTACCAACAACAGCACAGGCTGTGAATGAAGCATTTGGTGTTTCAATATTCAAACAGTGTCACGTGGATAATCTCCTTACACTTTTGCGATGATTTAGACTGAAATGTGGATGCAATATCTAAAATCAGACTTTTTTTTAATAGTGACTCCACTCTACACCCATATCTATCTACTTAAATACCGTTGATGGGGCTATCAATGGTGCTATCAAAGGGCGTCGGGATTTGAGAATAATATTGCTTCGTGTATATCAGATTAAAGAACCAATTTCCTTTCCTCCATCACAATATGAAGAATGAAGCCTTATCAACAGTCCTTAAAGACCATCGGTCTATATAAAACGTCCCTTCTGTCGATGACTACGGCAGTCTTTACATCTGTACATTAGTGTCATCTCTCTGATATCCCCACTGTTTATCTAAAAGCTATGTTGAAAATGGCCCAAAGAATATATGTGTTTTTTTTCTCCAATGAAAATCTATGTTTGTTTGTCTTAGTATTCTGTTACAGTGGCCTGTGCAGTCATTCAAATGTATTTATCGTCAGACATTAGATTTGAGATACCCAGGGACCAGACTCTTGACACTTCGAAAAACAATGCTTTTGGTGCCTGTTTCCAGACCCTAAGATGACTGATGTCCTTACGCGGTGTCCCAAAGCCAGTCCTCTGTAGTGCACTAGTCTGAGAAAGTCCCTTGTAATCGTTCAGAAAGCCATGCACAAATGTGCTGCATCCTATGTTAGGGCTATGAAACTGGGGACCATTTATGGAACCCTGTGGCTCCGCCTTCATCTACTGGCCTCTTACTCAATTGCCAATGTCTTCTATATCCGCACGCTGTGATTAAACCCCTCCTGTTTGTACAGTTTATATTTGAAAATGTGATTTTAAGCCTAACCTGAACCCTAAACCTAACCCAAACCATAAACCTTACCTAAACATTAAACCTAACCCAAACCATTCTGTTGCCCTAACATCTAATCCTAACTGTGCAAAAACATCTTGAAGTGAATGGGACAGTTGTCATGAACAGGACGGGGTGCGGTTCAGGTTATTTTACCTTCATAGGGGCATGTCTGAGTAATAGCACGCTATGACCTGACAAGAGCTGCTGTCACCATGGAAACCCGTGCTCCAGTCCAGTGTCCGCTCCTGATCCTGAGTGCCATAGGCGGCGGTTCACCGTTTCCTGTTGCATTCTGGGAGTCACTGTTAGCCAACACAAGTGCTTAGACAGGCTAAAGCTTGTTGTGAAATCATCCAGACAGGAGTCGCAGTATCAACAGCTAGTCGAGTGCATGTGAGAGAAAATTATTGCAGGAAACGCATCAGCTCTGCCGAAGCTCGGGATTTCTGTGCGTCTGCAGCACACTCTTGGTAGGAAGATGGATAGTCCATCCACTTTCAAGCACCATTGGACACTGGCTTGAGATCAGGGCATTGCAGCTGCTCTTAGGCGGAAGTGACAGTTTCATGTTTGATGTCAGAGTAGCTGCTCAGATAAAGTAACCACTCCTATTGATTTGATGTGAGTGTACACTCAGGCCGTCACAGTAAATGCCAAAATGCTACATTTCATAGTCTATGACAAATGGCAAATCGTTTGTACATCCTAGAACGGGCTATTATTCCATCTTTTTTGTGAATAGTTGTCTGAACATCTCTACACCTCTTCTCGCGCTGCAGATGGGTGTTGTTGATTGTTCAATTATGATTAATTATTGAATACAAATGGTTAGGCGTCTATACTCCAGAAGGATTAACAAACTGAGAATCCCCATCTACGGTGGGGCATTGATTTTGCACAGCTTAAACTTTTGTTCAATGGTCATTGTTTACCAAATGAAAATAGTTCTAAGAGCGTAAAAAACAAGTGCCCTTTCGAACCATGTTAGCAATATCGATCTTCAATTTAGAGACAAGACTCTGTTTTCAGCTGGGATAATTTGGTTTGATGTATAACCAACTGTGAACACTTTATAAAAAAGGGCTTGGTTTTACACAGCACTTGTACGAATAGCTCTCGATCCCCGCTGAAAGCACAACATAGGTTTGGAAAATCTATACAGACCTAGTTTAGAAGAAGGCTTGTCTATGCTGTTCTATCTTTCAGAGGAAAGCCCACACGTCTCTCCGCACATCTTCTCGTTCTGAGACTTTGAGTCTTTGGATCTCGTGTTTGTCTCGGATGAAAGAAAGCGTTGCGGTAGACTGAATGTTCGCTTGTTCTTCAAATTACATTTGTTTTTAATGTGAACTGGCTCGCATTCTGAGGCGTTGCCGGTAATGTCTGAAATAATGTCAGCGCAGATGTGCGGTAGTGGACAGGCAGTGGTTCGCTCATGCGGGTCTCATCCTTTTAATCTCTCTGACATTATTGACCCACTGTATTTCTGTATGACTGCTGTTATCATAGATGAAATTGGCAGCATTCTCCTGTGAGACTCCGTTTCAAGCTTAGGGAGGTGTTCAGATTCCCAGTGTTAATTAAGTCTGGAGGAATACACACACATTGGCATGGCAACGGTAACTGTGTGTGTGTGTCTGTGTGTGTGTGTGTGTGTTTTTGGGTGGCTGCATTTATGAGTCACAGAAGTAAGTCCTGTTTATTATGGGTGATTTATTAGTTGTGATAGAGGGGATATTGTGATTGAACGTGACTGATAAGTAACGCTGTTCATCCTCGCTCTCTGGGACAGCAGTAATTACACGCGTGTGCGGTAATGACCGCCTCATAGCATGTGTAAGGCTTGGTCTTGGGTTAGGGTTCACTTGCCCGGGCACATTTCAACCCATAGTTGCACCACTGCAAAACCCTCCGCATCGGTCTCGCCGGCTTTAGCAAACGCGTAAACGATTTGAGGCGGCGAAGTAATCCAGCTGCCTGTTCGACCGCGGTCATGCGCGGTCGCTTAAACATTGACCGAACCGTGGTTACACCGCAGATAATCAATCTCAAACGTCGCCTGAGATAATGAGTATCTAGAAGCCAGAATGTTGACCAAATGGTGTTTTTCTTAACTAGTTACACAATATTCAACATCCGCACGGCGTGATGTGACGCCTGACAGAGGCCCTACACGTTAGAGGTGAGATCTTCAGTCTTACACCTGCAAATTCTCAAAAGGCCAGTTCAAAAAGGATCCCAAGCCCCCCCCCCTACAAAATATGAATACCCAGAAGTCAAGAGTACCCTAATGAAGATTTCACGAAGATGTCCACGGTGGTAAAAAGAGGTGTTACAAATGACTGATGGTGGTTTTTCCCCAAAATCTTGGGGGTTTTATTAGCTGATGGGAAAAGGCTGCAGTTTCACAGCATGCCACTAGTGTTGTGATCGTTTGTAATGTTGGTGTTTAAACCCCTTTCTGTTACCTGTTGTACCTTAATGCTACAGAAGCCTGTCAGAGGGTGGGATTGACAGAGGAACGGACAGTGGTGACGAAATTACATTTTATTTATTTTGCGGGGGAAAATTGATGCCTTTTTGCCTTTCACACTAATCTCTGAAACTACTCTCCCTCCATCTCTCCCTCTCTCTCCCTCTCTCCCTCTCTCACTCTCTCCATCTCCCCGTTCCCACCTCTCTATCTCCCTCTCTTCTTCTCTCTCCCTCCCTCTCTCTCTCTCTCTCTCCCTCTCGTAGCTGGGATGACAGCAGTTCGGTCAGTAGCGGTGTCAGTGACACTTTAGACAACATCAGCACAGACGACCTGAATACGCCTTCATACACCGCTGCAACTTCCTCACCGCGCAAAAACAAGGGAGCACAGGTACCCTATACCCCCTGGAGGGTCAGTTATTTAGATACCCAGGTGCCCTATACCCCCTGGAGGGTCAGTTATTTAGATACCCAGGTACCCTATACCCCTGGAGGGTCAGTTATTTAGATACCCAGGTACCCTATACCCCCTGGAGGGTAAGTTATTTAGATACCCAGGACCGCTATACCCCCTGGAGGGTCAGTTATTTAGATACCCAGGTACCCTATACCCCTGGAGGGTCAGTTATTTAGATACCCAGGTACCCTATACCCCTGGAGGGTCAGTTATTTAGATACCCAGGTACCCTATACCCCCTGGAGGGTCAGTTATTTAGATATTCAGGTACTCAGTTATTATTGTAGCCAGGTCCCAGAACAGCTAATAGAAGAACTTTACATTAAGACGAATACAGTTTATCCATACTTTCCTTGCCAAAGCCACAGCGCCAAGCCACTTGTGTAGTCGTCAGACAGCTCGGTAAAAATAGAAAAGTATCTGTGCCCCAACAGATTGAGCTCTGAATAGAGCCTCGGTGTGGCTAGTGAGGGTGTGTACACCATCTGTCAGGTGGGTTGCTTACACTCTATGTGCTCTGTGTGTGTGTGTGTCTCTTTTTGTTTGTGTGTCTCTCTGTTTGTGTGTCTCTCTCTGTGTGTGTGTCTCTGTTTGTGTCTCTGTGTTTGTCTTTGTGTGTATCTCTGTGTGTGTATCTCTGTGTGTGTATCTCTGTGTGTGTGTCTCTCTGTTTGTGTGTCTCTCTGTTTGTGTGTCTCCTCTGTGTGTGTGTCTGTGTGTCTCTCTGTTTGTGTGTCTCTCTGTTTGTGTGTCTCTCTGTTTGTGTGTCTCTCTGTTTGTGTGTGTCTCTCTGTTTGTGTGTCTCCTTCTCTGTGTGTGTCTCTCTGTTTGTGAGTCTCTCTGTTTGTGTGTCTCTCTGTTTGTGTGTCTCTCTGTTTGTGTGTCTCTCTGTTTGTGTGTCTCTGATTGTGTGTGTCTGTTTGTGCGTCTCTCTGTTTGTGTGTTTCTCTCTCTGTGTGTCTCCCTCTCTGTGTGTCTCCCTCTCTGTGTGTCTCCCTCTCTGTGTGTCTCCCTCTCTGTGTGTCTCCCTCTCTGTGTGTCTTCCTCGCTGTGTGTCTCCCTCTGTGTGTCTCCCTCTCTGTGTGTCTCCCTCTCTGTGTGTGTATCTCTGTGTGTCTCCCTCTCTGTGTGTCTCCCTCTCTGTGTGTATCT
This sequence comes from Dallia pectoralis, assembly GCA_029465975.1. Classification (NCBI taxonomy): domain Eukaryota; kingdom Metazoa; phylum Chordata; class Actinopteri; order Esociformes; family Umbridae; genus Dallia; species Dallia pectoralis. Next base: position 17,805,512 of record CM055736.1, read on the forward strand.
CTGTGTGTGTATCTCTCTGTGTGTCTCTCTGTGTGTATCTCTCTGTGTCTCCCTCTCTGTGTGTGTCTGTGTGTGTCTCTGTGTGTGTCAAACAGTCCCAGGCGGACACACAGAAGCATTCCGAACATGAGGTCAGCAGCAGTTGGTCTGGAGCTGAGGACCTGAAGAAGGTAGACGAGGAGCTGGATGTCAGCATGGAGTCCGGTTCCAAGTACAAGCCGTCCTCCTCTTCTGCCTCGTCACAAGCCGGGCAGTACAGTGAGGACCCGGGACAAAAGACAGGTCTGCCCATGTCCCAGACGGGCTCCTGGCGGAGAGGCATGACCACTCAGGTGGGCATCACACCCCCCAGGACCAAAGGAGCCAGCACCACCCTCAAAACCCCTGGTAGGAAACCTACATTTCCTGTCTGCTTTGGACCTTTCCTGTGTTTGTTTCTTCATCTTTCCTGGGCGTTAGCACAGACCTGTGATTGCTTGAAAACCAAGTGTGATACCGTCAATTATAATCAATGTTTTACATAATACTCAGTATGGTCATGTGTGCCTACTGCCTGGTTATTCCGTTTATGCGGCGTTCAATCAATTTCATTTTCGGAAATACTTTTGCCTTCGCCTTAATAATTTATTGGTTAGCTCAGCATGTCTTCCGGTAGTTTGGCTCGGATAAGTGTAGCTTTTACCTGAGCTTTCTAAAAAAAAGTGTAAAATGTCGGTTCAATTTATATTGTAATTTGGCCCAGCTACCTTCTGGCCCCACAGGTGATGACTAAGACGAGTGCCGTTATTAGAAAAAAGCTCCAAGGCCCCCCCCCACCCCCTCTACACTATTTCAATTATTCAGTAGTCCAGCTTGCAGAGGTGTTTGCCAGCGTGTTGATGGCATGTATCGACAGGTAAAACTGATGACGCCAAGGCCTCGGAAAAGGGCAAAGCCCCGTCCAAGACCTCCACGGGCATCCAGCGCTCTCCCTCCGACGCCGGTAAGAGCAGTGGCGACGAGGGCAAGAAACCCCCTACGGGCATCGCCCGCCCGCCGGCCACCGGCTCGTTTGGCTTTAAGAAAATGCCCAGCCCCTCCGGTGCCCTGATCCCATCCAGCGGCTCAGCCACCCTGGGGAAGGTGCCCAAGTCTTCAGGTATCGGCAAAGCTACCGGGATCGGTGGGGCCCGTAAAACCAGCCTGGACGACTCCCAGCCACAGGACGACGAGGTGCTGCTGGGCTGCGGAGACTCCAAGGTCCCCCTGCAGTACCGGTCCCTGCCTCGGCCCGCCAAGTCCTCCAGCGGGGCGGTGGTCGGGCGCAGCGGGCACCGGTCCAGTTCAAGCAGCATCGAGTCGAACGTCAGCGCCAAGTCGTCCGCCGGTGGGGCCACCGCAACGGGGGCCAAGCGGAGGGACGCCGGGAAGGTGGGTACCGGGCGCTCCAGTCCCGTCACCGTCAACCAGACGGACAAGGAGAAAGTGGCAGTTTCAGACCAGGACCCAGTGGGCTCATCCACTTCACCCAAGTCCAGCCCCACTTCCACGTGCCAGTCCGGCCTCAGACAACCAGGGTCCAAGTACCCGGACATCGCCTCGCCTACCTTCCGCAGGTCAGTGAACCCTACTCTGTTCCCATGTGTCCATACGAACACCTGGAAACCCTGCCAAGAGCTGGAGCCAAGAGCTGGAGCCATTGTTCATCAGATGTTAAGGTGGAGGTGATTGTTGGTTGTTTACCCGCTGCTGTTATGACTGAAACAGAATAGGGAAGTGTTGTTCGCAAGGCGCCATGTGGTTTCTCAGCTTCCAAGATCCTTCTGACAGATATATGGGCTTATTGGTCTGGATCCTTCTGACAGATATATGGGCTTATTGGTCTGGATCCATCTGACAGATATATGGGCTTATTGGTCTGGATCCTTCTGACAGATATATGGGCTTATTGGTCTGGATCCATCTCACAGATATATGGGCTTATTGGTCTGGATCCATCTGACAGATATATGGGCTTATTGGTCTGGATCCATCTGACAGATATATGGGCTTATTGGTCTGGATCCATCTGACAGATATATGGGCTTATTGGTCTGGATCCTTCTGGATATATGGGCTGGTCTGGATCCATCTGACAGATATATGGGCTTATTGGTCTGGATCCTTCTGACAGATATATGGGCTGGTCTGGATCCATCTGACAGATATATATATGGGCTTATTGGTCTGGATCCATCTGACAGATATATTGGGCCATTATTGGTCTGGGTCTGGATCCATCTGACAGATATATGGGCTTATTGGTCTGGATCCATCTGACAGATATATGGGCTTATTGGTCTGGATCCATCTGACAGATATATGGGCTTATTGGTCTGGATCCATCTGACAGATATATGGGCTTATTGGTCTGGATCCATCTGACAGATATATGGGCTTATTGGTCTGGATCCATCTGACAGATATATGGGCTGGATCCATCTGACAGATATTGGGCTCTGGATCCATCTGACAGATATATGGGCTTATTGGTCTGGATCCATCTCACAGATATATGGGCTTATTGGTCTGGATCCTTCTGACAGATATATGGGCTTATTGGTCTGGATCCATCTGACAGATATATGGGCTTATTGGTCTGGATCCATCTGACAGATATATGGGCTTATTGGTCTGGATCCATCTGACAGATATATGGGCTTATTGGTCTGGATCCATCTGACAGATATATGGGCTTATTGGTCTGGATCCATCTGACAGATATATGGGCTTATTGGTCTGGATCCATCTGACAGATATATGGGCTTATTGGTCTGGATCCATCTGACAGATATATGGGCTTATTGGTCTGGATCCATCTCACAGATATATATGGGCTTATTGGTCTGGATCCATCTGACAGATATATGGGCTTATTGGTCTGGATCCATCTGACAGATATATGGGCTTATTGGTCTGGATCCATCTGACAGATATATGGGCTTATTGGTCTGGATCCATCTCACAGATATATGGGCTTATTGGTCTGGATCCTTCTGACAGATATATGGGCTTATTGGTCTGGATCCATCTGACAGATATATGGGCTTATTGGTCTGGATCCATCTGACAGATATATGGGCTTATTGGTCTGGATCCTTCTGACAGATATATGGGCTTATTGGTCTGGATCCATCTCACAGATATATGGGCTTATTGGTCTGGATCCATCTGACAGATATATGGGCTTATTGGTCTGGATCCATCTGACAGATATATGGGCTTATTGGTCTGGATCCATCTGACAGATATATGGGCTTATTGGTCTGGATCCATCTGACAGATATATGGGCTTATTGGTCTGGATCCATCTCACAGATATATGGGCTTATTGGTCTGGATCCTTCTGACAGATATATGGGCTTATTGGTCTGGATCCATCTGACAGATATATGGGCTTATTGGTCTGGATCCATCTGACAGATATATGGGCTTATTGGTCTGGATCCATCTGACAGATATATGGGCTTATTGGTCTGGATCCATCTGACAGATATATGGGCTTATTGGTCTGGATCCATCTGACAGATATATGGGCTTATTGGTCTGGATCCATCTGACAGATATATGGGCTTATTGGTCTGGATCCATCTGACAGATATATGGGCTTATTGGTCTGGATCCATCTCACAGATATATGGGCTTATTGGTCTGGATCCATCTGACAGATATATGGGCTTATTGGTCTGGATCCATCTGACAGATATATGGGCTTATTGGTCTGGATCCATCTGACAGATATATGGGCTTATTGGTCTGGATCCATCTCACAGATATATGGGCTTATTGGTCTGGATCCTTCTGACAGATATATGGGCTTATTGGTCTGGATCCATCTGACAGATATATGGGCTTATTGGTCTGGATCCATCTCACAGATATATGGGCTTATTGGTCTGGATCCATCTGACAGATATATGGGCTTATTGGTCTGGATCCTTCTGACAGATATATGGGCTTATTGGTCTGGATCCTTCTGACAGATATATGGGCTTATTGGTCTGGATCCATCTGACAGATATATGGGCTTATTGGTCTGGATCCTTCTGACAGATATATGGGCTTATTGGTCTGGATCCTTCTGACAGATATATGGGCTTATTGGTCTGGATCCATCTGACAGATATATGGGCTTATTGGTCTGGATCCATCTGACAGATATATGGGCTTATTGGTCTGGATCCATCTCACAGATATATGGGCTTATTGGTCTGGATCCATCTGACAGATATATGGGCTTATTGGTCTGGATCCATCTGACAGATATATGGGCTTATTGGTCTGGATCCATCTGACAGATATATGGGCTTATTGGTCTGGATCCATCTGACAGATATATGGGCTTATTGGTCTGGATCCATCTCACAGATATATGGGCTTATTGGTCTGGATCCATCTCACAGATATATGGGCTTATTGGTCTGGATCCATCTCACAGATATATGGGCTTATTGGTCTTCTTGACAGACCTAGAGGCGGAGCTGCCGAGTATTATCATTTCTCTGGGTAGTAAAACCCAGAAAAGGCACATTTGCACACATTTTATCTATACTATATCATATCCTGAGATTGTTTGATGAGCTCCATAGATGCAGAAGACTAAAGACCCGGTTGCCACCTGCAGTTAGATAGGTAGCATTACAGGCACTGACGTCATTTCTCTCGAGACACAGAAGAGATGCCATTCAGCTCAGGCTAAACTGATCCACTGGACTTGATTAGAGCGGACAGTCTCATTAGTTGTGTATGCTCACATAGGGTGTTCGCTCACGGCAAACTCCCACATCTCCAAATGTCCGGTGCATATTTGATTTGTTTCTCTTTGAGAGCGAGTCACCAAATACGTGGATGGCACAACCATGTGTGTTTTGAGGAAGAACATGGTTCAGTTTACAGACAGTTGATTTGATACGTGTAATAGAAATAGTTGCAATGCAATGCAGATGTGACTGTGCCATGTCTGTGACTGTGCCATGTCTGTGACTGTATCATGTCTGTGACTGTGCCATGTCTGTGACTGTATCATGTCTGTGACTGTGCCATGTCTGTGACTGTACCATGTCTGTGACTGTGCCATGTCTGTGACTGTGCCATGTCTGTGACTGTACCATGTCTGTGACTGTACCATGTCTGTGACTGTACCATGTCTGTGACTGTACCATGTCTGTGACTGTACCATGTCTGTGACATGTTTGGGAGTGACTGGAGGCATCTTTCTCTACCAGGTTGTTTGGCACTAAGGCTAGCAGTAAGGCCAGTACCCCGGGCACACCTGACTCGGGCAAGTGTCCGTCAGCGCTGGGCAGCCCTCACGGTACGTTGGCGCGCCAGGCCAGCCTGGATTCCCCTTCCTCTGGCACCGGGAGCCTGGGAAGTGCCGGTGGACAGAGCGGGGGCAGCAGCCCACTGTATGGTAAGGCTCTCGACCTGGGAACGGAATCCCTCGCTTCCAGCCCGGCGTCCGGCCTCTCGTTGCCCTCCAACGCCCGGCCGTGGCCCGCCAACCTCAGCAGCTCCTCGGCGTGTTCTGGCAGCAAGGACACGCTGAGCTGCCAGAGCCTGACCAGCCTTCACACCAGCTCCGAGTCCATCGACCTCCCGCTGGGACACCACCACGGACCCAAGGTCACCCGGGCCGGCAGTGTCACATCCACGCTCTCCGAGGGGTGAGTCCGGTTGCGGTGACTCGTCTGTGTTCTGTGTTCCGTCTGCCACAACGAGTCTGTCCTCACCTTGTTGTTTCCGTGTACATCACTGTGGTCGTGGGGATTTGTAAAAAGTCCTTAATGTGCTATTCACACATTGACGTTTTTTACGGAGAGTGTCGAAATAACCCAGCTCGGACGTTTTCAAAGTGTTTTCTTTTAGTTGTATGTCTCGGGTAATGTTACCTTCATTGCAGTGGATGTCCTCTCACCTTAGGAAATGTGTGATCAAGTAACCATGGTGATTATGTCATTCTAATGTCCTTGTTTCCTGTATCTTAACAGCATGCCCCTTGACAGAAATACGCTACCCAAAAAGGGACTCAGGTACTCATCATTCATATTTTATTTCCTTTACTTTATTTTTTTTCATTCTCAGATTTCACTGTGTATATCATACAAGTGTGTATTTTTTGACAGCCAAGATCACACTTGTGACCAATCGCATGTCATCGCGGGTAGTCTGTGTCGCATTTTGTGTCACATTCGTCTCAGTAGTGTTAGCTGTTTCGACGTGCTCATTAAAAAGTAGTAGTAGCTTACTTTCCTCATGTTTATCTATGAAAAACACAGGAAGCAACATTCGACATTCAATCTTTTTTTGAAAACAACATTCATAAAATGGTTGCCGTACAAACCCAATGAATGTTGTCTCTTCAGGAGGTGCCTTGATATTTTTGTATTTTTATTAGTTTGCAGCGATGCTAGCTGTTTTCTTTTCAGGTACTATAGTTGTGTGGAATGAGTAATGTCCTGTGTGGACTCCGAATAGATATTGCTTTCCCATCCCAACGAGCAGTAACGCAAGGCAGGGCTACCATTTTAAATCAGGTTTCCATTACTCCTGTCCCATCTAATGATTGAAGTCACATCTATCCTCTCAAAAATACCAAAGATACCAATGCCGCATCCCAATTGCCCTTCTAGTTTCTATGTAGTACCCTACATTCTTTAAGGTTCCGCGGGGCTCTGTTCCAAACTAGTGTGCTACGGAATATAGTGTAATTTGGGCCCCCGTTCCTACCTTTTATCTATCACTGTACACACCGTCATGAAACAAATGGCTTTTTCAACCCAATTACTGCCGGCAAAAAGCCAGACTCCCCAATCTCTTTGTAACACTGGAACAGAGAGTGAATCTCTTCAGTTCAGTAGGAGTTCTTTGACCTTTTAAAGCTCACCAGAAATTTACAGTTGAAAGGAAATATTTATATTTGTAAGTTTCCTTTATAGCAGGTTTTTTTTGTCACATTCAGTTTAGAAGTCTCTATTGATCTCAGACGCCAGTCAGCAATTTCCAACTGGATTGCACAGGGGAATTGAAAGCAACAAATTATCTTTTCAATACAGAGTCTGGTGAAAAAAAACAATGGCCATATAATTTATGCGTCAAATTCGCCGTTTTTATGGGCACATTAATACGTACTCAGTCTCGGCTTGTCGTGTTCCTCCTCTTCCTGTCCACTCCATTTTAACTCAGTAGACAATTACATGTAAAAAAGCCGTTTTAATTTTAAGTTGAATATGCAGAAGCCTTCAGACGCAGAAGTTCCAGTTACGAGCCTTTGATGAACATCACCATAGCTCAGCCTGTCCGAACACAGAGTCTGGGGTTTAGAATTCATCCGTCTGACAGGAGGTCAATATACAGCTTTTGAAACAGTCAGTGTTGAAAGGGTCTGCATGAACTCAATTACTTTATTGCTTGGATTAAACTAGACTCGTGCTTATCAAGCACTTTGATTACACCGCCCAACGCCACAAACTGCCGGGGATGAGGAGAGCATTCAGAGCAAAGCCTCTCAGTGTGTGTGTGTGTGTGTGTCTGTGTCTGTGTCTGTGTCTGTGTCTGTGTCTGTGTCTGTGTCTGTGTCTGTGTGTGTGTGTGTGTGTGTATGTGTGGACCTTTGACTTGGGTGGTAAAACACTCTGGACGACCTCATATTTTATTCTGCCTTTGTTTTAGCAGCTTCTTTATAATATCGACCACAAACTACTGTCTGGCAAATAAATATATACAGCGAACATGTGCCTAAATCAGTCCGGACCCTGCTGTGTGTGCACATTACTATGCATGTGTTTGTGTAAATATTTACCAGTACAAACCAATCCTTTGAAACTATTGCGGACCGTGTTGATGCGTTGTTCAACAAATGCCGAGTTGATTCAGCGTTGTCACCGGTAACCTGTTCCACTTCCTGTCCAGGTACCCGCCATCGTCCAGACAGACCCCCCACGAGGAGGGGAAGGAGTGGCTGCGTTCTCACTCCACCGGGGGGCTTCAGGACACGGGGAGCCAGTCACCTCTGTCCCCCCCTGGGCTTGTCTGCCCCACTACCGGCCAATACCACTATTCCAACCTGCGTACGTTCACTGTACACCTAGCATCTGTTCACCTGGGAAAACATGATATAGAAATATACGACCGTTTTAATAACATCAGGAACGTGGTGTAATATGGAGTTTGTGTGTGACGTTGGTTGTATTCGGTTGTTTATTCGAATGCTCTGTGTGCGTGTGTTTGTGTGCATCTGTGTGCGTGTGTTTGTGTACATCTGTGTGTGTGTTTGTGTGTGCGCCTGTGTGTGCGCCTGTGTGTGTGCCTGTGTGTCCCACTGTGTGTGTGCCTGTGTGCGCCTGTGTGTGTGCGCCTGTGTGTGCGCCTGTGTGTGCGCCTGTGTGTGCGTCTGTGTGTGTGCATCTATGTGTGCGCCTGTGTGTGTGCCTGTGTGTGTGCCTGTGTGTGTGCCTGTGTGTGTGCGCCTGTGTGTGCGCCTGTGTGTGTGCCTGTGTGTGTGCCTGTGTGTCCCACTGTGTGTGTGCCTGTGTGCGCCTGTGTGTGCGCCTGTGTGTGCATCTGTGTGTGTGCATCTATGTGTGCGCCTGTGTGTGCGCCTGTGTGTGTGCCTGTGTGTGTGCCTGTGTGTGTCCCCCTGTGTGTGTGCCTGTGTTTGTGCCTGTGTGTGTGCCTGTGTATGTGCCTGTGTGTGTCCCCCTGTGTGTGCCTTCCTGTTCCCCCCTCCAGTGAGCCCCACCAACCTGTCTCCATACAACCTGGCCGGCTCTAGCAATATGAGTCGTTCCAACAGCATCCCGGCCCAGGACACCTACGACCTGTATGGGGAGGCCCACCTGGGGGGCAGTGCCACATCTCTGGAGGACCGTCCCCGGGGCATGAGCCGCTCCGGCTCCTTCAGGGACAGCACCGATGAAGGTAGGCCCGGGCCGGATATCCACCCACTGGTTGTGAAGGTGTCAAACGGTGTCAGGTGTCAAACGGGTCGCCGGTTTTGTGTGCCGGAGCGTTATTAAACGATCGGTCGTAGTGATTCTGCTCAGAGATTGTGTGCATATTGTATTATTGAAGTCCCAGAATGCATCATTATAACAGAGAACTATGTCTCTCTCTCTCTCCCTCTCTCCCTCTCTCCCTCTCTCTCTCTCTCTCTCCAGTCCATGGCTCCTCACTGTCGCTGGTCTCCAGCACCTCCTCTCTGTATTCCGCGGTAAGTGGAGACACACACTCCCAAAACACACTTACAGACGATTAGAAAACAATGGTGGCTAGGGGTTGTGTGTGTGTGTGTGTGTGTGTGTGTGTGTGCGTGTGTGTGTGTGTGTGTGTGATCCCAGTTAGTTGGTGACGTTTGCCCGAAGGATTTTAAAATACAATATTATATCTAGCCTAGGTCACTGGACATAATGGAGTGTACACCACTTCAGCTCTTTCAATCCTGTTTATATAAGCAGACTGAATCCATTTTCACAACCCTACATCTTTTATATATAAGGGAGAGGAAGGTTTTTTACGGTCTATATTTGACAATGCTCAGTGGTTTAGGGCAAAAGATGTTTTGGCAGCAGGCAATATTTCAGCAGTCAAACATATTGTGAAGACAAATGAGTTTAGATGCAGGATCGATTTCTGGCTGCACTTCTTCCCTGCTCAGGAGTGTTGAACCAAGTTTTTTTATTAAAGAGATCTGTTTTGAAAGTTTTCTTTCTGAGGCAGAAAGACAGATGTGTGATTGTGTTATGTTACTGTTATCATACAATATGTTGCTATGATTTAGATTTTGTTCAATTATTTCAATTGTGTTACTGTTATCATACATTATGTTGCTATGATTTAGATTTTGTTCAATTATGGTTTGAATTTGCTCCTGTACTTTTATGTTTGCCATAATTATCATTTATTCTCATCTTTGGCGTATTCTGTTCATCGTTTTTTTCCCATCTCACCCGTAACGACACGACATCTGGGTCTTGTTCAGTAGGCTCAGAAAGTTAAACACAATTTTTCATTTTTGCTTGAAACATTCGGAGCATTTTGCTGGCATCTTTTTTATTGTATGCAAATATGACAAACACACAACGGAAATCATGAACATTTTAATCTGATTTTAATATCATTACACATTTTACCAACGTTTTTTGAGTACTAATAATCAATTCAAACAACAAAAGAGTGACACGTTTTCGGGATTTTTATTTTTTAATCAAATAGCCATAGATGATAACCAATGAGAATCCTTGGCTTACACAAAGGTTTGGCCCCCAGTTGACTGGCCTTGGTTACCCTTTGCTACTGCTTGAACCCACGTTTTCTTACTTCCAGGTGCTTTCCTTTCTGGCCAAGGTAAAGACTAAGATGCTGTCAGCTAGGATCTCTTCACACCCACAGACAATGTGTTTGTATTCGCATGACATGGTCTGACGATTGTTCAATGTGGCAGATGTTCAAACTGGTTTTCAATTGGTGTCAAATTAAAACATCAAAAGACACAGATGTCACTTGTGTACAATGTAACCAGCATATGCATAGGTCGTGGGGTGTGTTATTCATCACAGAGTGCTTTAGCAGACCAAATAAAACGTTTTGTGTTGTGTAAATGTGCTCCCTGTCTAACGGAAGTCGGCCATGACACCCCAGGCAACAATTAGGAGGCAACAAGGCCGAGCCTTTTGCGATTGCGTTTTCACCCTGTGGCCGTTTGGTTGATACAGCAGCAATCAGCGCCACAAGGTTTACTCACGATAGCACATTACTCATTAGAGTCCAGCCACCAATGTGAAAGGGAGCTTAGAAGGAAGACCCCGGTTCCTTCCATGGAAGGCCGAGGGTTCCTCTGAATATAGCTTCAATAACAAAACTGTCCGAGGAGAATCATGGTTCTGGTGGTCTGGTTTATGTCTGCATATCTAAACATGTGTCTTTTCTCCCGAACAGACGGAGGAAAAGGCCCATTCTGAGGTAAGCCTCACTTGGCCACTTGGCCGACTGGTTTTCTGCCTGTCTGTTGTCTATCGTCACATTCAAACTTGACCTAAAGCTATCAGGTTTATTGCGTCATTACTGGTTGTAAGCATGTATTAGCCGTTTTATTTCTATGCATAATTTTGCGAGGTTCAATGCGGTTTCAATACTTGTGCACTTTTCCACTTCTCACTGGTTCGTCTTAGACCGTGTTGTAGTTAATATGTGAGAGACGGCCATATTGCCTCCCGATGGTTTAAAACAGCCAACCATGAGGAAATGTGCTGCTACGTCATTGTTCCAACTCACCCCCTTCATCTGCTGTTAGGAGTCGGCATGCTACATATCGTTTATTGTGTTCTTCTCTTTTCAATCAAGGGTCAAACAGGCCAAAATACCACGGTAATCTTTCATTTACATTCACTCTTACATTACCCCGTTGTAATATACTGTGGCTATGTGACGGATACATTTAAGTTATTAAGTGAATGTTCACTATCCATAAAATACAAGATGTTTGTCCATGTCAACATAGTGGCTAGAAAGATGGGCATGTTCAATAGTTTTTTTCAATCAGTCCAGTTTTGCTATGAAACGTGATCGTTCTAAAATACCATGTTCTTTTTGCCGCCCCAACAGCAAATCAGGAAGCTGCGACGAGAACTGGACGCCTCCCAGGAAAAGGTGGCGACCCTTACGTCTCAGCTGTCTGCCAACGTGAGTACCGCCTTCTGTCAACAAACACACGTGCAGTCAGGAGGTCTGTCTCTTTATGTCAACAAACACACGTGCAGTCAGGAGGTCTGTCTCTTTATGTAAACAAACACACATGCAGTCAGAAGATCTGTCTCTTTATGTCAACAAACACACGTGCAGTCAGATGGTTTGGAAATGTCTTTTCCAATCCCTTGAAGCTGTTTGCATTTGTCTGCATCTGACCATTTTTGTAGTCTAGGTTTATTTGTGTGTTTGTTTTTGCAAATAAAGACGTGGCTTGTTTACCAGGAAGTATCCTGTGATAGGGCATCACATAGACATGTTGATAATATAAGGCGGCCTAGTACAGACACCCATTCAACCCTACCGAGATTTATAAAGATGCAGAGCTTGGCAAATGTGTGTGTGGATGGGGGGGTTATTTTAGTCCTGTTCAGATAGGAGTACAGCAAATGCAGATTTAACGAAATAGGAAGCTGCTGAGAAGGGATGGAGCGAACTCCATCAGGGACAAAGAGTTACAGAATGACTGAGAGCCTGTCAGGTCTCTGGAGAAAAGGAGGCTGCTTCCTGTCTCTGCATGGCATCCCTAAAGAAATGTGAGGTTGACAAGGCCTTCACCAGGGTCTCGGGCTTTGATCGCTGAGTTCTGCGTCTCCAGGAACAAAAGCAGCACACTGTCGAGAAATGTCTGAGTTCCTCAGGGTTTCTTTGTTCGCCGTGTGAGTCACACAGCCGGCAGAAACCTTTTTAGAAAAGTTGCAGCGTTTCATTTATGAAATGGAGGATAACTTTTTTGTATAGATATGATGTGTGTGTGTGTGTGTGTGTTGGACCCCACCTTTCCTGGGGCGTACCAGCGAAAATGCAAACTGGGACTGAATGGTGTTTGCTTCCAACTGTCCGTTGTATCTACTGAGCCACACACTGACAACTCCACCACTCAGACATTCTCTCACACTTTCGTTGAGACGGTGTTTTCATCTCAAGTTTAGAAGCTGTAGGCCAATTTGTCTGTCAGAGTTATCTTTAACGGGTGACTATGTTCACAGGACCGTTCTCTTGAATGTCTGAATACTTATGAATCCCAAATAAAACTGGGCTCGTTTCTTTATTGGACAAATGAGAAAAACTATAAGCTGTAGGGTTTGCTGATTGAGGTCATGTACTGTGTACCAGACGTTCGTTTAGACAATCGTATCCGTATGCTCACTGTGAGATTTTTTAACACACATTAATCTTTTGACCTTTCAGGAATAACGCTTGTGTTAAATAAAGAGCTAGTCCTTGTGTCACCTTCAGCTTGGTACTGAAGAGTCGACCTGAGCTTCAGCTATAATGGTCGACACATCAGAAACACAAGTGTACATTCACACCAGGTTAGATTAGCTCTGTGAGACTCTGTACGTGTCATTTAGTACCGTGTTTGTTTGGGTTCTCTTTGATCCGAACAAAGAAGCATTAGCAAAACGAGCGTCCTGGAAAAAAGGATTTAAAAAAACAAGCACTGCTAAACTTGCCGTGGCGTTGCACTTTTGAAGTTTTTACTTCTTTCTTCCGGAAAGGATTACGATCCCTTCATTGGATGTCATTAAATGGGGCTTAAGAGGTGGGTTGATACATCTGCACTCCAACCACCCTCCTTAATTCTCCCCTTTTGCTCTCTCTCTCTCTCTCTCTCTCTCTCTCTCTCTCTCTCTCTCTCTCTCTCTCTCTCTCACTCTTGTCTCTCTCTCTCTCTCTCTCACTCTTGTCTCTCTCTCTCTCTTTGTCTCTCTCTCTCTCTCTCATAACCCCTCCCCTGTAGCTCTGGTTCACCTCCCTCTAACCGATTCACCATTTACTATATCTAGCCGTTTGTGCCAGCCGGGACTAAAGACATTGTGCAGTTGTGCATCAGCTTACGTGTGTTTATGTGATTGTGTGTGTGTGTGTGTGTGTATGAGTTGGCACTAATGAATGAGTAGAACAGAGAGGGTTTCCGTGATGCCGTTGACACCGGGCCGTAGCCGGTGCAGCACTCTGGCCGGTTCACTGGTCTGGCCGACTCTTAACCACTATCCCGACTCACAGCCGAGACCTCAGAGCGGGGGGTCCAGGAATAAGGACGCCTGGGCAGGCACACAGGTGGGCGTCACGCTGCGGAAGGGCATCAGGACGGCTGTGACTGTGGGATTGGACGAATGTTGTGACTGGCATTTTCCAAATGTTCCATGGGATTTAGCCGTAGAGGAAAGAAGCGGTGCATTCAGGCATTTTGGTGTGGTTCTGTGGAGCCCGGTATGCTCTGTTATCTGTTGGGCAGGAAGCCCGACTCTGTGACTCATCGTACTGGCAGGTGTCGGGTGGTGGGTGGTCGGGTGGTGGGTGGTTTGGGTGTGTGGTGTGAGAGCACACTCTCCCCCCTGTTTCTCTCCTGTTTGTGTGCCCATTTTATCATACCCTGTATTTTCAGGTGAGACATTTCAGCGGAGTGGATTGTGTATTGCTGTTTGATTTTCGGCACGCTGGTTTGTCGGTGATGTTTCGTCATGTCACGAACACAGTCAAGCGCCGTTAAAAAGCTGATTAGCTGTAGCATGTACTGTAGCCGTGCGCCACTCCAGTGATATAGTGCAGGCTGCAAATAGGAGGTAGGGATTTATCTGAGCGATATGGAAAAATAACAGAGATATTACAGCCAGGCAGAGCTGGTGGCCCAATAAACGTGATGAAGCGTTAGAAAACAGTGGGAACCAGTGAAGCACCAGGGGAGATCAAATTGCCTAAACTCTCTTTCGCCTTGTGTATTTGTGGAACATATCAAATCCATCTGGTTAGAGACTGCGCCACCTACAGAGAGTGATATAATTGCAGAGTTTTAAGAGAAATCTGCCAGAGGACTTTGTCAATACATGTCTGCGTTGACCTGTGTTGACCTGTGTTGACCTGTGTTTACAGGCTCACCTGGTGGCAGCCTTTGAGAAGAGCCTGGGTAACATGACCTGTCGTCTGACCAGCCTCACCATGACAGCTGAGCAAAAGGTTTGTACCCTTTCCTGTTGTTGTGGAGAACTGCTTCCTGGTATGTAGTTAGATATAACGTTTGTGTTGGGCTTTTACATTCCAGTGTCTCTGAAACGTCGCATATGGCGCTTGTGAGCTCAATCGAGGTAGAACGCCAAAAGAGTGCGTTCTTTTCCGGTGCAGACGGATTCCAGACGTCCACATGTAAACCCTACTCATAATATAGTTGAGCTGTGGCAAGTTGCAACCCTAATCCTCAATAAATTAAACAAGAGATTCCTGAGGGACGTCTTTGTTGAGCGAGCGGCCTGCACCCTCTCAACTTTTAATTAACTCAGAAACCTTATCACAAGTCCACAGTGGATTTGGATGGTTAGGAGATTCTATCTGATCAGATATATCTAAGGGCTTGTTTACGTACGCTAGGCTATTTCTTTCCTATACCGGTGGAAATTCAAATGAGATGGAAATGATTTTGCCATCCAGATAACTCGATATAGTTTTGTATTCTCTATCTCTCGTAAAGTACACAAGCCCTTATATTAAGCAGGTGAGGCAAAAAGATAAACACTACTGTCAAACCCTGTCCTCTTAAACCTCCTTGTATCTGCGTATGCATTTTAGGAAGGAATATTTGACTTGAGTCATCATCCAACAGTCCAATAGTTTTGGAACGAGTGCTGTGAGATTTGGGGGATTTTTGAGGAAGGTCAAAAGGACAGAATGATTTAGAGGCAAATCAAACAGGAATTCTTAGGTTCGATGGGTCAAATGTTTGGAAAGTCATAGTTTATTCAATCCAGTTAATAATGTCCTGTAGCACATTGGTTATTTTTCCAGCCTTCATATCCTGTGTTGATAATCCAGCACGTTTTGCCATCGTCTTCAGCTAGGCTTGTTCGTATTGTCAATGACTGTTGACTGTGTTTTTGCCGCGCTGCTTTCCTCCCATCAGGAGTCGGAGCTCGCCGAGCTGAGAGAGACCATCGAGGCGCTGAAGGCTCAGAACACTGACGCGCAGACGGCCATCCAAGTGGCTCTCAACGGCCCGGACCACCTACACAAAGGTAGTGGAGAACCCATCACACACACGCGCGCCGGCGTGGTGATCTGCCCACACACCTCACCTCATGAAGCGTGAGAGCGCCCCCTTTCGAGTGTACATCCTCGCCCAGCCTCTAAACGTTGATAAGGGCACGACCGAGGATGCAGACGGAGTGGCTGAACGTCTCGAGGTCGTCTTGTCTCCACAGACTTGCAGATCCGGCGGCAGCACTCTTCAGAGAGCATGTCCAGCATCAACAGCGCGGTCAGTCACTCGTCCCTGGGCAGCGCCAAGGACATAGAAGACAAGAAGAAGAAGAAGAAAAGCTGGGTAAGGGAACGGTTCTGTCGGGACGAGGAGAGGAGAGGGGGGGGGTCTCCGGGCTCACGTTGGCACCGGGACGCGGTGCTCTTCACTCAAACCCACTTCTCCTGAGCAGACGTACATTGGCATAACTGTGACTTGTGGTTTCACCCCCTTTTTCTCACGCTCTCTCCCTCACCCTCTGCCAGGGGAAGGAGAGAGGCAACAAGGTGAATATGTAAACCCTCCTGCGTGTCTGGCTGAGTGAATGACTGAGAGGACTGCACCTAAAATAGGACCTTTATTTTGTGATGTCCCCCATTGCTGCCTGCATTGTGGCTCTGGTCTAAATGTCCTTTGACTTGGCGGGAAAGTAATCCAGGCCCACGGAAACGGCAGTTATAGCTCCTAATTCAACTGCCCGTAAACCCAGACGACCTCTGAAAAAAAGTTTCAAATAAATCAATTTCGGAGGCTTTTGGGGAACGTCGGGGTTAACCCAAGTTGCATCCATGCAGTTATATCCAGCAGGTATTAATGGCTGTATACTTCAGGGTGAAAGAAAAACAATTACAGATTACAGCCATTTAAAGACAGCAGTGGCCCTGACTCCAGCGCAGGTGTGTGAGTGTGGGTGTGTGTGTGTGGGTGTGTGTGTGTGCGTCCGAGTGGTAACAGAGAGTGTGTGTTCTGTCTTCAGGTTGCCGATTCCATTCCAGCACAGGTCAGTTGAACTCCACCGTGTGTGTTCTGTGGTCACCTCCCTCCTCCTCCTTTAGCCCTTTCGTCCTCAGTTCCTTAGCGAATGTCCCCCCACCCTCCCTAACAACCGCTCGGCATGGAAACAGCCCCCCCCCGCTCCATTTTGACTGCCTGTTTGTTCCTAGTTCCAGGACTTTAAAAAGCCTGACTCGTCCCTGCATCCCACATTCCTTTTCCATACAGTCGCCCCTGATTGGATCCCCCTCTCACCTCTAATTGGATCCCCCTCTCACCTCTAATTGGATCCCCCTCTCACCTCTAATTGGATCCCCCTCTCGCCCCTGATTGGATCCCCCTCTCACCTCTAATTGGATCCCCCTCTCACCTCTAATTGGATCCCCCTCTCGCCTCTAATTGGATCCCCCTCTCGCCTCTAATTGGATCCCCCTCTCTCCTCTAATTGGATCCCCCTCTCGCCTCTAATTGGATCCCCCTCTCGCCTCTAATTGGATCCCCCTCTCGCCTCTAATTGGATCCCCCTCTCGCCTCTAATTGGATCCCCCTCCCGTCCTTGATTGGATCCCTCTCTCGTCCCTTGACTGAGTTGCATTGCTTTCCCTCTCTCTCAGATGGTGACTGTTGCACAAGAACAGCACTGGCCCGAAACCACACGCTACGTGTGAACCATTCGTCAGGGGAGACCCGCTGTGTTGACATGTCGATGTTTCTCCTGCAGTTGCGGAGCTCGTTCAAGCAGGCGTTCAGCAAGAAGAAGAGCAACAAGCCTCAGTCTCCCCATGACGACATTGAAGAGATGACGGACTCGTCGCTTCCCTCCTCGCCCCAGCTACAGCATGCCAACAGACAGGGCAGTACCTCCACGCTGCTGTCCTCAGGCTCCACCACAGAGTGAGTGAACACACCACATTGCAGACTTTGTATAAAACACACGTCACTAATTTCTTGGGGCAAAGAAACGTTCTTTCGGGTGTTATCCCCGTCTCATCTTTCGTCTTTCCCTGTCAGCCAACTATCTTTTTTCTCATTCTATCCGTTTCACAATCTGTCCGTACAGTGGCAAGTGCTTTTGCCACAGCACGCCCTCCCCCGTTTGGATGCCAAAGAAACGGCTAGCTGGCCACGTGGTCTACAAACACAGATCTCGGTAACGGGCAGAGTGTGGCATGCTGGTGGGGTTGTGGACTGTGTTCATCATGCATCTCCTCCTTAATAGCATCAAACCTCAGCGTGCTCTTCCTCTCCGTGTACGTCCCGAATGAACCTCTAGCCAATTTGTAGTGCACTGCTGTGTCGCGACACAGGCTCTGGTCAGACGTTGTGCGCTTTTGCTTAGGGCATTGTGAGTAGGGCGGGATTTGGGACGTCCCTGTTGTTTTGCCAACATCCCTAATCACACCACAACACTAATAAGCAATACACCAGTGTGTGAGGTGAGCTGCACAGGAACAAATATTAAATGCAGTCATTTCCAATCGCGCTAGTAGCACTCAAAGAAATCACATTATTTTCTCCCCGTTACAGACAGGAACATTAGCATGGTAGTTTCGTGTGTGTGTGTGTGTGTGTGTGTGTGTGTGTGTGTGTGTGTGTGTGTGTGTGTGTGTGTGTGTGTGTGTGTGTGTGTGTGTGTGTGTGTGTGTGTGTGTGTGTGTGTGTGTGTGTGTGTGTGTGTGTGTGCGTGCGTGCGTGCGTGCGTGCGTGCGTGCGTGCGTGCGTGCGTGCGTGCGTGCGTGCGTGCGTGCGTGCGTGCGTGCGTGCGTGCGTGCGTGCGTGCGTGCGTGCGTGCGTGCGTGCGTGCGTGCGTGCGTGCGTGCGTGCGTGCGTGCGTGCGTGCGTGCGTGCGTGCGTGCGTGCGTGCGTGCGTGCGTGCGTGCGTGCGTGCGTGCGTGCGTGCGTGCGTGCGTGCGTGCGTGCGTGCGTGCGTGCGTGCGTGCGTGCGTGCGTGCGTGTGCGTGCGTGCGTGCGTGCGTGCGTGCGTGCGTGCGTGCGTGCGTGCGTGCGTGCGTGTGTGCGTGCGTGCGTGCGTGCGTGCGTGCGTGCGTGCGTCGCGTGCGTGCGTGTGCGTGCGTGCGTGCGCGTGCGTGCGTGCGTGCGTGCGTGCGTGCGTGCGTGCGTGCGTGCGTGCGTGCGTGCGTGCGTGCGTGCGTGCGTGCGTGCGTGCGTGCGTGCGTGCGTGCGTGCGTGCGTGCGTGCGTGCGTGCGTGCGTGCGTGCGTGCGTGCGTGCGTGCGTGCGTGCGTGCGTGCGTGCGTGCGTGCGTGCGTGCGTGCGTGCGTGCGTGCGTGCCGTTACTGGACCCGCTGGATGCTGTGCTAATGTCCCATGTATTCACACTGTAACTTTAGTGCTTGAGTTGGATAGAAAGGAGTGTTTCTATAGTAGCTGTGGCACTGAGGTTGCAGACAGACCCCATTTGGGTTTCTGTCCGGTTGGCCAAATGGAGGATTCACGTATCTCCGAAGCTCCTTTCTGATCCTTTTGTGAGCTCTTACCAACTGTGTTTGTGTGTTTATTTCCAAGTACTTAAGTACAAAAGTTTTTTTTAACTGACTTCTGGCCTAGAGGTCCTTCGGCTTCCTCTGTGGAAGCGCCCGATGCCTGTACTCTCTATCCTGCTCTATTCCTGCATCTTGTATTTATAGTCCTGTGACCCCTGTGCGACCCCCTGCAGGCTGTGCGAGTGCACGGAGGCGGAGGCGGAGATCATTCTGCAGCTGAAGAACGAGCTGAGGGAGAAAGAGCTGAAGCTGACTGACATCCGCCTGGAAGCTCTTAGCTCCGCCCACCACCTGGACCAGATCCGAGAGGCCATGAACCGTATGCAGGTGAGGAACCAGGTAGCCAAACGAACGAACGCACAACCCAAACCATGGGGGACCACTGATGTGAACCAACACTGACTCCCAAAACTGACATATACCGAACGAACGCACAACCCAAACCATGGGGGACCACTGATGTGAACCAACACTGACTCCCAAAACTGACATATACCGAACGAACGCACAACCCAAACCATGGGGAACCACTGATGTGAACCAACACTGACTCCCAAAACTGACATATACCAAATGAACGAACGCACAACCCAAACCATGGGGAACCACTGATGGTGAACCAACACTGACTCTCAAAGCTGACATATTAAATGCTGTTACTTTATGCTTGTTTTCGGATAATTTACCCAAACCAAATGGAAAAGTGCTGAGTGTGAGCATATAAACATGTTACATATAAATGTAAGACTGAACCTTTGGCATTAGGCAGAGTTAATAGACAGTTACATAAAGCAATAATAACATTTTTAACACAGACCAGGGAGACATTGGCTTGGTCCTCAACTCCCATGACAGAACAGTAACAACTGGAGAAGTCAGTGCTCTCTCCTCAGATGAGATAATCTATGCAAGCCTTTTATCTGGGCTTTAGATCTGCAAACACCCCGGCACAAAGAGCTCTGGTAAGATTAAACGAGCTCTTTCAGCCCATAATGAGGTTAGCGTTAATCCGCAGTGATAACTATGGGCAGGCTCAGTGAAAGTAAATTGCTACATTTTCTCAATTGGATATACTTATTTTACATCCGGCAGGGATGAGATTTTGAATCCCGCTTATTTGCAACGAGAATGCCTTCGCCGCTTAACATGTGACCTAGCCCGACCCAACGGAGTTAGAAATATAGAAACAGATAAGAGAAATTCTGTTCAACAAATGATATCTCTATGGCAACGCACAATACACCAGGAGACGGGGACGAGGACATTCCAAGAATCGCCCCTAACGTTTATTCTTCTGTCTCGTTTGACAGAATGAGATAGAGCTTCTGAAAGCGGAAAACGACCGGCTCAAGACCGGAAGCACGACTACGGCCGCCACGCCCGCCAAGACGGGCCGTCCGCCCTCGGAGACCTCTAGCACGTCCTCGTCCTCCTCTCGCCAGTCATTAGGCCTGTCCCTCAACAACCTGAACATCACAGACACCATCATGTCAGGTGAGCCAGCCGGATGACGACGATCACTCAACGCCAGGCATTCACGGTAGTCACTGTTCCTAGGGTGTCTTTATGGTGTCAGGCTGTTACAGACTAGCGGGGCTCCTAACGCAACACATTCGTTGACACATTGTAGGTCATTACATTTTCAGTTACGCATCGTTTGTCCCGTTTAACAAGGTCGGAATTCTCCGTCCAAGTGCCATTCCGGTTTGACGTAGGTCCATACGGGATGTACATCTGTGAAGGCTGCCTCATGATCTAGTCAGTGCCGGCTCCCATTGATCGGACGTTGTGATAGAACACTCCTTGGATAGAAGGACAGCGTTGTGGGCATTGTGTCAGTTGTTTCCTTCAGAGATAAAGAACGAGAAACACACTTTTCGAGTCCAGTGTTGCGGAGGAGTGGGGTGTCGTTTGATTCCTTTGCTTCGCCTCTGATTAAAGTAAAGAACTGCGCGCACACTTTGAGACGCTTGTGGCTGTTTAATTGATAAGGTAATGAGTTGGGGGGGGGGGGCAGCCGGCTGAATACACTAAATAATACCTTCCCGTGCCCAGGACATGGAAATAAAGAGAAATATGGGAAGTATGTTTGGATATAATACCTTCTTCACCCAGACGAAAATTGAAAACATGCAAAGGAAATGTTTACATTGGAAGGCCACTCTTTATTAACCGTGGCCTCTGGTGCGTTTTATTTTTACACATACACGCTTTTTTTCACAGTGCCGTTTGCGCGTTGATTTCTTCCATTGATAGATAGTTGTTTGTGCCTACAGATATTCTCCTCGATGACGGTTATGAGGGCAATTTACGCAAAGAGGGACGTAGTGTTCGCATTGTGGTCACCGTTAACAACGGCTCGAATAAGACCAAGGTAAGCCCAGAAAAAACCTGAGAATACCACATTGTTCTAATCGCCTGATGCTTCGGTGAAACTATTGGCATTTATTCACTACTGATAGTAATCTTTGTCATCATGCGTTTCTCTAACTCGGCCCCATTGAACTCTCAGGGTATGCAGGGCCAGGAGTACCTCATTGGTTCCATCGGCGTGAGCGGCAAAACCAAATGGGACGTGCTGGATGGAGTAATCCGCCGGTTATTCAAGGTGACAGACCTCCCCGTCCCACCACTATCCATGTGATCCCTCCCTGAACCCAACAGACAAGATGACATGTATCCATCACCTGTTCTCTGAACAAATACCAATCAATACCAATAATAACATTGTGAACATTGTTGTGACGTGCCATCCAGGTCTGTGGGAACGGACGGGTTATTTAACAGACGTTTTCTTCCTTTAAACTCTCCAGGAGTACGTGTTCCGGCTGGACCCACTGACCAGTCTAGGCCTCAGCTCGGACAGCATAGTTTGCTACAGGATGGGGGACGTGGTCCGGAGTCATGCCTCTGAGGTGCCAGAGCTGCTGCCCTGTGGTTACCTGGTGGGGGACAGCAACATCATCAATGTCAACCTCAAAGGTCCCGTTTTTGGTGTTACGTTTTTTTTTGGGGGGGGGGTTGGGTATTTCTAAACGCTTTTAAAAGCCTTGATTTGCCTCAGACACGCTTCCCATCAACTTTCTGATTCCTAATTGGCAGAGGAGGCATTTTGAGCGTACGTAAGCTGTCCAGACATTTCAGTCGCAGTGATGTTGTTTCAGTTATTTTCGAACTTGGTTTTAGACTGGATCGATACGATCCGTTTACCGTGTTCGCTATGATATCATGTACTAGTTCCTTGTCTCATCAGATCGTTGTCTGGCCCTGTGCAGGTGTGAAGGAGAACAGCATCGACGGCGTCGTATTCGACACCCTCATCCCAAAACCCATCATCCAGAGATACCTCAACCTTCTCATGGAGCATCGTCGTATCATCCTCTCCGGCCCCAGTGGGACCGGGAAGTCCTTCCTCGCCAGCAAGCTTGCCGACTTCATCATCGCCAAGTCGGGTCGAGAAGTCACCGAGCACAACGTGGCCAGTTTCAACGTGGACCAAAAATCCAGCAAGGTAGAGAAAAAAAACGCGTAAAACGTGACGTGCGTCGTCATAGGGAGACTAGGAAGTTGGCGCGCGTTTTCCGTCGAACGGACAGTGGTCCTACTGAACGTGGAACTCGGCTACAGAACCGTGGCCACATCCACATCTTTAAGGTCGTTGTTTCCCCACACAGGACCTTCGTCAGTATCTCTCCAGTCTGGCGGAGCAGTGCAGCTCAGAGGAGAGCGAGACGGAGCTTCCCACCGTGGTCATCCTGGACAACCTTCACCACATCGGCTCTCTCAGTGACATCTTCAACGGGTTCCTCAACTGCAAGTACCACAGATGGTGAGTGTGTCGGCGCAATTGCACATGGGTAGTTCTACCCGGACGGTCATCTCGGCAAATCGCCAGAGCTTTCCAGTTTGGAGGGCTTGGATTAAAAGCGGAAGCAGAGTTTCAGTTCAAACTGACGTATATTCCTCGTACTTCCCCATATTATTAACCGGCATATGTCTTTTGTTTAGCCCATATGTTATTGGAACCATGAATCAGGGAGCGTCTTCCTCTCCAAACCTCGAGCTTCATCACAATTTCAGGTACGTCACCTTGCAGACACTCAAACTATGAATCATTCAAGCTTCATTTGCTCTTTGTTCGGGACAAGGAATGTTTTTTTGTTCAAGATTAATGACAGTAGAACCTCCTCAGAAAAGTTTTGGGACGTAAAAAATATATATATGTTAACAATGTTAATTCCTCTGCTCGTCTCTAGATGGGTGCTGTGTGCCAATCACACCGAGCCAGTCAAGGGCTTCCTCGGACGCTTTCTCCGCCGGAAGCTGATCGAGACAGAGATCAACAGGAACATGCGCAGCAATGACCTGATCAAGATCATTGACTGGATCCCCAAGACGTGGCAACATCTCAATGGCTTCCTAGAGGCCCACAGCTCCTCGGACGTCACCATTGGTTAGATGTTGCACAGCCTCACATTATATAGGATCAGTCCGAGTGGGTTACAGGCAGTCTCTTATAGCAACCGCCAAGTGAAAATGCAGTGATATCCTGTGATAGTGGAATACTTACACTTGTATATGAGGCCATGGCCTTTTTCTTATCTTTGCCTTATAACTACTCATTACAGGATTGCTTTGCTTAAATGTAACCGCTCTGAATAAGAATAAATACAATTGTAAAGTAAATTAACACATTGTGTCATTCATACAGGTCCACGGCTCTTCCTGTCCTGTCCGATGGAGGCCGAGGCGTCGCGAGTGTGGTTCACAGATCTCTGGAACTACTCCCTGGTTCCTTACCTGCTGGAAGCAGTCAGAGAAGGCCTTCAGGTGGGTACTGAGTAAATCAAAGGCGACAAAGTGGGGCCGCGCAGGTTTAACGTTGCCCGTCTACCCTGAAATCATACCCATACCCCCCCATTCATTTTGTCTTCTGTGGCCGCCATTTCAGCTGTACGGTAAACGGGCGACGTGGGTAGACCCGTCCAAGTGGGTGAACGACACCTACCCCTGGAGCTCGGCGCTGTTGCAGCACGAAGGCCAGTCCCTGCTCCAGCTGCGGCCCGAGGATGTGGGCTACGATGGTTACACTTCCTGCAAGGAGGGCGCCTCCTCCAAACAAGTGTCCCAGAGCGACACAGAAGGAGACCCGCTGGTAAGGGCCAACTGAAAATTCATTTCCCTCAAACAGAGTTCTGTGACCCTTATTTCAGTATTTTAGAACAGAGCACCTTTTAAAGCTTAGATCAAACACACGGTCAATGTAGAGTACGTCCCAAATACCAATTCAGTCACTGTTTTCAGTTACTGTTACAAAAATGTGAATAAAAAGTAATGCGATAAACAACTTTATTACTCAGTACCAGTGTTATCTTAACTCAAGCTTTTAAGTAATCTGACGCAGGCCCAGTTGGTTGAGCTGCCTGTGTATTGTTCGGACATAAAAAGAGGATATTATTGAGTCAAAGAGGATGCTAGTTTCCAAGGATATGAAGGGCAAATGTAACGTCAGAAGACCACGTCTTCCTGAGAGAGGAAGACACACACAGGCGATTCAATTCTGGAAACGCTACGGCTCTCTACTTGGATGACTACACTTTAATTCCACTTTGTCGGCAATAGCCGTGCAGCAGGCGATTCAGAAGGACTGGCGTGGGAACGGTCCTTAATCCTCAACACATTACTGTGTAATGATCAGGTGAAGGCCTGCAAAAGGCTGCTCATCCATGGTTCAGTCTGCTCCCTGCAGACCCGGCAGAACTGTTACCAAGATAATGTGCCGGCTGCTTACCTTATGGCAGTGGACCGGTCCACGCGGCGCAGAGCATTGGCTGTTTTATACAGTTTGTCTTAAACGAATCTGGTATAAATATTAACTAGAAATCAGGTGCACAAGCTTGTGTGTAAAGATATGGGAAAACCGACGTTAAGAAAACGGCAGACGGAATGTCCCGGTGAACGGCACCGGTGGTAGTATTGTGTCGGATGCCTCGTTAATGTACCATTGGACTTTTTGGGTTAACCAGGCTGTCGTTGTTGGTTGTGTGCTTGGACTGTTCCACAGATGAATATGCTAATGAGGCTGCAGGAGGCCGCCAACTACTCGAGCGCTCAGAGCTGCGACAGCGACAGCACCAGTCACCATGACGACCAGCTGGACTCGTCACTGGAGTCTGCGCTCTAGATGAGAGCTCGGGATTGAGAGTCGCAGGGAGACCTCAGACGGAGGGGCCGGAAAAGAGCACTTTTAAGAGCGTCATCAGCGGGGGACTTGTGGAGGCTGGATCGCGCCCAGGCAGACCGAAGGATGAGATGGGTCCAGTCAGGAAATGTCTGTGTGGGGCAGAGTAGATTTCTGGGTTTGTTGGGTGAGACGCACACTTTCTTTCACTGGAAGTGGTACTCTATGATCTAGGCTGCATAGAGTGTGAGGCATTAATGTTTGTAGTTCTTCAACACAAAACTGGAATTTTATTTTTCTTAATTTAATGTTTGTTTTGCTAACTACAGATGTTTACAAGGGCCAAATTCTGGTTTTGTTTACCACGGTGCTGATAAAAACAAAATGCACACAGTCCTCCAGCTCAAACCTGACCTCAGTCGAACCGTATGGTGCTGGCCCTGGGGTTAAACCTGTCTCTGGTTTACAGGCTTCGGCCAAGGCCCTCGTCACCCGTTTGCCAACAAGCACAAAGAGCAATGTGTGGTCACCTGATTAACCGCTACTGTGAAACAATGGAAAAGTGCCAATGTTACCGTTTGGTTTGATTTACTGCCGTGTGCACTGCAACCTGTCAGTACTAATTCTCCGACACACTCAGATTGTGTGAAAAGCCTGGAACAATCAAACAGGCCAGTCGTCCACCCCTCTCCATGACAGATCCCTGGCACTATATTCCAACTGATTGGTGCTAAAGTCAGCAATGGCTACTGAAATACAAGGGCCAGGTAGGGCAGAACAAGCCTAAAATAGGGGGTGCTTTTCTCATTGCCTTAAATGGGCAGAGCTCTGTGGAACAGCGGGTGTATTTTTTCAGTCTCCAGCTCAAACTCTCCAGCTTTGGTGACAAACCTGATCCAATAAGAAATTGACGGGATCAACCGTTCTGAAGAAGCTGTCCCATTACACCTCAGCTGGTACTTTAGTCTAAGTATGGCAAAAGGAGAGTTATAAAAATTACTTTTAAGCCGACGTCGCTCAAAGATCCTTTAGTAAAGTGCGTTGCCCAAATCCGTCCACTTTAATTTGTGCCAGATATATTGTACAAGCATAATGGCTGTTGTACTGTATTTACAGTTAGAACTGACCAGTTGTATGGACGTTCAAAGGGGTGGTCATTTTTTTAGTTGTTGCTTTTACCCAGTTGAGCTGGGTTCACTTGAACTGTCATGAGCACAACTTGACCCTTTTTGATTTTATAGCCTAAGGAGCATGTTTTAAGCTTTCTATGGGGGAAGGGGCATTTAATGCAGACATTTACTTTTACATATTAACGTGTGATAGGGACAGAAGCCATTTTGGATTTTGATTGTCCTTCCTCCAGTAATGGGTGGGCTGGTTTTGCACAGTTTGGGGTTGGGGGAGGTGGGAGGTGTACATAATAAAGTATTGCACAGTGAATCAGAGATGCATTCTGCCCTGTTGATGTTACATTAAGCTTGACTCGCTGAGAATTATTGTACTTTGCAACTGAAGAAAAAAAAACACAAAAGAGAAATGCAAAAACCAACGAGCTGTCAGAAACAGATGTGCGTATGTCTTGTGATGATTGGTTGTCTTGCCTATGCAGAAGGCATACAATGTACAGTATGATACTTTAAAACTCTATTACTGTCGACTAAATCACTGAATTGGGGAGCAAACCATTATATGTATAAAAAAAACTAATCGGAACATTTTAGACAACTTTTCTCTTCCCTGTTTTGTTCTGTCACCATGTCCCATCAACAGACAGAAAATCACTGAGTATTCTGTAGGAACATTCATGTAGTTACTTTAATTCAACTGTAACTTTTTTCAGTTATCCGGATCAGAGGTACTGTTCGCCTGCATTTGTGCTTTTTCCAATTACACATGGCAGGTGCTACTGGTTCAATAATAGTTCAGAGACCATTTTCTGCAGACAACGTTGTCACAACCTCAGGACAATCCACAGAGCCTCCTGTTCTATTCACATGGCTATGACAGATTCAGTCCCTACTCGTTTTTTTGCATGCATTGCTGTTGGTCTACGTGTCAAATCTGTTTCTGAACATACAGCATAACACGCCTATGCATGCATGCGACCACACACACACACACGCTGTTAATAAGACAAAGCTCCTCTTCAACACAACGGAAATCCGTTCATGATCACATACACGTCTCCCTACTCCCATGATGTATTGTCAGTTGCCTAAACAACCAAAAGATTCCCCACCACAAACAACATACATGTATGGCATTGTGATCCTAATCACTGACAGATTTCCCCTTTTATTGCAATTACATCTTAGTTGGAAACATAACATTTACTACTTTGAGAGCAGAGTTTCTTTTTGGTGAAAGATTTGTCCTTAAATGTTTTATATTTTGTACATTTGTATGTAACATATCGTGTAAATAGACAGAGACCGCGATTTAAATCATCTGGAGGGATTTTGTAGTCTTTGTAAAGCCCTAATAAATGGTATTTGGTGTCACTCAAGCAAACAGCATGTGTGTCCTGTTGTAACTTGTGTCGCTGTGCATTGTTTCTAATGGGTTGGAAGGAAAAGTCACAATCTACTAACCCCATACCGTGCTTTTATTACCTCAAATAAGAAATATCTAAAACAAATGTAAACCCACAAAATACCTAAGATGCACAACCATTTGCTCAGTCACTCATAGGACAAACTATTTAATGTAGCGTTTTCCACTAATTCTGAACTATCAGCTTGCTGAGGGTTATTGGAGTATCTGGAAAACTCCCTGGTTGGTTTAGAGTTTGAAGTGGACTAAGATTAAGACGGAGGTGTTACAATCTGAAATGTTTTGAAGATTCCACGGTTACAGAGATGTGCTGAAATTGTTTTAGATTTATACTTAACAGGGAAATGTGTGACTCAGGGTGTTCTAAGATGCTTTGTCCAGTGCACATGGACTGCTGCAGCATGGTTTCAGATCCAGGAATAACTCCCTACTCTGTTTGCATTAACCCGTCAAAATAAAGCTTAACAATTCTGGAAAAACGTGTCTTACCTAAGCTCTTTAGTAAATGAAAAGAAACAAGTGGGTACAAAATGCAACCAAAATGTAACGAATTCACACTCCTGAACAGTAGATGGCAGCAAAGAAAATACTTACTGTGATACGTCAAAAACGAAAACAAGGAAATACTGCTTCTTTGCCACTGTTAAAAAGTCAGTCCTGACAGTTATGTTTAGAAAAACTTCAGCATTTTAAATGCAATCATGGACTAGGATGCACACTTATTTTGAAATGCAGTGTAGTACTGCTTATCAAAATAGAGCACTGAATCGTTGTTGATTACTCAGTCCCTTAGCGTTACACACTAGTTTGACAGAACCGATTCAGCATTTCCCCTGTAGTGTAGCCTGGTAAGGTGACAAAACAAAAGTAAGATGCTGTCTTACATCATTGGGGTAAGAATAATTAACAGAAATAATAATTAGTTTATGCATATACTCAACGTTCGCGAGATCTTGCGAGTTGACTGCAGTTAGCGATGCTGCTATTATCTGCTAGTGTTAGCCACACACGCCCAATGTTTAATAGGTAGCTGCTACTGTGTTAGCCACACACGCCCAATGTTTAATAGGTAGCTGCTACTGTGTTAGCCACACACGCCCAATGTTTAATAGGTAGCTGCTACTGTGTTAGCCACACACGCCCAATGTTTAATAGGTAGCTGCTACTGTGTTAGCCACACACGCCCAATGTTTAATAGGTAGCTGCTACTGTGTTAGCCACACACGCCCAATGTTTAATAGGTAGCTGCTACTGTGTTAGCCACACACGCCCAATGTTTAATAGGTAGCTGCTACTGTGTTAGCCACACACGCCCAATGTTTAATAGGTAGCTGCTACTGTGTTAGCCACACACGCCCAATGTTTAATAGGTAGCTGCTACTGTGTTAGCCACACACGCCCAATGTTTAATAGGTAGCTGCTACTGTGTTAGCCACACACGCCCAATGTTTAATAGGTAGCTGCTACTGTGTTAGCCACACACGCCCAAGCAAATGCTTGTAAGGCAACTTGTCTTCCACTAACTACAGCTGGTTCACTACAAACATGTTCGCATACGATTGGGCATTTGACAGGTGGGAAGCTTTATTTACCAAGCATTGGTTTTGGGTGATTTGTTTTGGGCATTAACCAACGGTTACTCTACTAGAAATACTATCTTGTCGTGCACATTCACTGATGAAATTATATATTCAACTTAATTCGTTTGTTTTTATCGGATCTATATGGTACAAGTCTATAGTTTACGAGATCGACAGTTCATTGGCCAATAATCTAATGAAATAATAGAGAGTATATTGTAAACAAAGCAAATGTAGTGTTTTTTAAAGCATTTCACTGATGGCTTGATTTAATAACAGAATAATTCATAGAACTGTATATGTGTAGATCTCGAAGATACACAATATGATTGGTCACAGATATAATCTGTAGTTTGCCTTCAAAATAAAAGTCCCTATTTGCGATACATTCACATTGGCCATGATGCAGACAAAATAGTAAATGCGAACTCAAATATTGTAGATGCATACACTTCGAGAAATGTGCTTTTATTACATATTGTAAGCAGCCATGTCTTAAGTTTGATCTCACAATATTATACAATATTATTCGTGTATAGCGGATTTATTATTTGCAACCACTGTTCACTATTCAAGGCAAAGTCCTCATATGTTGACGAGCCTAATCCATATTTTAACTTGATTCACAAGGGCGAAGTTTGTTCTCAGTCGATGACCCTATCATTAATGTCAATATTGAGTTTGGACCAATCAGGTTTCCAGAGTGTTCCCAAGCCACGGCCTATGGAAGCACCTCAAATCTACCCCGTGGCGTAATGCTTCCCTGATGGGAGTATCGTACATAATGGATAGTAATAGATATCAGTGCTACACAAAATAAACCAAATGTGTTCTCTCGTACTGATGTTTGAAGAAGGTGGAAAGAGCAGATGTTGAGTTGGATTGGTTTTTAACGTGCATCTGCGTTACAGTGAGAGCGTGGTGTCTGAACATCCGTCCCAGTGGGAGATTGTAGAGCAGGACGAGAACAGGTCTTAGCGCCAGCCTTAGGATGGGCAAATGAAATGTTGGGTCTAATTGTACATTGCTTGTTGCACTGCATATCAGTCCAAGAAAAGGGACAAATTCTGTTTGTGTTGACATGCTATAGTCTGTAACCCTGTCCACCCCTTTACATTTCTGGCTGCAGTTTTTACAGTTTACGGTTAGAAGCAGTATCATTTCTTCCATTATCTTCACATTGAAATTCCGACCTTTTTCCGCATCTCTCCACAGCTCATTAGAAGCAGTATCGACAACATCATCAACCTGATCCCTAGCCTTTTCTCAAATATGAAACCCGCAATTACCTTAGAGGATGCTAACCTGAAATATGCATTAAAGCTGATTGATAAAGAGGTAAGAATTATCTTGTTTTGTGATCTGATTATTATTAATCTGTTGTGGAAAAATCATTAATATACAATATATTATTATTCATATGTAAATTATGTATTATTTTGTATAAAACTTTGCTACTATATATTATGAGGTGTTATCAATATTTTCAAACTGGTTGACTGAGACTGTCAAAATTGGTTTCCTAATTTTGTACAATTCTTTTTTGAAATCCGATTTCTACATTATTGTCAAGAAAATGAAAGAGTAATTATCCACTGTCTTCAGCCGCTGACCTCAGCCAGAAAAGCTAGCTGAGTATCGGTTGGTTCAATGGAACCTAACTTTAGTTACAAAATAAAATGCTGTCAATCTTGCTGGATGATACTTTTATGGCTACAACATTTATTTATTTGTGTTTGTCTACTGCTCACCAACTATCATTAACCCACATTTTTCACTCTGGACATGGCGACATGTTTTCTTTACATTGTTTAGTTGATGCTTGAGCAAACATTTTGTCTGGCTAAATGTTTATTCATGTGTAGCTAATATTATTTAACCCCACTTGACTAGATGCCTTCTAGGCAGCGAACGATATACACAACAGCCTGACCTGCAAGTTTGTTTCTAGCTACTGGCCATCCTAAAATACTTAGGGATTATTTAATTGTATTTGGAAACCAGTTTTGGCAGTTATGTGTTATGGTTGTATTCACAGATCATTAGTATTTTCTAAAGTTGTTGGTAGTAGCTGCTCTGACCTGTATAAATAGAAAAAAAGCCATCAAACCATTCCTGTGCAACAAGTGAAACTGGCTTTTTCAACAGGGTCTTTTGCCATCAAGGCAGACAAAAAGGCAGAGCCTGTTATCAAACCTGCCAAGCAAGTGGGCATGATCACGGAGGGACAGGTAAGACCAAAGCCTTTATGGTGACTTTATCTTTAATGGAATGGCTGTCAGTGATTGGTAGACATGTGATCTATTGGATCCTCTTCTCTCAGGTGTCACTCCTATGCTGCAGATCATCAAAGCTATAATAGGATCTACAGGACTAGACTGTGTGTCATCTGGTCTTTGCCAACCAAGTCAGCTTTAAACCATTTCCCAATCTGGAAGTAATTTACCTTTATAGAAACTTCAACTGATCTAGTGGCTTCTGTCTTATTATTTTTTTAGACCTGAGTTGGAGGAAATTGAAGCTAATCACCCCAACCGATTCAAGTTGTGGTTTACCCTGGACAGGGCTCCTGAGGGTAAGAGATGTTCACAGTACAAGTCAAATGTTTGGGTACACCGACTGATTTCTATACTTGTCAGTGTAGGGTGTGTGCAGTGCTAGGATTAAGGGTTTGACTGTCTGATAAATGACATTAATGTTCATTGGGCCCTGTAAAGGGTTTACCCAGTTCAGGGCTCACAGTTTCACTGGACCTCCCGGTCTAATTCGAAGATTTATGCTGCTGCTTTATGCGGCTACTAATGTGCCGTGGACGTAGGGAACCTGGGTGTCTACACTTTCCATTTGTCTTGTCTCTACTTACCTGACATGGGCTATTCTGTTTTGTAAGACTCCTTGCACATAAAAAAGCATTTAAATAACTATTATACTAAACTATCATGAGTTCACCCAGCACAGCCAGAAGAGGACTGGTCAGACTTTATAATACTTGGGTGAAATATTCAAAAGTTGTTATCTAATTAGAACGTATTAATGTGTTATTGTGCAACACTTGTTACAGAAACAGATGCGACCAATAAAATGAAAATGCAACAAGGTGTTTGTTTTTGTTTGAGTTGTGGATATGTAAAGGCCCCCATCTCCTACCCCCCCCATATTGGGGAGTTGGAGATTGGGGAGGGGCCGGCTGGGGATGCATGACCCCTGTATGGGACAGGTAACCCCCCCAGCCCGACGGAGGAGGGATGGGAGACAGGCGACAAGTCACCCCTCCACCATCCCTCCCCCGCCTCCCCCATTGAGGATGAGGAACAGGTTGCTGTCCCCCATCCCCAATGGGGGGGGCAAGGGGGGTTGGAGATGTCCATCCCCCGGTTGGGAATGGGGACAGGGCGTCTGGGGGCGTTGCCCCATCCTCAACCCCCCGCCCTCCCCAGACCCAAGATAATCACAGCCGTCAGAGGCTGTTTGATGACTTAACAAAATATGGTTAATTTGGGTTTGGGCATTCATGGTTTCTTACAGTCAGGGCTTTAACATGGTTTAAAGTTTAGCCACTGAGGAAAGGGGCTACAAAAAGCATGGAGGTTCCATTCATTCTACCTGCCCTAACTGATCCAGGTCACCTTCATAGATCATAAGGCCACTCACAAAACTGCTACTCTGGGGCATCTCTACAGCCACAGGCCACATATTCCTCACTGTCCTCCTGACGATTCTTCCTCATGGTCCCAAAGCCACCAAACGACAGAAATTCTGGGCAGAAGGAGAGACTCAGCACTCCAGACTTTTGGTGCAGCTGAAGGAATCAGCAACTCATCTGCCATCAGCAGTTAACCCATATCTGCCTTAAAAAGTAAAATGGGAGCACAGACCATTTTAGTATGTTGCTTCTAAAGGGTGTGAGACAGTAAGGCTGAATGTTGAGTATCTGTGTGGGCTGGCATTTCTTCTGTGTGGGCTGGCATTTCTTCTGTGCACCAGTCCTGGAGGAGATGCAGACATGCATACAAACAGCTTAGAGGAACCATTGGTAAGGACATGGCACACAGCCACCAGTGAGTCAGACAGAGTTAATGAAAGCATTAATACAGCAGAGATTGGAACAAAGCTAGCAATCAAACAAATCATTGGAGTAGGCCATGGTCTTGGAGCCAGAAATGGTTAGAAAACAGTCAGAAATCTATAAATGCACTTATGGTTTCTATCCCCTGTAGTTAAAATTAATCTTACCCACATGTTTTAAGGTGACAACAGGTGTAACAATGAATACCAGATCCATGTGAGAAGGTGAATGTGCCCTGAAGAATAACCCACACAGTCTAATGGCAAAGACAACACACAAACTATTCAGGTTCTGTTTCAAGTACAAGATGTCGGAGTAGAAAGGTGTTTTTGTCTTCAAAGAGTTTGGACACAAAAATCTAAAATAAATAAACCAGACGGCCCCTAAGAAAAGCATACACGGTAATGGGTAGACTTATTGGGTTTCTGTGGTAACAGGGACTAGGGAATGTCATGTGATCACTCATCTTTAGAAAGGTCAAATCTAGAATTATACAAGTCAGCGGAAACACATGGACTCTTGATGCTGGTCTCCTGCAGCCAAGAAGTAATCACTTTTTCCCCTCACGTCAGACCTTAATCAAATAAGCAGTAGGACTAATTAACATTCTTTTTCACACTGCTGAAGAGCATGCAGGAACCACAGTCATCATAGCAACAGCTTGGAATGGAAACCCCAAGTCGTAAAGATTCAAATAAAAGAGGAAAGTGTGAATGACATAAATATATTTTATTGGATTGACACAGAAGTCTAAGTGATATTGTGTGCGGGCTGGTTTTACCTGGTACTTGGCATCGGACATCATCTCCCACCGTGAATCTGAAAGACAGTTACCATGATAAATAATAAGTCTACAATCTACAGTGCAAGTTAGATGGAGTTTCAAAGACCACATTAACAGTCTTTGCATCCAACCATGGAGATACCTTTGTCACAGAGAAAAAAAACGGCCATAAATGTACCAGAATGCATTGTTTGTTTGATTAGGTAGCATCTCTGTGTGTCCATAAAAATAATTGTGTGAGAATTGACGATAAGCGGCGTTTTCCCACCGTTTAAATTAGATGTGTACGCCAAAACCAAATAAACACGCCATAAAATTGCTTATTACGGGAAAAGCTTTAACTAGGCGAAGACGTTCATTTGCAGGACGCTTAAAGAGTTGCGCAGTTTTATAACAGAGGTCTCGTGACGCCCTTTAATTATTAGAATCAGGTGTGTTAAAATAGTAATGGCGTTGAGAGAACCTACCGGATAGTAGATATACAAGAACAAGATTGTGCAGGCCTGGCTAAGAAATAATAGTTGTTTTTGTTATTTATTGGGCTGATGTTCAGCCAGACTGTATTTCCACTCATGTATTTCTCGATTAAAGTATTACATAGCAGTAAATACGCAATGATTTGTACCGTAATGTTGAAAAGGGAAGGACAAAATGATACCTTGACATTGGAGGCTGTGGACACTTCTATTATGATCCACTAGATGGCAGCAACGTGTTGCTCAAGTTTTAGGCAGGTAGCTTAAAACCATGAAGCTGTTGCAGCTAGAGTAGAGTCCATGGAGGTGTTTTTTTTTTTTTTTTAAAGTGGCCACATTGGATATTGATTAATCAATTAAGTATATAACCATAGAAGCATTCAAAAACGCAAGATTACTTTAAAAAAAAAAGGGTACACACTCCCAGCAATATCATACATGAACTTTGTACAATAAGTCACAAGTGAAAACACAGCACACAATGTGAGAAAAACAATATTTACATGATTCTGATCAGACCTAGACAGCCCTACAAAAGAGTTTACTGCTCATGCCAAGTATTCTAGCAGTCTATTCCTATTGTGAAGCACAGGGTGATGCCACAAGTTTGACAGATAACGGCCGACTTCTACAGCACAGCTGACAGCGACGCCTTCCTGACTCTGCCTGTTTGGCCATGAGGCACATTCAGCAGACATATCTGGGCATGTCCACAACACTGGTGGCAGGTGCAAGTGAGACAGATGTTCAGGTGCAGGAGCTGAGGCAGGAGCTGAGGCAGGAGCTGAGGCAGGAGCTGAGGCAGGTGCTGAGGCAGGAGCAGTTGCAGGAGCTGAGGCAGGAGCTGAGGCAGGAGCAGGAGTTGAATTTGCTCCAAATGCATGAAGCTCCTTTATGAGCAGCTCTCTGAATGCAAGCTAATTCATTGAGGTCTGTCCACGACTCTGATCTTAAAATACCATATACAAAAACGAAATCAAAATGGAATAACGGTTTGACAAACAATTTTCAATTCAAAT
Source organism: Dallia pectoralis (assembly GCA_029465975.1). Lineage (NCBI taxonomy): Eukaryota > Metazoa > Chordata > Actinopteri > Esociformes > Umbridae > Dallia > Dallia pectoralis. The sequence goes on from CM055736.1 coordinate 17,841,442, forward strand.
TCAAATCAAATGTGCTTTACAGCGGACAATTTCCAAATGCATGCGTTCAGGGACGCTGCCGTATTGCCCTCAGGGCGGATCTTCTAAGTGTTTGGTCTATTACCCCCTACGTACCGTAATGACCGCTATAAAACCACCGGTGACACACGTACGCAGAAAAACAAGGTATTTGGAAGTTTGTGACACAGGGCCGCAGCTGGAGGATTGGGGGCCCCCTTAAAAAATATTGATGTGGGCCCCCACCACCCTCATCTACTGCACAATACATGAGCATGGAGGCCCACATATAACCTAGGGATTTCTTACAAAATGTCAAAACAGATATAATTAAAGGTTTTTACTGAACTTCAAACGCAAAATACACAAATATAACATTAAATATAAAAACAACTAGATAGCAAACATTAAATCAAGATGGTGATTTTGAAAACCCATAAAACCTGTAACATCCAGAGGGGGAATCGAGCCACTGCTCTAAATGGGGATATATCATGTAGAGGGGTGAGTAGCGGCACCAACAGGGTCGCTACAATATATTGTATATTGACCATGTAATAATTTGGTTGACAGTATTTTTCCTTTTACCACTAAAGTAAATCGGGCAGCAACATAAATAACAATAGCCTACAAACCAGCCAAGGTAGAGAAACGAAAGTTTCTGCACCTATAAAAACCACAAAATATGAAATCAACCTTGTTGTTTGCGATCTTCTGGAGAAATACTACACTACCCACATTTTTAAGCAAAACACTGACGTCTCTGATTGGTCGAACTCGCGGTTACCATGGCGACGTTCACGATACAGCAGGGAGGCCGTAATCGGCCTCACACTCCAGTGCGGTAGGTGGCGGTATATGCACCTTTAAGTTGGTTGCGATCTGCTAATAAACTAAAAAGAAGAAGAATACTGCTTCTTTACCATTCTATCTCTATGTTTTCGGAACCATTTTCTACATGTTTTGTTTGTAACTAACCCTATTTGTATCTTTGGGCATTCTTTTTTTGAGAACATAGTCACCATTTTTCCAAAGATTTTTCTGTCTCAACACACTTCCTGAAAATGGGTTCCGAAGAGAACCTGCAGAAGGGTGCGTTGGTGTCTTTACCAAAACACTCATATTGGTTTGACTTTTGGCTGTTTGTGGTGTTTGACATCGCATTTTTCCTCGTCGTGTATGCAATTGTACCATAACACTAAATGGTAAGTTTTTTTAATTACTTAAAATATTTTTGCATTTTGCCCAATGGTCGTAGTTGTCAATTTTTATTTTTTTCTGTCCTTGTAGTTTATCCAACACGATTTTGTTCTTGTTACGGCCAATGTAATACGTGAATACATAGCATTATGAATCTTATAAAACGTATTCGAATAGCATCAATATGATTCTGAATTAACCAAGAAAGTAATCGTTTTCCACCTGTCTGGGTTTACTTGTATACTTTTTAATGTTTGCTGTATGTGGGGCATTATCATGTATTCTATTCGTGGTAATTTATTTTGGAACGTCACCCTTGCAGGAATTTGACTTTCGTGCGGCACCTTCAGCCAAGACAGTGGCGCCCTGTTTCCTTGAAAAGCTTCAACGATTAATTTACTTTACTTGTGTGGACCAAATTTCTGTTCCAACGTTATTAGAATGACCAATATCAGATGATATGCAGGTGAATGTGATGGTTCCTATATAGCGTAATGAGGGTTCTGAGTTCTACCTGGAACATGGGTGTGGTGGAACCATTGACATAACCCATTTTGATCTAACCAAATGAACACCCGTATCGAACATAAATTACAGCAATAAGAAACTGCTTGAAATATAATGATATCGATGCCCCTTGAACAAAAAATCTTTAGAAACTCCAACTCGGGATTTGTTCTGTCCTGAATCAGAAATTAATCTCTCATTTCTACAAAAATGTACAAGAATTTTACAGATGGATTTTATCTTGTCTGTAAATGTCAATGTACACTTCATAATAAAAATCTTTAAATCAACGCTCAAATGTTCCTAATTTGTCGATGTTTATGTGAAATTAGCTATGTAATCATTATTTGAACAGGCCATGGAATTCCATACAGAACGCCGATAGGTGGCACTGTCGCTCACTTCCCTTTGTTGAACCCAAGAGGAAGAAAACTTTCCCGGAAGATAATGTAAAGGGAGAACGAAGCTACGTCAAAAGCGTACTTTTTCTAAGGCGACAATCAATTGTGTTTAGTGATGGAACCCTTTTTTGTGACAAAATCGTTGGAGAATGCAGGTTTGTTTTAAGCACCAGCACCTAGTTAGCAAAATTGGTCTAAAATAAAGCAGCTACCTAATGTAATGTTAGCTTGCGACTGTAAGTACCGTTATTTACACCGTGGCTAGCTAGCTCACTTAGGGCTAGGGAGCTACTACTAAATTAAATACATTGGTGGGCCGGTTAACTACTCACACATTTAATATACGTATTTATTGTATTACTTTAATTATTTGGCAATGTTACGTTATGCCTCATTGTTTTACCCGGCTTTAGTAACATATCGTAAAACAGTAGGTGGTTGTCCCATCTCCCCTTAAAACTCACCTGTTTTGCCCATAGATATCTTTCTCCCCTTGTCCTCTTTGCGCTTGTTGATACCACCGTTGAGGTTGCTCTCTGCGGCCATGTGGCAAGTAGCTCAACGAAGAGATGTCTCGGATTATGAGAAGCTGGAGGAGTTTGTCACCCTTGTTACTGCGACTGTTCCAGACTTGCTGAATGAGAAACAGAAAGCTAAGCTCCTTCTGCGGCTTCGAACCAGGGTTAGTAACTGTATAAAGATATGTCAACGCGTGTGTCTGGATCTGTCTATTAACGTGTAATCTAATTAAAACCTACTTACGTTTTGCTGAATTGCTTGTTGCTGAGGGTGGCTTTGTCACGGAGCCAGTTTGTGTATGAGTGTGCGGTGTATGTATGTTGAACAAAAAGGTTATTTCAAAAGCAAAGTTCAAATAAAACAGGCCTAGTAAATTCAAATAACGTTCCTAAATCTCTGTCTAACGAATAATTGTCACGACCACGTTTGTATAACTAATTTTTCCACACTACACGACCGACACGCCACGGTTGACTAACATTGTCCTTCTGCATCTCCTTTGGCCCGGCACACCTGTCCCTCATTAATAGGTGCCGGGGCAGATTTCCACTGTAGGAGCATTCCTTAGTTGTCCACCGAGTGTCGTCGTTTTACCATAAAGCAAATAATTAATAAACTGAAATTGGCTCCAACAGTAACACTTGAAACAACCTGTTACAGAAACACAATTTAAAGATCTGTGTTAAAGTGTGCTCTCTGTTTTTAATTGAATCTTTGTCATGTGGTCCATGATCCAGTTAGGTTCTGTGCCAGTGTTCTGTTTGTGGTTATAGTTTGTTGGGTCCTGTTATACTTTCTTACACTGTTATTATTTTCAGGTGATATTAGAATTGTGTGCTGCTGATGAAACTGTTGATATCCAGATTGTCCAACCCCATCTGGACAGAATTCACCCACCCGGTCACACTGGGGTAAGTAACGAAACGTAGTGGAGGACCGCTCATTAGTAGTCAAATTTCTTAGAGTGCAAACCTGGGATCCTGGGGGTCTGTATAATTCATGATTTTAATATAAAATGCTCAACTGATCCTTGATCAACACGCCAATCTTTAGTATTTCTCTACATACATGTGGTTAACTTTCCCATAATGCATACACATGTCTGATTCAAATCAGCGCCTCCCCCTCGTCGTTCTCCAATGACACAATTTATTTAATACAAGTTAAATGAACAATAAGGTTAACATATCCATGAAAAGTGTTTTTGTCTAGTAATTACAAGAAAATCAATGTAAAATGGAGTCTGCAACCATGACTCATGTCCATAGCTGACAACAGTGTTTTGTATAATTGACGGGGAAACAGGCATTAAATTAACAACAGGCAGATCCATTGACCTGACACATTTTTAGCTTGTTCCTGCATGTCAAAAGTAACTTCAGTGTTGCTCCCTATCAATTAGTGAATTATTATGGGTCACTGTTCCCCTAGATGTTCCATATAAATTCCTAGTTCTAGGAGTGTTGCTTTCTCACAGACTGCTTGTTTTATTTCCCAGAGCGGAGATGCTGAGGTGGATGCGGAAGAGACCATCTTCCTGGAGCTCATCCAGACTTTGCTGAAAGACCCGGCAGAGAGGGAACATTTCTTCAGTGTGAGTCTGCATCATCATATGTTAATGTCCGTCTTGTCATGCACCTCTCAAGCGTCATGCGTCTGTTAACCAAGACAATGGCCACTTTCTTGAAATCAGGTTCCTTTCCTTGAGTCATAACTTTAACTTTTTTGCATTATTGGTAGAAATGCAAAACTAACCCTAGACTTTTATAGAAGCACTCTCATGCATTCAAATAACTGAACTGCTGGAAACTTACCAAAGTACAATTATTTAATTACTTGTTAATATCACAGAACCATATCTTTTCATTTAGTATCTCATATGTGATGTTTTAAATCAGACAATGAACAGAATTTGCGTTGACAAAATTATTGACACTGGCTAAATATTTGAACCAAAGAATTGCATATGTGGCTAAAAACCAGTGTTTTCTAAACTTTTCAAAAGTGTATTCTTTGAATAAATTTCAAGGGAGTCAAAACGTATAGCGATGACTGTAACTCTCAATTGCAGGTGGTCTTTCCAGCTGAATACGGTGACACCTATGACACAGACATGCAACTACTGGTCTGGGAATTCCTCTCCAAACTGGAGAAGCTCCTACCGGTGCCCGACCTTGGACAGGTACCAACACCATAATAGATCACCTGCAGGGGCATTAAGGTCATCCTCAGCCTTTGTATTGTGTGAGCTTAGGAAATAATAAATAGAGTGATCACCAAGACATCAATATTACACTGGATTAGTAAAAAAAAAGGTTGATGCTTTATCTTCTGGGAGAAGATAAGCCAATTTATACTGTCAGTGTCCCCTGAACTTGTTCTTGATTTCAGGCCAGAATAGACACTCACTATAAAGCCACTTTGTTGATAGACTGTCTAGTCAGATGTTTCTATGGCTTTCTCGCAATAGGCCTGGCATTTAAATATGGTGCCACGTGGGATGGGTTTTTCTGCAACGCTTTAGCATAGGGGTAAAAGAACACATGTACACCTTCCTACATATTGTCCCTCACCAAATGTGTATCTCTACCCATATAGACTGTTGCATGGCTCAGTTCGGCCCCTTCTGTCTTGGATGAGTGCTTGCAGGCCCTCTCTCAACCAGAGGACTTGAAATCTCTGCTGCAACACCACAAATGTCTTGAGAATTTGGCCACTCAGAGTAAGCTTTGAATTACGTCCTTTCTCTGTAACAACATAGAACAAACAGTGGCGATGCAATGCGCCACACAAACAACCAGTGTTTTAGCCGACCCTGTCTCACTATTTGTTCCCATTTTGTTTCCTGTTTATCCCATCAGGTCACACTGTTGAGATGTCTTCCCAGGTCTTTGCCTGCTCCAAGTGCCAATTCTTCCACATGCAGGAGTCCTACCTCCTGGAGCACATAGAGCGAAATCACCCGGAGGAGTACTGCAAGCTTCAGAAAGCTGAGGAGAACCCAGCCCCTCCGAGGAAGAAGTTCCTCCGTCCAGAATTCCCCAAGCCTTTCCCAATTCATGCAAGTTCGGAACCTGGTGCACACTCGTGCAATGAGTGTGGAAAGACTTTCACGCGCTCGTCAGACGTGACCAGACACCAGCGCATACACACCGGGGAGCGTCCGTACACCTGTAAGGAGTGTGATAAGGGTTTCAAAAACTCCTGGGATCTGACGAGACATCAGCGGATACACACAGGGGAAAGACCATACCTCTGCCCTCAGTGTGGCAAGGGGTTCACCCAGCTGGGCTTACTGACGCTGCACTTCACACGAACGCCTTGTGGCCAGAGCGCCGATTTACAGTCAGTGGAACAGCAAGACGGGCCAAACGATAAAGCCAACGGCCAGTACAAGTGCCAGAAGTGTGGTGCTTGTTTTGACACCATACTGGGGCGACTGAAGCATAGACAAACCCACGTGGTGAAGCGCCAGTATAAGTGCTCCCTGTGCGAGAAGATCTACGGTCGCCCATCCGACCTGAGGCGGCACCAAATGAAGCACACCGGCGAGAGACCATTCCCCTGCGCCGATTGCGGCAAGGGCTTCACTCACGTGTGGCTGCTTAACAAACACCAACAGGTCCACACCAAGGAGCGGCCATATCCCTGCCTGGAATGTGGCAAAAACTTCACACAGTTACAGATACTGAACAGGCACAAGCTCATTCACAACGGGCAGAGGCCTTTTCAGTGCTCCTTCTGTGAGAAGAGCTTCACTCAGCTGGCAGGCCTGACCAGGCATGAGAGAATACATACAGGTGAGAGACCATACCTTTGCACTGTATGTCAAAAAGCTTTCCTAACACATGGGGAGCTGGTGAGACATCAGCGGAGCCACAGTGATTTTAGGCCGTACTCTTGCCATCTGTGTCCTAAGAGCTTTAAAACCAGACGTGCCCAGAGTGAACACCTGAACACCCACACAGGGGAGCGACCTTTCTCGTGCGCACACTGTGGAAAGAAGTTTGCCAAGTCTACGTCAATCATAAGACACAACCTGATGCACACGGGGGAGAGACCACATCAGTGCGCTCAGTGTGGGAAGACCTTCCTTACCTCCGGCGAGCTACTCCTCCACAGACGGATACACACAGGGGAGAGACCGTACCCCTGCTCATCGTGTGACCGTAGGTTTAGGTGTTCGTCAGACCTGACCATGCACCTACGGACACACACCGGAGAGCGCCCATACTCTTGTTTGTTGTGCAAAAAGTGCTTTTCCACCTCGACCCGCCTCAAAAGGCACTTGCGCACACACATCGGGAAGAGTGTGTAGTAAATGCCTTGGATTAAGTTATTTAAAATATTGTCATGGACATTATACTTTTATACTTTTTCATATTTTTTTCCTGACTGCATTTGTGGTGAAGATAATTAGGATCTATCCAATTAAACTATTGGTTTAATAAACTAAAAATGAACTATACAAGAAATATACTAAATATATTTTAAAAAATGCATCACAACCCTATAATAACTGGTTCGGCCATTCTTACTGGTATGTTGTCACTTTTCAGGGTAAGTTGTGCCTGGACAAGGAATGACACGCTGTATAGTGAAGACGTAGCATTAACTATGGAGGGTCTGTATAAATCCCAGCCAAAATCCCTGCATTTTTTAGGGGTAATTTTGGCCTTGCATTAACTCTCTATTACACAAAAAATGTGAATGTAACCATTCTCAAAATCATGGAGGCGAGCCACGAGTGAACATCTCTTAAAAAAACAGTTTCCCTGATAAGAGACTATGAAATGTTTACGTTGTTTACAACATTGAAATAAAAAAGCGTATACTTTTGCTGTATACAGTGTGTATTGTCTTTGTATTCATGTAATTTCTTTCATGAAGGGGCTGACAGCTCAAATACGTCCAGAATGTGCATCAAATGTAATAAGCCCACTCAACCAGCATTTCACAAATATTTCCCACGTCCGCTGTTAAAACGATTTTAAAGCTAAGCTCAGTCATTTGTAAATCTAGTGACTGGGGAGGGTCTCTCAAGCAAGAAGCATCATCAGTCAATAGGAATCCATGGACATTGGAAAGGAAGAACCACCCGATGGAGGTGACGACCATCATTTGACGCATGTTGCACGCGGTAGCCGCGACGTAATGTGGTTTACTGAAGTATGCAAATAAATGACAATAAACTCTAAAAACGTATTGGTTTGGCTGATAGCTAAAACAAAGCTAACGTGAAGTTATGTGCAATCATGTATTTACTGTTAATTAGTTTAGGTTCACCAATATGTGCCCCCTAAATGTCTATTAATTTAAATATTGCGGGCTAAATGCAGACGTGGGCGAGCTCATTATGAACAGAACTGTGTTTTTATTCAAACCCTCGGCATTGTACGGACTTCCAAGTGTTTCAACGCGTCGGATACTTGAATAAAAACAATAATCATCTGGTTACTGTCTAGAATAAACAGCCGACACAGTTTAACGTGATTTCACGTGTGATTAGTATCATTTGACTAACGCTTCGACATGTTGGTTTGATGGACATTGTAATGGATATTGACAGCATTGCGGATGAGGTAATTTATGTGGAGCTTTTTATGTTATGTATCTACTGCGTCCAATCTAGCTGTTCTAGCTACTGACAATGTTCGGCATAAAGCAACGTAAAGAAATACACGTTTCCAAATGCCTTTATCAACTATTTGGGCAAAGTAAGAAATGAATGTCAATAAGTAGAAATTAATGTCGATATTGACTGCTTTTTTGCCATTTCAGCTGGCAGAGATAGTAATTCAATGTGCCTTGCAAACAGTTCGGACCGAAGAAAACCATGAGACGTATTTAAGATCACACAAGGTAATGTCCAGTCTGATGTCTAAGACTACTGAAGCCCAACTAACCATAGAGTCTGTCCAGCTGCCCAAGGACAGTAATAACAACGTGAAATCTTGTCAGGACTTCCAGATTGCTGGACTTCAGCAAACCATCAAGACATCGCTGGACACGGATATCCACTCTGATACAGAGGCAAAAGAGGTCCATCAACCTGAGGCACTGTCCAGTGGGGTGCTTCTGGGAAATGGAGTTAATGTCGCCCATGCGCCGACAGATTTCATGACTTCTGACTGTGACTACGACCTGGGATCTGTAGAATGGCTGGACACTGCGTGGCACACGGCTTTTGAAGTGCTGGAGATCTCAGTGAGCACTGACGCTGACACTGACCTTGCATTAACTGCAACGAAAGTGTCTCAAATCCCTGATGCCGTGCCTGCGGTCGACTCAACCATAGCTTCTAAGAGCCAAGCGGAGCAGCACAGTCAGCAGAGGATGGGTGTTGACCAGCTGCTGATGAATGCCTGTGCCGACTGTGTGACGACAGGGGAACTCAACGCTGTGTCCTCTGTCGACGCTTTGAACTCTGACGAGGCTAACTCTGTCCACATTGAAAACCGCTCATTGGAGCAAGTTGGCAGAGACCCATTGAGCACCGCTGAGCAATCCATGTCCTTGTTGTCTCTGACAAGTGAAAATGCTGCTCACCATATAGAGTCAGTGTCTATTAAACTCCTCACCAATGAAGCCCTGGAAGTTAACCTTCATCCAGATGCTGAGAAGAAACCCCCAGAAGAGTCGTTTGCTATCCACAAGCTTTTATCTTTTATGCATTTAGGCAGCACATTCACCTGTCATGGTGACCAGTCATTGGAGTCAGACAGTGAGGATGACACAATTGAACCTTTAGGTCATATCAGTCATGACGGTCATCAGTGTGCGTCAATCGTGAGGTCAAAAGTAAACGTCCAAGACAGCCCCCACCAGCGTTACTACGAGACTGACGACACCCATGGCTACGCCCAAGACCTCTACATGTTCAATTACAAATTGAATCTTGACCAAACAACTCCATGGGCTTCTCTGCCACAATATGTTCTGACTAGAAGGGAAAGAGCGGACAAAGAGGGGAGAAAGAATGGAGAAGCAGAATGTGACACGTCTTCATCATTGAGTGGCATGCACTCTCTGATTGGTGAGTATGGTGTTACGTAATCCATTATGTATGTGTATGTATGTGCGACTGTGCGTAGATCCATTGGAATCCAAAATGGCTGTGATTGGAATACATGGTGTGCATGTCAATACTTTCTTTTTCTCTTTCACACTTTAGAGCATACCGGACAGTGGAGGACAGTCAATGAAGTAGAGGCCGGAATAATTCCCAAGCCATACCAGAGGGACCTAGTTATGTACAATGGTTTCCACCAGCTAGGTTATGAGAGAGTGGAAAACCAGCTGATCCTCTCCTCTCTCTCAAGGACCCTCAATGACCTGAAGGAGGAAATGGCATATTGGAAGTCATTAGGAAAGAGGGATAGTCAACTAATGATGAAAAATGAGCGATTGGAACGTAAGATGAAAATGAAAGAACTGAGGGACTTTACCAGTGCAGAAGAGAGGGTGTTTACCTGTGGCAAAGATTGGAGAGCAGATAGGAGGATGGAAGGAAGGATAGGTCGAGTGCCGGGGGAATGTGAGGTGACAAAATGGAGGTCAGATGTGGAGAGCTCCATTACAGGGTTCCATCCCAGCAGCCCTCCCTCACCACTGCTCAAAGAAGTAGTGCCATCCAAAACTAGCTTCTCCCGCACTAATCCCAAAACCCTATCGGTAAGGCAGATAGTACGGCGCAAGTCCCGCATTGCCTACCAGATGAAATGCGTGAAACGCTGGGAAGAGGCTTCGAAGGTGGCTGAGGAGTTTACATTGACTGAAGGAGGTGAAGGGCCTGCTGATCACGGTGACAGAGAGACAGAGGAGGAAATGACAGGGCAAAGTAAGAAAGGTGCCAGTGGCGACGGGTTGAAGGGCAATGGTGAAGAATGGGCCAAATTAGGTCTGAAGGAAATCGTGGGGACAGATGACAGGATAACTAAAGTACTGAGAGGGCAGAAAAGTAAAGACAAGCGAAGAGGGGAGCGCGAGAGACAAAGATGTATCAATGAAAATAGGGGAAATGCTACAATGGACATGGAAAAAAGGGATAAAGTGAAAGAGGATGGGTCCTTAACTAAGCACTCTGAGGAAGTGTCGTCTGGCACCTGTTGTGTAGAAACACGTCTGGGAGAGAAAAATGAGACAACGAAACCCAAGGAAAAAAGGAATAAACCACCCGGCGTAGCAGAAGAGGCCATCGAGGACAATGCTGACAAGCAGCACCCTGGTGAGAGAGTGATATCCATGTTTAGAAGTATGATAAGAATCTAAACTTATAGTTATTGACCACTGAATGAAGCAGTGGTAAAGGCCAGGCTACTGCCTTTAGGTAGCTGTGTCATTGCGAGGCCTTTGATTCAAAATCCTGTTTGTGTTCTTGCCCGGGGGGATCCAGCACCGTTTAGGTGTTGGAGTTAAGTCACTTAAAAGGTTTTTTTTGGCGCCTAAGGATTACGGTGCAGACATCCTGGTTGGGTTGAGTGAGCAGTGTTTATGTGTGACTGTATATCGAGATCAACTGTCCGTTGGGAGTTGCTGTGATAAACAGGTTTTTAATCACAAATTAGATATTACAAAATCATAGGGTGAAAATGTTGAGAGAAAAAAGCTTAAAGTTGATAGTGTTGTGGATATCTATCCATTTTTAACATGGTAAATTGTTTTTTCAGATGTCAGAGATAGAGAGGAAGGTCTCAGACTTGCGGGAAAGGCTGAGCAACAGAAGACCAGTGATCGTGACGGTACACAAAACTGTGATGGAGATGCGAAATTGAGACACATTTCTAAAGGATTGGCTCTAGACAGCCAAGCCCTGGCCAAATACATTCCAGACTCCCAAGCGCCATTAAGGGGCAAGGGAAAACGACTACAGAACAGTCTGTACCAGAGAAGACAAGGACTTCAGGATGAAAAGAAATCGAAGGGTAAAGCTCATGAGGTTGGAAGGCCAGTCATTGTCCCGGAGGGCCTAGACTTTGAGCAGACTCATGGTGGTGTGCGTAAGGCTGTGGGCTTCTGGAGCAAAAGGGGAAAAGGCCGCAAGGATACAGACATAGGTGGCCAAGAAGAGAATCACAGTGAGTGCCAGACATGGCGAGACAATAATGTCAAGGAACCGTGGGAATTAGGCACAGAGAGGGGTGGTGGTAAGAGTAGAAGTGCTCGACAGAGGGGAAACCAGTTTCGGATATTTTCGAAAAGGCGAAGGTACAACTGGAATGAGCCCCATCCGTCAGAGACCAGTGATGACTGGAGGAACAGGCAGGAAAATGGGGTTGAGAATTGACCTTAAAGGAGGCTGAGCAGAGGCCTGAGAAACCTCAGAAGGGGAAGAGCCAATAGCCTACATGGCTGAAGGGAAGAACATGTGAAAAATGTGGAAAAAAATATAAAATATTTTATTACTGATTTCAGAAATTGATTTTATTGTTACGACAAATGTATTAGTACCAACCACATTAAAACACCTAACTGTAAAAGTTATAGGTTTTCGCAAATTACAAAATGCTACATAAAATAAGTGTCCTTTGGGGCGATAAAAAATGTTTAACTCCACTTTATTGCTAAAACTCTCTCTCTTCAATAAGATCGTTTATACTTTGGATGATTGGTTCCCAACATTTTTCAATTACTTCCACCAACAGAATTTTGCTTAACACACTAATTGTTTCCGGGAATATACCCGGTTTGATTGCGTCCCCTCCTCTTACTGTGTTATTATTATATGATCCCGCGAGAGTACGGGAAACCCGGTTTGATTTCGTCCCCTCCTCTATTCGCGCATCAATATCCGGCCCAGTTAAACGGTCATTTCCACCTCCACCAGTTTCCGTGTGGCGACTATCTAGACACCCCGCTGTAAACAAACTTCTCTCAAATTGTTCAATTTCGGAAGTACATTTTAACGAAAAGAAATGCATATCAAACCAGGTGAGTTTCGTTTGCCAGTAGCTGTTGGCACGTTATTTCAGTGATCTACTTTCCGGATGTTAGCGGAATGTGCCGAACCAAACCCGTGTATGTGTCGTCGGTGCCACGGTTACGAAACTTTAGCTAACGTAGCGGTGGCTAGCTAGTTAGCAGGGACTATAAATGCCGTGTGGAACTGTATACGTGCTTGTAAATTACATTGCATGGTCTGATGGCAGAAACGTTACCATTTAACAACTGTTTGTAGTCTCGTCTCAGTTTAACCTTGGTATTCAAACGTTAATTGGTTAACTAACTTACAAACACGTTGTGTCGAGTCTTAGCAGCTACGCGTTAGCAGGGGATTTGCGAGTCATTTCGCCAAGGTTAACTAATGCAACATGATATAGTTAGCCGTGGATAAGTATCTAATGAGATTATGTTGGCTTGTTCAAGTGTCATCAACGTGTTTTCCCCCCTTATTTAGTGTGTGTGATATTTGGTAACTGGGTCGGCATCTTGCCATAGTGCTAGCTAACTAGGCCAACTATGTGCCGTACTAAAACAATCTATAGATCTGGTTTAGTTGATTACCTCGACACCAGCCAATTAAAAATCTCATTAATCTACCTAATATGATGGTGTATATACTTGACAGTCTTGCTAAACATTTCACCAGTAATTCTTACTACAAACACGTCTTTGGCATATTATAGGTATCATTGTTGCCCTGTGTTTGACTATGTTCCCTTGACTGTACATCTAGGTACATGGGAGGCCAGCAACACGGTTTGTGAGCCTGACGCCATGTGTGACCCTGCTGTTCTGGTGTCTTCCACTAACCCGGAGTCGCACATCCGTAACCGGCGCCTATCACCTGGGTCAGGCAGCTGTGGTGGAGGTGGTGGAGGCTGCCCGGCTAGAGCTGAGCAGCCGCCCCGCCAGGCTTCTCCCCAGGCCCTCGAGGTCAACCTGAACGGATCTGCTCATGTCTTCACCTACCGCAGAGACCGTAGGAGCCAGCACAAAGGCCGTGGCCCACGCAGAGAAGGACCCAGGGGGGCAGGGCGTGTAGCTGACAGGCCCCCTAAGCAGAGCCAGAAGGAGAGGTGGGTGGAGGATAGCCTGTCTCTACTCAAGCCCCCGCCTGCTTTTCCGGTGCAGGACAGCCCAGCCAAGCTACAGCCAACCATCAGTTATGCGTCTAAGGTGAAGTCGGGGGCTGTGGGTGGAGTGCTGGAGGAAGATGACGGCCGCCCAGCCATCGGTGTCCTCCTGCAGAACCAGTGGGGACTCAGTTTTATAAGTGAGGTTCTGCAAGCGTCAGAGGGCTTGTCTCCCCGCCCCGTTCCTGCAGAGCCACCACAGCCCACGTTCGGAGGTGAAACGGTCTACCCAACACAAGAGATAGAAAACACAGTCCAGCCCTTGGATGGAATCCCAGCTCCTGTCACTACCTCAATTCCTAATGGTCAGTGCAGAGAGCAGGAAGCAAAGGTCAATGGGAACCTAACTCCCTGTTACAGTCTAAGGGAAGCCCTGCGGTATCACACAACAGGTAGGGCCTGATGTTAGGATCTCAATACATTATGTATATTAAATGTTTCTGTTGCATGAAGATAGTCAATGTTTAAAGCATGTATTATCAATCCTAACTGTGTTCTACTGTTTTTAGAATGGAATGCCACCTGCCACAAACAGAAACAAGGTATGATGACAAACTTCCGTTATTTAAATGTGGACATGATTTTCTGCAATGGAATTCCTCAGCATGGCTTCTTATTCATGGGACAGTTTCCTAACTGAACAAGCTTGCATGATTACCCAATTAAATTGTCAGAGCTTCAAAAAACACAAAGTGTTCTTAGTGTTGCTCAGTCATTTCGCTACCAGTTCTAATCATACTTTAGATTCAGTCACTAGCTCGCAACATAGTAGCATCATTGCTGCGAGATGTTTAAATCCTAGTGTCAGCATACTAACCATGCTTATAGATCTTCCAAAAGAGGTGAAAATTGCTTTACTGGTACCCATGTTGGGAAAGTTGTTTTCAAATATGGGCTGGCTGGTCTTTTAGCTCTTTAGCGCCCCCTGGGGTCAGCATGTGAACTCAATTGTCATTGCTTGCCAGGTGCTAGGCTCGCACCGCCACTGATTCCGCAAGATTACATTTAGACGCTACACGCATATTAATTTGGAGCCGGCTACCGTTTAACCGGGCCAATCAGTGCACGTGTGAATTATGGGCGTAGTCTAGGTCAGGGTTATTCAAATCCCTCGGCCCCCTGGGAACCCCAGCTGGTGCGGGTATTTGAACTAGTCCTGAGCTTGCACACCTGATTCAACTTGTCTACTATTGCACAAGCCCTTTTTTGTGAGTATGCTGTGCTAGTTCAGGGCTACAGCAGAGATTTGGAATGTCTGGGTCCCACTGCTCTAGGTGATGACAAGTACTAATCCGAATGTATTTGTCAGGAACATTCCGCAACGTTTAACCTAATACTATTACCCCCTTACACTTTGTTTGCCATTTGGGGTTTAAAAAAAATGTTGTGGTAGCACACGCATATGTGCCTTTGATGTGCAAATATTTGTGACACAGGAAAACATTAATCAGCTACACTTACTGTTCAGCGTGCTTGATGTACAGTACATGTTTCTTGTGAATTATCGAGCTTTGATATTTCGTTATGGGCCTTTGAGAGACAGTCGATCCATTAGCATTCGAATTAGCCTTTCTTAACGGCCATTGGAGATGCTTTGAATTACAGCCCGACCAGACTTGTATGCGTGTAGTGTATAGATGAAGCCGTGGGGATCGACAGATGTGCGAAGCTAGGGTACCATGGTTACCGTAGACATTTCTGGGGGATCGGTGTGATAAGAATCGGAACAGTGAGGAAATTATTTTAATCATGATCCGGCGGTTTGGTGATGCTGTTTGTTTGATGCATGTCACTAAATAATCACATTTTCTGTTTCAGACCCAGGCATGGTTATTTGGTATAATAACTCCCTTGACCAGCCAGCCTAGCAGTTCATGGACCAGTTTCTCTCATACACACACACGCACACAGACACACTCTCACTCAGGTTGATGTCTTTACACAAAGCCACACTGAGACACTTTGGACTCCTTGACGAGATAGACAACAACTAGGGACTTTTCAAATGCCTTCAAAAGCTTGCCTTAATGAATTGGACCTGAAGTTCCCATCACTGCTCAAAACAATTAAGTTCTAGAGCGCTGGTGTTTTTTTAACGATCTTTAAGAGCGGTCATTTTATTGTGAGGAACTGCAGTTTTATCAGACATTTTTCTTGTTTTGTCCTCTGTAACGCAAGTGGTCAATCAAGCACTTTCTAATCTGTTGTGACCAATCCTCCTACCAGACTGATTTATTTGTTATTTTTAGAGCACATGTGAAATTGACTCCTACCTGCTTCCATTTCACTGTATTTTACACCAGGGACAGATTTCTATCCATGTCTCCAGTTTACATGGGGTGCAGTCAGCACAATAAGAAGGCACCTTTTCCTTGTCTGATCTTAATGCTGTTTTGGGGGGTGCTAGTTGGGTGATTTGTTATTCATGAATCCATGATTACTCATGATCACTCTTGCTCCGTTAATTTGTTTGATTTCAAAGAAATTATACACTGGAAACAAAGTGGACAGTATTGATTAATAAAATGTAATATGTACTTGACATGCCCTATGTATATACACATCCTTTTAACAAACCCCACTGCGTCGTATTGTTAGCAAGAACAGACTTGATTTGAAAAGAAACTATACAAGTCCTTTATTTACCAAATGGGCATTCGAGAACTAGTAATAATTAATGCAGACTGTTAAGGTCCATATGTTCTTTACATACTTAATGTAACAATGTTAACAGTTAAGTGGTTTAAACCGTGACAATGGGATTAAATCAAGGCACAAAAGGGTTGCAGCGTATTGATTGTGATGTCAGTCTCTCCAGGTAACCTCCACTTCATCTGTTCTGTACCTGCCAGGAAACAGTGTGGTTGTCTCAATTTTCATTGTGGCCCAGAGGCCCCATGTACTGCTGCAACATGGGTTCAAATCCAGCATATAAGTGCAGGAAGAATGTATTTTAAATGGGTTTATTTAACTACAAACTGTATAGCATATCTAATTATGAGATTATTTTAAAGGGACATTGTGTAGGTGCCTGCCTCTGTTTACAAAACCAAACTAAAGCAATAACACTTGTCTCTTCCCTTTCCAAACTAGATCATAATTGCATTGGGTATAGTCCTGCGTCTGAGCATTTAAATTACAAGACTTAATCAAAAACGCACCTTAATACTCTTATCAAAAGATTCCAGTATAGCACTGGCTAGTCCGTGGTTGGTTTAGGGTGGTAGATGGCAACATATCAATTATGTTTAAAGGGGCAATATGTATAAACATCTTTTAAATGCTACTAGAAAAAAATACAAGCATAATGACCAGGACACATTAACAGTTAACGCTTTAAATATAATTTATGTATTCTAATGTATTCTAGTGACAGACATTTCCCCATTTACACCTATTGGTTTGCATTTATTTGTAATGTCTTATACTGGCTTTAGACACATGCAGTACAGTCGTTTCCACTTAAAACCACCCATGTACTATACAAGTCTGGTTCGGTATGGGAGAACTAGTACTACATGGTCTGTTATAGTTAAGAAGCTGTAATCTACATAGTGCCCCTTTAATCCCAAACAAATATTAGACTTTCTTTTAAGAATAATTTCTCATTGGACCGACATATGCAGCGTTTACCTAAATTGGAATCATGCCGAACAATGCTTTTTTTTAAGCCGCAATGCAAATTACATGTGTGTATTAGCTCTAGGACTAACCTTCCGCAATTGCTGCACTGTACAATTTAATCTAAATAAAGATATATTTCAGTTGCGCATGAGGGTGGAATACCTTTGTGTGATCCATGAATCTGACAGCTCAGTCACCTGACCAGATCGGAACATCTGCCAGCCAGCCTGTGCAATCATTGCACCGTTATCAATACAAAACCTGTAACACAACCCGTCATCGTACTATGTTTTAATAGCACACAGATGTACAAACATGGTAATACTTGATTTTCAGTCACTGGTATACATAATATTTCTGTCACCTGTGCTAAACCAACAGCTTTTAGATGTATATACCAAACTTAGGATATATGTAAGAAAGACTGCTGAAAATGTGTTGCACCACATCCTGTTTGGATTGTGCCATGAATCACGTGGATGGTTGAATGCAAAATGTGTATGCTGGCCCCTACCTTTCATCTGTGGCAAAGAGCTTGGCACCTCTTTCCTTGCACATGACCCCCATCATCTCCTGCAGACGGATATTACCTACAGAACGGAACCGTTGATTTGCATTGAGTCCATTGCATTTAACCATTGTTATGCATTATCATCTGGCTTGCTACTCCATATATGGCCAGACACGCGCGGGGGCTCCCTTACAGCCTACGCCTCCAACGATGAGCACCTCCTGGGAGGCACAGTGAGCCATGGCCCTCTCCGTAATCTCCACCAGCATGGAAAACAGAGTCTCCTGGAGAAAACAGCGGTCTGATCATTACACAGCGATGTCCCCTGCAACCCTTCAGAATGTGAGTTACGCCAACATAGTTCTGACAGGGGGGTTGCCAATGCAGGTACTATGAGAAGAACCATGCACGTGTAGAGAACTAGCACGTGAGGAAAACCATGCACGTGAGAACCATTCATGTGTGCAGTTGCTAGCTTTTGCTCTTACTTGAAGGGAGAAGCACAGGTCTTCTGCTGAACACTGGTTAGAGCTCAACATCTTGCCGGCTGCTTCCTGAAAGACAACAAGAACAAAATATAACACTTCACAGCCAAGCCTGATTATAACCAGACAGTTCAGAGA
The DNA here is from genome assembly GCA_029465975.1 of Dallia pectoralis. Lineage (NCBI taxonomy): Eukaryota > Metazoa > Chordata > Actinopteri > Esociformes > Umbridae > Dallia > Dallia pectoralis. The sequence continues at coordinate 17,859,899 of CM055736.1, forward strand.
TCTAGCATGACTGAATTGCCACGGTCATCACCCAATAACATATTAAGTGTTTATTTATTTTCAGTTTTAACGCTAATGTTTTAACAACTAGGAACCAACAGCACTGCCCGTTCCAACCCTGATGTTCCCTTTGGCATCAGTAGGCATAATGCATAAGCATGTTGAGCGAACTATGAAAGACGAGGAAGCGATTTGGAAAATGTCGAAAGAAAATCGGTTGGGCATATCACCTGTCCGGAATGTCTTAAAAAAGAAAGACAACACTGTGTTCCCGAATCAAGAACAACAAGGTTGGCTTTCGAAAAACAACAGCAGGTCACTGCAGAAAAATTACCAGTGCTGTAGAAACCAACCATAAAATAAGTGCCGTCTGCAATTTTGCCTCATTCATCTATTGATCGTATTTTCAAATGCCCTCACAGTCAATACCCCGCACTATGCTGCTGCTGAATATTACCTCGATAAAAGACAAAATCCCAGAGAACGACACATCCATCCCCTTCACTGTGTATGGAAGCTCCACGTATTGTTTCCCTCTGGCAACAAAAAAAAAACAAGCATGAACGGTGGAACCATGCCCAAATATACAATTAATTTTCTTCAACGGCACAACAATTGCAAAGGAAAAATAGCACACTCACTTCTTGGCCATCTGCTCAATGTTGTAACCGGGACTGGGATCATTGGAAATCTGAGCGCAGAAATTGGATTTGTAAGAGCACAAAAGTATAACAAAATATACAAGTAATATTATTCACAGTACAACTGTCTAGCCCTCGACTTGTGCCATGGTAGACTCTCAAGGCCCAACAAAGACACAGTTGCAGGTTTGTAGTTTGTCCCTCCTTTACTGCTGACCAAGAGCACCCCACAAGCTTTGCCGTTTTCAATTGGTCTGGCCATGACATGATTTGGCCTCGGTCTACTCACATCTGGACATGTGACCTTGTTAGCAGATTATCGTTGTTATTTGCTTCTCCTGTGAGTGGTCATAATGTAATCATTAGTGTATTTGTCAAACTAATGTGCAACTTGTGAAATGTCTATTTGCCCACATTAAAGCTACATAAAACACTTGTCTTAATTTGGGCCCTTATTGATACAATACATTTTAAACATGTGAAAAGAATAGCAAACATTTTAATGTTATGCCTAACATGTCTTTGCTTGCCATCTTCTTGGCCCATTGATTCACAGAGAGCAGGCAATCTGTACTTCTTCAAGTCTGTACTAATTTACTCAATTAAGATACACTTTGTCTGCTGCCACATAAGACAGAGACAGCTGTAAAACAATATAAACAGCATGCATCACTGCCCATATAAACACTTAGCGCTCTCTTGCTGTAGAATTTAAGGTGGTCTCACACGTAAAGCTTCAGATTCTGAGAGTTCAAATGGTGATTCAAGTTCAAAGTCATTCACTTGTATCACCATTTCTCTTGACAGATTTGTCTCACCTGGGTTTTGAACTTACAACTACGGGAGTTAAAGACTGCAACTTTACCTGTGAGACCACTTTAGATATTCTTTAAAGACTGGAATTGTTTAAAGTACATAGAGTGTACATATGTAAAACGGCCACTAGGGGCAGCGTTGAATATGTATGTATAAATAGACACATGAAGTGTCATGCTATCAAGGCTGAGGTTGGTGGCTTGGTGAAATATCACAGACTTGAACTCTGATGGTTGTTCAATACCTATGTGGGGTGGTAGGCGACTGATTCACCACCCCTTATCCCCTTGCAGGGAGGGTGTCAGCAAGTCTCCTAGGGGAAGAGCGTCAGAGAGTCCTGTCACAAGACAGATGGCCAAGGCTCCATGACTGGGAGTCAATCAGGTTTCTCATTTAAGTATCTTGACTGACAGTTTTTTTGCCAAAACATTTATAAGTGAGGGCCGACACCCTTCGCGTGGAGCCTTGAACCTACTGTCTTGTGAAGAGTACGACACCAGGGGTTGACACCCTTCGCGTGGGAGACAAGAGGTTGAGTGAGGTGGTTGTCACCAGCTTTGGCCCAATACTTTATATCTTCAAGAAAGATGGCACAATGGCCAGTCTTGTGAGAATCCTCACAGGTAAAGCTGCAGTCTTTTACACCTATGTTTGTATGTTCAAATCTGTGGTGAAACAAGTCAGTCATTCATTTTCAAGTCAATGACTTGTCTTGAATCTGAATGGGATTGAATTTACACCGATTGTGGTCAAATCTGAAAATCTTTCTTACGAGTTAACGTGTAATACGGTCAACGGTGCTTCATGTAAAAATAGACACAGTGGCTCGGTGTAAAAAAAAACTACACTTTAACTCCAATGGTGGAGTAATAATCCATGTTATGAAAATGAAAGCATTGTTGGCTTCACAACTATGCTACCTCTTGTTTTGCAAAATAGACAACACAATTTTGGATCTAAAATTAAAGCGTTACAGTATAAAATAAGAAGGATCATAAAACAGGTATGAGGAAATACCCAGACATCAAGATAAGAATTTTACAACTTTTAACACATAATAATATAACTTTAAATTTGCAAAGACTATTCAACCATTCAATTGTTGGGCCGAAACTAAAGGTCTCAAGTTATCATGTTATCTTCAGACATGTCTTTCTTTTTGGATCCTGCAGATTTAATATGAATGGAAAACCATTACATGTTGTACCTTTAATGTAATGTATGATATGTCATGATTACGCGTGTAGAGAAGCCAGTAAACGGTTGCTAGAATAAAAAATGCATGTATTTTATTATTTCTTCTTTTTTTGTCCTTTGAAACGCACATTGAATTGCTTCAATGTATTAATTGTGCTGTATAAATACACATGCTTAAACAATAGAGTAAGAGTAGCAAATCCAAGCTATTGTTCTTATACTGTGTAAGTCAAAATCTGTTCAAACCTAAAGTACATAAAGTACTCCTAATAAAACAATTCAATGTAAATGTTACGATAATTTGTAATTTGTTGTAATTGCTGTGATAAATCAAGTATAATTTTAAACTCTTGTCTGACAGACTATCATTTTATGAAAAAAAAGTTGGTCCCAAAATGGACGAGCAAACTATTTTACAAACCTCATTTACATTGGGGACAGATCTAAGTAAAGGACAGATTTCCACCAATCGTTTCACCAATCGTCGTGCCTTGTTTATGTTTGTTGGCCCAAGTTTCGTTTCCATAATGTTTTCATTCAGTTGTGGTTTCTTAGTACAGCAATATTACAATGACAGCTAGATTCACAAATTAACTTTTAACAAGGTACACCTGTTAATTAAACAACATTCCAGATGACTAACTTATACAGCTGGTTGAGAGAATGCAAAGTGAGCGCGAAGGCTGTCATCAAGGATAAGGGAGGGTCCTTTAAAGAATTTCCAATATGAAATTATTTTTTATTTGTTTAACACTTGTAAACCAAGTGTGTTAATAGTTTTCTTCAGTAATACTCCACAATGTAGAAAAAAGTTAAAAAATAAATAAATAACCTTGACCGAGCGGGTGTGTGTGTCTAACCTTTTGACTGTAGATGCTCATAACATGCTGTACCTACCCACTACAGAATTATATACAGTAGCAAAAAGGGGTTGAAAACTAAACCAAGGGAGTAATGATTGCATGGTGATAACTGCAGTACAACAAATGCATGTTAATGCACCAAATATTTTGCATGTAAATACATCTGGAAGAGTCTGAGCAGTAAATGCAATTACCTGTTTCATGGTTGACTGTTTATGCCCTCAACAACTATAGACTTAAATTGAGTTGACTGTTAGTTCTAACTGACTACAGACCGTCCGGCAAGACATAGAAAGACAAAAATGCTCATTGCCAAATATGCAACCAGAAATTGGTTTACCATTAAGGCATGAGAAGTTGGTTGAATCATATCAAGTACGTGTTCTTTGGAGAGGATACAGCTTTTATCAAATTCGTAGGTTATTTTTATTGTAGACCAGTATAGGACCATGCAGCACTAACCTTTAACACCCTGGCAAACCTGTCCAGGCAGTTGCCTACCGCAATGTCAATGGTCTCACCAAATATCCTGTAGCGCCGCTCAGAGTATGAAATCACCTAAATAAAGAGAGACACTGAGTTAGAGCGCTGCTGAACAGGAAAGCATCAGACGGGTAAACCCGAGGGGCCATCTAGAGTGAGACTATCCAACGGCATCCTAACTAGTACGGGTGACTGACCTGCGTGTTACCCCCGCTGACGTAGAGCACAGTGGGGTTGCTGGCCTGGGTGATGAGGCGGCCCATCTCAATGTGGCCAATGCAGTGGTTAACACCCAGGATTGGTTTCCCCCAGAGCTGGGCCACCGTGCGTGCCACCAGCGCCACAGTCACGAGAGGAGCACCCATCCCTGGACCTGAAAATTCAAGTTGCATTTGAAAAAATAAGAAATGCGTCCCTGTGGATATTTAAAGGGCATTTATTGAAACGATCATCTTTGCCACAAGAGCCCCCGACCTTTCGTGTACGCCACGCAATCAATGTCATCTGACTTTATTCCAGCCTCTTCTAGCGCCTCTTTGAGAACAGTGAGAATAACGCCACGGTGATGTCTGGCTGTATCGCTAGGCAGGAACCCTAGGATGGAAAGTCAGTCATTTCAGGTACCAAAACCACACAGTTGAGCATTAGGACAATATCTTCCCATTTGAATTCAATCAACTGACCTTGACCAGGGGGTGTGATGTAGGTACGTCTGGGGTTTGAGAGTACTTCCCCATCCCTAATGATGCCAACACCAATCTTGTTAGCACTGCCCTCGAACCCAATCACTACAGTCATGGCTAAAGGAAGATGACGAGAAATCCAGGCTGTGTTGTTCAAAACCAATAATTAAAGTACAATATATCAGCGAAAGTTAACACCGAAACACAATCCAATGTCTGACTAGAAAGTTTATCTTGAAGCACGATTACTGACCTGATTGTGCACACCAGGTGGCGGTCAACCATAAATTATTAATTTGAATCGCCAGTAAACGAAGGCAGGTATATTTCCAATTTCAAGTGTGTGATTATATAAACAAATGCATTATAAGTTCTGCAAAAACAAAGTCGCGCAAATTAGAGTTAAATACGAATCATTTCGGCCTCGCGGTTTCCGTACTCTCTGCAGTGAGGACCCAAAACAAGACACTGTGTGACAATTTCCTTAAATAAATACATCATACAAAATATACATATACAATGTTTGTAAAACGAAACAAATGTAATATAATCCAAAAATGTATATGCAAAACGGGATGATAACGAATGCTCTCGATTATTTACGTCAAATTCCATACAGGCATAAAATAAGGCAACCTAAAAGCACATGCGCGTGCTATCCGCAAGCGCTTCGTTCCTGAAATCTTCGACTCTGGCTTTGTTGTGGATGAGTGATTACGAAGGTGACGCAGAGGCATCCCTTTGTTTTGAAAAAAAGAAGAGACTAACAAAGTAAGCATACTCAATAGTATATATTTTGTTTAGTAATTATGCTGCAACTACAGTTTGTGAGGAAGCGTTTTTCCATCCGTTATCTTGTTGATTTCTCTTGTAAATGTCCCCCATTCATTCAGACACGGTCTTCATCATGCCATGTTTTTTTAATCCTTAGGCCGCACAGGCGACAGAACCATAGCGGTCGAGCATATCAGCAATACATTGCCTGTTCTTTTATTGTCACATATGAATAGTTAGCCACTGCATTTGACAAAATTGTCTGTTGTAAATAATATATACCGTCCGTTGTTTTTTTTCAGCGGCTGCGAGCGTGTATTTGTGTGTGCGTGTGTTGTGTGTTCGGCTTGTGCGTCCAATAAGAACTAGTGTAAGCATGTCAAAAAGAGGAAAGAAGAATGAGGAAGAGACCGGAGATGGGGACCAGGACAATGGCGCAGGTAAAAAGTCTAGTCAAACATCTGAGTCAAATTATGTTTTACAGTTTGCGGAATGCATCTAACTGTAGGTCTAAATTAGTTTCTAGAACCATAATGTATGTAGCGTGTGTTTAGCGTTATGCACATAATAGTCTGAAGTGGGTTCTGTAACTATTGGAATAGGAACGGCGCCCGGGGAGCATTTTAGGGTTAACTGTCTTGCTCAAGGACAGAATGACAATGGTTTTTTTCACCTTGGTGGTCGGGGGAGTAGAACCAGGGACCTTCCAGAAGGCGCTAGAAGCTAAAGCAGAATTCACCATATGCGTCATTATCTTTTTTACTCATCAAACAGCCCCCGCTGCCAAGAAAGGAAAGAAGAAGGAACCAGAGGCGCCGATTCTGTACAGCGACCCTATTGATAAGATGACCAGCACAGATGGACGAGCTGCTAACATGAAGATCACCTCATGGAATGTGGATGGGCTCAGAGCGTGGGTCAAAAAGAAGGGCCTAGATGTGAGTTCAGGAACCCGAGTCCAAAGCTTAAACCAGACATGGCATCTGGCAGCAGTGTGTGCACTCATTGGCTACAGATTTATAATAGGTCCATTGCTGTCTTTTGGCAGGGCTGTGTTTAAGTGAACTCTTTCAATAACCTCTGGACCTCAGCTTAATGGCTGTTGTCCTCTGTTGCTCAGTGGGTCCGCAGCGAGGCCCCAGATGTGCTGTGCCTGCAGGAGACCAAGTGCGCTGAGAAGTCCCTTCCTGATGACATCACGTCAATGCCTGAGTTCCCCCACAAGTACTGGGCTGGCTCTGATGAGAAGGAGGGCTACAGCGGGGTAGCTATGCTGTGCAAGACAGAGCCTCTCAAAGTTACCTACGGCATTGGTGAGTTGCCAGTCTTGCATTTGTCATATGATGTGCTGTTACTTGTTCATGCAGTACTGCCAGCTCCCTCCTGGTGATATATCTAATCTCCCTATCCTGTTTGGTAGGTAAGGAGGAGCACGACAAGGAGGGCCGTGTTATCACTGCAGAGTTCCCCACCTTCTTCCTGGTCACCGCCTACGTGCCCAACTCTGGTCGCGGCCTGGTGCGCCTCGACTACCGCAAGACCTGGGACGTGGACTTTAAGGCCTACCTGAGCAACCTGGACCAGCGCAAGCCCCTGGTGCTGTGTGGCGATCTGAACGTGGCCCACGAGGAGATTGACCTGAAAAATGCCAAAGGTAACAAAAAGAACGCCGGCTTCACGGCGGAGGAGCGCGAGGGCTTCGGCCAGCTGCTGGCTGCGGGGTTCACCGACAGCTTCCGCGAGCTGTACCCTGAGCAGGCCAACGCATACACCTTCTGGACCTACATGATGAACTCCCGTTCAAAGAATGTGGGTTGGCGGCTGGACTACTTTCTGCTGTCCTCTGCTCTGCTGCCGGGTCTTTGCGATAGCAAGATCCGGAACCAAGCTATGGGCAGCGACCACTGTCCCATAACGCTGCATCTGGTCGTTTAGCGCGGGGCCGTCTTCCAATGTGCGCGGCAAATTGTTTCAGGGGTCTGTAGTGTTTTGGCGGGGGCTTTCCTCGTACTGTTCTTCTCCTGTTAGATGTGACCTGGGTGTTGTTCTCCCGTCACCATTGTTAAGGAACAGATTGAGTCATGGCATTACTAACTACTGAAACAAATCTGTTTGCCGGTGTGTGTACCCTAGATGAGTCTCACATCAGAGCCTGTAAAACACGTTCGTGAATATCAGATTCTAATGAGAATTCACACTTTAATATCAACCTTTAATTGTATAAGCTAGTCAATGTTGTATCACACTCTGAGGCGATTATTTAACACCACATTCCGTACTTTCCTACCCAATCTAATAAAACACTGGTAACAGATATGACACCATCATCCCTGACAGCCCTCAGCGGGACTCCCCGTTCTTCAAACATGTGAAACTGATTTTGGTGCTAAATAACTTGTCTTAGAAACATTGTTCCTTGTGATTTTGATATTTCCTAATGATTGTCATGGTGCAGATTTAGCATGCTAAGAAAATGAATGGCATGAGACCAGATTTATTGCCAGCTCTTACTGCCAAGCTCCGGAACAATGTTTCTTAGACACGCTTGTAAATGAATCCATGCTTCTCAATAAAGTTTTGTTTGTTTCCCTTTTTATTTGTAGGCTGTTAAGTTGACGTTTTCATTACAGAACACAATTTGTTTTCTTATGGATGGCAATCCTGAAGATTGTGAAGATTGCATACATTTTAGCAGAAAAAGGCACAGATTTTTCTACATTAATCAACCAAAAAACATGGTCCATTATTCTTTACTCTCATAACAAGTATTCAAATTAATAGTTTTAATGAAAATTATATTTACTCTTTCTATTTTTGTATGTTGCTAAAGCATAGTTATTTTTTAGGAAACCATCAAATTTCCTTATTACTTAACATAACATCCTTTACATGGATATCTGGCCAAGTTCAGGTCAACTGGCAGTTTTTTGATGAACAGTACATGGCCACACCATTCCAACACAAAACTAATTTTCTTATCATCTTGGATAACTTTTTGTTAGTAATGTTACAAATAAATTTGAAGAAAAAAAACTGGGCAGTTACTTTAAAACATGCATTACGTCTAGTATTACGTTTAGTATTTGTGTCATGTGAATTTCGGTAGGTAAGCCACAATATCACATCTTATTCAGCAGGACAAGTACCGGTACTTGGGATCAATATGGCCTGTTTCCAACAACTGTTGGTGGTTTTTAAAAATAAAATGTTGTATTTGAAATCTGGAATCCGCTAGCTATTCAGAATGAAATCGTCTGGCTCTTGTCTATTCAGTTTTGAAGAAAGAAATCAAAACTATTCTGATCCAGAAACCAGAATATCAAGGTCACAGTATGCAGATGTTCTTCAAAAAGCTTGTGATCTTCTGGACAAGTGGTGGTACTACATCTACCCTCAATCATCTATAAAACAAATAAGTAAACACCCTAAATAAAAGTAATGTGATAAATAATAAGATCCTACATATCACTTCAGTCAATGCCTTTCCTTTTTCAATACAACCATATACCATAAACCTACATTCCAGCACATTTATAACCAATTCTTGGGTTTATGTACAAAAAAGTAAACCTTTACAAACATTAGTCTTGGTTACAATGACATGTCTTGGTTTATAAGTCTACCTTTCTAGTGACATCAACATAACACCAATTTTTTTATGCTTCTACTAACCTTGAAGAACACTACTCAACTTACAGTCACTGATTAAATCGTCACTTCTACCTCAATATTCAAAATACTTTTTTTGTTTGGAAAATTCCAATTCTAACATTTTTTTCTATGGAATCATCTAAACAATGTTTGAAAAAACAGCCCGCTATTAAGTGCAAAGTTAACCCATCCTAACATTCTACTACACAATTTGACTGTAGCTTTAGCAGAGACGTTAGAGGTACTCGTACGTTGGAGGTACTCGTACGTTAGAGGTACTCGTACGTTAGAGGTACTCGTACCTTAGCAGAACTTAGTGGGTCCGCTGGTGTGACTTGAGGTGATCGGACTGCCTGAATCCTTTGCCACACACCAAACACACGTATGGTTTTTCCCCCGTGTGGGTTCTTGTGTGTCTCTTCAGACGGTTGGCGCTAAGAAAGCGCTTGTCACAGTCTGTGCACGAGTAAGGCCGCAGCCGGTGTGGTAGCGCAGGTGAATGGTCAGGTAGCAGGACTGGGTAAACTTCTTCCCACAGTGCGAGCACTGGAAAGGCTTGTGGCCCGTGTGGATATCGCTCGTGCTTCAGGAGCTCTGGCATGGGAGAAGAAGCCCTTGCCACATTCGGCGCATAGGAAAGGCCGCTCCCGGTGTGGGTTAACTCGTGCCTGGTCAGCGTGGCCTTGTAGACGAACGTCTTGTCACACTGGGAGCAGCTGTACAGGTTCTCCCGGTTGTGGCTGCTCTCATGCTTCTTCATGTTGCGCTCCATCTTGAAGCTCTTCCCACAGAACGAGCACATGAACGGCATCTCATCAGAGTGGATCTTCATGTGGCTCACCAGCCCGCCCTTGTAGAGGAATCCCTTGCCACACTGCTTGCACTGGTGCGGCCTCTCCTTTAGGTGGGTGCGCTGGTGGGCAGTCAGGGCAGTCTTGTAGGCGAAGGCCTTGCCACAGGTGCAGACGTGCAACCTCTCCTCCTGGTGTGTGACCAGGTGCCTGTTAAGATACCTGATGCTGCTGAACGCCAGGTCACACCGGGGGCACTTGTGCGGGCGCTCCGTCCCAGCTGCGTTCTCCGTGTGAATCCGGAGGTGTCTCACCAGCGCCGACTTCCAGGAGAATGTCCGGTCACAGTCGGAACAGCGGTACACTCCGTTCTCCATGTGGCTCTTGGTGTGCTCCGTGTTGGCCGACAGGGACTTGAAGTTCTGTCCACAGATGGGACACTCGTACTTTCGCCCGTTTTTGTGTGTCTGCTTGTGCCTCTCCAGCGACTGCTTGAAGGAGAAGCGCCGACCGCAGTGAGAGCAAACAAATGGGCACTCGCCAGTGTGGATCCGTTGATGGTACTTCAGTATTGATGGATACTTGAAACTTTGTCACAGTCTGGACAATTGTAGAGCCCGGTTTCACCCAATCGGTTCCTCCGAGTGCACGGTCATTCAATGTGCTGCTGGACATGTACCTGGTCCCGGTAGACACACCTGAAGGAATGACATGCAAGTATGACTGTAATAAATGGAGAAAAAATACCTATCGGCACTACAACAGACCAAACAATTACAGAGTTGAAAACATTTTCCATAAGCACCTGTATCTCTGTCCTCTCTGGAGGCTGTAGGAAAGCCATAGAAGTCTTCCTCACTGTTGAATGAAGAGACAAGAATATTTAGATACAATTTAGATTTAATTTACATACCACCACCAAACTTGTTCAAAACCTTAAACAAAATCACTGTTAAGTCGCTATACCTCTTAACGGCCAACGGTTCAGAACGTTCCAGGGATATCAAGGTTCTAATCGTCTTTGGGGTTGTGGCCTTTCCCTTGCGTTTCTGCATGACTCCAGTCCCCAACACTGATGGCTCAGGTGAACTGGAAGAACCAGACTGACCCTGTCCTTCCAGCAGACTGTGATTGGACTTCCCTTCATCCTGTAATGCTGCCTCAGTTTCATCAGATAACTCCCCTACAGTCTCCAGATTTTCTGCATCCTCTTGCTCCAACTTAATAATTTTTGTTAGTTCTGCCGGTCCAACCTCAGAGGGCTGCATGTGTATCTTCAGGTGTCTCACAATGGCCGACTCCCAGCACTGGTAAACAACCGGCCCCATGTGGCTCTTCTTGTGCTCCATGCACGCCGACAGGGACTGAAAGGTTTCCCCACAGATCAAACAGTTGAAATCCGGCCATCCTTGTGTACGTCTGTGCCTGTCCAGCGACTGTCTGAAGGAAAAACATCTTCCGCACAGGCTACACACATATGGACGCTCTCCTGTGTGTATGACCTGATGGGCAATTAGTGCAGAGGCAAACCTAAAGCTCTTTTTGCAGACTGAGCAGTTGAGGGCCACAGAGTTCATCGGTTGTTGGGAGGTTTTGACTTTTGCTTCTACTATAATCGATTCGCTCTCCATGACCCCGTCTTCATGCTCCTGCATAGCCCCCACTGTTCCAGTCACTTTTCAGTGTCTGTTTCCAGGCTTCTTGTCCTTACCTACACTGGTCTGCCCAACGTCACTATTACCGTCGCTCAGCTCCTCAACCTCCGGACTCATAAAACATATTCAATCTTCACCTCAAGTTCATCTACCAAAGACACTAGGTCTGGCATTTTCTGGGAACTCATGAGCAGGTTCTGACTGGTCAGAGGTGGTCTTCTCGGTGTCAAGCACCTTTTTACCATGGGGACTGATTGAGAGTGAGGTGAGGATATAGTCGCCAATGGCACAAGAGGGTACTGTTCAAAGAAAGGAAGGCTGAATTAATGTTGTTCCATTAAAGGGCATGCCATGGCCAGTTCCTTCTGTTGCAAAATATGATTCATACATTTCACCCACCATGTTGCTCCAAATGTCCAAGACGTTTATGGTGCTGGAGAAGACACTTCAGATCTGTTGGATGAGAGACCATGTTTGCAAAATCATCCAGGACTGGTGTGGCAGAACCAAGCCATTCAATTGTCTGCGGTACAAAAAGAGAACAGACAACTACTGAAAATATCACACTTCAGGGTTTTCTTTAAATGTTAACTAACCTGGAATGACCGTGGTGACAAATGTGTGTGAATGAAAGTAGATATTTAGTAACCTGTGCCAGGTCAGGGGTTGGCAACAGCTGAACCAATCTAGACAAGAACTCCCACATTAGTGTTTGGAGCTCCAGGTCAAATTGCGGTCCAAACTCTACTGGAAATATATCCTGTGGAAACACAGAGATGGGGAAAACACCTCCAATGTAAATGGAATTTACTTTAATTAATGGGTGAAGGCAATGTTAAAATGTGTTGTTTCTCACCGTGAAAAACTGTTCCCTCTGATCAACGTCTTTAAGCAAAGTCTGGACCAGCTCCAGGAAATTATTTCCCGATGACTCAACCCCCAGGTCACCTATCTACCGGAGTACATGCGAGGTATACATCAAATAAGATTATCTTTACTTTGTCTGACATTGAGCTTCTATATAACAGTACATTATAATACACAGATATTTTTTTTTACAGTTAACACTTAAGACATTAGAAATAAAGAACAACTTACATCATCACTGTTGAGGGTAAATGGTAGAATGTTGTGAAGGTGGGTTAAGATGACCTGGGGGTCTACTGGACGCGCACTGCGACACAAGTCCAGAATGTGCTGCAAAAACACACAGCAGTGCGGCATCATTCAGCGTGTTATTCAAAACCTTAAAATATCTCTCCTCGCATTCACTTATTTAGTATTCTGACACTCACTCTGGCTTGCAACCCCAAAATAAGCTGGGTCCTGTGTCGATAGACGAGCAGCTCAGGGACCATCTCTGTCACCAAACGTACAAACTCTGCCAGCATGGAATAGTTTGTGACATCCCGCCGTTGAAACACTTGCCATATGGACGCAGATATAAGCTGAAGAGGTGGGACCAAGAGGCGGAGGGAGAGGAGAGATAGACCTGGAACAGCATGAATTTAAAAAGTATATTATAATGATATTAATTAAAAATGACATGGGTTTAAAAAATCTAAAAGCAACAACTGCTTTCATTATTTAAAATTATAATCATCATCTGTGATAAGCCAACAAAACGATAAGTCAATGAAACAAGAAGGAACAAATAGGCCCAGTACCCATTGGACGGGTGGGCATATAAATGACCAGCCAGCGCCACACCTGATTTAATTCCAAACTGAAGACCAATCCTAGTTTATTGTGGGAAGCGGTTGCATTTCCTGCAGCAAAAGTTGACATGATGGTTATAAAAAACGGCAGAACGTGGAAAGCAACCAGTCTGTCCAATCCTTTAGGAGACTTTACAGACAGACGATTCTTCTAACTTGTCCAATCACATCAGACGTTTTCAAGTTCCACAGATCTATTTCTGATTTAATTTAAAAAAAATACATTGGTTAGAAAAAGCGTAATTTGTCTGTCTAACACCAGGCAGACTGCCAGGAATGTCATGGAAAAGGCAATACAAAAGAAACTTTGAATTGAATTGCAACATTTATTTTATAAAAAGGTTTTATAACGTTTCCCAACAGTCTCGAGTAATTGACGGTCGACTGGCAAGCGACGTAACGTCCACAGCAGGGTAATATTCAGTGGAGCAAATGTTCATACATGTTGAAGTTACAGGGATGTCAGTTCAATTTTGAACCCCGAAAAGCTGTAGACTCATTAGTAGAAAATGCGGAGGTAATTAACGTTATATGCCGTAAAAAAAGCTGAGTTATATATCAATTTACCGGTACTAGACAGGCCAGCTGCATTGTTGATTTCTGAACATTCAGATTCCATTTTCTCGTTTGGACAAAACCTGCCTCTGCTGTTGGAAAAGTAGGACAGAAGACAGTTATCTGGAGGATGATATTAAATGCATCGATTTCTTCTTAAACGCTTTCTGTCGAGGAAATACTTTCGTGTAGTATAATGTTTGCTTTACCTAGAAGATGGCGGTACAGGTAAACTAGTTAACGTGGTTGATATCAGCTGTCACCATAACAGACCCGGAAGTCGATCCGGAAGTAGTTGTGCGTAACAACGGATTTGCTTGGCTTGTGTTAGTAGATACTCGGCAACAAAAAGCAAGGGCAACAAAAGCAAGTATATTTATTGTGCACAGAACTGTAACAGAAAGAAGTTGTCAGTTTCCATTACATTTCATAATTTTTTGCCATTCTTCTAAAAACTCATTTTCTCTACATTTGACCTACTGAGCATGAATCGTTTTACAATAAAATTTGTGAAGAACATAAGGTAGGCAATTTACTTCAACAGTCATTAGGTCATACACAAAACTATAACCAAACGTTATAATTAAATGCAATGGCCAGGAGCTAAAGAGATAACTCAATGTATTAGAGATAAACTAGGTGTTAAAAACATCTGCAAAATAGTTTTTTCCCCCTATACAATTTATGCTGTAATTCTGTTACAAATGTTGACTAATTCTGTAGCTCCCCCTACAGCATGCTTGGCCAATGCTCAGTCAGTCTCTTTATTCCTTAATGAACCTCCATGTGTTTTTTCAGTTTGGCCGAGGTGGGAAAGCCTTTCAAACACTGCTTACATATAAAGGTATGAACCCACGTATGGACACGTTTGTGTCTTGCCAACTCAGACGAACTGCGAAACCTCAGCTGACACTCGGGGCAGGGGTAGGGACGTTCGCCCGTATGTACACGCGCATGTAGCTGCACCTCCGCAAGGGTGAGAAATGTCTTCCCACAGTGGGCACAAGGGAATGGCCTCTCCCCCGTGTGTATGAGATGGTGCCTGGTCAAAGCGTACGGTTTGGTGAAACCTTTGCCACAGTAGGAGCACGGATAAGGACGCACACCAGTGTGGGAGATTATATGTTCCTGTTGGGATTTTTTGCTCTTGAACCTCTTCTCACACTGATCACAAGCGTACGGCCTCTCGTCCGTGTGGCACCGGTGATGTTTGGACAGCTCGCCTTGGGAGAGAAAGCTCTTCCCGCACTGGCAGCAGAGGAACGGTCTCTCCCCTGTGTGCATCCTCTCATGTCTGCTTAGAATGGACACCAGAGTAAACCTTTTGTGACAGTGGGAGCACTGGAAGGGACGCTCGCCCATGTGAACGGTCTGATGTTTCTTGAGCAGGAAGGGCAGGGAGAAGCACCTGCCGCACTGGTTGCACTGGTGCGGGCGCTCTCCGGTGTGGGTGAACATGTGCCGCTTGACGTCAGCTTTGCGCGTGTAGCTCTTGTCGCAGTGCGGGCATTTGAACTGGCGCTTCACCAGGTGGGTTTGTCGGTGCTGAGAGCGAGCCAGCAGGGAGTCGAATCGTTCGCCACACTGCTGGCAGACATGCTGGAGACTCGGGCCGTGACTCTTCTTGTGCTCCAGCAGCTCAGAGGAGGAGGGGAAGCTCTGGCCACATATGGAGCAGAGGTGAGGCAAGTCGCTCTCACCAAGGTGGGAACTTCTATGGTGGGCAGTCAGAGAGCGGAGGTTGGCAAACACGGTCCCACACTGCAGGCAGGGGAAAGAGACGGACACTCCTTTGTGTTTCTTCTCATGCTTGGCTAGGTCCCACGAGTGCTGAAAGGTCCTGTCACATTGAGAGCAGCTGAAAGGTCTTTCACCTGTGTGGGTGAGCTGGTGTCTCCTCACATCTGACGAGCGGGTAAAGGTCCTACCACACGTGGCACATGTGTGTGAGGTCCTGTAGCCCTTTGCTTCTGTGTGAGTCCCAGCATCTGCATTTTGGTTACCTGGGTCTTTAGTGTTGTTGGGACATGGTGAAATGTGGGTTGCAGTCTTTCCAGAAACACAGAGATGGTTATAGTCCTCTCTATGCACAGTTTGCATGTGGAGTTGAAGGCTCTTTTCCTCCAGATTTTGGTAGGGGCACTTGGGGCAGGTGAGGGGGATCTCCTGATCAGATTCAGCTGTGGTCAGAGGTCAGACATGCCATAATATATTTGAATTTAAGCTTTGCTTCATTGTAAAGAATGTCATGTTATTTTAAAATGCCAGAATGAAAAAACACAGTAATAATTACCTGCTTCTTTTCCCATGGTAACGATGACATGACCTCCGCTTATGGCTTCAGAATTGTTCCTGTGAATACAACACACATTTTAGGGTGATAATAATAATTGTCCAACAGCTATCATTACAGTCCAAGGACTACATAACACAAAAAAGACCAATACAACTGCCAAATTCTACTTTGACAGCACGAATATTACTTCTACCTTTTCTCAGTCAACCCTTCCTGCTCTCCGTTTCCTTTCCTCCAATTCCGTGGGGTCTTCGACTGTAGCCGTGTAGATCGCCTCACCGTTGATGACGCAGGTTGTTGGGTTTGAGTGGTGACCTCGTTGACCTTTGTGTCCTTTCCCACCGGATTCACACATAAACGTGCAGATTTTGATTCCCCCCACCCGAGCGTCACTACCTCCTCCCGTTGGACCTCTTCTTTACAAACGTGAACCTCATCTGTTTCCGTCGACGTTGCATTCGTCATGTCCATCTCTTCCTCGGCTGCACTAGTCTCCTGCCCCGTGCACTCAAATTCAAGCCTATCCGCAGCTTTGCGTTCAACCAACTCCTCGCCCGTTCCAGAAAGGTGCGACCCGGCGAATTCCTCATTCGTCGTCGTCATCGTTGTGCCAACCTCGATTTCGGTGTAAACAGTCACGACTACAGCGTCTGTGTCCTCTACAGAGACAGGATCCAGCATGTCTGCAGGGTCATGTGCAGACTCTGTCCCTATGGCAACAGCGATTGGCCCAGTGGCGACCACCATCTTGGGGGTGGACAGTGTAGAAAGGATGTGGTCGCCCATGGAAGCGGAAAGGGCAGCTGAATGATAGCGGGAAAAAACAAAACTTTTGTTAAAAGCCATTTCCTCCTCAAGTTGTGAATTGCACTGTGACTCACGGGGACTCACAGGGTACTTCGAAATGTCCACAACTCTTATGGTGTTGGAGAATAAGATTCAGATTCTCTGGGGTGGACTGCACACACTCCTGCAGGACTGAAGGGCAAGAGCTGAGCCATGTCGCAGTCTAAAAGGAACACAACGGTATAGGGGCTGAATATATCAATTTGTATCTGTCTGGCTCTCTCCCTCTTTTACAAGGTAACATGGAACCAAAAAACAATGTTTCCCTTTTTGTAAAGCTATAGCATTCAATACCTGCTTTAAGTCTGGCACTGGAAAAAGTTGTTCCAGTCTGGACAGGAACTCCCATGTTAACGTCTCTAGCGCTGTGTCATAATCGAGGCCATATTGGTCAGGAAACACCTCCTGTAGCAAGAAAGTTATTTTCATGCCTTTAGTACTTTAAATAAGATAAAACGTGTCAATGTTCAATAAAACATTGGTAATAAGAGCCTCACAGCCCTGAGTGGTAAATTACCTGAAAAAAGCACTCCCTCTCAACTGGGTCTTTAACCAGGGAGTGGACGAGCATCACAAAGTTGGACTCGGAAGCTTCCACCTCTGCATCTCTGTACTACAAGAAAGTAAAGTCCCATTATATTATTGTAGTGACATGGTGCCAATGATATCCCAAAATGTCTTCTATTAGGTCTGTATGCGAGGACTGTAGACATGTTGTGTGTCATGTGCCAAATATGACTCACAGTAAGTTATGGTGGAATGTCAACTTAAAAAGTCCTGTAAGCATGCAAACTTACTCCAGCGCATCCAGGAGAAACAGTGGGCATTCTGTCCAAATATGGCTGAATAGTTTTAGGGTCTGCTGGTCCTCGGCACAACTCCAGAACCAGCTGAATCCAAACCAACAAGTATTAACTGTTATACCAATGTGTAGAAGACAAGTCAATAATATATCAGATGAGTAGTACAGTATATTAGACCAAGACAGTTCTAAAGAAAGGACAAACCCATGTTTTATTGTCCTCAATCACTGTATATTCATGTCATACAATATTTATATAATACCATTGAATGGTGCTGAACTGAAAAACATCCGAAACAGTCTCTTACTCGTGCTCTCAGACCCAGAAGGAGCTGGGCTCTATGCCTGTTACTCAGCAGCTCTGGAAGGGCCTCGGTCACCAGAGTCACAAACTCCTCCAGCTTTTCATAGTGCATCACATCTCTCTGCTTAGCCACCTGCCACATAGCAGCAGACAGAAGGCGCAGAGGTGGAACCGGTAGAGGCAGGGACGAAAGAGCGAGGACTGGATCTAAAATGCAGACGTACAAACTGAACAAACACTAGAACGATGTGCTAAATACACAGCATATAGTCGGGTCTCTCAGCTATTATTGGCCAACATCATGTAACTTCCATTTAGTCAGTCATGACTTATTGTTAGACCTTGTTATGTCTCTTTACCAACTTGCATTTTGCAATCACTCTGTACGGCTTAAATGCGGGCTTGATTTTAAATGTATAACCAAACCAACCAGTAAACAAAATCGGGTTCCATATTTACAGTCGGCTGAATTGTGCTCTCTAAATAAAACCATTTTCCCCGGCCATTTAGCTATACGGCTAGCTAGTTAGTTAGCCGATTAGCCACACATTTGATCCCAAATTCTATAGCTATTTTTAACGCCAGTTTGGCAGATAATTAGCTAGCAAGGTTGTTAGAAAAATAACAATTCACGAACCATTTATGTCTTTAGATAGTCCACAAATATCCATGGCAGTAACTTTACTGAAGTCAAGTTTTAAGGCGCAGAATGGTCCTCCAACATCTGAACGTAACCTCGATCTACTTCCCCCAAAACTTCCGGTAACCGGGACTGATATTTTTTATTTTTTTCTCTATTGGTAAGAAAATAGCTCCCTAAAAAATAAAAAATACTGCCCTTCTGGTGGTATCTCAATTGATTTTATTTGTTTTCAAATTATATTGCTTACTCCAAAAAAAAAAAAAATGATTATATGATGTAAAAACAAGGTTCATTATTAAATAGATATTTTTGGATGTATGAAGCAGAAATCATGTTTATTAGCAGGTAGAAAGTAGTAAACAGTGATTGACTAAACAAACAATTAAGAATGAGGCACAACTTCTTGCAGGCCTATACAAAGGAGATGTGTATTCACAAACCTTAATCAAAATATGTCACTTTAAAAATAAACAACTATCTGTAGAAGACAATGACAAATGTCATAACGACATAAATGGCCCTAACAAACAGCTGCAACTGCTGCGTGAGTTCGCTCGTGTGTCCGCAAAAGATGCAACCTGTTGTAGGCCTTTCCGCATATGGTGCATACATGTGGTTTCTCTCCTGTGTGGCTGAGCATGTGTCTCTTCAGTGGAGTGGTGCTGCTATAGCGATTGCCACATACGCTGCACGAGTAGGGCCGCTCTCCTGTGTGTATCCGCTGGTGCACCGTTAGATAGCAGGACTGGGTGAAAGTCTTTCCACATTCTGTGCACTTGAACGGTCGTTCACCCGTGTGGTATCGCTGATGTTTTAGCACCTCTGAGTAAGTTAAGAAACTTTTACCGCACTGAGAGCATGTGTGCGGCCTTTCCCCTGTGTGTATGCGATTGTGCCTGGTCAAATCAGACGACTTGGCAAATCTCTTGCCGCACTTGGAGCAGGGGACTGGGCGCTCCCCTGTGTGAGTTTGCAAATGTTTCTTTAAAAAACGATTGGCTTTGAAAGTCTTTCCACATTTGAGGCAAGGGAAGGGTCTTTCCTCCGAGTGACATTGAAGGTGTTTGGACAATTCACCATAGGACCGAAAACTTTTCCCACATTCGGCGCAAAGAAACGGTTTCTCTCCCGTGTGGATTCTCTCGTGGCGAGTCAAGATCTGCAGTTGGGTGAATTTCTTTGGACAATGGGAACACTGGTAGGGACGCTGACCGGTATGGGTTCTCTGGTGCTTGATAAAGTTCGATAGCTTTGGGAAACTTTTAGGACAAAGGGAACACGGAAAAGAACCGTCGTTCGTATGAGTTTTCAAGTAGTGCTGCCTGAGACATGTCAGCTGTGTGAAGTCTGTTTTGCACAGTGTGCACTTGAACGCTTCATCTCCGCCGTGCATTTGCATGTGATTTGTCAGGGCATCAGGGTCCGGGCATTTCTGGGAACAACGCGGTTCACTGTCGGTGTGAATCAGTTGGTGTTGCTTCATTTGGGATATCTGACTGAATGACATCTCACAACCGGGACATTTGTGTTGAGCCTCTTCACTACAACTGCTCCGGTCACTCTCAGGGCCTGCCGGGAGGCTTAACCCCTTCACCCCTGTGTCATTAACACATGCCAGCCGAGCAGCTGCATGAGCCACACTGCAATGTGTCTTCAGCTCATTCTCTTGATCGAAGCCCTCTCCACACGTGCAGCACTGGTAGGGCCTCGACCCGGTGCTCTTTCGCTGATGCCTTTTTAGGTCAAATGAATATTGGAAATTCTTCCCGCACTGAGTGCACCCATAAGGTCTCTCCCCAGTGTGGGATCTCTGGTGTCTCCTCATATCTGTAGCGCGCGAAAAATGTTTCCCACACACAGAGCATGTTCTTGAGCGCGGTGTGTGTTGGCGAGATTTCCCCAGCGTATGGGAATTGTCTGTGAGGATTTCTATAGGATTCAGGAGGCTGCTGGATGGCCCTGAAGGTGCTTCTGTTTTACTCTCTCCTGCTGACAGGAACCTTGTATACTCCTCTGGGTGAAGATCTTTGATGTGCTGCCAGAGGTTCATCTCGTCAGTGTGGTTATAAGAGCACTGAGAGCATGCGAAGACCAAAGAGGAAGACTCCACCGTAGCAACAACTGGGGAGCAGAAAGTGAATATAAAGAAAACTGTAAATGAAAAATATCAAACATTCTATCCTGTGCATATTCCGAGGAAAGCATTTTGACCATATTCACATATATAGAATTGATTAAATGTTTACAGAATTAAAATTAAGGTTCTACAGGTGCATTGCCGATAGTAATGGACCAGGAAACCTTGTATTAATTGACAATGCTTGTCAATATTGGTTCCTTATATTAAAGAACAGAATAGAGGTGTTATTTTCCCTTCTACCTCTAGTGGGCAGTACAAGCCAGCCACTGTACCAACTGGCCAGACATACAAGTGTTTCAGCAACAGACATGGCCTCTTATGTAACACTGTAAGTGTTTACCGTGTCATTCAAATATGAATACAACATTCCAAACCTGCATTTCCAATCATCTGGGTACTGATGGTTAAAGTGGCACTGAGCCCATCAGAGTCTGTCCTGGGGATAGAGACGAGGTACATGTTCGATTTGTTATGACAGCACACTTTATGAAGTTTAACTTTGCGCCCAACAGAAATTAGTGTGACTCACTTTTTCTCTAGGACCTTTGGCGGCAGGTATAAAGGGACGACTCTGGTTACATTAGCCTCTTTCTTCAATGCCTTCAACTGCCCTTGCATGTTTGGTTCTGATCCGACTTTCTTTGTCCACTGCCTTGTGTTTCTTCTCAGTGGTTGGGAGGTGGAGGCCATTGGAGGAGGCAAGTCAGAGACAGCAGGTCTCTGGATCCGTACTGTGGGTTTCCAGCTCAGGCAGGATGTGCCAAGTTCCGGTTTGTCACTGTAATCTTTGGATCGTCCTTGGTCTGTGTCCGATTCGGGGAGCTGTCCGGGATTCTTTTCATCTTGTTTGACGTCATTCTCCTGGACACCTCTTCCTTCATCCAAGTCCTCATGGTGGTTGGATAGTCTGTCAGTGGTATTCTCTGCACATACAGGCCTGTCTAACTCATGACATTCAGGTTGGACATTTTCAACATGCTCCAAATCCTCATAAATTATTTCCACCTCTCTATTTATGGACTCTTGAGCCACACCCAAACCCCCTACCTCTTTGCAGAAAACCTCTACATCTGCGGTAATGACACTGGTCTCCCCCGGAGCAAAGTCGGCGTCCCCGTTTCGATGCCCCACCTCACAAATAACCTCCAATCCTCTGTCATGCTGCGCTCCCTCACTTGACATGGCTACCTCCTGGTTCTCTTTCCCATTCAATTCAGACTGGTTTGTTCTGGACTTCTGTGTCTCTGTCTCCTCTGTTAATTCCTCACTGATATACATACTGGTTCCTAGCTCCACTTCGGCATAATCTGTCACGACTACAGACTCTGTTTCCATCTCTTGACCATAAATGGTTTGGTCCATACTGCCGTCCATCAACTCTGATCGGATCTCAGCTTCTGTCTTTTTAGAGGCCGTCACCGCTAAGTCAGGTGAAGCGAGGGACAAAGAGGAAAAGATGCAATCGCCAGCAGAGGAGGACAAAGTCGCTGAGAAAAAACGACAAATACAGAGATTATATGAATAACAGGAAAATGGTACAAGCACAAAAGAAAGACTGCACACTTTCAGGACAGTTTTTAGCTAACCTTTGGAGTCCAAATATCCTTGTTTTCTATGATATTCCAGTAGATTCTTCAACTCCAGAGGTTGCGATACGAAGTTGACACACTCTTCTAAGACTGAGTGTTCAGCACTGAGCCAAGATACCGTCTGTGGGATGGGGAAAATAATGTATTATTTTTAAGGTGGAAAAATGAGTTATCAATTCTAAGAATGGCTTGAAACACGATTGTTCAAAGGTTTTGGGTCATTGAAAAGATCAGAAATACAATGTAGACATTGTTAATGTGGTAAATGACTTGAAGCTAGAAGCAGTTTTCAATGGAATACCCAATTGGTGTACAGAGGCCCATTATCAGCAACCATCACTACTGTGTTCCAAAGGCACGTTGAGTTTGCTAATCCAATTTTATAATTTAAAAGGTAAATTGATCATATGAAAACCTTTTGGTGATTATGTTAGCACAGCTAAAAAACTGCAGTGCTGATTAAGGAAGCAATAAAAGTCAGTATCTGGGGCATCAGAGTTTCTAGGTTTAAAAAGACCTGAAACAAATAACATTCTTCTAAAATGTATCAGTCAATTCTATTCCATGCGGGAAATTGCCAAGGAACTGAAACTCGTGTCTCACCAACACAATAAAATTGAAGAACAACCAACATATTGGGGCCTGCGTGAGTACCTGTTTGAGGTCTGGCACAGGAAGGAGCTGCTCCAGCCGTGAGATAAATTCCAATAGTAATGTCTGCAGTGCAGAGTCATACTTGGGACCATAAGCCAAAGGAAAAACATCCTAATAGAAGACATTAAAAGAAATGGAGAATCAAGTCATTTGAAAGCGTAGGCTATACGTTTTATAAAAATATATTACTTAGAATATAGAGAATTTCTCACACACATTTTGTGATATTCAATTCCTAAATTGCAGCAACTCCCAGATCACTAGGGGCCAGCCAGTTTTGGGGTTTGAAAACAAGAAACAACTAAAATGCATACTGACCTTGAAGAAGCGCTCCTTCTCAACTGGATCTCGAACCAGAGTTTGTACCAAAGCACGAAAATTTGATTCAGTGGCCTCCACTTCTGCACAACAGGACTGTGGGATAAACGACCACTTACATAACTTCACTATAATATATGACCAGTGTATTAGTGAGAGAACAATGTCACAGAGGAAAAGCTTGACACTCACATTTGTTTCCCGCAGACGTGATGTTACATCGTGAATCCTATCCAAATGGCTTTGGACCGTATCAAGTTCTGCCGTCTGCTTTGTACGGCACAACTCCAAAACTAGCTGGAATATAAAACGACACAGCCGGGAATACAATCGGGCCAAACCGTCTCCTATTGTTGTTTCCTGACTAGAATATATTACCCAACAAGTCATTGCTAAGTAATATTTAAGCATATTTAAGCTGTTTATGGTAATCAGAAGGGCCGTGAAAGATCAGTGCACAAGATTGCTATGCCAATAGATTCTTGGCCTTACCTTTGCCCGTAAGCCAAAAATCAGTTGGATTCTCTGTTTGAAACTGAGCAGTTCTGGAACGGTCTCTGTAACAATTGCCACAAATTCATCTAGCTTCCCATAGTTCATTATGCTCCCTCTCTGGACTGTCTGGCACATTGCAGCAGAGAAAAGCTGCAGTGGCGGCACGAAGAGACGCAGCAGAGGAAAAGATGACCCTATGAAAGAACATGTTGCAGGTGCTTAGCAACTGTGCTGACTGGGGGGCACATTAGGTAACAGAAATAACTAATACATTTTCAATGCAGTTATGCAGCAAAAAAATACCATACCAGTCCAAAAAAGACAGAGAACAGGGTCTATTTTGTTTCTATTATTTGTAATGGAATCAGGTATTAGGTTTCCAAAAATGTAATGTATGGGACCTCAACTTTTTGGGCTAATACTTCCAAGCCAAGGGTCCTAAGAGAAACATGGTCTATATGAACAACAGTTAATTTATTTGGAATTTGGTTGATACATTTGTTATTGCATGCAAAGTCTGGGCAGGACAACTAAATTGTCACCAAACACAAACACGTTTTTGAAGTACGTGGTTTTAATAAACTGTTGTTGATCAGGTTCGCCCCAGTCCTAAGAGAAACAAGCCAAGGGTCCTAATCGTACATTTATTTTATTCAGAAAGCGGCTTAGAAAATAGGTGTTAAATGGAAAACAACCACCAAATGTTCGTCTTGTTTTCAGGTAAGCCAACATTTTGCCCTCATGCTACCTAGCAATAGCCACAAACAGAGACAGTTCAGAATAGTACCGTCAGCCAATCAGATCATTTGTTGTTCAATGTGATGTCCCATAATGGCTGCCGTGTCAGTTAGTGTTACCGTGAGATAACCGAAAGTTAACTTCCAAACGTATACGTATGTACATCATCTCCATGCAACAATTCGAACAATATTAGTGTACACTACCATTCTCAACCCTAGATTCCCTGGTCTCATACTAAATCACACGTATCACAGCATAAACCACATAAACGTACCTTTAATAAACTTCAGCTCCGACAAATTCCGATTATCCATTATTTTCTTTTACAAAGATGATGTCTAAAAGAAAATCACTATCATAAATTATCGTTTCATTGTGTTGTTAAACAGTTATTTCCCAATTCGTGTTCCAGGAAGTAATTTACAATAATAGTTCCGGGTAATTGTAGCCTTCAGAATAAAAGTTAGTGTATTGACAAATATTGATTGGCTGTTGCCTAAGCTACTGAAGAACATCTCTGACACCGGGCACAAACGTGATCCGATTTCTCCCGGTTGTTTCTTTCAACTGGTCATGCATTTGACCTGGACTATTGTATAAGACTCTCTGCATTAAAAAATGCATTTAATAATTATTAAAATATTAGCTGTTCACACAGCACAACCAGAGAATGACTGACTGGCCACTCCTCAGAGCCTGGTTCTTATCTAGGTGTCCTTCTTCATTCGACTCATCAGGGAGTTTTTCCTAGCTGCTGTGTATCAACGTGTTGATGCCTGCTCTGTCGGGTTTCAGGCTGGGTGTTGGTAAAAGCACTTTGTGGCAACAAAAGTGGTAAAAAGGGCTTTATAAAATATATGTTATTGATTGGTCTCTCGCAGATCACACTTGTCTTGGAGGGTTGGAAATCGGATAATCCTAGCCAGAATGGGGTCATTCTGAATGTCTCCCCGACACATTGCATGGCAATGCTTCGCACAGCCTCTAGATTGGTCTCGTTTAAAAGTCTACTACCCTTTTAACCGAGAAATCTGCGAGAATAATTGGTCATCCAATCAAGTACGAGTCACTACGGCTTTGATTTAAAAAGTCAACCACAGCGATTCGCTGTTGAATAAGTCCCTCAAACCTGAAGTTGCTAATAACTCAGACAGACACAGAGGCTAATCACTGTTAAAGTATTTTAATGGAGACACTGGTTAGCATCTTGGCTAACCTTCCCCCAGTGATAACCCAGTAGCAGGGAGTTAACAGTATTTCCACAGCCCCTGGCTCCTTGCCTGCTAAACAGAAAAAGGGGCAAATACCAATATGCAGCTGTTGCAAAAAAACAAAAGTAGCCTACATTATTTATATTGAAAGGAAAATAATAAAATACAGTGCCAATTTTTGGGGGGGTAAATACTGAGGGCCTGGTGACGGCCACGGTTGGAGTTTGAACATTGGCATCCCGGGAATGTCCGACCACATCGGACTCGACCAATGGCCCCAGGTAAGCGGGACCAAACAGCAGAAGCGTTTCAGAAAGACACAAGAGATCCATAAAAAGGAACTCATTGTTCATATAGACCAGGAAGGAAAAATCCAACCAAACTCTGAAATATTTTTATTCTTTTAATGACTTTTTAAAGTCCCATGATACATTGCAACAACCTCCTATTTTTAAGCGGGAGACCGCCGAAGTGCGTCGTGACTAAGCCTCCTTCCGGCCTGTGCTCTCCGTTGGGTTGGGTGACCTCGTAGAGCAAACCTTAACAGCTGTGTCCATACATTGCATGTAGAGTGTAATCACACAGCAAAATGTGGATTAACATTGGGGTTCAAATTATAAAAAGAAAGTGTGTATGTGTGTGGAGGATGGTTAACCGGGGGATAGTGCAATCGAATGCCAAAAATCGACAGTATTTGACAATAAAACGACAAAACAGTCATTTGTGCAATCAGCAAGGCCATACGTACCCGTCTGGCAGCCGTATTTACCTGACAAGAGGATTTCTCACTATGTAGTAACAGGGGTAGGAGGCGTTCAGTTGATGTGTATCATCGGCCCACTTTCCCCTCCCGTTACGGAGACCTCTTCCAGAACCAAAGGCAATCATGCAGTAGTGCATTCAGCAACAAAATGAAATGTCAGACGTACGTCCCGACAGCTCATGACCATCTGTCACATCATCAGTAATAATACTAATCATAATTATAACAGCAAATATGCTAACACTCGAGGGACACAGGGAATTATTGCCTAAAGTTATACACTTTCCAATACACACTTCGTACGTGTCTTGGGAGGCAAACAGTTTGAGTCTGCTACTTCGTTTTCTTAACGACTGTACAGCGTGTTTAGATTTGACTTGCGTCAAGTCCATAAAGAAAGGTTTTCTTTTCCCGCATTACGTTCTACCAGCTCCAGCTCTATTATCAGCTCCATTTCCAGCTCCATTACCAGCTCCATTACCAGCTCCAGCTCCATTACCAGCTCCTCAACATGTTTCCTCAGCCCTCAATTTCACAAGGCCCTACAGCTTAAGCTCGTTAGCAATTTTGGACGCAATGTTCTTGAAGGCGATGGAGGTGCCCGAGATCCGCTTGAAGCGCACGCCGTTCAGCGATAGGCGCGGCAGCTTGCACACCTCCATCTCCCACTGGACCAGGCTCTCCGCGTGGCCGTCACCGTGCACGCACAGGAGTAGGAAGCGCTCGCGCTGCTCATAGTCGCAGTTGTTGGCGTCCAGCACCTTGCGGATCTCGCGCATCATGTCTTGGGGCTCCATGGACGATGTGGTCTTCATGCTCCAGGTGAAGCGTAGGGATCGTGGCTTGGTGTCTTTGGAGTGTGGCGGGGGGGGCTGCTGCTGGTCATCCTTCTGGTCAACTGAAACATTGCGACTGCGGGGGAGAAAAGGAATAAGGGTGTTAGAGATGGGGGACAACTTTGCTTTAACGTCACTGTCGTCTAAATAAATTGTTTTTCTGCATGTCAACATGAACGAATCCTCTATGTGTACAGGGTATCCTTGTAAACACGTTTCACCATGAACTAGGTGACAGTCATTCTAACACTGTTGGCACATGCACACTGTCATGCAGGAGGGCACGTGTTATTGCAACAGGCAGTCATGCAACACACTAGTGAAGGACATACTTGCATTCTTCAGTTTGTCATGCAGGCCAGGAAGAGGGTAAATATGCTGCAACTACTGTTAACCGGAACAATTGCTCTATATTGCTCTAATTCTTATATTAAAATTACGCAGTTTGTCCACTAGATGTCAGCGAGTAACCGGGGAATCACTATGAATCCCAATCCATCCTCGTGCACCTGCCCTGTCGCTCGTGCTGCCCTCAGATGTCATGCGTTGCTGACGAGTGAGTTCTAGAGTGTGGTGACAGGATCAATACAACCAACTTCAGGACAATAGTGGCCAAATCCAAAGCCCCGTCCGAATTCCTTCAGTGCCTTTGACATGGACAAGGCCTGAATTTCATACGACAAAATGTGACACTGGAGGGTCCTCAAACCAAGTTGTCAGGTGCAAATATCTGTTTGGAATTGACTGATTTATTCATAGTCCAGTCCAATGTGTACTTCAGCGTTTGCACATGCGTCAGGAAGTCGCTTTGGATGAGAGCATCTGCTGAAATGCTTAGAAGTGAACGGACAGGCCTCTAAGGGAAAGTGTGCAAAGTCCCAAATTCTGCAATGCCTTATGGTATTTCCTTTTGCTCATGAATCCAGCGCTGCTTGAGAGTTGCTTGGACACTTACAGGTCTAAATATCACCTTTGCCCGGTGTCATTTTCACACACACACCTTTGAGAGCAAGAAAAAATAGAGAACGGATACCTTTTTGACTGTAATGTATATTAACATACGGTTAATAATACATTACATTTTACAGGTAATTGGCACACACGTACAGGGTCGTCCACATGATCCTGACATGTGCCCCTGTAAGGAGACCATCAACCTTATTTGCGCCACATGTGGTTATATGTTTTTGTTTGTGATCATTTCAGTGTTCTGTGAGCATGCTTGTCTAGTGTACAGTAAAAGGAGCAATGGTCCCATCACTGTTAAACCTTGCGAACACAAAATGAGCCCAGCCGGTCTGATGGCACATAATTCAATTTACATATAGAGTAAACCCGGATTTCAGGGGTGTGAAATGGAGGATTAACATGACATTGAGGTTTAAATATCCCTGCTCACCTTGAGCCCTCCAACCTCCCATTTCTCTCAAACTCTGCCGGGCCTCTGGCATTCAGGGACGGCATTAGAGAGCGCAAAGAGAAGAAGACAAGGAGAGAGAACGGGAGAAAATCACATCTAACCTTCCCAGTTTCTGAAGGGTACAGAAGACAAACCGGCACAGGATAGGGGGGGAACAGCTCTACTGTGAGACTTTAAGAAAGGAGAGGAAGAAGAAGAAGGGAAAGAGAGTACTCTAAGGCAGTGTTTAAAAGAGATCTACTCCATAAAGGCAGGTCCGGGAGCCAGACGTTTCACCTTTCAGTAGAAGTGTAAAACATGCAAACAGCCGAGACGTTCTGTGAGGTGTGATGTAACAAAAAGGCACCAATCAGACGCCGTGGATTCATGTTTGCTCTTCCTGTCCTCAGTGCTAGCTTTGAGTTGCATTACCAATGTTGGTTTCTCTTTGGTAACATGAAGAAAATAGAAAGCTTGAGTCCTTTGGAAGAGGAGTGTGCACACATAAAATGCATATCACCGTACATAAATCAGTTTACAAAGAGACAGTCAATTCTGCACAGTCACACTGTATTTGAAGGTAATTTCTATGTTTATTGAGCGAAAACCTCCAATGCGCCATGGAAGTATTAATTCCCATTTAAAACTACTATTCATTGGGTTTGTCCAGGACCCAAACCTGAACCCTGGTTAAAAACAATCTGTACCCGATCACCTGTGCTTCTAGTTTACAAGTGAGTCAGCAAATGGAAAAGGAAGTCACCCACCCAATGACTCTCTCACCAGCTCGAGGCTCAGCTATCTAGCAAATAAAGGAAAATAACTGCGGGACAGTTTCCAAAGCTGGACAAGGATAGCTTTAACGGGAACTAACACAAAGGCAAAAAGGATGATGGGGATTCTCTAAACTCTGGGGAAGGTGTGGTACCTGAACTCCGTCCCGCAACCAGCCCTCTCAATCATCACCTCGATCGGCAGCCACATTTAGAGCCCAGTAGGGTACCCTAAATTACACAACCAAGAAGTGTTACCTTATCCAACAAAAATAAAGATTTCTCAAATTAAAGATACTGCAGGACCCTTCCCTACGGAAAGAGAAATGGAGAAAAGCTGCATTGAACACTCTTATAGAACGTTGCTTCCCCATTATCAGGTAAATAAAAGTTTCAATGCATTTAAGCACATATTATATTTTTCAAATTGCAATCCTACTAAATCCAACCCCAGACAAAACTAGGAAGAAGTTTGTCTGTATTGTACATTAGTTATAGTGAGCCGACCTGCTTTGTGGAGAGCCATGCATTGGTTGTTAGTAGTCTCAAATCAAGGTTGTTCAGAAGCAAAGAGGTCAGTCCATTTCAGACATCTTAAATCTATCTCTTTGTAACACAGTGTTATAAGGTTAAATACAGAGGTGCTTTTTATTTAATTAAATTCCACACCAACAAGTGTTGGGGTCCTCCTACCTTTTGTTAAACCTGAAAGACATGTTTCTATAAGGAAGGGAGAAAATGCAATAAGAACCAAATGTCACATGGAAGATTAAGAAGTCAATGTTTGGGTAAGAGATCTTGTCAGAGTAGAGCTATTACTGGCAGATCGCTGACAGCTTGGAGAATGGTAGCTTTAGTTGGATATAATGATTTTTTAGTTAATATGTACAAATCTACTCCATCAAAGTAAGAGCAGGAACTACGTATAAGTATAAAATGAAAATAATAATGTAATCCAGAATACGTATGCATGTTAGGTTACTTCTCTAATGAAGCAAAATGGAATAATGCATAAAACATCACTTCCTTAAAATGTAGAAGCTGCTACTTTTCATAGATATTATGGGGGTTCCACACCAATAAAGAGCCAACGTGAATGTACTTGGTTAGGGTAAAAATGGTTTAAACGTAGCGTAGGTCTACTAGTCAGTTTACTGCGAAATCCAAGAGGGCACATGGGAGGGCTTTGCAGAGAGTACTGCTGCATGTGGGCGGGACTGACACGCAGTACTGCTGCATGTGGGCGGGACTGACACGCAGTACTGCTGCATGTGGGCGGGACTGACAGACTCTGTCAAACCTGATTAATTGCCACTAACTGGTTCTGTGACCAGTGAAATCAGATTCCATTTTTTCCGAACAGATCAGATTGTTTTAAAATGTCAGAATCGAGTTGTCTGTGTGGACTGAACTACTGGAGAGTAGTTTCAGGCACAACAAAATACTCATTTCACAGAATGGACAAAAACATCACATTTATCGAGACAACACCACTGCATTCATCGAGGCAGAGTACCATAACTTGCATGTAAAAAATATAATCACGTACACATAAATCTGGCCAAAAATTGGCATACAAAGCTCGGTTCCATAACAAAAAACAATAATAGGACAGACCAAAGAACCGATCTAACAGTGTATTTCAGAGATACAGCAGGGGGCTTGGACCTGCCCTTCAATCACAGGACGTCGTGGTGCTTTGACTTACCTGCGCGTGAGCTTGGAGGTGATCTTAGAGAAGAGGTTTGTGGACCCGCGGCTGCGAGACTGCGAGAAGGGTGTGGCGTCGTGCGAGAGCGTGGGCGAGGCGGGCGGGCCGTTGTAGGTGGCCGTGCGACGCTCCCGCAACTGGCTACCGTGGAACGTGCTCCGGCTGGCAGTGCCACGGGGAAACCGCACCCGGTCGGCGGGCGCAGCACCGCTGGTAATGCTGTGTGTGGAAGCGCCACCGGGGTTCCGCTGGCCAGACGACGACGTCGCGCTGGGAAGGAAATGGGGGGTTTAGGAAAGGGGCGGAGTTAATGGTTGAAGCAGCCAATCCTGGGTGACATTCTAACCTCTGTCTTACTCAAACAGTTGGCTGAAGCAAAACAGGCTGCAGGTTGTTCACTTTCACATGAGGGGATAACGATCACACAGTTTCGGTGGACTAGCAGACACTACAGGAACTAATATATTCACTATTCTCTTACCTTATGGAGCCACGGGTGTCAACTCTGGTTCTGGTTAGTTATAACTTCATGAAGATGGACTTTATACACCTTTAGGACATTCAAGCCAATTACAATGCAGCCAACTTTGCTACATCGGGATTGGGTTGTCCATCAGGTGAGATTTGGCTAGTGTTACTTCAGACCAGACACTGGGGTAAGTTAGTGGCAAAGGAAACCAGAGCAAACAGCAAACTGTGTCAAGACACAAATTCGCCATTAGCATAGGTCCTCTGTAATCAGTAGAAATTGTTTGGGGGAAGTTAACAGAATTGGAAGTGGGCAAATGAAGATTAGAAGAGCTGGAGGGTTAAAGGGTCAGAAACTATTTCGGCAAGGCATTAGAAAAGGTACGGGTAAATATGGAGGGATGACAAACTAGGTTAGAAAGACGTGCGGATCGATTAAACAGTGCTACAGGACAAGAAGGGACCCTTTCTTAAACCCTTGGAAGCCAGGGTTGGAAACCCCTTACTTAGGCCTGAAGAAGTCACCCTCGTTAGGCGACAACGTTTGGCGGCAGGTGTGGCCTGAAGCCGACAGGAATGCTGCCTTCTGGTGGCGCAGGCGGACCGAAGCTGACGAGGCAGTAAAGGCCTTGGAATCGGCTGTAGGGCTAGTGGCACAGGCTGCTAACATTTCACTCATGCTGCCTCCCAGAGGACAGGAGGTGAAGTGCAGTGAAAAAGGCCAAATGAGCGGGAATTAATAAAGCTTTGAGCGCATAAAAAGTCAAACTTTCTAAGAGGGAGAGGACAGATAAATCATTTAGACATTTCTGTCCAGGTTCTTTTGAATACATTTGCGGTAGACTGAATGTAGTGAAAGTCCATCCATTTAATGACAAATGTCAAAAGCTAGTCAAAACAAATAGCAGAGAGCTCACAGGACACATACATGTCAGTCTTAAAACCTCTGGAAGCACATTCAAACATAGACAGACATAAGACATTTTGTAGTCCTTATTTTCTTTGCGATGTATTTAAATCATATCTGAAAGCACCCAGTGTATTTTTAAACAACAATATGTTTTGCTGTGATTTAATATTTTAAAGTCCGGCCACACACAGATACCAGAGACATTTTTGAATAGGAAAATGCTGCATGTCCAGCAGGTTTTGGGCGATGACCATTTCAACGTTACAGAATAAACTATGTCGTCTGAGTGTGTGTGTGTGTGTGTCTGGAAATGTGTATGTGTGTGTGTGTGTGTGTGTCTGAATGCATGTATATTGATGAAATGGCGCCTCCGTTTCGAAATACCTCTATTAGAACAACAACATTCCCTTCAGGCCAAGCTTGAACACTAGAACACAATCTTCCAAGTTAGCATGAATTTTGTATAAGGGGTTTAGGATAGTGCCAGAGGCTACAGCGTTTCTGCAAATCTTCTGTGTGTGTGAGAAACGAATCTGTTTTAAACATTCAACAGCCTGGCCGCTTGAGGGGAAAAGGTGCACTGTGCTTTCTGACACTTTCTGTGTCTGTCCGTCGATAACCTTGAAATGTTCGACATTTAGACTAGATAGTAAAATAATTAGCAGATTCAAACTTAACAGTTATGGTGAAACGTCAATTATTGTGAAGTGTGTTCATGTGTTAGTTCATGCTTTTGTGTGCGCGTGTGTGCAGCTGATCCTGTTTACGCGTTTCTGTGTGTGTTTGTATGTCTGTTCCCGTTTATGCGTTTGTGTGTGCGCGCCCGTTTGTATGTTCCTGTTTATGCGTTTGAGTGTGCGCGCCCGTGTGTATGTTCCTGTTTATGCATTTGTGCGCGTGTGTGTGTCTGTTCCTGTTTATGCATTTGTGTGTACTGCTCACCTGTTTTCTTTCCCATTCTGGATTACAGAGTGGCGTTCTGAGGAGTTCCTCTCACTACAAACATACGTGTTCCTCCTCGTCATTCCGGATGACGTACTGTTGGACTGGAGAAGAAAACGGAGGTCAAAAGAAGGAGAGAGTGAGACCTGCAACCTGGTAGTTCTTGTATGGTTACCATGTTGTTGTTACCTTGAATGGCACATTGAATTGCGTCTATGTATGAATTGTGCTGTATAATTAAACATGCTTGCTGATGCCCTGTAGCAGTGTCATTCATGTTTACTTAATACCAATAAAGTCCATCATTTTGACGACGAGAGAAAAAGAAAAAAAAGGAACAAGAGAAGAAAAATGATCTAACGCCGACCTGCCCCATAGCCGTAGTAAGCTAATGGGGTGGAAAGCAGACACTCGAACGGCAAGACAAGATGGCCGCTGCACTAAGCATCTGTTGCTTACGAGGTCCAGTACAAAAGCTGTTAACACTCAATCGCCTTTTCTACAATAAGTAGTCTGATTGTGTTTGAGAGGCAGTTTCACGGTATAGATGTTGTATTTGAACCAGTGCCACACAGCAGGAAAACAATCCCACAATCATCCCATTTCCTTTTTTATATAGGGTGTACATTCTGTGTATGGGGTGTACATTCTGTGTGTGGGGTGTGCATTCTGTGTGTGGGGTGTACATTCTGTGTGTGGGGTGTACATTCTGTGTGTGGGGTGTACATTCTGTGTACATTCTGTGTGTGGGGTGTACATTCTGTGTACATTCTGTGTGTGGGGTGTACATTCTGTGTACATTCTGTGTGTGGGGTGTACATTCTGTGTACATTCTGTGTGTGGGGTGTACATTCTGTGTGCATTCTGTGTGTGGGTTGTACATTCTGTGTGTGGGGTGTACATTCTTTGTATGGGGTATACATTCTGTGTGTGGGTTGTACATTGTGTGTGTGGGGTGTACATTCTGTGTGTGGGTTGTACATTCTGTGTACAATCTGTGTGTGGGTTGTACATTGTGTGTGTGGGGTGTACATTCTGTGTGTGGGTTGTACATTGTGTGTGTGGGGTGTACATTCTGTGTACAATCTGTGTGTGGGTTGTACATTGTGTGTGCATTCTGTGTGTGGGTTGTACATTGTGTGTGTGGGGTGTACATTCTGTGTGTGGGTTGTACATTGTGTGTGTGGGGTGTACATTCTGTGTACAATCTGTGTGTGGGTTGTACATTGTGTGTGCATTCTGTGTGTGGGTTGTACATTCTGTGTGTGGGTTGTACATTGTGTGTGTGGGGTGTACATTGTGTGTGTGGGGTGCTGTCTGACAGCACTCACACTGGGTACGCTGGAGCCCTTCTTGCGGTCGGGGATGTCAGCCTTGTTGGGGTTATTGGCGTTGCCCAATAGGGGACTGGCAGGTGCTGCACCACTCCGTCCGCCCGACGAACCGGACCTCCGGGGAGGAGCACCGGCGTCCTCCTTGTGATCGCCGTTGTCGGCTGAAGCAGTCTGGCTCCTCCTGGGGTGGCCTGCCGAGGGAACGGCAGGACCGGCTGAATGGGAAGAGGAACCCGCAAAAACACCTTTCATTTTCTGCGTCGAGCGTGTGGTCAAGTACGTTTTGGTCAAGACCTCCCCTTTTAACAGCCAGGTTTCCTCACCCTGATCACTGTAGCGTCTCTGTTTCTGGGTGCCAGATATGGACCGCTGGGCCTTGGGGTGACCCGGAGACTGGCTGTTGTTGTTGTGCTCACCAACTGGCCGAGCCTTAGCCAGGGACACGTTACTGCTAGAGACAGAGTCTGTGGCATCCAACTGTCAGAGAATAAATACATGTAATGACATTTATACCATTTTGCATTTTACTGCAGATGAGAGATCGTACTGGAAGACTAATTGTAGATAATTATTATTTCCTACTGCAGCCTGGAATCTGTTTGAATCTGTTTCAGATTAGAATTAGTTTTACTGCGGATCAGCGCCTGTTTTTGACATAAAATTACAAATGCAACAATATAATAATGTATTATCCTAACAGACACCATCAGTTATTGCACAACATTTGGTTTAAAGTCTGTATAGATCAAGCAGTTAAACACACCCCAATCCCTTGACTATGATGAATAACTTGGGCCTTCACTGGAAACATGACATAGCCTGTGCATTGTGGTAGCAATAATCTCACACTAGTTATAATCTTATGACTAATTAAGATGGATTGTTTAGCCAAAATGTCATAAAAGAATAATTGCACTCAATGTTAAAGGTGAGATACATTTTAAGAGTTCAGGTTAGGGTTGAAATGACATTTAAATAATAAGAAACAACAGTCCTGACCTCTGGGGATTTTCTACCTAGTAGCAGGTAGATGGCCGTGATCTCATCATACTTCATCCGGGTTAAAGACTCTGTGACCTCCTCTCTACTGTACCCCATCCCCACCATGATATCTGGGGAAATGGGTGAGACAAGGGTGAGACAAGAGCGAGACGGGGTTCCGACAGGAGTCGAATCGGACCCAAACACCCCAAAAATCTGCAGCTTTGGGAGGTTTAGACATTAGATTGGTCTCTTTTGTACACATTATCTCTGTCATCAAATACATTTCAATGCTATTAGTTTAGTCAACACCCCTATCAGGAGGAATTAGGGTTAAGATCTTTGCTCAAGGGATTTCTCACCTTGAGGATTCGAACAGGCTAAGGTGAGACTGGCCGGACAACAAGGCCTGGCAAGGTATTATCAATCAATTAAATATTTTATTTATAAATGAAGCTCTGTTTTAGAAACACTCAGCCTGAACCCAACAGAGCACACATCAACAAGATGATATAAGTGTATACAAAGCGGCCAGGAAAAAAACTATTTAAGGAAGAAACCTAGAGAGGAAACAGGCTCTGAGGGAGGGCTAGTCTTCTTCTGGCTGTGCCGAGTAAACTTATAATAGATTCATATAAATAGTCCATAAAAATGTCCAGGTCAAATGCATGTCACATTGAGAAATATTGACTCTTGGATCTGTGTGTAGTTGTGTGTTTGAAAATGCAAATAGCAAATTTGATAACAGCCTGACATGTAGCACGACTGAGTTATTCTGTAGCCGTTTGTGTATTTTCATTAGTGTATCTCTAGAAGCGGACTGCCAGGCTACAGGTTGTCTGCAGGTGTTGGTAAGGCAACCCAGCCAAGCCAAAACATGCCAACCTGGCCCACAACACAGAGGATCTATGCCCCTGGTCACGAGTGCTAGCCTGTATGTACAGTAGGTAGCGGTGTCATGCACTAAAGCACATCCAACCAGCAGAGTCCTACGTGACAGCTCCCAGCAGTAGTAGCATTAAACAGCTGTCAGGAGTTGTTCTAAATGGGTCAGATCAACCCGGCTCGTTCAGACACGGCAACATATACAGTACCTGTCAAAAGTTTGGAGACAGTTGCCCGTGTAGCTGAACTTTTTACAACTTGTCTACATGTCTAACCCCGAAGGAATAACTCTCGGTCTCTGACAATATTTGGACAAACTTACAGAAACGTGTCATCTACACGACTGACGAGCTACAGACACACCTGGTGAGTAAAATGTTACAAAGACATAATGCAGTGAAATCAGTCTAAAAAGTCTAGGATTGTGAGAATAATGGAAATCTTAAAGCCACTTTAGTCTCATGATGATATCGCAGCATGGGGGTTCCCCGCTCAGGTTCCCCCGCCCCGGTTCCCCCTGCCCGGTTCCCCCGCCCCAGGAGCAGTAAGTCAGCGTACCTATTCTCTTCTGGTCTGTGATGTCCGTCACGGGTTCCACGAAGGGCTTCAGTTCTTCCTCCTCACTGCCTGAGTTTATCCACCGGTCCTTCATGATTTGCTGCCAGAGACAAAGATATCATTGTCCCGTGTACCCCTTGAACCCCTCCACAGAACCACAGGAGGACCCCGTGTACCCCTCCACAGAACCACAGGAGGACCCCGTGTACCCCTCCACAGAACCACAGGAGGACCCCGTGTACCACTCCACAGAACCACAGGAGGACCCCTTGAACCCCTCGACAGAACCACAGGAGGACCCCTTGAACCCCTCGACAGAACCACAGGAGGACCCCGTGTACCCCTCCACAGAACCACAGGAGGACCCCGTGTACCCCTCCACAGAACCACAGGAGGACCCCGTGTACCCCTCCACAGAACCACAGGAGGACCCCGTGTACCCCTCCACAGAACCACAGGAGGACCCCGTGTACCCCTCCACAGAACCACAGGAGGACCCCGGGTACCCCTCCACAGAACCACAGGAGGACCCCGGGTACCCCTCCACAGAACCACAGGAGGACCCCGTGTACCCCTCCACAGAACCACAGGAGGACCCCGTGTACCCCTCCACAGAACCACAGGAGGACCCCGTGTACCCCTCCACAGAACCACAGAAGGACCCCGTGTACCCCTCCACAGAACCACAGGAGGATCCCGGGTACCCCTCCACGAGACCCCGGGTACCCCTCCACGGGACCCCGTGTACCCCTCCACGGGGACATGCAGAAAGGAAAATCGACAACATGAAAAAAAGATCCAATCAGAAGCCCTCGTCTCTCACCTCTAGAGTGCCACGCTTGGTCGGGTTCAAAACCAGAAAGCGCTTCAGGAGGTTCTCACAGTCGGTGGACATATAGAAGGGGATTCGGTATTTCCCCCTCAGAACGCGTTCTCTCAGCTCCTACACAGGTGTCACAAAGGGCACATTTAGGGTCAGGGTTCATCTGCACATCTGAAACTAACACACTTATCGGCTCCGTACACACACACACACACACACCTTGAGGTTTTGACCGTCGAAGGGCAGTGACCCTGACACCAGTGTGTACAGGATGACCCCGAGGCTCCAGACGTCCACCTCTGGCCCGTCATACTTCTTCCCCTGGAACAATTCCGGGGCGGCGTAGGGCGGAGAACCACAGAACGTGTCCAGCTTGTTCCCCATGGTGAACTCATTACTGAAGCCAAAGTCTGCTATTTTTATGTTCATGTCTGCGTCCAGGAGTAAGTTCTCCGCCTGATAGAATGGAAGAGCAAGGTCATTATGGATGAAGGTGGACACGTTCTATATATATATATATGTAACGTAATAATGTTTCATAAAGTGTGGCCAGGAATAACACCCTGGGTCTGGCTGCCTTTATCAGGGACAATTTGCACCATTTCTTGTCTCCTTTATTTTTTATTCATATAAAAATCCTCCTCCCCATTTACATCTCCTCCCTCCAACACCCGCCCCGCTACACCCCCTGCCCTTGTCCTCCCCCGCCTCGCTCCCCCCTCATGGTCTGCGTTTCTCTCTCGAAAGCCCACACTCGCCCTCATGCTCATGCATAAATTAGGATGTCTCGTTGTGGAAACAGAACGTGGAAATAGAGCGTGTAATGACACACACACACACACACACAGCTTAGGATTACCTTGAGGTCTCGGTGTACGATGTGTTTTTGATGGCAGTACTGCACAGCTGACACAATCTGCAAACACCAACACACCAAAAGCTCACCATTACATGCTGTAATATGACGTTTACATGTGTCGTCTACATATAAAGTTAACACGTTTCCCAAAAAGGGACATCTGGCCGCACCTGGGATGTCAGAGTTGGACAAGCGGCAGGTAAGTTCCGGGTAGTTTGGAGTGTGTGTTAGTTACATTAGTACAATATGAACCCATGTCCTCAAAAGAAAAAACAATGAACAATATGTCATTATTAGTAAAACCGATGTGCGTGTGTGTGTGTGTGTGTGTGTGTGTGTGTGTGGGGATGTTTATGTGTGTGGACAATTAGCAACATTGACCGGCAGTAGCCTCACTTCTCAGAACTCCATCGACAAAAAGGAACGTGCTTGGGGCTAGAACACGATAACACACTGTGTGTGTGTGTGTGTTTAGTGTGTACTGTGAGGAGAGTGTGTTAGATGTGCTGGTTTTTGTCATTCAGGTCAGCAGGGACGGTTTTTTACAGAAGTAGCCAGTCACCCATTACATTCAACAACATACTTCATCATTAACACAATAGTACATGGATTGTTTTCACAAGGTTTTGATTAATCATTTTGGTGAAACAATACAGAAGAGTCCCTCTCACCAAGCAACTATTTTTTCCATTTCCCACAATATACAGTCATTTTGTGTGTTTTTCACAAGGTTTCAAAACCACAATTTCCCATAATAACCCGACACATCACATAAAAAAAAAACATTGTAGAAGGTCAGGACTTTGGTCATAACATCTAGGCATTACCAGTTTCTGTTTTATGGTCCAGGTTAGGTTTAGGCATTACCAGGTTAGGTTTTATGGTCCAGGTTAGGTTTAGGCATTACCAGGTTAGGTTTTATGGTCCAGGTTAGGTTTAGGCATTACCAGGTTAGGTTTTATGGTCCAGGTTAGGTTTTGGGCATTACAAGTTCATGTTTAATATCCAGGTTAGGTGAGAGACTAGGGAACCTGGATTTATAGGTCAGGGTTAGCACTTCACAAGGACTGAAAAACAAGTGTGTGTGTGTTCTCAGGTGTGAATACAGACTACTGCAGTACCTGTCTAAATTTAGCTCTGGCCTCTTTCTCCTTCATTCTGCCGTGTGCTACAAGGTAGTCAAACACCTCCCCTGGAATAAGACAAAGAGGTCAACGCTCAGTGTATAAGAAGAATGTTTAAGAACACCGCAATATACTATCTTATACCATTACTATGTCATTATAACAATGAACCCACCTCCACTGGCATATTCCATGATCAGGTAGAGAGTCTTCTCGGTCTCGATCACCTCAAACAGTTTAACTATGGAGAGAGCCGGATAAGAAAGAACAACAGGAGGAAGAAAGAGAGTTCGAAAGGAAAAGGAAAATGTATTCGTTACTGTGAGGGACGGTTTTCCAGACACACATTTAAACTACATTAGGGTGCATTTCCTTGTAGATTTTCCATTGACTGACATTTTAAATCCAGGACAAGAATTATAAGAGAACATTATGGTTTAAAACGCAAATGAGTATATTGGCTGAAATACAACACAGATTATATTATCTTTGTGTTGATGTCCGAACATTAAGAGGAGAAACACCATTGACATCGGTAGCTCTTACTTGCCTTCTGAATCACTGTCTCTCTACTCTGCAA
This sequence comes from Dallia pectoralis, assembly GCA_029465975.1. NCBI lineage: Eukaryota > Metazoa > Chordata > Actinopteri > Esociformes > Umbridae > Dallia > Dallia pectoralis. The sequence goes on from CM055736.1 coordinate 17,900,711, forward strand.
CACACCAAAGAAACTGTCTAGATGAGTAATACTGCAGATTTTCAAACATACGCTGGTGCCAGAATCAAGACGCTTTATCTACACCTCAGCCTGCCCGTCTGTCTGCCTGCCCAGCCTGCCCGTCTGTCTGCCTGCCCAGCCTGCCCGTCTGTCTGCCTGCCCAGCCTGCCCGTCTGTCTGCCTGCCCAGCCTGCCCGTCTGTCTGCCTGCCCAGCCTGCCCGTCTGTCTGCCTGCCCAGCCTGCCCGTCTGTCTGCCTGCCCAGCCTGCCCGTCTGTCTGCCTGCCCAGCCTGCCCGTCTGTCTGCCTGCCCAGCCTGCCCGTCTGTCTGCCTGCCCAGCCTGCACGTCTGTCTGCCTGCCCAGCCTGCCCGTCTGTCTGTCTACCCAGCCTGCCCGTCTGTCTGCCTGCCCAGCCTGCCCGTCTGTCTACCTGCCCAGCCTGCCCGTCTGTCTGCCTGCCCAGCCTGCCCGTCTGTCTACCTGCCCAGCCTTCCCGTCTGTCTGCCTGCCCAGCCTGCACGTCTGTCTTCCTCTGCATTTGCCTAGCCTCTGTAATGTCTTTATGTCACACTTACATTTCACAGTACCGGTGTGTGTTGTGGTATTGTGTGTGTGTGTGTGTCTGTAGTTGTGGGGGCACATGTAAGTGGTGGCGGATGACATCACTTTAACAACGGGGAGCAGAGATAAGTGGAGGGCCAACTACCCACCCTTGCACCCCCGGAAAAAAGGCTGCCGTGTTTGTTTGTGTGAGAATTTTTTAAGCCAGTCTGGGAAAATAAAGGGGGGGTAATTATACAGTAGGGGGAGGGGAAGGTCACAATATCCCCACTCCAGAGAGGAATTCCAAAATGTGTGACACGGGAGGGGAGAAAATGACATCAGCGGGCATTTTTTTCACCGGGAATGAGACGGTTGAGACAAAAGAAATTGCTAATTGAAAGTGAATAGAACATCTCCACTATGTTGACACTCCTATCACAGTAGAACACACTGGGACACCTTGTGAAAACCTGGGTAAAATAAAAATAAAATATTTCATGCTGGCGATTGGTTACCAGCATTTGCAGTCCTGTCTACTGAATTGCTTTTTGTGGGATACAGAAACTGGTTTCACATCCTGGGAATATATTTTTAAAACATTAAAAGCCATTTCTACAAATGGAGTCCAAACAGCACAATATGTTGCTCGTGGGTTCATTACAGGTCAATGTTAAATTGATTGTTAAATAAAAGAATGAAACGCTTCTTATTGGCGGTTTGGCTAATATATTGATGTAATATACATATTTATAAAAGTATACCGCAAAACAAACTCAGTTGAAATGCCTTAATCAGCAAAAGTATAGGGGAATATTGTCAGGATTTACAGAAGTGTCATTTGGTCAAAACTACACTTACCAATGTTTGGATGGTTCAGAATCTTCATGATTCGGACTTCCCTGAAGAGCTGGAGACAAAGAGAAAATGAAATGAGAGGAAGTGAAGACGTTTCTGCTCTAAACACATTAAGATTAAACAATTCTCTGGCTGTGACAGTATAAAGGCCAATTTCTGAGATTAAATCTATATGCGTCTTCTGCATATATTCTCACAACACAGAAACACAGAAACACACACCGCTTTTCTCATTGTTACTGTTAACGTCCAGTCTCCCATCACTTTAGCAATGCTCCAAAACAATCACACACACACACCTCCCAAAAGATCACACAGACACACACACACACACACACACACTTCCCACACGTTACTTCCACATGAAAGTCCAAAACAACAGAGAAAAATCCACCCAACTCTCCCAGACTATGACTTCCTGGGGATTTCAGTAAACACTTCCTTTCCGTCTTCCACTGTTCCTGCCCTGCCTCCCTTTTAACATCCCTGGTTCTCCGTTCTCCCTCTGTGACAGTATCAACCCTGGTGAGGCTCAGACAACCTTCTGACCCCAACCCCCCCGGCGGTGCTAAACTGCCCACACAAGGGCTACCCCCTCCCGCTGTCAGTCTCTCTCTCAATGTTCCTTGCTTGCTTGAAAAAAAGAATAAGAGGAAAACATGTTACAGTGAGGGGCGGTTTTCCAGACACACATTTAAACTTTCTACACATTTTACTTTAGGACCATTAAAGCATTTCCTTGTAGATTTTCCATTGCCTGACATTTTAAACTCACTCGGTCAGCTAGTGTTAAGTAGGCGTAAATTCAATGAGTTCTGTGCCAAAATCCTATTCTACTTGCTTAACTGACATTGACATTTAATGCTTTTGTATGGAGACACGTTATGACTTCTGGAGGACCCACAGTAATTAAATGCCTGTAATCATCGCTTAATCATTCGTGCACTTTATTTATGCTCTTCATCCATGCCGAGGTAGACGTGGAAACAAAGATATGATTAGTAAACACAAACAGGCTTTTAAAATGCAGACTGAACTCACTCACTTAAAATGACCAGAGTTAAAACCTACAGGAGTAGCACCCCCCCCCACACACACCCCCACACCCCCACACACACACACACACACCATTTGACTTGGTCATCAAGCTGGGACACCAATCTACCACAACCTCACAAACATAACATTCTTAACCCTTAAAACCAGTTTGGATAAATGTCACCATTAGTCACTGTTATTCAGATTTAACCACAGTTCAGGACAATTGTACTCCCTGGTATATTGTTTTTAAAAAAATCACTGCTTCAGTCTTAATGGTTCTAAAGTAATAACACACACTTTGTTTTTTTTGACTGAGCATCAAAGACTATAAGTTTCAGCCGAAAACAGATCAAAACTAGACCAAAGAATGTGTTTTTGTTTTACTATTAAGAAAAGCAACACACACACACACACACACTTAGTTTAATGTTAGAGTCAGGTCAGGGACTGACATAAATGGTGGCATCAGCCCTGTGTTCACCTGTGAGTCCAGCCGTAAAGCACACACCCACACACACACACACACACACACACACACACACACACACACACACACACACACACACACACACACACACACACACACACACACACACACACCAACGCATAAAACACCCACAGAAGCATAGACACACACACCAGCGTACAGACACACACAGACCTGCAAGGGTGTACTTTTCGCTGTATTAACAGACGGCACATCTGTGCGAGCGAGGTGTAATGATGCATGACAGGGTTGTTTCCTGGAACAGACGGAGGGCTTACGTGTTTATCACTGAGGGCACCTGGGTAAAGAGGGATACGTGTTTATCACAGAGGGCACCTGGGTAAAGAGGGATACGTGTTTATCACAGAGGGCATCTGGGTAAAGAGGGATACGTGTTTATCACTGAGGGCACCTGGGTAAAGAGGGATACGTGTTTATCACAGAGGGCACCTGGGTAAAGAGGGATACGTGTTTATCACAGAGGGCATCTGGGTAAAGAGGGATAGGTGTTTATCACAGAGGGCATCTGGGTAAAGAGGGATACGTGTTTATCACAGAGGGCACCTGGGTAAAGAGGGATACGTGTTTATCACAGAGGGCATCTGGGTAAAGAGGGATACGTGTTTATCACAGAGGGCACCTGGGTAAAGAGGGATACGTGTTTATCACAGAGGGCATCTGGGTAAAGAGGGATACGTGTTTATCACAGAGGGCATCTGGGTAAAGAGGGATACGTGTTTATCACAGAGGGCATCTGGGTAAAGAGGGATACGTGTTTATCACAGAGGGCACCTGGGTAAAGAGGGATACGTGTTTATCACAGAGGGCATCTGGGTAAAGAGGGATACGTGTTTATCACAGAGGGCACCTGGGTAAAGAGGGATGCGTGTTTATCACAGAGGGCACCTGGGTAAAGAGGGATGCGTGTTTATCACAGAGGGCACCTGGGTAAAGAGGGATACGTGTTTATCACAGAGGGCATCTGGGTAAAGAGACATGGCTGAATCAACAGCAAATAGAGGTCAACAGCAAATAGACTATGGCGGTCAAAATCCACCACTGAACAGAGGGACCTACATACAACGGGGGAGGAGGGGGACGGACTTTAATGTAAATGCACAGGAAAACCGGGGATGTTTTGTCACACCCACAGCAGTCAATACCCCGCCGGACTAATTCGCCACTGGCCCACTTTTATCCTCTTGACCCCATTAATGGCTCTGCCGCTCCAGTTTCACCGTGGGTTTTAACAGGAAAACATTGACATTCTCCCCTGTGCACACACACTGCAAAGTATTTAGCTCTCCCTGTTTGTCACACGATGTTACAATGTTAACTCCTGTTGCGACCGCCCGGGTAAACAAGTAAAGACAGAACACTGACGGCTCGCTCCAGCCGCCCTTATAATGTCGCCCGACCGGCTAAACCTAATGAGGGGCTAATTAGCAGGTCAATTGGCCCTGGAGAGCATCTGACCCCGGGTGAACACAGGGGCAGAGGGGGGCTTAGGCCTGCCAGTGCTGAATGAGGTAGTTTGTCATTCCATTAGGTGCTTTTAAACTAAACTAGCTTAGTTAAGGGTGCACAAGCTTTAAACTGAAAACACATGTTAAAGAATGGATTTGCTAACAAAGTACTGGTCACATCTGGCACTGGGCCTGTGGTCGCCGAACCAGGCAGATGCGGTAGAACAACTGGAACTTGTCCAAACTAGGTCTGCTTCCACACATGACCCCATTTCCTGTACCCGAGACACACGGCAGGATGCTTGTGTTGGAGCCTGGTCAGTTGTTCCGAGGTTGCCCTGGGTTACTGATGAATGCCTGCAGCCCCAGGTGACACGGCGCCTCACAAACCGGGCCCGGACGGGAAGGAAGTATGATGGCGGTGTTGTGGCTTGATGCCGTGGGTGTGGCCTGGCGGGGGTCAGGGAAGGACAAGGTTTTGGAAGATTCAACCCTCCCCCAAAACCCTCAATGTCACCCAGACTATGCCTTCAAATACAACCGCGACACGAGCACATTTTGAGGCAAGGCAAGACCGGCAGAGAGAACGAAGGGGTTAAGGTCACAACATAAAAGGATGAGGAAACAAAAATCCTATTTAGACGGGGGAACAAAACAAACCCCACCGCCCTCTAGACGGAAAAACATGAAAGAACGTTCCAGAAACATTGTGTCAGCGTGCCTAGAGAAACGTCTGGGGGTCTGGCCGGATCGTAAGCACGGTTCTCCTTAGACAATGGGGGTGACCAACGGTAGAGCAATCGTGGGCGTTAGCATCCAAATGGGGCGGAGTCTGGACTCCATGCGACGCCGCTGACCAGTCTGTCAGCGACACATCAGCTGACCTTGATAGGCCTATCCAGAAAAATGGATTAAGAGAGTCGGGACAGTGGGGTTTCTGCATTGTAATGCATTCCCACATTCCCAGAAATCCAATTCAACGCTTGACAGCAGCAATGTTGAATCGCTATTAGTTTCACAAAAGGAAAATGTACACAATTTTACTGGATGTGAAGAATTGGACAATCTACATACCCTTGTTCGTGTGATTTTAAAACAAATATATATTTGTAATTTGGGAAACAACTGGTTAAATAGCGGTAACCTTTTATCGATGCCTCTGGACTTCTGGACTTCCTTTACACAGTTCCGTTACAGTTTCCTGTCCATCTCTTCCACCCAGATGAAATGTTCCGTTCCAGCCTGAGGGAACGGTCTGCAGGTACCGCCCAGAACGTGGTGACAACAACAGATGACTCAGACTGTAGAATACCTCAACCACAGACCAAGAACCAAAATGTTCCAACTTCCTGGTTCGACCAAACCTCTTTATTTTGACCATGTTATTGAATTGATGTATTGGGTCAGGGACTTTTTATTTTTTTTGTAAATCTAATTAGCTTTCAACAAAGACTTAGCATCAATGCACTCTTTGTCTTCCCCCTAAAACGGCACAAAACAATGTTGATTAAACATCGCCTCCACCTCACCCTAATGTGGTGCACACTAAAGCCCAGGCAGACTAGACTAGACACTTATGGAACACTAAAACCCAGGCAGACTTGACTAGACAGACTAGACACTTATTAAAGCCACAAATGTGCTGACAGCAGTTTGAACTGGACTACTGTTCTGATTCATTGGTACCCTGTTCCTGGACAGCTGCCGTCCTGCATGCTGCGTTAGTGATCCCTAACCCCGGTCTACCACACGTGACTAATAGTTTGTTGGGGTGAAAAGACCCGGGTCACATACGGTTGTCACAGGGCGAAATAGAACATGTGTTCCAGTCCAGGAAACAGCGGCGTAAGAACGCTTGAAATGTAAACCTGATATGCTGACAAGACACGGAAAGGTTCCAGTTCTTTTCAGATCATAATCAGGTGCCCTTATCAGGACCATGACACATGACCCATGACCATGACACTAACAAATAGAAGTCAAATCAGACCCGACAACCAATCTGACTGATAGTTATCTACCAGAGCTGGTAAAACATTCCTGGAGAAACAATCATCCGTCTCCTCCCACCCCCCTGATCCTACGGCTGACTTGGTCGCCTCTAAACATGTTAAGGGCGACGTCCCCTGGCATTTGCCACGGGTATAGGGCGGACTCGTCTTCCGGAGCTTGTCCCAGGGCCCAACTGCATAACAGGTGGTCACACATACACACATACATGAGAGCAGAGGTGTGTCGCTCAGCCAGTGTGTGTTCATGTAGAATCCCCTGGCTGGACTGTTTTAACACAGGGTAACCTACTCTACCCACACATATCTGAACAGAGACCAGTCAACCCACAGTACGATAGTTAAACAACATTTTGCTTTATTGAGGAACTGTTACAAAACAATGTGTGCGTGTGTGTGTGTCTGCGTGCAGTGGAGATTAATTAACCGCAGGGAAGAAAGATCAGTACATGGTTCCCATTAGAGGTTTTAAGATTTAACGTTCAAAGCAATTTACCAGAGACAGGATTTCCTGTTAACGGTATTCATTAGATAAAGACCTCCTTTAAGTTAACTTCAGGACAAGGCAGTCAGGTTGCATTAAACCAAGCAGACGTAGCACAACCTTCAACGTGAAAGTCCTGCAGGGAAAAATGTCTCAGAGACCAGGGATGGATTCAAAAGGTCAGATGACTGTTGCTATGATTCGAAAAAGCTTTCTGAGAAAGTCTTCCGAGGAGACAAAGCCGTCTGAGGAGAAAAAGCCGTGAGGAGAAAAAGACATCTGAGGACATTTGGCCACACAGATAAATTAAGAGAACAGAGATGCTCATTGCATACACACCTGCCTACCTGCGACACAATCCAGCAGCATCCACAGCAGATTTGTACTAATGTTTTGGCTCATCAGTGTAAAGCTATTATATATTCACAGCTTATATATATATATATATATCTCTTATACGTCACCACCCACGTCTATAAGTGAAAGTCAACTTGTGGGTAGTGTATTTTGTCTCCACAGGCTGTCTAACACAGGCAACACCATTATCGTGTCAACACACTTAGTGAATAAAGATGACAGACACTGAACATTATTCAGCCTACCGGACACCGCAGCCTACCGGACACCGCAGCCTACCGGACACCGCAGCCTACCGGACACCGCAGCCTACCGGACACCGCAGCCTACCGGACACCGCAGCCTACCGGACACCGCAGCCTACCGGACACTACAGCCGATGGGACAGACGGAGCATTGGGCTAAAATGTACAGAGGACAGAAATAATAACACTATGAGCCAAGCATCTCCATTGCACGTCAGGTAGAATTATAATGTGAAGGAGAGAGACATCGTGGGGGCAGCAAACAGAACGGGGAGATCTGGAGGTGATACTGGAAGTGTGGGACAACATTAGCAGCTAGACAGCCAGGTGAGACAAACACATTAGTCAGATAGTAGGCGCATCACAACCACAGAGAAGCTCCACACAAACGTTCTGCACCCGTTCTGCTCCATGGTCTCATTTCAGCAGTTCTTATTTTCTTTTTTTTTTTATCTGGTTTTGCCAGCTCCAGTTACCTCGGGTGAAAATGCCTGAAAGTTTACAAAGCCGAGGTACGCGGGGTGTGACATCGCTTCTAGGGCGCCGCGGTTACGAAGCCTTAGGCAGTTGTCTAGTCGGCATGGTTTCCCGAAGGCACTCGTGCATAATGGACAAAGCCTGCGTTACCGTGGCGCCGATCTCCACGGGGACAACACGGCGCCCCCTAAGCTACCTTTGTACGCCGAAGTCGGTCCAATCCGAATGAGTGGGTCAGTGTGTGGGACACAGAAGCTCCCTGGTTCCTGTTGGCTAGTGTTTCGTAAACGAGTGAGGGGAGTGGGTCGATTGTGGGGGGGGGGGGCTTTTGTGTAAGAAGTGTTAGAGCTTCATCACTCAGAGGCCTGTTCGCTTTGGCTGGTGACCCAGAAACAGGGGACTGGTGGTGAAGTGTTGAGCACTCGGGTGAAGTGAGAACACCCCCCCACAGCTCGCCTCTTCCACACCCCCTGCATAACCTATCCTCCAACCATCTCAAATTCGCAGCCCGACCCACGGCCTGTCGATTGGCCAGCGAATGGAAAGCAAACTGAATCGATGGCCTGGAAAAACAAGTGCTGGCTAATCACAAGGGCTGGTGGGATGCACGCGTGCGTGTTTGAGGGCGCTGAGCATCAGTCTCACACAGCGGGCACAACGTGACAGACTGATCCATAAAGCTGCGAGGAACGAAGGCAGGCAGGACAAAAGCAACAGCCAGATGACGCATCGCCCCGGGCAATAAAGCAAGTTGGTCTGGGACCATATACCTGTTGTGACCGGAGGGTTACTCCCTTATATACCTGTTGTGACCGGAGGGTTACTCCGTTATATACCTGTTGTGACCGGAGGGTTACTCCGTTATATACCTGTTGTGACCGGAGGGTTACTCCGTTATATGCCTGTTGTGACCGGAGGGTTACTCCCTTATATGCCTGTTGTGACCGGAGGGTTACTCCGTTATATACCTGTTGTGACCGGAGGGTTACTCCGTTATATACCTGTTGTGACCGGAGGGTTACTCCGTTATATACCTGTTGTGACCGGAGGGTTACTCCGTTATATACCTGTTGTGACCGGAGGGTTACTCCCTTATATACCTGTTGTGACCGGAGGGTTACTCCGTTATATACCTGTTGTGACCGGAGGGTTACTCCGTTATATACCTGTTGTGACCGGAGGGTTACTCCGTTATATGCCTGTTGTGACCGGAGGGTTACTCCGTTATATGCCTGTTGTGACCGGAGGGTTACTCCGTTATATGCCTGTTGTGACCGGAGGGTTACTCCCTTATATACCTGTTGTGACCGGAGGGTTACTCCGTTATATGCCTGTTGTGACCGGAGGGTTACTCCGTTATATGCCTGTTGTGACCGGAGGGTTACTCCGTTATATGCCTGTTGTGACCGGAGGGTTACTCCGTTATATGCCTGTTGTGCCCGGAGGGTTACTCCGTTATATGCCTGTTGTGACCGGAGGGTTACTCGGTTATATGCCTGTTGTGACCGGAGGGTTACTCCCTTATATGCCTGTTGTGACCGGAGGGTTACTCCGTTATATACCTGTTGTGACCGGAGGGTTACTCCGTTATATACCTGTTGTGACCGGAGGGTTACTCCGTTATATACCTGTTGTGACCGGAGGGTTACTCCGTTATATACCTGTTGTGACCGGAGGGTTACTCCGTTATATACCTGTTGTGACCGGAGGGTTACTCCGTTATATGCCTGTTGTGACCGGAGGGTTACTCCCTTATATGCCTGTTGTGACCGGAGGGTTACTCCGTTATATACCTGTTGTGACCGGAGGGTTACTCCGTTATATACCTGTTGTGACCGGAGGGTTACTCCGTTATATACCTGTTGTGACCGGAGGGTTACTCCGTTATATACCTGTTGTGACCGGAGGGTTACTCCGTTATATACCTGTTGTGACCGGAGGGTTACTCCGTTATATACCTGTTGTGACCGGAGGGTTACTCCGTTATATACCTGTTGTGACCGGAGGGTTACTCCGTTATATACCTGTTGTGACCGGAGGGTTACTCCGTTATATACCTGTTGTGACCGGAGGGTTACTCCGTTATATACCTGTTGTGACCGGAGGGTTACTCCGTTATATACCTGTTGTGACCGGAGGCTTACTCCGTTATATACCTGTTGTGACCGGAGGGTTACTCCGTTATATACCTGTTGTGACCGGAGGGTTACTCCGTTATATACCTGTTGTGACCGGAGGGTTACTCCGTTATATACCTGTTGTGACCGGAGGGTTACTCCGTTATATACCTGTTGTGACCGGAGGGTATTCTGTCATATACCAGTAACCCCATTTCGGACATCTGGCGCGCACTAGCATTGGATCATTACAGCTTTTATTAGAGCAAAATATGAACTGGGCCTTGGAGAGAGGGGTTTGTGTGCTGGGTAGAAAACAACAAATAGATCAGCCTGCTTATGCGAAAACGTGAATATTTGTCCTAGGGTGGCCCAAGCCGTTGACTCTGGGGAAAACATAAGTTTAAATCTGACCTACTGGTCTTTTGTCCAATAAAACCATAATATGACTGAGAATATACATTAGCGTCAGGTCGATGTCTTTACTGACTTCCAGCCTCCGAGAGTTAGCACAGAAAAGAGGCGCGCAGGATGAAACTGGTTCTGAGAGGATGACACTGGTTCTGAGAGGATGACACTGGTTCTGAGAGGATGACACTGGTTCTGAGAGGATGACACTGGTTCTGAGAGGATGACACTGGTTCTGAGAGGATGACACTGGTTCTGAGAGGATGACACTGGTTCTGAGAGGATGACACTGGTTCTGAGAGGATGACACTGGTTCTGAGAGGATGACACTGGTTCTGAGAGGATGACACTGGTTCTGAGAGGATGACACTGGTTCTGAGAGGATGACACTGGTTCTGTGCCACTAGCGCTTAATCTTTGGTTCTAGAAAATCGGTATTGTCACTCACACTCGGCAAAAAATAAATACTCCGTGTTCTAGCTCGTTTTTCGTTCACCCCTCCAACCCACCTAAACCCCAGCTCTTCCTCTTAGGACAGTTGCTTTCTCATCTTCCTCAGTTGGCAGGGCTAGAATTGGTCTTCATCAACCACCTATCGTGATTCTCTGTTATCAACCGATAAAATCGGTGTTCCCCATTGGACGGGACTCCCTACCCAGGCTGGACCAGCAAGAGACTGAAATTACTCAACTCCTGTACATGACTGACATGTCCTACTACAGCCATAAGCAATGTTATTATAGTGAGGGAATGGTGCATTAGTCTTTTCGATAAGCTTCAGTGAAGTTGGTGGATCTGTGGAGAGTTGAATTGTAAATTGCTGGTAACTCGGGTTCAGGCAGATTGCAGACACGCACATGTACGTTTCCTAACCCCTGTATTAACCCTTTTCAGCACGTACAGCTCTCAGAGTGGGAACAAAACCATGCAGTCGAGCCCTAATAATGTGGTTTTTCAGTCCTACACAGCCAGAGAATTCACTAAGGTTAAAACCATGTTGATGTGCGGCTGCAGACAGGTCCCATTTACCTTCTGAAGACTGGTAGGATTCAGCTGGGTCTTGTCGATGATTTTGATGGCAACCTTTCAGAGGGAAAGAATATCAAAGAGAACATTCAGTTCTTGTTGAATCCACTCCCAGCTGCCAACTTTTTAATCAAGAAGTTACTGAAAACGGTACGTAAATTCAGGTTGTCAAATTTATATCTGAAGGCAAAAAATTATTTGGGGTGATCTTAAATAAATCAAAAAGGTCATAGAAGTCCCTCAGGGAAAATGATAAATGGTTTGACCCAATTATTTTCCCGAAGTAGTTTTGTGCAGATTCATCAATCTCTGCTGATGAATCCTGCACAGCTCATGTTGTAGAAGACCAGCACGTGTCCCTGAGAGTAATCCCTGACATTCAGTGAAGGAGTGATAGTGTGTATTGGAATATACCACCCAAAAGCCAAATTCATAGAAAGAAAAATACATACCCTTTGAAGCCAAAAAATTCAACCTTGGTTTTATCATAACACATTTGCCCACATGCTTTTGGGAGACTTGTTGTTGTTTTTTGCAAACTTCAGCCAGGCTTGGATGTTTTTTCATGTACCCAATACATATGAAGAATATGGGAGACAGTTGTCACATGTAGCACACAGCCAGTACTTGCCAGAAATTCCTGCAGATCATTTAATGTTGCTGTAGGCCTTTTGGAAGCCATCCTGAACACTTGTCTTCTTGTCGTTTCATCAATTTTGGAGAGACGTCCAGTTCTTGGTAATGTCTCTGTTGTGCCATTTTTCTCCACTTAATCGTGACTGTCTTCATTGTATTCCATAGTATATCTAATGCTTTGGAAATTCTTGTGTACCCTTCTCCTGACTGATATCTTTCAACAATGAGATCCCTTTGATGTTTTGGAAACTCAAAGGTGGAGAAAGTTCTGACAGGAATCATCCTTGTCAAAAAAGTTTACATCACAAAAACCTGCCATTTTAACAGTGTAGACTTTTCATATCCACTGTAGATACGCTAGAGATCCAACACAACAATGGAATGCCATGGCAACACGCCGAGGAATATGGGAATGGACAAAATACTGCAATTATCTTGCCCAGGGAAATTATCCCAGATTTGGGCTATCATTGAGATGTGCAATGCTTGTCGACATGTAGAAGTATAATGCTTGTAAAGACGTCACTGTGCAATCAGGCCAGGAAGTGGCCATAAGAAGCAGGCAATGACTAAGCCTTGATCGAAGTACAATTTCCTCAGATCCTCTTCAGTTGGCTTCTCTCCTTTCTCTATTCAGTATTTAATTTATCCATTTCCGCCCGTCCTTTATTTGTCATCAAACTCCACAGAGTTGGAACCACTGCACTTCACCATATCCCATTTCAAGCAAACTAATAACACAACAATAACAGCTTCTCACCTCTCTGCCCGTGAGGATGTGACGCGCCAGCTTGACCTTGGCGAAGTTGCCCTTGCCGATGGTTTTGAGCAGCCGGTAATTGCCGACGTGTGGCTGCTCGTCGCTGATGGAGTTTCGACATCGGGCTCCGGCGCGGCCAGGCCTCGTGGTGACCTCGTTGCGGCCATCACTTTGCGAGGTATGCTGTAGGGAGGACATGAGATGATCATCAGAAGCGGTTTGAGCTGTACGCAGCAGGATATTGGTCGCAAGATATCGACTGTAAAGAACACTGGCCTCGAACGCGGATTAAGGCACTGTCGAACAAGAAAATTAAAAGCTCCCTGTGGAGCATGCATATAAGCTTTTTTCTGTTGTCAACAAAGCCCACTACAAAAAATATCATTAGACAACGAGCAAAAACTACACTTATTCAATTTAAAAAGCAATAATTGATCAGGTCTAGTCCAAACGTGACAACATTAAAGCCAACCAATTTTCCTAAGTGACCAGATTTTAGTGGTTAACAGAGCTGCATCTCGTCTTAAACTCTTTCCATGAGATGAAGAACACAACCGTCTCTCTGGCCGGGGGAACCAATGTTCCTGGACTGGAGGGCATTGATCGGCGTTACACCCGTCAATAGACATTAACACAATCACTACGTGCAGATCCATGGGCTCGTGTGATCACTCTCTTGCTTGCAGACCCCAGATCGGGTTCAGGATCGAATCCCAGAGTCCAACCAAAACGTGGTTTCCCCTACTTATCTAACTTCTGTCTGAATAAAGTTTTTTTTAACAAATGGATTGTTCCTCGGATGTTTTGGTGAAACTGCACAATCCAATTATTGGCCTATAGAGCCTGGTAATAGAAGAGAATGTCAGGAAATTAGCGGTGTGTGGATCTGCCAAATGACATGCAAATTAATTCAGATTCTCAGCGAATATAACGACTGTGAGCCACTGTTGATGAATAATAATAAAGCACTGCCAGAAATTCAGGGGGGCTGAGATTACTAAATGTTTCAACAACACTATTGAGTTGTATGCATAAAAAAAATTGCAAAGCACCTGAGAACTTGACAGTGAGAAGTAATCTAGAACAAAACACACACACTTATTTTGTGACACAGACCTTCAAAGGACTCAAAATAACTTACGAAAATGGCTCATATAGATTTTTTTTACGTTGACTACATGTCTTGGTGAAGATAAACAAAAAAAAGTCTGTGGCAACATCATATTTGACACAACGAAAATGTGTGTGTTCTGTTTGAGACTGACAAAAAATGGGTAGAGAAAGCAGATCACATTAAAAACAAAAAAAATATTATAACACAATTTGTACACATTTAGTGTATCTTTTTAGATGGAATTTCAAAACCAAAAGGTTTTGTCAGTTCATGTAAATCAAGACAAAAATAATCTTCATCATCAACATACAAGGGCATAAATTGTGCAAAAATTTAATTAAAATGTGCAAAAGTTGAAAGCAAAACGTACACAGTAGAGGACACTTTCAGCAGACAGAAAATCAAGTCTCCCACTTACATGGGACCCTCTTTTGGCCTAACCACTACAAACCTGTTAAATCAGTGCCTAATTTAGAAAACGCTGTTTAAGTATAAAGACAAAAGGTGCATTTGCAGAACATCGCCTTATGACCTAGTGTGGCAGTCACAGACTTACTGCGGGGCATTTTAGGAGAATACGGCAACAACCTCATCCGTGCTGTTAGCTGGGGCTTGTGGGCTCTACCCTTAAAAGCTGTTACTTTGGGTGGTCAGCCACTGTGGCTTACTCAACCAGACCACTGAGGCTCTATGGCTAGCTGGCTGGCTGGCTGGCTGGCTGGCTGACTGACTGCTCCCTTCAGAGCACTGAACAGCAGCACAGCCTGGTTCCGACGAGGACAAGGGAGCTTCACAGGGAACTGAAAAAGCATAAATGGCAGAACATGGGATTTGTTCAATGGAAAAAAACGAAATAAAGAAAGTGTTCCATAACATGAAATGTATTGCAGGGATTGATGTGGGCAGCCACTCAATAACTCACTGGAGATTACGGTTTTTATTCAAATACCTACCAACAACGCAATGTCACTTCTGTAATGACATTTGAGATTTGACTTCCTCTTGCAACTTCAGCAAGTCCAGTCCACGCTCCTAAACACCAGTTGTCACGACCATTTGATTAGGCCACTATTCGTGGTGTTGCGTGTCAGAGAGCAGCCCCATTGTGCTCGAAAAGTGCCCAAATATCTTGTGCAGTTTTTTAACATTCCTACACATGTGTACATATAGAGAGTACTCTTAGAGGTCAAAGGGCAGACTGTAGGCTTCCACCTCGCTACAGTCGACACATAGCACTACCAATTCAGGGTTTTTACCAATGCAGTGACAGCTGTTCAAACAGCGGTTGTCTCCTGGCCGGCAGTTCAGATGGGTCGACCAAAAACCAAGCACCTTTCTTAATATCGACCCCTCATCAGCGGCAAAAGGGGCCCTGTTGCATACAACCATACCCACCCAGCAGATTTAGGGGTGATCAAGCACACCTACATTTCAGCTCAGCTCCTCTAAAAAAGGTCTGATCCTAAAATGACCCCTGGCATCCACACATGCCCTCAACAGAGTCGTTTTAACGCGGTGGCCAAGTTGACACATTTCACTTTTGTCACTGTAATGCTGTGAAACACCACCCTTAGGTAGTTGTGTCTGCACTTGTCAACTGCTATTTGATTCATGGTTAACTATTAACACAGTGACAGATCTCTTGGTTTGTGTGTGTGGAAAAGCGGTTTTGCTACAATCGAGCAGAGCTAGTTCTGTGAGGACATTGGTTTGAAATGACAACGACAGTGAAACAAGCCTCCCCTCGACCATACAAGTTACAACCCAATACTGAAAGCTCTGAGCAAGCTGGGGCATGCACAAACTGGAAACTGACCTAAGAGCAGATTCTTTTAAGCTTTTCATAAGATCATCAAAAATGACATGTGTGAAATATATCCGGTGCATAGAGCCGATTATCCTGTTGTGAAAAATGGAGCTGACGAAAGCTCGAGAAGCCACCTTACGAGGTAACGTCCGCCACATGGACGAAGAGCCCCTCAATAGAGTTTTGAAAGTATGAAGAGAGTTCTGAACCATATCAGATTTTTTGGACAGACACACACACACACACACGACTATTGATCAATTTATTTGTGGATTGGCAGCAAAAATCCTGCATGGTACAGCTTGAACATGTAGGTGTAAATTTATCTCTATGGTAATGACAGTCTAGCGTTTTATTCCCTCTCATGATTCAGACAAGCCCAAAGTCAAGGATCACTAAGACAGGGATGTGAACCAGGCATGTCCAATAGAAGACAAGCGTGGTGCAGCAGATATTGCAGCTGACAGACAACAATAAAAGTCTGAGGGTTTGAATAAAAAAACCACAGCGCTTAGAACATTTCAAAACGACTCAAACAAATACCACATTTTTTAAAAGCACAGCAGGGACCTCAATTAATATGCAGGTGAGTTTTGATAGACTTGTTATAGGGCCCATTATAGTTGTGTCATCATCTGCTCCTGGTAAAGCTCAGGACGCCTGGTAAAACTCAGAACGTCTTTCAGAACAGCAGAGCGTGGTAACAACCCGTGTGAAAGGCTTGGTCGATGGTCAGGGACGGAGTGGTCGACGTTGAGGTGACGGCTCCCCCTTGTGAAAAGCTCTCCTGGTCGGTCACCATGGAACAGGGTATACGTGGCCTAATTAGGCAGTGCGGATTTTAAACGGTCAGAGTGACAGAATACAGCTTTTTTTCTCTGAATAATCAGGTCTGTCAAGGTTATCTGCTTGCTCTATGAAGTTAAATTAAAGGACCGTTTACCATGAAGTGTCATCAAAGACACCAGACGGTTACATTTCCAAACGTCATGACCCCTTGTAAAATAAACAGGCACATGAAATGGCTGCTTTTCCTGAAAACACACAGCAAGTCACTTCGTCCGCATTACGCACGCAACACAAATGTCACCAAACAACTGAACCCATATACTAATCTTTAAAAAAAAAGTTTGTCAGAGAATTAATTAGCATACTGAAACATTAGACATCAAAATTCAATTCCACCACATTAACATAGCCTCCCTGTCACCTTGACAACATGATGTCGCTTGTAAGCGCACGGGGGGAGGTAAGTGGGTCTTTTACAAAAACAGATACTTACAGTGGTGATTTGGTGCCTTTTCACAGAGTGTGAGCCCTTCATCCTAGCACTGGTGATCTGAATGGACCGGGGAACATTGTGCTCTGTTTTGTGCTGGTGGCGGTGAATTGATCCAAATCTAGTTCAGTGATGCTCAGAGGGAAAACATCACGGCCAGCTGACTCCGAGGGGGCGGTCTCGAGCTCAGCCTAATTACAGCGTGCGGTATATGTAAGCAACCCAGACACCAGGGGGTGTGGAATATGGCCAATATACCATGGCTAGGAGGTGATCAGCGTTCAGTCGTGCTATATTGCCAATTCATCACAAACCCCTGAGATGACTTGTTGCTCATATAAACAGGCTACTAATGCAATTAAAGCATTAAAAAGTGATGGCATACATGTGTAGAGTTTCATATACAACGGCTATCAGACAATTAGGATCTAGGATAGAAACAACCCATTTAATAAGTAAAAAATAAGGTGGTAGTGTGGTATATGGCCAATCATTGCCAATTAACCAGTGCATCTTTGTAAAGATACCATATCGTTCCAGAAGGTGAGCTCACTTAGTGACTCATACTTCAGTAAGAGTTTGAAACTAAAATGATGAATACAAAATTGAAATATCATATAGATAAGGCATCTTTGAACAATAAATAAATTGGGCTCCTCCATGTCAATGATCTCAAATATTGAGGTGTCACCTTCCAAGATATACATTAGGCCTATAGGCCCAGTACATTGATTATGGGTGTGATTAATAACAGGGAAATATAAACTAATAGCATAAAAACAACTTTTTTACGAAGGGCAACAAAATGATAATAGAACTAGCCTACATGTTGGTCGAGTAAAATGCAGTAGTTACTGGGTTTGCATCCTGTGTGGAGGTAGTCTAGTCTGCAGTGCATGTATAGTAATGCAGAGCAGTCTGGACCGAGAGATTTATGCCGGTAGTCACGTGAGGAACCCCGGTGCATGTATCACTTTCTGGAATCGGTGATGTAGCGGTCGGCTGCAAGTCTGAAGTTTGATGGAGACGCCTACGCGTTCTGCGTCAGAGTTTGACACTAGGATACATTGCAAAGGCATGTTATGTTGTTGATCAAGGACGGTTACGTCGTCGCGCTTTGAGTAGCCTATATAATATAACGCCATTGTAAACCAGTAGCCGTTTGATGACACCGAATAAGCAAGCATTGTAATAAAGTTAGACAAACCCGTATAATGACAGCTGAAGTGTAACCGTTCAACTTACTTTTTAACAAAATGTTACTTACATTTTCAGTGTCGCGCTCATTGACGGTTGGTAGTGGCGTTCTGGTTGACATCTTATGGCTTGATCCCCGAAGTTGTTCTGCTTTTCCGGGTCTCCTTTTTTTGCTTTCGCAAAAGAAAAAATCCAACAGGAAAGCCGGTCTGGAGCTGCTACTGTCGAACAGGTCTGTTCAGCCACATTAACGCAACGTCGACGCCAAGTTCCAGCAAACACACACCGGAAGACGTCTAGTACAGGCGAATTAAGTAGCCTGGTAAATTGTCAAACCGCATTACTGAACAACATGCACAGCTGACCAGTGCGAGAAACTGCGAAAAAAAAAACACAATTCCCCAACGAAAGGCTCTCCACCAAAAACCATGCCACCGAGGTTCAAAGCTGTTCCAATGCGTGTTTAAAGAAAAACGACCTAGAGTTAAGCTCAACAAACTGTGTTCTAATAGTTCACAGGCCCTCAACAAATGCACATAACGTTCAGCCCAAGGAAAAAGGGGAGGGGAGAGGGGAGTTCACTTTAACCCGGTCTCAGAAATTGGTGACGGTTTCTGCGGCTTTGGTTCCTGTTGATTGTCGGCTACCAACTCGCACTGTCCCGCGTACCAGTGGCGCTGTCGCCCCGAAAGACCCAAGTTCGGCTAAAGTCCTCCCATCCCAAAACTAAGCAAGTAGGGAGGATGGCTCGGCTGATCGCTATATCCAAGATGGCCGCCCACTAGCTGCTGGGGTCCAGTGCGCTGAGAGGAAGTGAGGAAAGAGACGGCTTTAATGCTTATTGGCGCTTACTTGGCTGGGGAAGCACTGTTTGGTGTTGCTAGGGTGATTACTGGAGAGACGGATCTACCTGCTGCACAATGCATTGTATACCTTGTCTCTTGTTTTATAGACATGGGCAGCTCCCAATTACGTCTCCCCCACCCCATACACGCGCTGTCAGTGTAACGGCTGACCGAACTAATTGACTAATTCTGGACAAGGAACTCCTCCTTTTGCACGTGTCTGTGTGTATAGAGAGGCGACTTTTGTTACTATAGTGGGAACTCTTGTTTCATATTATTATTTCATTTGGGGAACCGAATGCCTCTCTCACTCACACTCCCACACATACACACACACACACACATTTACAGCATCCTGTCTTGTGTTTCTCACGAGGGAGGATGAGCCGCACCTCGAGCAGTGCACTTCCTGTGTGGCCCAAAGCACTCATACACAGTCAAAGGGTTTATTGTGCACAGAGAAACCGAGAAAAAATGGACAGAGAGAAAATAAACAGAAAGACAGAAAGGGAAAACCTCTGTGTAATAGTGGTGAAAGCACAACTCTGGGCATTTTTTTCATTCTACAGATTGATTCATTGTTTAACCGGTTGGCTACTGCCTTGTTTTTCATCTCTTCAGAATGGCAGCTGTCTTCTATTCTCACTATAGGACGGTCTCCGGGGCAACAACATGACGTTTTGCCCTGGTTGTCGCAGGAAGGGTACAACAGCAAAGAGGATTCTGGGAGTTCACTCACATGTCACAGTGACCTCACCTCATTAGCACAAAGGTGTCTTTGTATGGTCCCAGAGTGATCGGACCCACAGTGATCGGACCCACAACCATACTGTCGCTATTCACACAAACCGACACAAACACCATAGTTTTCAGAACTTTTTGACAGCGTTGCATTGGCATCATTGTAAATCCATCACACTGACTTATTTGTTAAAAGATTACGTGACTGAAATATTCATGCCCTATTTACATTTATATATGAATGTGTTCGATTACAGGTCATTCTTAAATACATTTCAATTGAATAGTTATGAATCTTTACCGTGTGTGCAATATAGCTAATTTGCCTGCTATTTGTTAAACGACTGGTAAAAGCAGGATCACAGCACATCCCCCAGCATGAACCAGACGTGTTTCTGCAACCTCTACTTGGTCCTCCTGCTCCTATTCAGAAAATAGTTCAAATAGGCCTATATAAATATTTCAAGTATCTCTTTTCAAAATGGAGGATAATCTCAAAAGTCTTGTTTTTGTCCCTAATCTTTATATCTGCATTGGTAAGACATTTACAGCATCAACACAGCAACAGTTCTAAAGAGGGTTAGAATAACCCGGTATATTTGTTGGTAGCATGAAGTAAACCCTATTCAAGGACAGCCACAGTTTTATTGGGTTCCTGTTGTATGATAGGGGAATGCCCGTCAATATGTTGAGTAATCCGACTTCTGCGTACATCGGCGCTTTTACAACCGATCTCAATATAGCATTTCCATGTGTGTTGTGTCTTTTTCTGGATCCCAGTCCAAACAACTAATAGCTCCCCCGAGTGTTCAATGTGGGACCATTACTACGTTTCTATTGGAATGCCTTTTCTGTTCACCTCGACCTCGTCTAGTAAATCTGCCTGAACCATATGCTTCCCCTGCAGCAGCAATCTAATAATATATCCATATATATTCTTGTATACAGTATCTTAAGTGCTCACACTCACAACTTGGTTTCTTGCAAAAAAGAGATATTCGCCCACTCAAAGTATGCCTTTGTAAAAAGCCAATCAGTGGGAATAAAAATAATGTTAAACGATTTGTCTTTAATTACCACACAGCCATCTGCTTTGTCATCGGCGCCCTTCAACATTTATCATTATGACCACACTGACCCATTCAACGTTCATCCTTGTGACCTTTACACTCTGACCCATTCAACACTCATCACTATGACCTGTACACTCTGACCCAACATCCCTACGTACAAAATGTACATCCAATGTATTATCCAAGTTGTCCCTTAAAATAGGAATAGTGGCTCAGACTTAGCAGGTTGAATTTAAAGAAAAGTAAAGCAATCTTTTCCATAAAGGTCAACAGCGCCATCTTCTGGATATTATTTAAACCTGCTGACTCAATTGCCTAGCCCAGGGGTCTCAACCCGGCTATTGGAAAGCCAATGCCCTGGAGGGTTTCACTCTGACCCAAATTCCAAATCAAATTTGTCAGTGAAAACCCTCTGGAATTGACCTGTATGACCGCCACAAGTCTTCTATTTCAATATTAATATTACAAACCTGCGTTTTACTCAGAATGGTATCATTTCAAATCAGAAAATAAAAATCCGGGACAAAATTGACCCCCTGGACTCTGTATTTGACAAAGCACATCCCGCCGTGGTAACAACGCCCTGACATGATTCTGACAGCTTTATCTTTATGTTGTCAACCATTTGAGCCACTGGATTGCTTCCTTCAAACCATCCAGACTGGGCAGAACCGACAATGAATCATTTTGATAACATGGAATAGCGAGGAAACAATAACAAATGTCGCTGGAGATAGACTTGGTGCTTTCAAATGTGCCATCATTTTTTTGCCAAAGTAACTAGCAAAATAGGGGTATTTTTGGGATCACGTTAATACTTTTGTTCGGAACTGAAACGCAGAATCTAATACAAAACGACATGTGGCAAACATTTTTAATGAGAGAAAAAATACATGAAGAAAATGCAGCACGTGCATTCGGAGCTCAGGTACAATCAGAATGTTGTTTTAAAATACTCTAGCCATATACAAACAGACACATCTCATCACTCCATCAAGCAAAATAAAACCGGCAACAGGGTAAACAGATGCATTCCTTCAAGCCGAAAGCCAGCCAAAGCACGGGGATGGAGGAGGGTGAGGGTCAGGTTGGAAAGGTCAAGCACGGACGAAGGCATGCCTTTATTTGTCAGGAACATCAGAGCAACCAAATTGAGTCTCCAAAAAAAAAAAAAAAAACAGATCAGCGGAGGCTCGTCTCGTTTAGTTCCTAGATGGCATCGATGTCAAGATCGTCCTCATCCTCTGCAAGCTTCTCCGGTTTCACAGTCTCCACCTTCAGCTCACGAGCGGAGGGTGAATACACAACCTGAAGACAAAAAGAATGGGAACATAAATTGGGAATTCATTTAGACATTTTGTGTCAGTAGTCCAGAAATTAACATGGATATAGAAATAATTAATCACCTCCACATTATCTTCATCTTCTTCCTCCTCCGCTCCGCTGCCCTCACTCTCCTCCTCCGCCTCCTTGAGCCACTTGACGAAAGGTGCCGCCTTGGTGTGGATCTCCTTGGCCAGCTCCTTGGACACGTACTTCTTGGACACCTGGGAGAGGCACAGAATGGCCATGTTCAGGAAAACAGCATGGTAAACGTCACGCAAATCGACGCCTACGCCCCAGTGTACGTTAGTGACCGCACAACGTCAAATATGTCGGACGAGGCGCGTCGAAATGCCTCCAATTAATTTGTAGCCCCGGCTACATGGAAACCACCCGGTTACCTTCTCGGCCCAGGCCAGAATGACGTCCTCCTCCAGCAGGTCGGCGTCATACAGATCTTTGAGAATGATGGGCACACGGGGCAGCAGCTGGGTCTGGTGCAGCTTCACCAGGCACTCGAACCCCCCAAGGAGGTACTTCTGAGCCTTTTTGTTGTTGTGGGTGAACTAAAAGTAGGGGAGACGCGTTAAAGGAAAGAAGCGGATGGAGTTTAAGCCAATCAGGACAAATCTGAAGCCAATCAGGACAGCAGGACAAATCTTAAGCACAGACTGCCTTTTTTTTTTTTAAAGTCAACAAGATTGGAGTTAACGGCTGCAAAGCACACCGCCGCCACCTGGCATTAGAAAAATGACGACAAAGGCTCATCAAGCACCGACACCTAACCAACGTTACAGACTGAACCCATTGGACCTGAAATGACGTCAGTCACAACCCAATGACAGCCACAGCCTGCCGAGCTAAAACCAGAGCGTGCGGAGGCGACGAGCCAGGATGGACGCGTCAGAGGCGCCATCATAGCAGAGGGAGACTCACTCTGAGGAAGTGCCGTTTGTACTTCTTGATCTGGTCGCGGATGTTCTCGTCCATCAGCAGCTCTGTCAGGATGAGAGGAGCAGTGTCCTTCACGTCCAGGCGTTCTGCCTCCGCCAGGATCTCTTTGTCTGAGGAGTCGACAGCACCGTCCTCCTTCTTTTGCTGTGGACGTAAACAGTCGAGTGAGGAGACCAGAAACATTTAAGAGATCTGTCAAGCAGACAAACCTACCAAAGTATATAGAGGGAAAATTGAGACCACTCCACAGGCAGATGCAGCCATGATAAGGCCAAATCCACTTCGTATCCATTAAAGACAAAAGAGAAGCTAGGCAGAGTTCTTATTGGACTTGACAGAGACCAGGGCTTTTTTCAGGCACCTCGAGGACTTGCGTTTTAAACTTAAACAAAACTGGAAGCAGCAGCATCTGGTCATGGACAACATGATTGACGCTAAAGGCGACAATGTTTAAATGAGCAAAAGGCAGAAATGTCACAGTATAAAACCATAATGTTTTGGGACATTGAGTAAACCAACATTTGCTCGTGGACATTGGCCGTTGTAATTCTTAACCTACAGGGCCCCACTGATCAAAATTAGTTAAGTTACAGAGTAGTCCATATCACACAAAGGACCCGGTCACATCTGTTACAGCGCCACCTGAGGCCTTCACTGGGACTGCGATAAAAGGAATCCCATGAGGGAGTGTGTATTTTGC
The DNA here is from genome assembly GCA_029465975.1 of Dallia pectoralis. Taxonomy (NCBI): domain Eukaryota; kingdom Metazoa; phylum Chordata; class Actinopteri; order Esociformes; family Umbridae; genus Dallia; species Dallia pectoralis. Next base: position 17,924,656 of record CM055736.1, read on the forward strand.
CAGGAGTTTGTCACACCACCCAAGAACAATAGAGAGCAAGTAGTTTGGCGCCGGATCCCGAATCTGACCTTGACAAAGTTATAGAAGAGATTGACCCTGTCCTCCAGGGGCTTCTCCAGCTCCTCGCTGAGGGTCAAGTTCTTGGCATGGGCGCTGATCTCCTCCATGCGACGCTGCTGAGCCTCCTCTGTAGTTTCTTCTGCCCAATCTTCATCATCGTCGTCGCCATCCTTGAGGAACAAATAAAAAAGTGTCAAATGCCAGCTCTCAAATAAGAATGAAACAAAACATTCGCTACCAGCCTTTGCAAATACAGTCTAGACCAGACAACCGGGACAAGTGAGCTGTATATGAACAGATACCAGGGACGAGTTTCTCTGCCCTTTCACTTCATTCTTCAACCTTTTATAGACCAAAGACAACTGGCTCCAACAACTCTATTGTTCTATATCACTTCCACTTGTTCGTCGAAGAACAAGACCTACAACACAAAGCAGGGGACTAGACATGTCAGCAACCAAACCCTCTGCGGCCAGTCTCCAGGTCGAGACAGATGCCTTCCTGGACCTGGTGTTCCGGTACTCACCACAGCGTCTGGGGCATCTATGTCATTGTGGTTGCCGGCTTCGCCATCACTGGAGCCGTTCTCTTTGTCCTTCTTCTTACTCTTCTTCTCTTTCTTCTTGGCAGACCCAGCATCCTCTATTGGCACAGTGAGACAAAGGCAGTTAATACCACAACATTGTTCATTCCTAACCTCTCGATTCCACCAAAGCCCCCTATTAGTACACATTTGGGATTGGCAAACGGTGCACATGGCAAAGCAGACGACACCCGCTAAGAGTAGTGTGACGCCCAATGCCAGGCATATAATTAATAATTTATGCAAGACTAACATGGATAAGGAAACGGTTCACAATAATGTATACCCAAAGACAGGGAAGAATGGCATAGTCATAGTACACCCTGCAACCTGGCCTCACCTGGTGGATTCCTGAGGATGAATGTGCAGAGTTTGTGACGGGTGTCCAGCATACCCCTGTAGCCACAGGCCTTACAGGAGTTCCCAATGGTTTGTTTCTTGGCATTAATGTGCTGAGAGCAAATGGAAGACAAAAACACATTTACATCTACACTACGGCATAAATGCCTCTACAACAGGGTAATGCCACTCATGACCACAAAAGCAAGTTCAACTGAAAGCCCCTAATAGAGAATTATTTCGACCTGGGACAATTGGTGTGGGACACTAATGATGAGTTAGAACAGAAAACCCAGCAGACACTAGTCCTTGTAGGCTAAGAGTTAAATACCCCTGACCTACAGTTAGCCATGACAAACGGACATCCTATGACGTTGCATAGCATTTAAATGGCTAATGGCATGTTTAGGGCTGTTAGTGCGGCGATTATCCAAAGTCTATATAGACCAGCGAGTTAAAACACTATCAGCGATGTGAAGCACATTCTAATTGAGGTCCTTGGCAATCCACTATCCACTAGCATGTTCATATTCGGTTGGGACGAACGGTAAACTGGAACAACTGTTGGTTGGCACACATGGGCCTCTGGTGCCATAGAGGCTCCTCCCAGCAGGGACCTGCTGTTCATCGCCGTTCTTAGAATAGACTGCATTCTTCCCATCGTCATGGGACAATGTCGTACACAATTGTGATGACTATAAATAAACCCAGCCAAGAGAGACATGAGACTTCGCTAGTGCCATCAGTATCGTCCGACACCTCAAAGAGCATCCGAACCTAGATCTTTCAGCGACGTTTTGAGATCAACCAAACAGTCCTCTTTAATACACCTTTGTGTGTGACCTTTTTGTAATGCTGTGCGCTCCAAATATCAAATGTATTTTATAAAGCCCTTAATACAACAAACATGCTTTTGCAACCACAGAGTCTGAAACCTGACAGGGAACATATGAACAAGTTGACACTCAGCGGCTAATAACAACATTAATAATAAACTCTACTGCAGCATCCTGAGCCACAGGGGTCACATGACATCTAAAAACACAGCCTGAATCTCTGCAGTGCAGGAAGAGAAGGGGGGTGGTCAAATAATGGTCAAATAATCCTCACCCTTACAAAATGACAGAAACCCTGTCATTTTGGTCCTAGACAAATTGCCAGCAGGATAAAATGAGAACCAACAACTACATCAACGATGACATGAAAACCGCATCCAACTCAAGATCCCACCGAATCCAAATAACCCCAAAATATTTTGTTTCATAACATAAGCAGTTTTAATTCCTGCCAATATGGTGTAAAACTGTGGCTGCCATTCTTAACAATCAGCCATGTCCTAACACGATGCAGGCTTTGCCTGGATATGGAACGCAGCAACTCCCCCCAAACCCCCTTCAGTCTACGCGGATCAGCGACAACGCTGACCTTATTAGAACTGAACTGTGCCTCGATCAGCGAAAACATGGCACAAACGGGAGGGGGGAGCAGCAGGTTCAAGCCTCCCAGACTGTACAGACCTAAAGGACCAGGGGATGGGGGCCAGGCTCAGCCGACAAACAAAGTCGGCCATAAAACAAAGCAGAATGCCAAACGGGAAGCCATCATGTGACTCTGCTTCGGTAAAACACTGAATTTAGTATCTAAGGGAAAAAGGCCTTTAAGAGACAGGAACTAGAACGAGCGACAACAATCTGAAATGAAGTGCAGAAGAAGATCTTCTAGAACAGCAATTACCAACCCCTTTCACTTACTGTAACACCAACAGAAATTCGATGTGCTCCAAAAAAGCCTCATGTTGATAGACCAGGTACCCCTAGAGGTCCTTATACCCCTGGTTGGTAACCACTGTTCTATAGCATGAAATGACTGGAATATTCTCTAACACGGATACCAAAATCTGACGGAATTAAAAGGGCATTTAAGACCATTTACCAGGTCAGTTTCGGGATTGTCGCATCCGGGACACAGCACAAACTTCCGGATGAATCCGTCCAGCATGTCCTGCAACTTGTTCGCCTCGTGGGACCCATTGACAATGAAGCGGTCGTTCTTGGCATCAAACTGGGTCTGGGCACCCAACTCACAACCAAAAAATTTGGTGGGATCTGAAACCATGGGCAAAAATTATGATACATTGGATTACAATTTAAGTCTCATGATAGGTCACCAACATAGGTTGTGGAAGACTATATTAAATGGTTATCTAGATAACCGATGCCATATGCAGTGATGACAGGACAAGATCTAGAAGCCAAAAACTCTATTTAGCAGTACCGGCAACTATTCCAAATCGTTAACGACACAACTAAAATGGGACACCAATCTAGTACGTTAAACCAAGTGGCTGGCACTGAGACGGCAGAGGAAAGGGGTACTCACACGTGGGAGGCCTATTCAGAGACTTCGCAACGTCAGTCATGTTGACTATAACAGTCTTAATCCCATTCCCCTTGCCTTCCACCTAGAGAATGAAAACGACATTAGAAACTGAAGGAAATCAGTGGCAACATTCTGACAAGTAAAATAAATATGGCTACATTTGAATAACATTAACAGAAAGTGATTGGTGAAGTTACTTTAAATTATGTAAAAGGATGAGAAATAAACTGCCTGTGCTAACAGCATTTTACATAAAAGGTCCAATTTCAGATGTTCTAAAGACAACACTGAAATGAAAGACCATAACTGTAGTGGATTTCACTGTTGGAGGGTATAGAGAATAAAGCCTTTCATAGTTAATTGGTTCATAGTTCATTGGCACCCGGATAATTATAATGATTAGGTCGAGTCCTCATTTGTCTCATACAATCAATGTTTCTAAATTTAAATTGAGACTTTTGCATTACCACATCCCCCAATACATTTGATAAGTGTGGTCAGAACCAGTGGATCTGAGGCTAATTGAGAACCCTGGCGCAATTGGTTAATATCTACCCATATTTTACTAGTTTAGTTGACTGAGAAGATATTTTCAGCAACACCGTGGGGTGCAATTAGAGTTACCTGCCTTGCTCAAGGCAGCGTTGACAGTTTATCATGTCAGCTGAGGATTCAAAGCGAAAACTTGTGAGTAAACGAACCAAAGCTACATCATGTACAAAGCAAGTGTTCCCCGACCAGAGGCCTAGAATCAGATCTTTACCCCAAAACAAACCAATAACGGTTCTGACAGGTTGACTTGGGTCCAACATGACCCGCACTCACCTTGGCGATTATACGGGGCATCTTGTAGCGGTAGAACTGGTCCAACACGCTGCGGTTGACGTTGACTGACATGATGGCCGGCCTCTAGCTTTATCAGTAGGACAGGAAGATCTTGGACTGCAAATTTTTGGTATCCTCTGTCTGGCGAAGAGGGGGGGACATAAACGACTGGAAGAGGGTTCGGGCTCGGACATGAAAAAGCTCTCGCCACTGAGGCTGCAAGCTCCGCGCTTGTAGGCTAAGTTCCCCCAACACAGGTTCCAACAGCTGCGCAACAGCTCTGAAAAAAAGAGGTGGAAGACTGTGTTGGAACAAAAGGAAGACATCAAAGCAAAGAATGATTGAGTTAGTATTAAGTTTAAATGGATGCCGCTATCTTGCGCGAGGCACAAGTCACTCAGGCCATGAAGGGCTTCCCACCCAAGCATAACCCTTATCTGTGGTTAACACCTTCACAAAGACAACCCGTCTGTGTCCGTTTTTGTTATTAGAACTTATGTCATAAAAGACTAATCAGTTCAGTGGACAACAAAAAACAGAACACGTTGACAAAGCCCTAATACATTTTTTTTCGTAAACACCAGAATAGCATAGTTTGACAATCACCAGAATGCACAAGATCAAACGAGAGTTAGAATGACATGCAGCCAACCAACAAGCGGAGTGTATCGTCAGCTAGGTTGCTTGCTACGTACGTAACACACAGCGGGAAATGCACAAACGAGAACTTTTACAAACACGGCACAGAACATCATACAGCGCATAAAGCACCAACATAAACTAAAGATGCAAACTGCAGTAGATACACAACGTGTCCAAAAATCTCACAGAAAGTGTTACATTTAAGCACAGCACATGTAACACAGGTGAGACTGGGGTATGGGAAGCGCGCACCAGGCCTCGATTAGGCAACGTGCTGCAGAGTGCGTCATACATTAGAGCAGTGTGCGAGGGGAGGAAGACGCCATCTTGGTCCAATATAGGAGACGGATTCACCAGCCATAAGGTTTCCAGTTAACTAAATACTGACTGACATACAACAGTAAGGATTCACATATAATTCATGTTCAAATACCTTTCCCATCCGTCGCTGCTGTCGTCCGGGTACTCACCGTTTTCGCAAAACAAAGACATAAACACACCGCTGGTCGCCCAGAGAAGCAATAAAGTGGTGTGGATGAGCAGTAGGGTTGCGATAAAGTGGAGACCGAGCGGCACTGCGACCGTGCCGAAAGAGTAGTCCGACCTTACCGTGGGAGGTAGAGCCCGCAGAGAAAACTCGAGACGCCCAAAAATGGGGTATCTGAAACAAAGAAACAGTCCAATCAGGGCAAAATGACAGGTTTCGTAATATGGCTAGCTAGCTTAACCGATGACGCCGGGCGCTAGCTAACATATGGAGCCCGTACAACTACAAACGTTATTTTCAATAGTAATACAAATGTATCAAATTATGTGTTCCCGATTTGAAAATTGGTAGTATATTTGCTGGTTAATTTACGTAGACAACAACATAAATCAACGACACGGATAATCTCGGTAAGCAACTTGGTCTTCAAACTTGCTTGGACTCACCTCCAGAACGTTCTCAATGGCGCTTGTAAAGCCACACACACTAGCTATACAGTGTTGCTAGTAGTAGCCCATGACAATCTGCACGAGCCTCGCAACTAGTCCCGCCTACTTTGGTGACGTCGACGACACGACAACTTCTGATAAGTTCCCGTAGCTGCCAATCATTATTGTTGACGGCAAACTGAAATTATTAATGAAAAATAGCTGCGTGATGAAATCTCTCTCTGAATCGCTGCATCACCAGCGACGACAACGGAATAAATTATGGAATTCGACAAGACATGTTAAGAAAATTCTAATAATGCAGGCTGAATATATACATATTATAGCTAACACCGGTTTAAATGGCCATATTAGTTACTTCTCCCAAACTGCCATTCTTTGCTTTGTTGTGGCTTGGATAATTCCCGGTTGTCATGGACACAGGGGTTGCATACCGTATGAAAGCTCTAGATGTGTTTTCAACCTTTGTGGTGAAAACAAATACAGTGCTGGCAGGGCGTATGGGTACAGCTAACTAAAGCATGTGGAATGCTGATCTGAATAGAGTTGGACAGCCTCCCCGGATTACCTTCAGAATTATTGAAGTTCGGTGTATAGAAGGGAGAACGGTTGCGGTAGGTCCAGCGGCATAGACTGCCGCCATGTACTGCTGCAGCATGACTACAATATTTAGCAGTTTATAACTTGTCACAAACTCCAGTGGTGGGTTTGGTGTTGAAAGACAGATGGATTTGCATTACTACTATAACCATATTCCTACAGTAAAATATGGTGGCAGATTTGATATGGTTGTTTTGCTTCCACAGGACCTGGGGTCTTTGCTGAAGTCATTAGCCTTAATTGCATCCATTAAATATATACATTTTTCAAATACAACCCACATAAATAGCTGTAGTGAAAATACCAGGTGCCTAGGATTGTACTGTTCATATATCACTCTGGTCCTTCTAGCTTTTATTTCAGGGTATTTGTGAACCTATTGGTTTCAGCATGGAGAAACATCAACCAGTTTCTACACACAGTCCTCCTATTTCATTGCAAGTGTTTCTGGTTAGTCTGGTGTGTTCTGTTATATAATTGTTGCAGGCATAGAAGAGCCTTCAGTCTAGTCTTGATTCTAGGCTTTACTTTGTGTTTGCCTTTGGAACCTGCTATTGTTGTTTGTTCTAACTAGGAACAAATTGCCAATGGAGCCCACTAGACATTGTATAATCACACAGAACGACAAATACTTCAAAATACAGCCAAAGCAGCACTACAGATTGTAGGATTCAATGGCAAAGTTACAGTCCAGAATTCACTCCAAATAAAAAAACCAAATGAAGATGTGATATGTGCTTCCTCCCAAAAAAGGACAAAGGAAACATGTGTTGTTATGTCACGGTGAAGCCAATATGTACACAGACAACAAATAAAAGCTCAGAATCTCTAACCGAAGTGTAGTCATTCTCAAAATTGTCCTTTGTTATAGATTGAATTTATGATAGATTAAATACTCATTTTGCAATATGTCTACACACAAATCCCATAATGACAAAGCAATGTATTTGACATTTGAGAATGACGCTGTGAATGAGTAAAAGACGAAGGGAGGTAATCAAAGAAAGTGCTGTTCTAATAAGTGAAGTGCTTTGTGTAAAACAGAGCCTTAGCTGTGGTGAGATACAGAGAATTCTTTAGAGCCCAGCTCTGTTGCCCAAGCAGCATATTCATAATAAGCTATTCAGTAGATCTTTAAAAATGTAGTGAACCTGACTACCAGACCCGCTAACAAGTGATAATATTCTCTAGTTATTTGTTTTCTAGTAGCTGCAGAGTTTAACAGAACAGAACAAGGAAGGACCTTTACCCCGAAACATAAGCACGATAAACCTGTTTTCATACACATTTCTGTTTCATGCAACTTTTTTGCAAAACCTTATTCTAACTCTTTATGAAGAACCATTTTTACCATGTCATCATGTAGAAAACACCACTATTCAATAAAACAAAAATATTTGCAATTCTAACCTTTTTAACAAACCGCTGTCAAGGAGTAAAAATTAAAAGGTGTCATAACTCAACAAGCCATCACAGTTTCAGAAAAACGATAATATCATGCTACGTGTAAAATTCAAAAATGGAAAATTTATGTTTATAGACTCATCCTGTATTATCTGTATATTGACTTTCCGCTTGATCCGGTATTGCCTTATTGTGTCCCATTGCTATTTGCTCTTTTGTGTTCTGTGTATTTCCTGTAAATGTTTGTTGTCCTGCAAATGTTTTCGCCTTATCTTGGCCAGGGCGCCGTTGCAAATGATAATTTGTTCTCAATCTGGCTATCTGTTTAAATAAAGGTTAAATAAATAAAAGGTTAAATAAAATATCATTGGATTGTTATGAATTATAATATGCACTTAATTCAATGTACATTTAGTTGCAACGCATTGAAACATTTAGAAAGATGTCTACATGAACAAACACTCATCGTTTACAATAACCGTGTTTTCAATTTTACAAGTCTAAAGATTACGCTCAACATAGTATTGGTTTAATTACATACACTAGAGGGCGGCAAAGTCTGTCATACCGGTTAAATTATGTCTTTAAGCAAAAACGTTCATAAAAAAAGAAAAACGGAGTGCAACGTGGCATGGCCTCCCTATCCAAACATCCCCACCGCCAACCCGGACAGCGCTGAGCCAATCTGCACTGCCTATTTATGGGATTCCTATGACGCTAAAAATGAGAAACTGGTGGCACAACTGCACTGCCATGAACAGATGCACCACTTGGACATAAATCAAATTCAAATCAAGAACACATTCATGCCTGGGCGAGGAAAACGGGTAGAGTAGGATCTCTATTATAATTTTAAGGGGCCTAGTTTTACCACGTCTTTTACAACAGTTGCTTGGTAACCAATTTGTGATTGAGGCCCTGCATCGTCGGAACAAGTCGGGATGTGTGTCGCCCGAACCAGTTCCCATTCGGATTCATACCACGACTCTACGTTGATTTTTGTGTAACAGAAAAAAAAACGGTTTCATCTGAAATCAATTACAGACGTCTGCAAAATGCGTATCCAGGAATTTACTTTCCTTGTCAGGAAGATTAATCTTTCTGTATATATTTTTTAGAGCAACCCACTTACATGGCTGCCGTTAACCTATATCAGATGAGTAAATCTGCTTTCTCCTCTCTCTGTTAAGATACTATTACATTGCTGTTTTGTTATCCTCAATAGTCGTAACTATAATTTAATTCATATAGCATTTTGATAATATGAAATTGGATTTACACATGCAATTAGAATGCTTTGAGCGCTCTGAAAGCTTAACAATAACCTGAATTCCTGCTCATTGCCCTGCCAAAATATGATCTGTTGCTTTATTGCAACGTGGCAATATAGTTGGCAAGCTGCATTGTTTTAGCAGAATGTATGTTGTAGTGGCTCTCGTACCACAAAAAAAAGCCACTTGAGGGAATTCAGCCGTATAGTTTCCAACGCGTAATCGCAAAAATCACGTCTTCCGTGGAATTCGATTGATAGTTTATTAAATGCTGATTAAAACGTTTACAAACACTGTCGCTTGCCTTGCTGGTATAAGTTAAGCTCATACGAGTTCGAGCAACACTAAATGTAATACTGGAAGCTGGCTATAACAAGAAATAAAACCCGAATATCCACATGCACGGTTGAAAAACTGTGTAGCTTCGCAGATAATAATTCCCTGTCGCTACTCCCCTGTGACTTCCTTATATACCCAGCATAACGTCGAAATTGGCTACAACATATGTGTTTCACACTTATGTTAGTAGGCCACAGCAAGTCAAAATCAAGTTGGCGTTGAAAAAGTGGATCTTAGAAACGATGGAATCCTTCTACATCGAACATAGAGAAATACTGGATACGCTGCGACCACACACACACACACACGTCACAGGAAGCCCCCAAACGCCCACTATCAGAAGAACAAACTAGTGGGACACAGCAGCAGGTCACAAACTCCATAAACAAGGCATCCTTTGTATGGGACGAAACCACGGTTAACGGGTTATAGGGGCAGAGGGTATTTAATGGTCTCATGGAGACCATGAGCAGATGCATGCAGCAGCTGACAGACCTCAATCCAGACTGAAATACCCTAATGTTTGAGCCACATGTTTGCCTTCTGCCACAACAACCACAACTTAAAAAATCCATGTTGGCATGAAATAGGCATTTGAGCAGCGATTCAGACCTGCCCTTGGATTGTCCCGAATAAGATGCAAGGCTGGGCGACCATTGTTATCAGCTGTTATCTTTGTTTATTGTGATAGGGTGCCAAAGATTTAGTCAAGTGACTTTATATATTGAACATTGTATGCATTACTACAGAAATACATATAGTCCAAGAAATACTGACTTTGTATCACTGTTCATAATCCACGCTAGCACATGTATGGACAACCCAATACCCAAAATCTGGATTTGTATCAAGATTTAATATGAAAAGGGGAACTTTATATTTATTGAATCACATAGGGGAAAACCTAAGAGAGTTTGACGCAATACAGAAAGTATTTGACCTAAGACTGGATTTCATTTTCCTTTGATGCGAGTTACACAATTTTTGAAACAAGTTGCTTAGACATCATTATAACATCTTCTATAAACAGCAAAGCACATCTTTATATTGGAACTGCAATATACCAACATTGTTGGGTTTCCCCTGTGGTTATATAGTTTAGTTGTATTCAGACCAGTTAGTTGCATTCAGTTTCAACAGTTTACAGACAACAACATAATAAACACTACGTGTGCCACATTTTGCCAACTGAGACCTTGGAGAAGAATGGTGGTTTATTACTGGAAGAGGTGATGGCAGGTCGGTTCTCCTGCAGACTCTTTTTGATGTTGCTGATGTCATCCTTGGAAAGGTTAACTTTTATGTAGAGCAGGGCTGAGATATGGCTCCAACTAAGAAAGGTTAAAGGGCAAAACACTTGTCAGCAAATAATATAGCACTACAGTGGTAGTATTGGCATTACCACTCATAGCCTTTTAGGTCATGGTAGTAATAATACTACCAGCAGTTTACTAGTAGTTCTACTAGTAGCAGTAGCAGCGGTAGCAGTAAGAGACGTAGTGCTAGTAGTAGTAGCTGTAGTTGTGGAAGTAGTCATCTGAAATCTGTAAGCCTTTACACTGCCTGCAGCCTTATCGCTCTTTAGTGCTTTCTGTAACGGAAACCGATTCGAATACATCTGCTCTCAAATGGCATCCTGCATCCATTATAGTGCATTAGTTTTGACCAGATGCACCACAGTAATAAGGGTACTACTGTGGTTTGAGACTAATGCCCAGCTAGGTCTGTATTTTCCACTGCACAGTGCTGGAGATAGCAGGAAGTGATGGCCACTCCAGATATTTTTTTACTCCCACTCTCACATGTAGCAGGCCTCTTACTGCAATAGTCAATTGTCGCTGTACAGCAAGCCAGTGGTTCTCTCACCTCACTGCAAGCCAAGAGTTCTCACTGTACAGCAAGCCTTTGGTTATCTCACTTCATTGGAAGACACATGTAATCTCTGCCTGCCAGTCGGTATCTCACTACTTTGCCTGCCAGGAGATATCTTGCCGCACAGAAGCCAGAGGTTTGGATGTAAATTAATATATTCTTGTATGCATGTCCGGTAGCCTGCCTGTCTGTCTGTTGGCCTGTCTGTTTGTTTGTTAGTCAGTCTGTCTGTCTTACCTTATGTCTGGGTAGTCTTTAGCCAGGGTGGCAATCTCAAGAAGGATATATCCTGGGTCCCGAAGTTTGACCACCTCCGCCAATTTAACAAGAACACCGTTCAGCCAGCTGGCATTCGACCCCTACAAACACAGTCAATTATTATCTTCACATGATTACTATAAAAAAAGCTTTGTTTTAATTGGATAATTTAGGACATGCATTGACAGGAAATTTACAAAGTATACATAGCAGCCTATTTAACTAGACTAAAGAGAACATCTTTTCTAAGGATTTTACGGGCTGCAACATACAGTATGAAGTTCCTGAAAATGTGAATTATGTCATGGCTGTTAAATATATTCCAGGTGTAGGAATACAACCTTTACGTATAGTGGATAATTGAGTAAGAAACCCGTGTGAACAATCGAGGGAGGCCACAACAGATGTCCTAGATTAATGTTCCAACAACTTTCTCAAATACAAAATAGCTGTTAACCACTTTTGTCGCGTCTAACAGGAAGTAGAAACCAGAATTTGGCGTGTCTACATAGACATATGACGACAGATCAGGTGTCCACGACGACAACCCAGTACCATATGGTCGATGTTAACACAACGCATTCCTATAATAAATACCAAGTGAATCCAAAACAAATCACACTCATGAAAGAAAAATATAGACAAAACAGTGTGTTGGTTCCACGTTTCATGAGCTGATATGGAAATGACAAAATAAATCCACATTGAATATGTATGCAATATTATTAACCTCACTTTTTCAACACACCTGTCGTGCGATGTGGCTTGTCAAGAGACTGATTAAAAATTGCGATCATTACACAGGTACAATATATGTTGAGGAAAATAAAAGGCCACTCGCAAATCTGTCTACCTTTTAAAAAAAAAAAAATAGATATATCCGAACCATGGCTTCATGTATGGCCCAGTGCTTTATCAGCTAAGAGCTCTTCCTTCATTCTTTCACCACTGGCACAATCTATAACGCCTGTCAGAGCAGTTTATTTTCTAAATGTTCTGTTTATATTCCCTACAAAAGGTTTGAACAATGTCTAATACAGAATGTTTTGGGGAAATTGGCAGAGAGCCATAACTCAATAGGTGAGTTAAGGACTCTGCCTGTATTCATCCAAGTTCCTAACGATCTTCAGATGGTGTGGGTTTTTACCATTTCCAATGAAACTGCATTCCAGCAGAGGTTTTGACTCCACGTACAACTGCAAGACAGTCTACATATACAAGCTAGATAGTGTGAAGTTGATATTTTGAATTCTGGCCCAGTTTTGCATTGCCTCGCTCCCATTTGTTGATATTAATGGATCTTAGCACAGTAGATGTACCAGACACACACTCAAACAAATCAATATTTGTAGTTCTGTGATTCCTAATACTGTACCGGTAGTTACCCCCACAAAACATGCTGAAAATTATAGTACTACAAATCTTAGAACAGAGTAGTTTACCAGCCCCCCCCCCCATACACAATGCAATGTGTGTGTGCATGCATGTTCAGTGCTCACTCTGCTGGTGAAGTAGTCTGACAGAGCGCTGCTGTCTGCTAGTAATATGACTGCAGCCTCCTCCAGATCCTTGTCCTTGAGCTTAATCTTCCTCTTCATCATCCTCCTCACATACTCCACCGTCATCTCCATGTGGAGCCGACCCAGCAGCATCTACAAACAAGCACACACACACACACACACACATACATGTGTCACTGTGTGTGTGATGTTTCTGTGTGTGTGTGTGTGTGTTCTTACCTGCATACAGATTGGATTGAGGTCTGTCAGCTGCTGCATGCGTTTGTCCAGGTTCTCCATAAGGCCATCCATTGCCCTCTGACCCCCCGTAAACCAGACCTGTGTCCACAGCTTAGAGTACTGCGCCTGTCAAGACAGGAAGTCAAATGGAGCAGATCAATATCTGTTCTTGACACGACGCATTTATGGGGATACATTTGGAGGAATGCTCCGTTATGTCAGCAGGCTACCTTGAGCTCCTTGTGAATGGCACCGGTGAAGTACCCATAGCCACAGTCTTCGAGCTCGGCCAACGTGGACATACAGCTTGTCTTTGCCTCTGCTGGCATTGTCTGATCATTCACTAGGAAGTTTCTGCAAAGGAGGTTCCAATGTCATCCTACTAATACGGACATGGATTTGGGAATTGAAATAACGGGCACATTTTTTGAATGCTGCAGGTAAAATGTGATTTCCCAAAATGTCTAAAACGAAGAAGTTAGAGAATACTTAGTGTTATTTTTTGTTTTACATTATCTTTACGCACCAAAATAACGAGTGAGCACAGTATAGCGAGGCAGTTGGGAACTACAATGAAAAGTCATCCAAAAGTAATCCGTGTCCTGTGAAACTGGCCTTCAAAAATTCTAAACAAATGTAAAAAGGGCAAAAGACAAGAAACAGTCACTAGCTTACCTGAATTGTTCGATGCTAAAAAGGATGGCTTTCATTGCCTCCTGTGTGTTCTCACGTTTTCCCTTGATAAATTCTTCTAGAACTATCTTAAAGCTGTAAATTTAGATTGCATAAAAAAGTCAACATGTATCTGAAAGATTTGTTATCACGTAATAATTATAAAGAGGTTGTGCCCTGGTTCCCTGGACCTACCCTGTTTGGTGGAGAAACACTGCCGTTCACATTATTCAGTTATGGTCAGAGACAGTCTGCATTAACAAACAGGGTAGCTCTGGCCAAGGTCAAGCTGTTTAAGTCACTGCCTCTGGTGTGTGTGTTCTGCCGCAACGTAAGTCTGAATCCAGCACACAAATATCTCTACTCTGTCTTTCCTCACTAATTCTGTCAATAAGTAATAAAATATATGTCTGTATATAAGTGAAATATTTTAATGTATATATTTTGCTGTCACACAGTACCTGGTGATCAAGGGGTGCTACAATCCCTTCAGCTGGCTGAAGGACTACAAGTTAACATAGTTCCAGTAAAAAGCCTACAACCCCGAGATGCATCCAGACAGAAGGGAACAATTATTTCTTACTTGTGGTAACAAATGGTCTCTGTTTCTGCGAGTTTCACTGGGTGCACAAACAACCATGTGACCAAAGCGAATCAATTTGCCCCTACTCTATTAAGAAGCTGTCCAGCTGACAAAGGATCCTCTGGGCTTTGCTCTCACTGCCCAGAATATTCCTGGTTTCTCGGGTTGCGCCGTCAACAGCCTAGAAAAACAGAATGACAATGCGATTAAGAAACCCTGGCCTGGGAAATTACTTAGAGTACAGGTGAAGCCAATTCCATGTCTCCTTAGTTAAGTGTAGTTGGTTTAGAAGAGCTCAAACTTCCATTTAAATCCACTGAATTGAGATGTATCAAAAGATTGAAATGTGTTACTAGCAGTACAGTAGCAGTAATAGTAATATTAATTAATAAGTATTAACTGTGGTACATTAGTATTAGTGATAGTGGTTGTTGTAGTAGTACAGAAGCTTCAGTAATAGTTTTACAGCAGAATTAGTGATAGTAGTAGTACAGAAGCATTAGTATTAGTTTTACAGCAGTATTAGTGATAGTAGTAGTACAGAAGCTTTAGTAATAGTTTTACAGCAGTATTAGTGATAGTGCTAGTACAGAAGCTTCAGTAATAGTTTTACAGCTGTATTAGTAATAGTAGTAGTACAGAAGCATTAGTATTAGTTTTAAAGCAGTAAGAATGATCGTAGTAGTACAGAAGCTTCAGTAATAGTTTTACAGCAGTATTAGTGATAGTAGTAGTACAGAAGCTTCAGTAATATTTTTACAGCAGTATTAGTGATAGTAGTAGTACATAAGCTTTAGTAATAGTTTTAAAGCAGTATGAGTGATCGTAGTAGTACAGAAGCTTCAGTAATAGTTTTACAGCAGTATTAGTGATAGTAGTAGCACAGTAGCAGTGGTACGTGTAGTGGTATTCGCACTAGTAATAAAATAGTTCTCAACCTGTATGACGTCAATTGCCAGGGGACAGCAGAAGTAACCGTCTATCAGCTCTGACCTCTGTCCACTGAGCCAACCCTTCTGCTCCTTTTTCAGAGCCGTGGACATCCACATCCTGACTTGACTCTGAAAATATACAGTACATGTCTTCACATGAACCAGTACGCCTGACACACAGTGTCTCCAAAAAAAAGTCATCTACAACGCTAGAGGCGCTCTGAAAGAAGTCGCATATCTCTTTGCGCTCAGGAACCAAACAGCATCGTCATTGTTAAACCCTATAAGCAGTGCCTTAACTTGCATCAGGATTGTCTCAAAGTAAACAAGTAGATTCAAGCAGCGCATTAGATTTTATCATCCCATTTACCTCTTTAGACAGAAAATACTGTTCTTCCAGTCGAGTGACATCCATCTCTGGTAAAAGAGTTCCCAAAGACGTGCAGTTGACAAGCCCCTCAAGGTCTTTGTGTTTTAAAATGTCACTGAAACAAATACAAAACTGCTATGACATTTTGTCAGGGCTTGACAGATGACATACTTCAGGTCTCAGTGAGGTTAAATATGAATCTTTAAAGTACGCAGTCAGATATTTTAACTGTTTTTGAAGGAACCTTATATATTTTAACAATAGTAATAAGAACCCAAATTAGTAGTCTATAGACCATGATTATTAAACAGGAATTCATTTTAGCCAATTCTAGCTTATAACAACCAATGGAAGTGGTACAGCCAATCTACACATTTTACTCCTGCAAAAATGACATTTTATTCAATTATGGGATTAAGGCACTTCTTTATCACACCTACTCCCAGAGGATCTGCGACAGTAGATGTTGAGACGCGTGCCTTCTACAGAGCTTGGAATTCTAGACCGTATTTTTAACGTGCTGAGAAGAACACAATCCCCTTGACCTCATTTGAACTCACATGTGCCCAAATCACCTCAAGTGAATGACAACCCGCTACAGGCAACCAGGCAAAGCAGAGAGTAATGGCTAAAGCCACAGAATTACACAATTGGCTTCTATCAATACCACTAATTGTTAACAAGCACTTACAAAATCCAAGGAACTCTCTTTTTCCACTTACTTCGGATAGTAAATATTAACCCAGCTAAGAATGTAGGAACAGTCGTCTGCGTCTAACCCAGAGTGGGCCAGTTTCGTTAACCTCGCTGAAAACTCCTGGTGGTAAAGTCTCATGTACAAGTTGCACACATCAAAATCGTCGGGGTAGCAGTCCTTGACGTCCCGGGCAACCGTGAGCATATCCTCTTTTAGGCGCATGCCCATCTCACACACCTCTCTTTTGCCGGACGTCGACAGGGAGTCGACACTGCTAGTGTGGCCCTTCTCCGCAGCCGCCCTCATCCGGGAATCCACTAGTCCTTTAAGTATCCCGTCGTGGATGAGGCGGCACCGATTCGGCCGCCACATAGGGGGAAGGCTGTGGTTGTCTTTGGGCAGACCGTCCCAACGCCGGTCCTGCTCTTCCTGCAGCATTATGGCAGCCACCGCACTCCTTAGTGTCTTGAGTCGTTCTCCGTCGAGCGAGGAACTGAAAGTCGCGTTAGCGGCCGACTGCATGTGGAGCAGCAGTGCCACGTTGTCTTTTTCGAGCAAGTCTTGCTCTTTCTCCTTGCTAACACCTCCGATCTCACCTACCTTCACCCTTTCTTGGCTAAAGAGCTCTTCCTCCCGCAAAAGCAACTGTTCGCAGGCCTCTACTAAAAGATTTTGCTTCAGGTTCTCCTGGAAGTCAAAACCCAATTCTGAAAGAAAGTTGAAAAAAGTAAATTCAGGCAAAGGTTGTATTACGATCACAGGCAATTCAAAAGAATATGGGATTTTTAACTACACAAATTATTTTAGTGCAATATATGTACAATGGATATGAAAGATCTACACACCCCTGCCAGGTTTTTGTGATTTTTGGGGAGGCGTCTATTAGCGTGTGCACAAGGTTTTTTTTTCCACAAAGGAAAGTAATGTAGGTGGCACAAGTTTCAGTTCTTGGTTGGTAATTAGGGTGTTCGTTAATGAGCTCAGCTGGGCATAATTAGTGGTTAGCAGAGTGATCAGCAGGGTATTTAAGTCACTGGAAAATGTCACCACTTTGTCGTTTAGGTCTCTTATACATCTCCATGTCTCTGTCTTTGGTAATGTTTTTGTAAGTTTCGTGATAGCGCAATTTTATTTACAAAGTATAGTGTACATGTGTTTTCCGCTCAGTGTTTGTTTGGTTTTCTTGAATAAAACCCCATAAAAAGGGATCTACGGCTCCGCATCTGGCTTTTTAAACTCAATACACCCTGGTTTGTGACAATTTGTACCAAACAATAAACATTGGTAAAAAAATGTATATTATACTAAATGTTTCAAAGATTAATCAAAAATAATTTTTCATATATAATTTTTCACTATTACTATACAAATCACTATAGTTTTGTACTTAATACACCAACTTAATAGCTGGTGCATAAATTAATAATATTTTAAACAATGGCAAATGAAGACTATGCACACTACATTTGTTTACAACTAAGTTGGCCTATTTGCCTCCCCATTAGCTATCCGATATTTAGCAGTTGTCATGAAAATATCCAATACCTGATGTGAAGACAACGCAAACAAAGTATGCCCACATTCTCACACACATCTATTTTTTTATTTAATCAGGTAGGCCGATTGAGGACACATTTGCAACGGAGAATTTACTGCATGTAGGCCTACCTGATGTAGGAGAATTATTATTGGTGGTTTTGGAACCCTCGGAATTTCTCGAAAAGACAAGTTTCATATTATCAAATTTGCGAAACATCTTTTTCAAACGGTCCGGTGGGGCTGGGCACGGGCTAGGCACAGCGCCCTCTGGTGGCTCCGGTCCAAGCGCTATTTGCTCTTCACCTGGAAAAATACATTTTGTCATTAATTTATCTTGGGTATAAAGCTAACTTCATCGCAGTCGCACAATCCGTCTATAGTAAGCCAGCAATTGTATTTATATAGCACACTTCATACAAGGAATCAATTGAATGTGCTTTACAAAAGGAAAAAAAACATGTTTTTTTATATTGATGGCAACCTGTTTACATGAATCGTGTACATTTCAAACATTACATTTCTGTATGCGACTGTGTACATTTCACATCTAGGTTCAAATCATGTACATTTCACAAATTACATTTCACATATAGGTTCAAATCATGTACTTTTCACACATTACATTTCACATATAGGTTCAAATCATGTACATTTCACACATTACATTTCACATATAGGTTCAAATCATGTACATTTCACACATTACATTTCACATATAGGTTTAAATCATGTACATTTCACACATTACATCTCAATAGGTAACATTTCACATTACAGGTTTTCATAACTTAAGGTCTATACTGTAGTTTTGATGTTTGGGGTTTTATGCAGGCAATTTAAAGCACATCGGTGCAACTGCGAATGTAAAATGGTCGTTACGTGGTCTACATTTGATTGATTGATTTGAAGTAGGCCTACATGTTCTGCACATAATAGTGATGTTTCCTATGACTTACACTGTCCATCAGTCTGGTCCATAGCTTCCGGTCTCCCGGTCTCCTCTTCAAATTAATAATCTATATTTCAGCCTTTTCAGGGAAGTGTGGGCACTCTACCCCTTTAATAAAACACTATAGCTGCAGGGAGCCACTCAAAATAAAAAGCCCAACCTTGAACCTAGACTGAAATAGCTAGATAGTCTTAGCAATAAGTAGCGGATAATGTTTTTGTTAGAGGCAAAATGCACATACACCCCACACATACGGTTGGAATATTGTATAATACATGTTTACATGTGCAGTGGTCACAAAGTGTTCGACAATATATATTTTTGCAGTAGCTGGCTATAAGCGGTAATTGTCAACATGAATAGAAAGTTGCCACATTTAGCACTATACGAAAAACGCTCTATTCCTACGGACAAATACAGCTTACAAATACAGCTACTGCAAAAAAAAATTGTAGCCATGTAATATTACGACAAAATGTAATTTGAATTAATATTTCAAACAGAATTTCAGCCATACGCTGTTGTTATTATTACGAATAGCCTCTTGTTTATTAATAGTTAATATAGGCATAGACATATTGAAGACATGTGTGTCTTACCGACTGTCATCATCAATGATCCTTTGGCCAGTGTTTGGAGTGCAGAGAGCCTCATCGATAAAAGACAAAAAGAACTCGGTCGGTTAAGCAGTAACTTCTCAGTCCCACCGCCTACCCACCACTATTGAACAAGACTACAGTCGAGCTCATTATATATTCATCGCGTCTTCTACTCGCTCCGTGTGGGTTTAATGTGGCCAGGGCCCGCTGTAGCCTTTTGGGGGCCCTAAGCACACATCTATTTGGGGCTTCTTCCCCTACACAGGTCCCCCTAGTGTTCGACGGCCCTAAGCGATTACTTATGTCGATTATGTCTAGAACCGGCCCTGTTAGGCATATTACATTTTCCTCCTCGGTTTCGGTTTCTCGTAATTTGCTCAGTTTCTCCGCATTACTTTCAATCGGGAAAATTGGTGCATGCAGTAGGCATATTTATAGTTGTACATTATGTCACTGGGTGAAGTTGGCAGCAGGGACGATTCAGGGTCAGAGCTTTAGGGGTGCTGAGCACCCAATGAGCCTCACTGCCATCACCCATCCTCTTTTCACACAAAAACAAAAGTGTCTATTGAAAAATAACAATAATTTTAACATTGGTTCAACTTGATTTTTTTTAGATCTTTTCAGAGCACCAGCTTATTGTGAGAGTTCACACAACATAGTTCTTAATATTAGCTACTGTCAAGTAGTATGGTTTTGGTTTGTTTGGTGTACGCTGAGACTCTCTGCCTAAACTCTCTGCATAGTAGTAAGTTGATAACCTTTAAAAGACAATCAAACAGTACGCATTAGGATGCTAAACATCAAATTAAATACAATTCATCAAATTAAATAGGCATTGTATAGTTACAGCACTAGGATTTAAGTCACTGAAGTAGTTAAACACAATTTAATAATAGTAATTTGAACCACAGCAGTTTGATTTAACTAAACAAAGTCTATGTAGAAACTCTTTCCACACAATCAGGTATTAACCTCATAATTGAAACAATACATTTTCAATACAACACAACTACACATATTTGGTTTTAACTATAACATAGTTTAATTGCAACACATGTCCATCTTCTTACCGGTTGCGTCTCCAGTTTAACAAACAATTCACCACCTGTTCAAACCAAGGTTCACCAGTCTACCTATAGTCCCTCTAGAAGCACAAGCTATTTATTGGTTCCACCTATGGTTACCTGTGATTGATTTATCGCCTCCTGCTGGATCTATTTTTGGAAGTAATCTCAAGGAATTAATGGCGCTGTTCACTGTCACTGAACGCAACAGCTACCGCATGTGGAATTTTACAATTAAAATGTTGAAGTTACGCTGAAAATAAAAGTTTAAAAACTATTTCAAAAGGTTGAGACATCTGGTATGGATAATTGCACCTGGGTCCTACAGCACCGCAGCCAAGGGCTCTAATAACAACTCCAAACAGGGATATCTCAATTCGGGGGAAAAACAAGTGATGACTGCGTTTGTTGCGGCCGTGTGGGCCGTTCTGTAATTCTCCAGATCACATAGATGGCCAGTCCATCCCTGGTACGCACTACACATGTCCGCACTACACAGGTAGTTTATTTGTTGCGCTGCTGTTTTTCTTTCACGCTCTAGCAGTTAATAAACAGAACTGTATGCGTCTTGCAGAAGAACATTATAACCGGCGGTGCTTAATTCTCTCCGTTTATGACTATGGTCGAGTCACCCACCCAGGTCCTGTGCTACTCCACAGCGGCGGCGACCCGCTAGACTAAAATAGTCCGAAAATAAACACTTATTATAGGTGTAGGCTACGTGTACCATGCGTGATTCAAGATACTGACTCCAGTACTCACCGATATGATAAAAGGAAAGAAGTGTGTGACACAGCTTTGGAGCAACTTCGTTGATTGACAACACTACATAACGGGTTGTCACTCTGCGTGTGTTTCACGCTGGATGCCGTTCGTGCTGAGCCGTGCAGGTAGAGAGAGGACAAGTAGAAGAGGAGAGGATGACACCATTTGCTAAGCGGGGGTGTTTTCATTTGAATCCTTAACACATACATTTTAAACCACAAACTACGGAGTAGGTTTTGGATATTATTTAACCTTGTCAAAGACGAAAATAAATGTTAGAATAACAACATTTCTCACTCCAAGTTTTAGGGGTGCTGAGCTCCTTTTTAAGGGTGCTGAAGCACCCCTGAAAAGGGGCTAGCCTCGCCCTTGGTTGGAAGTAGAACCGTAGTTACAGAACAAGAGTGAATTTGCAAAAATACACTATCCACCTGAATAGATGGTTACTTTGCGCCGAGATTGTTACCTTTCACAGCGAACTTCCGTGGTTGGTCATATATCCTAAATACTGTGGGAGACCTCGGCTCGGCGTTATATATTTGTATGTGTCTTTTTACTTTTTTTAATCGAAAATTATGCAAAAAAATGTAGGCCTATGTTTTTGTTACTTCGGAGTAAGACAATTGCAAGGATCAGCACTTTTGCCACACTGATCACGGAATACACTTTAATTAGTGAAAAACTTTAATAGGGAGATTTCTTTTGCCATTGTGCATCAATCCAGTTTGTGAAAGCTCCAGGTTTTCAGGCTGGGTATCCGTGAAAGCACTTTGTGACTACTGGCTAATTGTATTAGAATTAGGTGCAGACTATGAATATGCATGAGTTACATAAGAGGTCAATCAATTTTGGCTTAGGGCTCAACGTGCAGCAGGGACAACCAGGAAGCTGAGAGTGTCTGGAGGGTTTGCTGCAGTGGCTATGTAGAAGTTAGCACATTTATTCATATAGCAGAATTCTTACATAGAAGCAATTCAATGTGCTTTAGAAAGGAACATAATAATAACATTACATCTCAGTATTAACTGTGTATATTGTATTCATGAAGAAAGAATAGCACTTTCACATTGATCGAAACTTTAGATTTGTTAAACATGCACATATCCGGTGTTATATATCATATTGTTCACCAGCACTTGAACAACATAATTCCAATTCATATAATGTTATTTAACACCACAGTCCTGTGAGGGCAACAGTCCAGTGAGTGCAGCAGTCCTGTGAGTGCAGCAGTCCAGTGATTGCAACAGTCCAGTGATTGCAACAGTCCAGTGATTGCAACAATAAATTGCCAAAATACCCAATAAATTGCCCTTTAAATAATAGAAAGAGGAGTGGAAGGCCCCAGTGCACAGGTGAGCAGGAGAACAAACAGTGTTGAAAAACAGATGTCTCACATGTCCTCAACTGGCAGCTTCACTAAACACTATTTGCTAAACAACAGTCTCAATGTCAACAGTGAAGAGGCGACTCCAGAATGCCGGCCTTCATGGCTAAGATGGAAAAACGTTTCCGCCTACAACAAGACTATGTTGCAAAACACAGCTACAAACTATGCAATAACTATTAAGGAAAGGACCACTGTGGTACCTTGGTCCTCCCTGCCTTTTTATCACACTGTTCTGCAGAGTAATGTTAGCCAATTATATGAATTAACTTTAGATTCTTATAAAGCGCTATACAAATCCCATGCATTTTTATAATAACATGCTACCATGCATACCGGCTTACACAATATCTATTTTCTCTCTGCACTAATACTTATGACCTATAAAAGTATTTTTAGCCTTTTGGAGATACCCAGAGTGAATTTGACCTACGTGGATGTTTCAGTTTGACAGGGCATATGCTGGGATCTTGTTACGAAGAGAGAGGAGTCAAAGCTGAAGTGCATCAAAAAAGAATATAAGGTTTTTATTTTTACCACAAATATTTCGGTTTGTTTTTCAATTGAATTGTTCACACTTTAGGTCACATTAAAGGTGGAAAAAGTTCTGACATGATTTATCTTGGTCTAATATGTTTTACATCAGAAAAAACTGTCATTTTAACAGGGGTGTGTAGACTTTTTATATCCACTCTTAGTCAAACTAAAGTGACTCCACACTAGCTAGTTGAAAATGAAAAGTAGTTCACTTTAGAAATTGTGTCAGAGCTCATGTAGTAGTGGTTTGAGGTAATGTATGGACTGTAGTTACAGATACAGTGGTGGTTTGAGGTAATGTATGGACTGTAGTTACAGATACAGTGGTGGTTTGAGGTAATGTATGGACTATAGTTACAGATACAGTGGTGTTTTGAGGTAATGTATGGACTGTAGTTACAGATACAGTGGTGGTTTGAGGTAATGTATGGACTGTATAGTTACAGATACCGTGGTGGTTTGAGCTAATGCATGGACTGTAGTTACAGAAAGTTTACAAAAGCAATATAAAGGTAATTGTTACATGGAGTAATGATTAGGATTGTGTGTTCTCACATGTCAAAGTGATTGTCTTTGATAAACTAGTTTACAAAATATTGTAAGGAAAAGAGCCGTTTCTGTACAATTCATCATGTTGCCTTGTTGACAACATGACCATGAAGTGCACATTGTTATTTTATTTGTGTGGGAAGCAACGTCATCCTTCTTTTCACCCATAAAGCACTTGTCAACTATACCTCCTAATAAATTAAAGGGACTAACTGTTCTAATAACACAGAGCAATGTGCATACATATATTTTTTAAACATTTATGTAAATGCATACATGAATACAGTCACAACCGGTTCTTTGTGGGACACCATAATGCTGATGTGGCCGGAGGTGAAAATGAGTTAGGCAACTCTTCTATAAAGAAACAAGCCATAACATGTCCATGATACATTTCTTCCCCCCGAGTCTGTTGTTGACAAGGTTCTACGTTCTCACTGCCCTATGTTGACAAGGTTCTATGTTCTCTCTGCCCTATTTTCCCCAGAGTTCGGTTCACGGGAGTAGGCAGGTTCGTTGTCGGTGGGCAGGCAATGGTCGAGACAGGTTCGTATCAGGATTGTAGATGGGGTCAGGCAGGAAAACAGACTAACGGCCTGGGAACTTGGAAAAACAATGTAGGTAACACAGGATAGGAGAATGCGGGAACAGAGTGTACAAAGACAAACCATCTGGCAACAGGTAAAAGTAAATTATGACATAAAAAGCCC
This sequence comes from Dallia pectoralis, assembly GCA_029465975.1. NCBI lineage: Eukaryota > Metazoa > Chordata > Actinopteri > Esociformes > Umbridae > Dallia > Dallia pectoralis. The sequence continues at coordinate 17,949,259 of CM055736.1, forward strand.
AGGGAAAAATCAGTACATGGGGATCACCTGGTGGAAAGGCTGGAGCCAATGACAAGCCAGGTGAGACAGATCAGGTTGTGACACTAAGAGTGTCTGCTGACATATGTTCCATCTTTTTGGCAAATGTTAGCATGCAAAGATGAGGGGTAAAGATGAAACCGTTTTTTTGTCAACCCTGTTGCTATTTAGCTGTCTAGGAATTCTTGATATCCCCTGTCCCCCTGCAAAGAAAAAGGTATTGTTCATATTCCGCCATGTTGTTCCGAAATCAGTTTCCCTTGTTCAGAGGAACGCATTTGAAAGCATGAAGGCGGGGAAGGTCCTAGAAGTACACAACACCAGGAATATCCATATCTGGACCAACAGAAACACTATTATACAGTCATAATGGAAACTCACACAATTCCATGAGATGCATTGTACTTGAATTATTGTCCCACTACAAACGTACATTGGCTAATCGGGAGCACTGGGAGAATACCATAGACTGTATGAAGATATGGACGTAGTATCTGTGACGTCACCCCTAGGTTTCTGAAGACCGTTTTTGAAGCCTAAAGTCGCCATCTTGGCAGCGCGTCACTCCCGGATAAACGAAAATGGTCAAAGAGGCGGTACGTGGATGGAGCTGAGGAGCCTGGATGCTGTTTACTGAGTAATTATAGGCTAATTTCTTACACATATCTTTGAGGACATGTCAAAAAATACTTCCAAATAGAGTCAGTGTTAATAAATGTTGCGCTATTTATGAAAATGCAGGCATCCGGTAATGCGGGAATCCGCTGGACACACCCTTAATTATTCAGAACTTTAAATATTAATCAACTAAACGGATGAGTTATAAAAAAATTCACCCCCCTCACAGTTGTTATGAAGGGCAGAATTAGCTGTATAGACCAAAGCCAAATAGAGAACCAGGCTGTAAACATGTTTTTTTCTGCTGTAAAGTTGATCATTTTAACATGGGGAGATACAGATTTGACTCACTTCTGGAGCCAGCCTCAAGCGTCCAGTCAATGAATTGCAGTTTAACTCCCTTCCTTATTGGTTTCAGGAGAGAGACCGGAAGGTTGCCACTTGGAGAATACCCTGAGCCGGAGGGATGGTCTGTACTTTTGGACGCGAGGGGAGGACTGGTGTTGTCATGGCACTGGGTTGAAATATGGATGCTGTCCCAAGGCTGCCTGCACTCACTCTTTTTATTTATTTTACCGCAGCCCCACTGTTATTATTTATTATTTAACCGCAGCCCTACTATTTTTCTTTATTATTTTACCGCAGCCCCACACTTTTTTATTTTTATTTTTTATTCAAGAGTATAGTCAATTGCAGCCTGCAGGTTAATCGTGACGTCATTATATTCCGACACCCTGGCCCCGCCCCCGAGTGCGCCACCTGCCTCAAAATGAAAAACATTTGAGATAAAAATGGAACAGAAAGCTCAAAGGCGGCACTGAAAAGGCCAGAATAAAAAAAGAAAGCTCTAGTTTAGACACTGGCGCGGCAAAATATTCTATGCTGAGTACATTTTCCCTCAAAACATGAAAATGAAGACGAGGAGACGGCCGTTAAGGTAGTTACGTGCAATATTCTAGCGGACGTTCAAAACAACGCTGTCTGCAAACCACCGTTCATGTATCAAAACCTTTCCTTGTAGATCTTCAGCAGCTGCAGCCTCTAGTCATGTTTGCTGCTAACAGTGAAGAGTCAGGCCCAGTAACGTTACCAAGCACCAGTCAAGAGCCCAACACACCAGGATGGCCCAGTAACGGTACCAAGAACCCGCCATGAGTCCAACATACCAGGATGGGCAGGTAGGATTGTCATTGAGTAAATATTAGAATTAGAAGAACTTATAGTAATGAGGAGCAGAGTGTGTGTGTGTACACCTGCTATGAGATAATTAAGGATACCTGATGATTCAGCAATACATTAATGAAACTGACTTGAGCTTTGTAAAAAGGGGACTAGGGGAGATTAGTGGTGAGAAATCACACACAGGTAACCTGTTGTAGCCTACCACAGTGTGTGAAAAAGCTAACATGATCACATTATTTACAATAAAACAACTTTCTATGCTTAAGTGTTACTAGTGACCCAGTTTATGTTTTCAATCAAACGATAGTGAATATACAATGCCAACGATTGAAAGGCAATAGAATAAAGGTCATATGAATTAAGCCTGTATAGTTTGCCATTTGGACATTTTAATTTGCTCTGATTTCATTTAATTTGAACATGCTTTCCATGTCAAATATGTTAAAGATTACAGAATGCATTTTGTTGTGATTAAATACAGGTGCCCTCGGGTCTTGGGACACTGACGGAAGTGTGAAAGGGAGAGCCGTGTGTACTCAAGGACAGATAGCCGAGTGTACTCAGGGACAGATAGCAGAGTGTACTCAGGGACAGATAGCAGAGTGTACTCAGGGACAGATAGCAGAGTGTACTCAGGGACAGATAGCAGAGTGTACTCAGGGACAGATAGCAGAGTGTACTCAGGGACAGATAGCAGACTGTACTCAGGGACAGATAGCAGAGTGTACTCAGGGACAGATAGCAGACTGTACTCAGGGACAGACAGCCGAGTGTGCTGACTGTACTCAGGGACAGACAGCCGAGTGTGCTGACTGTACTCAGGGACAGATAGCAGAGTGTACTGACTGTACTCAGGGACAGATAGCACAGTGTACTCAGGGACAGACAGCCGAAGCCAGAACCACTAGCTAGGAACAAGGCAGATAATGATGATTCTGTTGATAGTTTTGATTACTTTGCTTGACCTCAGTCACACGATATGCATGATTTTGTTTCTTATCACGCACAACAAAGCCCAAATGTTCCTCTACCAAAGGTTTTCAAGAGCAAAGATGGAACAAAATGGATTATGGATTAACCGTTCTAATACATCCTCACTATGAAGCGTGTCAGTCGTGAACTGAAGTGGGTCGGTCTAAGGCATGAAACTTCAGGACTAAAAACGAGTCCCATTCTGGCCCCTGATACACAACCATTCACAAGAGTCTCCTAGATGTGTCCTTGTTTTTTAAAAGAAAATACTTCTCTAAAATAACTTCAAATTGATCCAAAATGTAGTGTTGACATTGTAAATGTTGTAAATGATTAGTGAAGCTGTAAATGGCTGATTTTCACTGGAATACCTACATGGGCGTACAAAAGCCCATTGTCAGCAACCACCAATCCTGTGTTCCAATGTCTGTGTTTGCTAATCTAAGTTGATCAGAGCTGCCAAGAGTATGACATCTCTCAACAGGCCAATGAAGAGAAAATATTTTGTCTTTTTTTTTTTTAACATGACCCCAAAGTGACCCCAAACATGACCCCAAACGTTTGAACAGTAGTGTACATTTTTGTTTTCTATTACTAGTGATTCAAAAAGGCTAGTTTTGTCATTAAATACAAACAAAATCAGATTTTGAGTGTACAGCAGGTTTTAGTTAACTGCTCACAGTTTGATGGGTTTGAAAGCATGGGCATTCCCTGATTATGCAATTCTGTACTTTTTTTTTCTCTGAACACATGCCATTTTTATAATAATGCAGCGATAACCTGCATATCATTTAAAGTTCCTGCGACAAACGCCTTTATGCATTCATATGGTGTTAGTGATGTAGTCCATTCTTTTTTCCTTTAATTAAATATTTTTGCCATTAACTAGAGCATATTTGTAATTAAAATACAGTTAACTGCACAACTTTGTACTTTTTTCAGCTACAAAGAGAGCTGACATAGAATCTGAGGAAACTCCAAACTGACAATGTGCAATAAAGTTCGAAGATTTGTTGTATGCAATTTCTCTTTATTTTTTGTCTCCACTGTAAACATTATGGCTCACTGATTTAGGGTAACAACCGAAGACTTTGTGCTGAAAACAATGTTTATTGTACAACGTTCCCATCAACCACAGACTAAATACCCCTCTGGGGTCAAAATAAAATTAGTATGTTATCTCCTTTTGTTGTCTTTTCAGAAGGTTTTGTTTCCTGTACATTAACTGCCGGTAAAAATAGTTGTTGTCATCGAGTTCGCAAAAAAACGGATGTTCAACATCCATGGGAGTTGTACCCTGTTTTTTTTCAAGTGGTTTCAAAGCTACACGTCCAAAAGATTTTTTAAATGATAAAAATTCCATTTTTGTGTAATTGTCCATTCAAGCTTTTTTAAGTCACAAAGCTAATTTTATATTTGGATACTCCAACCCTTCCTGCAGTTTTAAAGGGATCAAACATATCAAAGGCTACTACACATCCTCCTTCTGCAAGTGTCTGCTGGGGGCCCCCGAAGGTTTAGCACTGGCCTGTTTTCTGTTGTTATACCTGGCAAAATAAGGACTAGACCAGTCTATGTTTCTCTCTCCAAAATTCAGCTAAATATGTTTCCTAATTTTCTTTCTTCAGCTTTATTATGTTTTGGGAGTCATTCTTTTCACTGCCTTTTACCAAGGGCATATGCCAAGGTCTGGGTAAATTGTAAGCGAACAATTCGTTCTTGAGGTCAACATGTTGGATGCAGGAGTAAAGAGCTGAGTGACTTTGGCAAGGGCCAAATCGGGATGACTGGGTCAGAGCATCTCTTAAATGGCAAAGGTTCTGGGGTGGCCCCGGTCAGCAGTGGTGAGTACCACGGGCAACAAAGGCTCCCTGTCTGGTCCGAACCAACAGAAGGTCTACTGTGACAGAGATCTTAAAAGTATTAATGGTGGTTACAGGAGGAATTTCACAAATCACTGTCACAGTGCGTCGCTCAATAAACCTGTGTTGCACTAAGAGAGAACAAATGTTGCTTCCTGGACTCATCCAGTGTCCCCATGTTCCAGTCATGACCCTCCTAATCTGCCTCCAAATAGAAACACCGTTCACCACAAACCTCCCAAACCGCCACTGGGAGGTCTCCACATAAATGATGTTGTCTTCCTGTCACACACAGGTTTGTCTCCTGTTTTTGACTCCTCCTCTCCTCTGCACACCCTTTGTTTTCCTTTAATAAAATGCCTAGCGTGGTCTTTAAACACCTGTCATGTGTTCTGTCCCACAACACTGGTGCATTTTAAGTTTATCTCAATGTGACTGGAGGTTGGTCTCTATCTGGTGACTGTGGAGGCCATTTTGAGATCAGTGAAGTTATTGTAATGTTCAAGAAACCAGTTTGAGATGATGTGAGCTTTGTGACATGGCAAGTTGTCATGCTGGAAGTAGCCATTAGACAATGCTTACACAGTGCTCAGGAAGGGATGGACGTGGTCTGCAACAATACTCCGTTATGAAGTGGTCGTTGAAACAATGTTCATTTGGAACTACGGGGCACGAAATGTCCCAAGAAAATACCCCCCAGACCATTACACAAACACTAGCCTAAACCGTTACGACAAGGCAGGATGGATCCAAGCTTTCATGTTGTTTACACCCAAGTTGACCCTACCAGCAGAAGAAATTGTGACTTATTCGCGCAGGCAATGTTCTTCTGATCTTAAGTTGTCAATTTTTGTTGAGCTTGTGCCAATTGTATTCCCAGTTTCCTGTTCATATCTGACAAGAGCAGCAGTTGATGGGGACTTCTGCTGTAGCCAATCTGCTTCAGGGTTCGGCGTGTTGTGCATATTGCCTTCTACACACCGTGGTTGTAATAAATGTTACTTAAATGTTATTTGAGTTACTGTTGAGTTACTGTTGCAACCAGTCTTGCTAAACTCCTCCAACCTCTGCCTAACCTCTTAGATTCCCCTCTTATTCCATCGAATTCCCCTTTCATAGCATAATTCCCCTTTTATAGCATAATTCCCCTTTTATAGCATAATTCCCCTTTCATAACACATTTCCCCTTTCATAACTAAATTAACATTTAATAGCGTACTTATCTTTCAATGGTGCATATCGAGGGACATGAATGTGCCAGTCAATAATATATCTCATATCTCAGTTCATTTCAGACATTGTGTGTCATACTTTTAGTATTTTTGTATGTGAGTGTATCTAATTTCGTGTTCAAATGCATACAGTGTGTGTGAATATTTTCTCATATCTGATACCTCCATGTGGCCAAATGAATAAGTTGTTCTCTCTAGCGTCTATAAGGGGTATAGCAGAAACAATATATGTACTACTTTAGATAACCTTGGCATCGAACTATATTACAACTCATACAACATTGAAATTATACAGTAATGTTTTCATTTAAATAAGGGAAGACCGTACCTGATTTTGACAAAATCTTTGAGTGTTGCCTGTCTTATAGAACAATAACAATGACTGCGTGAGTTCACTATCAATAAAACGTTGTATTAACTTGAATATAACAAACACAATATTAAGTCGATGGTTGAATAATTTGCATGTTTACAGGTTCAACTTCTGATAATTAATTTATGGGTTAAATACATTATGGGAGAGAGCACTAATTCAAACGCTTATATTGTGGGATAAAATATATCTAACTGAAAGATCCCGTTTCAGGTCATATTCCAACTTAACTAACTGCTACTTACCTGTACATGAAGATGAATACATAGTAAACGTAATGTTATCATGACTAACGATCAACGGTGGTTTAAATGAAATTACCATGATCTTTTATGACGTGAATGCGTCCTCTCCCCGAACATCCACAGGGTGGCGACATTCTCTAATGAATGAGAACTAAATCCCATGACGTCCCAGATATGCACACACCTCCATGAAAAAATATGCAAAATGAAATCCAGAAAACGACCCCTGAGACGAGTAGAAAATAAAAGACACGACGTAGCCAGGTTATTACATGACCCATCAATAGTGTGAAGTACCACAACCTGGATTTGTCACATTTTGTAACTTGAAAATTCTAAGTATATATATATATATATTGAGAAGAAATCACATTTTTCCTGAACCTTTAATGCATTGTGGGTTTACTACAGATGCAAGTGGCTACCTAAGACAGACAACTTGTAGTACCCACAAATGGCCAGCAAGAGGTGCAAGGATATTAATGGAAATCGGCTACACAGCGACACGACAGTTAACAGCAGTTGACAGTAAAAAGTAGCCTATTAGCAGCTAGTCAGTGTATTTTACGAAAACATGGCTTTTTAAATAACACACTCCAGCTGGCTTCCAGTAAACTTATTGCAATGGAGAGAAACTTTTTACCGCTATAGTGTTTAACAAGAATCCTTGGGAGATTATTAAACTGCATGGAACTGTACTGATCATATACATTCTAAATAATTTAAACACCTCAAACGGCCACTGGAGGGCAGTACGCATCTTAACATGTGACTACAGTGGCGTTGGCAACAGATGCCAAAAAATACATATCTTTTAAATATTATTAAGTACATACATTTTGCTTGTTTGTAAACACATTCACATACAGACTCTTTTTCATTACTGGGTGTTCATTATTTGATAAAAAAAAGTCCTCCAAGAACTCCTACAAATAAAGTAAGATTGTGTGTCAATGCAGTCATGGTATCACTTGTACCTTTTCCAATACAATCACTTTGCAATCTAAAAACCGTTTAAATAAAGCCTGTAATTACTTTCCAACCTCTCGATCATCGGCTCCAACACAAATTTTCTTGTGTGTAACTCTTTAGTAGCCTGGTTTGTGCTGACTGCTGAGTGTGATAAGTTAAGGATCTTGCCCGTGGAAAGTAAACTTGTAAGGGAAAAGAACCTTACAGCTTTTATTTATGAAAAAGGAGTGTAAATGAAAGCATACAAATCACTTGCTCCAATGCAACCTCTCCAGACAAAAAGGATTTGTTTTTCAAAATGATATACAAATGGATATTTTGAAATGTGTGTTATTGTTTTAAATGCATTGGTGTGTGAGAATCAGCTCCCTTATATGATCTTTAGTTACGCAACGATAAGTTGGCGTTCAGAAAGTTAATATCTTCGAAACTCGTTACGGCTCGGCAAAAACACGTTTCTTATCTACAAAGACATATGTATTATCTCTATGGACTGTACTTACCATGCGAGGTTTCAATTTATTCCTCGCAAAGATGTAAAAATATTTGTGTCCTATCTAGGGAATATCTATATCTGTATATAGGTACATGTTTTGGTCCCAAGTAGAAAATAAAATAAAAGATTGGGCATAGGCTTGGTGCAAAATTGACAGTTATTTTAACTACGAAATAAAACATTTTTGAGAGGATTGCAACATTTGGGGATCAGACTTTTAAGGAAGGTTAGCAAAACATTCAATAGACAAAATCCTGTGAACGAGCAATCAAGTAGGCCAGCCACACATCCCCAGTCACAACTAGACACTACTGTGTCTTATAAAAAATCATATGGTATTGTTTTGATTTCACAACTACTACATTATACATTTCTGCCCCAGAAACACAACAAAAATAAATTGTTACATTTTTCATTCTGTAAAAAGGGATTTTAATTATGAACAATGCCTTTGTCAGGTTGTCTAGGCACCGATCAGCAGCTTCCAGTACAGACTATTCTTGTTACATCACGACCATGGCCTAAACATTTTGATGTATGCTGCAGCGGGGATTCAAACCCAGCCCACTGCCCTACCATCCTCCCCCACTGCCTTTATAACAAAATCTGTTAAACTGACGCAGGGTTTGTGGTTAGCGTGGTTGTGTGGGTCACCAGCTCTTTGCGGTAGGTTGCTCGCTGAAAGCTCGACTGGGGTTGTTGGCCGAGGAATGCACTCTCCTCCGACATGCTGGCCAAGCGATCAGTCTGACGTGGATCGGGACGTGCCGAGGCTGTTAGGAGTTAATAATCCGGGATTTGGCACTACGAAATCGGGATGGGGAAAGCGAGGGTACAATTTGGCGGCATCATTACCTTCTTTGGTGTCGACGTCGTTTTTCTGGCTAAAGATTTAGGGCCATATAACAGGTAGTGCTGGTACTGTGGGAAGTAAAACCCGAATTTGGATCAGTTCGGTTCAGATGCCCACCCGTGTGTCCCCAGTCGCTCGGTCACTGAGCAGGGAGACAGGATGATAATCACCGTGGTAACAAGAGGGCAGCCCCAAATCAGGGCTGCCGGGTGTCTGTGTGTGTGAATCAGTGTGAGTGCGGGCTCATCAAAAAACCTGCCACATCCAAATGTAAATGTGCTCATTATTACTTCTCCCATCTGAAGAGCCTCACGCGCTAATCCGCGTTGGTAAAAACAGCATGGCCGCTCACGCAGGCTTTTGCTGTGTGTCTTGGGCTTCTCTCCCCCCCCCTACATGTGTGTACAGATTAGCCTTGCTGTTTACCGGACGGAATATTCCGGGTCTTGGCAGGTATCCTTTTCCTAAGTGGAAAAGGACGATAGGCTAGCAGAATGTCAAATGTTTTCAGATTTAAAAGTGTGCCTTTGGGGGGAGGCTGCAGGGTAATGGCCAATATTTTGAATCGAATTTACATGTGGCAGGAAGTGCCCTTTATGGAATGGTGGTTGTTTTCTACATCATTAACCATTTTAGTTTTTTTGTGCTATTTTTTGGTCATTATCAATTATTCTAAGATTTCGAAATCTGCATAATCCAAATCCAATTTGGGAAGATTGATTCTAATAATGCCGGTTATCATCTCATGGGCTTTTCTAGCAGCAGATTTGAGTTCACAATGTATTTGCTTTGTTAAAAAGAACCCAGATTGATCCATCGGAAGCTTATGAAATCCCTGTTTAACATAAAGTACAATGGGAATTCTTGACAACAGCAGTTCCTCCCTTACTGCTTGTTTACCAGCCTCTGGAAAATCTAATGAGAAACCTTTTGGCTGTTTGAGAAAAGCATGGATCACATTACAATAACAGAAAATGTGTTCCAAAACCGCTATTCACAACGTACCTGAATAACAGAATGTGTTTTGTTGAAATTTTGAAACCTAATGATTGTTATCTTATGCATTATCATTATAAAACACATTTTTGTGATTATTCATTCATTACTTACATTAACCAGTCATCCCGCTCCCATACTGCTGCTGAAACCTTAATACATGCATTAATCTCCTCCCGCCTTGACTACCGCAACTCTCTTTTTTCTGGCATCAACTCTTCATCCCTCCATAAGCTACACATGTTCCAAAACTCAGCAGCCAGACTTCTTACCCACACCAAGTCCCAGCATATCACCTCTAACCTACAGGAACTCCACTGGGTCCCAGTCTATCAGTGCATTGAATAGAAAGCCCTCAACTTTATTGTCTTTGAACAATACAAGTACAGTACAAAGAAACGCAGTCTGCATCCAACCAGAAGTGCAAAAAGAGCAGCGCAAAAATCATCTATTGATTTCTGTTATCGATAACTCCAAGCATTTTTTATTAATGCACTTCAACTAATATCGCCATGGTGAAGGGTTTCAGTTGTGTGTTTTTTTAGGTTGTGCAAAACAGTTGACGGTTTGCTTTATCACAACAACACTCTCTCAGCACCGGATCACAGAAAACAAGAGAGTTGAAGATCGGGCCATGCCTTCTCTCCTAAGGGTCTGCATCGAAACGCTCTGCCACCATATCGACATGGCGCCTCTCAACAGGAAGTCTGTCAGAACGGAACATGCGAGGACACTTTCTTTGGACTAATGACCCTCAGTTACCTTTTGCAGGTGCCTGAAGTTCTTGCTGACTCACATCCTCCTCACTGGGTAGTGCTTGGCTGGACGCCTTTTGAGCTCCTAACCACAGGTTGGACACAATGGAAGAGCTCCTGTTAATTCTTCTACATCAAAGTCTGAGGTAAACGACTTTGAAATGTATTGTGGGATTGGTTCTGTCCGTTACTGCTGTGTTTATCAACACATTACTTTGTAAACAAAGTTAATTAATGTATATTACAAACATATTTTAGGGTTGTATATTTTATTTATTTTCGCAGATGCCTTGGCTGTAGAACTACCAACCTCCTTAAGCCCAGGGTCCCATATTGTTTGTTCAGACAGCACCAGGCTGCCGACTAATATACCAATAACCATTTTAGGGAGCAACTCTTAATTTGTGGATCACTCAAATAAAATGTACCCATGATACATTGCGTCTTTTTCCTAATCAACCACGGTCTCCGTTCTCTCTGAATGGGGAACAGCTGATCTCGTTCCAAAAATGACTGACATGGATCCATGTTATTAATTTAACGTTGGTTCTGTTTGTTATTCCTTCGTTTCTGTTGTGTGTAAACATAACCAAGACTCAATTTAATCGCACAGCACTTGGACACAAGGCAGCAAATTAACGCGGTGACCATATTCCTGCACCGGTAAATTATCAATATGGATGGAGATTACACTTTTGTAGACCCACTAATGTCTGAACTTCCTGCAAGTTAATCCCTATTTTCAGGTAAAGTCTGTCCATGTAACGTGCACTAATGCAGCCTCCACCAAGAAGCTCTCTCTCTCTTCCTCTCTCTGATGATATGCTTTCCTTGACCCTGATATTGTCCTACTCTCTACATCAGGGAACTTCTGTCCACCTTGAGAGCTGAAATGTTTCAGCCATTCAACAGCAAAATAAAGTGCTTTTTCAAGACAGGGGACTGGGCTTAATGGGTGCGTTCGTTCTAGATCACCCCATTCAACTACTGCAAGTGACAGAAGTGTGTGTGTGTGTGTGTGTTTGGGCTGGTGGCTGGAGTGCTGCGGGCTGAAGGACATTTGGAACGTATTCATTTAAATCATCCGGCTGTTCGGATGAAGCCTCTCCATCTCCACGTGCCCGCTCTGGTTTCACATTATTCCCCTTCGTGTCATTTTCACACATGCCACCCTTTTCCCAGCGCGCCTTCCTCCCACCCTTAATTCTCCCTTTCTCTTTGGCTCGCCGTCTCGTCGTCTCGACTCACGTCTGCCCATTTGCATATTTAAAGTGCTAGGGGGCGGTGATGATAAGGCTGCCGGTGAGAGTTCACTTGAGCGTGATTCAAATTGGCGTCTTCGTCTGTCGCTCGGGACTCTCTCGCGGCTTTGCTCCCTGATGAGGTTGTAATGGGTACGATTGCTCATGCATATTCATCGTCTGACGGATGTCACCAGTGACCCCGTCGGTGGAGTGGCCGCGGTTGTCGTCGCCGTAGTGACAGGTGGAACAGACAGGCATCGGAAAATGATTAACAATCTGCCTTGTTGTTTGAATGCCTGGTTTTGTTATCAGTATGGCTTTCTTACCCTAGCCTTTGGTGATTAACCTTAAAACAACTTTACGGTGTAACTCTCTAAAAAGGAGTCTGGAATCAGATTGTAAATTGACAGAGTGGAAATTGACTGGCATTTTTCTATAAAGATTTTTTTTACACGATGCACAAGTTTATCAAATCATCTCTCAATAACATCGTTATGGCATTATTTTCAACCTCCACAACCCTGCCTCCTCTATCTTGTCTCCTCCACCCTCCGCCCTGGCTCCTCCTCCCTGCCTCCTCCACCCTGCCTCCTCTGCCCTGCCTCCTCTGCCCTGCCTTTTCCATCTTGTGTCCTCTGCCCTCCATCTTGTCTCCTCCGCCCTGGCTCCTCCTCACTGCCTCCTCCATCTTGTCTCCTCCGCCCTGGCTCCTCCTCCCTGCCTCCTCCATCTTGTCTCCTCCTCCCTGCCCCCTCCATCTTGTCTCCTCCGCCCTGGCTCCTCCTCCCTGCCCCCTCCATCTTGTCTCCTCCATCTTGCCTCCTCCGCCCTGGCTCCTCCTCCCTGCCTCCTCCATCTTGTCTCCTTGCCCTGGCTCCTCCTCCATGCCTCGTCCGCCCTGTCAAAGTGCTGTAAGGAGGATGCAGGTGCAAATTGCTTCTCTTGAAACATCTTCTAATTTTATGCAAAACTTAACAAAAAACAAACAAAATAACAAAAAAATAGCAACTCTGAACACAAACAATGAACCACAAAGGTGGCATACTTAACTTAAGTAGGCTCCCCAATTAGGGCAACACAAAGCAGCTGCCACTAATTCGGGAGCCAACAAGAAACGCAAGAATCTAGAGAGCAGACATGGCCTGGAAGCTCTCTAGGGCCCACATAAAATGGGCTAGAGATCCAAACACTGACATGTCCAACCTCTGCTCAGACTCCCTCAAGGAAAGGTTCCTGTTTGTCATCATAGTCAGAAAATCATGCCACAAACCAATAGTCCTCTATTCAAGTTTGAGCCAATCAACCATCTGACAACTGAAACCCTCTTCCCTTACCCTTGCTTGGTCCATTCTCGCAATTAGCAACTCATAGGTGATGGGTGACCGCTGTTCGGGATGAATGTGGACTGATTGCTGATTGAACAATTGTACAGAGGAGCTTCACATTCAGCGGAATAGTTTTTATCCGCTGTGACCAAATGTCTAAATTTAGTTTGACCAGATTAACTCAATTGAGTTTATATGTTTACTGGTTGGAAAAAAATGTTGGCATTGACATTGTCTGTGAAAGCAATGACAAATGACTACCTGTTCAGTTTAAGGAAAATAGTTTATAATAGTGATCAACTTGACTGAAGTTAAATTAAAATCTTATCTCTCAATAAACCTTTTTGCTTGCAGTCCTTCAGTAGCGGGAGCTTAGCAGGCAATACGAATGGTCATTCATGCCTTTTCCTGATCTGTAACTCTTCAAAAAGATGGTGAAGACGTAGTTGAGTTAAATGCATCAAGTACGTTGTTGACATTTTTAGTATCAGCCAAACCTGGTCCTTATGCCTCTCTTTCATTAAGCCATGCTAACTACGTTCTACCACGTTCCTGTCATCCTTCAGCCACACATATTTGTTATTTAAAGAGATATTTGAAACACGGGAGGATGAAAGTAATGAGGTCCCTTTAGACTTGACTGGATGGCTGAGTTACGCTGTGCAGTGTGGTGGGTGGCTGTGCAGTGTGGTGGGTGGCTGTGCAGTGTGGTGGGTGGCTGTGCAGTGTGGTGGGTGGCTGTGCAGTGTGGCAGGTCGGCTGTTCAGCGTGGCAGGTCGGCTGTTCAGTGTGGCAAGTCGACTGCAGTGTGGCAGGACGGCTGTGCAGTGTGGCAGGTCGTCTGTGCTCTATTATCTTGTGAGGATGTCGCTGAGACTTTACTAGAACGCTAACACTGATTAGCTGAGTGGCTGGTTATCCACTTGTGATTAGGGGATATTATAGCTAATTGTGTGTGACTTGCAAAGCGCTAGCGTTATTGTCAGTTGCTCAAAGAGTTGTAGATCTAGCCTAGCTACTGTGATAACACATGTTAGCATGTTTCAGTAGCACCCTACTGCCTTTTACAGTTGTGTGATATGCTAATGTAGATGCCTCTCCTTTCCAGTAACTACACTGTTTCAGTGAGGGTAGGTTGCCGACACACCAAATGAGACACCTCAACACACACACAAAATTTTATCAGAATCCCATTGCAGAGCAAATCTATCGACTATAAAACAGCAACTCTTCCACACAGACTAGAGAACGGAGTCACTCTGAAAGGAGAAGCGAAACATGAAAAACATTTATTCTGCTTAAACCCGCCGGCCACTTGGCGAATATGACAACTTCCTCTCAAACCCTTTGAAGTGCAGTCGGACGAGCGGGTCTTTCACATAGACGGCGTGTGTGCCTGCCGTCACACCTGGACCCCCTGACGCCCCCCCACCTCTCTCTCCCTCTTGGCGCTGGGACGGGCGAGGCATTCATTTTCAGGAGGGGAGCTTCCCGCTGTTGTCTTTGTCTCCCCGTTCGCTACCAACCCCAATTAGCCCCCCGGGGGGTCTCAGGCTCGCGGGAAGAGGGGAAGTGCGGACCGTCTCCATTGCATGTCCCTCACGCAGACGAGTGGGCGTGTACCAAATGACGTCTTACTGCCAATAGAGCGATCAGAGAGTGCACACTTTAAAGTGCACAGGGTACCACATGGACACACCGGGGGCCTTTGATGGGCCTTCAGTGTGTCATAAATAGCCTCCCTGCGCCGCTTCCCTCCAGCACCTGGTGATCTAAAGGGAGGACTTTTGTGTGAGTGAGACAGATTGGTGGACGGTGTTGAAATATTCATGTCGCCGTGCGGATGAGACAGAGCTCCGGTTTGTGTTATTAAGGGACTAGCTGTCACGACGGGCATCGTGCGAAGAGATCAGTTCGAGAGTAAGGGAGTGTACTTTGGTAGAGTTTTGTTGTTCGACATTCATCGCGAATTCAACGAAGCCATTGTTTCATCTTCTTAGGGAATTTCGTTTCAGCTTTTGTCGAGTGCGCTCTTAGCGACTGATCAAAGTGGAAGAAGTACCGTCATTTCAAATAGGCCTTTAAGAACCTATTTGGGTCCAGCGTGGCAAAAATCCCTCTATCTGGTTAATGGGAGATTTGTAAATCAACACGCCTGCCTAATCAGAGACAGCTGCGAAGCCAGTTGTCCAAATCCTCTTGATCATCTTCAATGTGGGCAATATGCACCAAATGTGCGTTTCAAAACGGTTGATTTAAACACCCTCAAGTTCTAGGTGACAGTTAACCCCAGTTTCACTGTGCTGGAATACTGGGACACAACCGGCGTTCAGAACAACTGCCGATTCCTGCCGATGTCGAAAGGTTTTGTAAAGACTACTTTAGGGCCATGTTTGAAACTGAAAGTTGAGTCTACATGTATTGAGGCTGGCGTCGGCCATCATGCCTCTTTGGCTTTTAAGTACGTGCTGGAAACATCCGGTCACTGAAATCGAGTAACCCGGGTGACACTCGTGTTTACGACATGACCCAAATGAATACTTCAGGGAGGAGTGTGCAGTCTGAGGGCAATTAAATGAGTTGGATGTGTTAATTTGCCCTGTGGTTTTCGTGCGGAGCCAGTTCCACGCCAGGCTGACATTTGCCGGTATGGAACCGACAACACCGCAGCAGTAACTTCTGTTGGCAACAGCAGCATTGGAAACGTTCACGAAATCGGTCAGAAGTGAATGAATGAAGTAAACAACACAAACAATGAGTCCTGTTCTGGGCTGGAACGTCAGGGGAGCCGTATTTGTATTTCTAACGGCATCATATCTTGAACACAAGACATCGTTATTGAGTTGTGCATTCAAATGTATTATATTTTTGAGCCCAACATATTACTCACTGTTGTTCTATATCACATGATAATGCCAATAGTTCAGTAGTTGACCGGATCCACAGGTGTGGGGTACCCAGTCTTTCTTACGGGTTTGACACTGGCCCACTACTTAACCAATGGACGATTCCTGTCACTGGGAGAAACACATCTTTCTGGTCATCGACGGATCTGCAGCCAAGCAATGCAACTCTCAGCTATCTGGTCTGGTATTTGTACTGGTCTGGTGTTGGTACTGGTCTGGTATTCATACTGGTTTGGTATGGGTCTGGTTTTGGTACTGGTTTGGTTTTGGTACTGGTCTCCTGGCTCCTGTACTTTGAAGGATATTGGATAAAATTGCTAGACATTAAAATTAAAATGTTAAAGCTAAGTAAGCTTACTTCAGTGTTAGCACTGTTAACAGAAACTTACTATCGTATTGGCTTAATAATTCAAATGTCTTCTAAAGAACTTAAACACATCCATGTCGAACATACCACTTGCCGGTTTCCTACTTCCACAAAACCCGTGAAGCCAGCAGTGGACCCTAACTTCTTCAAGCTACACATTAAGCCCATTCTGGGTCTGTTCTCAGCTGGAAATCATCGGCTCTGACATTTCCACTGCAAATATCAGCCCCTTCCACTGAGACAGCTGGCAGCCTGGCAGGAGACCTGGGTGAACTTTGACTTGGTGTGTGTGTATATGTTCTAGTCCCAGCGGGTCAGACACACAAGCTTCCAGCACAGGTGTGAAGGCCTGTATTGTGGATGGGTGGCGAGGTTAGAATGGAACACCTGTGGTCGTAAAAGGTTCCTCGTTTGTGTCTGCATAGGCATTTTTAAGAGGAAATGTAAGACTTGCGAGTAGACGAGGCCCTCTGTACTCCCGGTTTACCTTTGACAGATTATGGATGATACTGGTTGCCACGTGACATCCAACACAGTATGGGCTTACTGGTTACCATGTGACATCCAACACAGTATGGGCTTACTGGTTACCATGTGACATCCAACACAGTATGGGCTTACTGGTTACCATGTGACATCCAACACAATATGGGCTTCCTGGTTACCATGTGACATCCAACACAATATGGGCTTCCTGGTTACCATGTGACATCCAACACAGTATGGGCTTCCTGGTTACCACGTGACATCCAACACAATATGGGCTTACTGGTTACCACGTTAAATCCAACACACTATGGGCTTACTGGTTACCATGTGACATCCAACACAGTATGGGCTTACTGGTTACCATGTGACATCCAACACAGAATGGGCTTACTGGTTACCATGTGACATCCAACACAGTATGGGCTTACTGGTTACCACGTTAAATCCAACACAGTATGGGCTTACTGGTTACCACGTTACATCCAACACAATATGGGCTTCCTGGTTGCCACGTGACATCCAACACTATATGGGCTTACTGGTTACCATGTGACATCCAACACTGTAGAGGGTTAATGGTTGCCACATGACATTCAACATTGTGTGGGCTTACTGGTTGCCAAGTGACATCCAACACAGTATGGGCTTAATGGTTGCCACGTGACATCCAACATTGTATGGGCTTAATGGTTGCCACGTGACATCCAACAGTGTTTTTGTACCTACTTTGTCCCTTGGCCCATATGCCAAGCCAAAACAGTGACAGTTTAGTGGTGTTTTTACGAGAGCTCTGTTGGACTTGCCCTTCACACTGCCTTTGATTATCTATCTATAGACGTTCTGTGACAAACCCACGTGTAGGGTTTTGCTCTTTGGGTCTCTTTGATTGTGAATGGAACATGCTGGTCCTTTGGAGTGCTGCAGAGGCCAAAACGTACAGCTACGCAATAATTAGCAGTTCTATTAATATCCAAACAGTCTCAAAATGCTGTATACTGTTATTTCAAACCTACAGCGCACTTCATCTATAAAGCCAATTTCTACAAATTCCCACACTCGGACCTCTATATTATCATATAAAAGCAGTTTCCACCAAACATGGTCACTATGTTGGCTAAACCTAGTGGTCCCTTTTCAGTTTCCACTGATCTTCCTTGACAATTATCTGCTATTTCTCTCTCATACATCTCACCATTTCTCTTTTATTTCTCTCTTCTGTATCTATTGCTTACCCTAAGTTTGTGTGTGTGTGTGCGCTTGCCCAAAATGCTACACACATGTTCTATGAATAATACCTCTTGGCCACTGTTTGCAAAAGCTGTTTTGTGTTTTCTCTGTTAGTCTCAGGGAAATGTTTCCGTGTTTTAAGCGACACTGATTCATTTGACTGTGGGCAAAGTTTATTCCTGTTTCCCTTTAGTATCCTGTGTATGTTGGGAGACCATAATCAAGGGTTTTCCAGGAGTCTGGAATTCTGCCACTCTGCTTTTATTTGTGGTAGATTGTTTTCCAGTGTGTCAAATAGTGCTCTTTTTCGTTTGTTAGTTGGTTGGGCGTAGATGTGTTCCTCCCCTGGGCCTTGTGGGGTTTGTGAATGGTCCTCTAACTCCAGATGGCTCAGGAACTGCTACTCTGGGTACATTTCTCTGCATACGATGAGGGCTTTGTTATGGCAGGTTAGAAAGGGGATTTCCTTTAAGTGGGTGTGAAATAAAAAAAAAAATCCGTGGATGTGGATGATTGCTAGGCATATAAAAGCCAAGGTTGGTGTAATTATTGGCTCGCTCTGGACCCTACAATGTCCACAGCCTGCTGGTTTTTCTTTCTACATAATGATTATTTTACACCCACGTGGTATCCTAGATCCTAATAAGTCGCTGATTAGAGAGTGGCAATGAAATATGCAGTGGAACTAGCCTCAAGGATTTAATGTGTGGGGCATTAGCTTACTGCAAATTGTCTGGCGACATTTCTGCTGTTCATGCCGATGCATATAAATAGTGAATAGCAAGGTGGGCTAAAACTGTATCCTGTCCTCCTCAGCCTGATTGTGTTTCCCAATGTCGCTTTCCATTAAAGGGGTATTTTTATTTTTTTTATGACTTATGTGTGCAACACGACAGCCAAATAAATGACAGAAATAGTCAGATCTGCCACCGAAAGGACACATGTTAATTCAGTCTCCATTTAACCTTTAGTCACACATGTTAATCTCAGTAACCCACAAATGCGGACCCGAATGACATTGTGGGACGGGAAAACAATATCTTAGAAATAATAAGGCATTCTGGACACCTTCTTTGATCAAATCACATCAGATGATGGTACAATTAAAAAACTGAGTGGAAATTGAGGTTTAATCTGATAGAAACATACATATTTGTTTCATAAGGCCCTTATACCAAATTGATTCGAAAGCATTTTGCTTGTATTTTTCTGGTTTGTCACTTAGCGTGTACAGGATTTTTACACCGCATGTCGTGTGGCATTACGTTAAGATAAACAGTTTGATATTTGCTGATGATATTGTTTTCACAGAGGAGTTTTTGGAGTCAGCTTTTCATGAAACTGTAAACGATTCTCCCAAGGTTGCTGTTCATGTCGATTCCCAGGTAGTTATTCAGGTCAAATGTGTCTCTCTACCTTTCTGTAACCCCCCACTGCTTCAGCCTGTGATTTTCCAAGCCATTTTACCATCATCACCCAGCATTTGTAATCCTGTTAACTAGCCTAACAAAATGGTCTCAAAGTGACGCGTCGGGGAGTCCGCGCCAAAGATTGAAGGGTGGGAATTTATTATGAGACCAATCAGAAGGGCCGTGAGGTAAAATATTCAGCCAATGTCACAGCCTCACAGCAAGGCTGCGTCTCCCTGCGTCACGTAAGCTAGGGACATTCCCAAATCGCACCCTTTTTAGTTCACTGCCTTCGAATCGGACCAAAGGAGTGCGTCAGCGGTGTGCTAGGGCTCGATCTGAGACACACCCACCTAGCGGACGAAGAAGAGTTGCCAGATTAATGCAATTTCCAATGTAGCGTATAGTGAGATCTGCCACTGAGAGGAGACACGTGTAAATGATGTCTCCGTTTAACCTTTAGTCACATATGTTAATCTCAGCAACGTGAAAAGACATTGTGGTTTTTTTTAGACGTACAATCATACATACTGAACACCTTCTTACCTTTATTTAGCTATTGCTGTACCTTTTCACCATCCTTTTACTTGTTCTTCACCTTTGACCCAGCAGACATATTAATCGTTTCCATGCTGAACCATCCTGAACACATTCCAATGCGAGCTCCCAACCTACATCTAAAATAACCACTAAATCCAGGATGATTTAAGCCTGAATTATAGCTTTAGCAGGTCTATATGACATTCAGTGGCCGGACTCAACCTCTAAAGTCGAGATACTGTGCCTATAATCAGAGGTTTTAACGTTAATGTGACACAATCTTGTTGTCCATTTAAAGGTATTAAGGTAATTTATACTAATTTAGGCATTCGTTTTTTCCCAAATGCAACAACAATACTCCTACTGAGACCCACTTTCAACAGGCCAGGAAGCCTGCAAGCTCAACATACACAGCTGTGTGTGTAGGTGTGTGTGTGTGGGTGGGCGTGTTGTGTGAGTGCTACTACGATCTGGACCGCGGCCAGATGACAGAGCAGTGACTAAGATGGCCGACCCAACGCCTCGTCCAGACAGTGACAGACATTTGTTCTGCTGCCATCTGGGCCTCTCCTCACACGCGAATGAGGTTTATCGTCTTGACGTCCTGACTTCCGCCGAAGCTCGATGTGAGCGGTTGACCAGAAGAGAAGACATGCATGGGGAGCCTCTGCAATTTAGTATCAACCCTCACTGGCTGCGGGCCCTGGTGTAAGTCGGTCTCCCTTGGTTTCCCTTATTGGTTGGATTAGCCTAAGCACGAGCAATCCCATGTTTCATAAATCTATCGCCCAACCAGAAGAGGGAGCATGTTTGAAATAAGAACTCTCCTGTAGGCTCACGGGTTCCTGTCGCCTCAGGGAATCAAGTCGAGGACCTTTCCGTTTACCTGCCCAAAGCTCCACCCGCAAGTGCAAATTGGTGGAAGGGACGTGAATGCAGAAGACGGCGTGCACATGAACTCTCCTATTAAGATCCCAATGCTGGTTCTTCATTTAGACAGAACGGGTCTGAGTGAGGTCATCGTGTCCTACTGAAGGTGCTGCCGGCCTTCAGCCATCCACTGTGATCCGAACTGCGGCGCCGACGCCAAGCCCGGTCGAATCAGCGTGGGTGGAGGGAGAGGACAGTGGGGGTTTGTCTCGGCTCAAAACCCACTCGCTCTGCCTGTAAGGCAACTGGCCAAGCTGCAATTGGCCAGTGGCAAGAGCCGCTCTTATGTAACCATATCACCACACATGCCGATATGGTGGAGCGTTAGCGTCAAGCGGCAATGTCTGCTCGGAGAGAACCGGTTACAAGCACAGATGCAATATAACAAAATCACTGTCAATAATAATGCAAAACAGCAGAGACAAGTTCAGCAAAATCGGGTAGAAATTATGAGGTGTAACGGGACTGGGGAGGAGACACGGGTGAAACACCTATGAGAAGGGGGAGGAGACATGGGTGAAACACCTGTGAGAAGGGGGAGGAGACACGGGTATGACACCTGTGAGAAGGGGGAGGAGACACGGGTATGACACCTGTGAGAAGGGGGAGGAGACACGGTGAAACACCTGTGAGAAGGGGGAGGAGACACGGGTGAAACACCTATGAGAAGGGGGAGGAGACACGGGTGAAACACCTATGAGAAAGAGGGAGGAGACACGGGTGAAACACCTGTGAGAAAGAGGGAGGAGACACGGGTGAAACACCTGTGAGAAGGAGGAGGAGACACGGGTGAAACACATGTGAGAAGGGGGAGGAGACACAGGTATAACACCTGTGAGAAGGGGGAGGAGACACTGGTGAAACACCTGTGAGAAGGGGGAGAAGACACAGGTATAACACCTGTGAGAAGGGGGAGGAGACACGGGTGTAATGACCGTGAGAAGGGGGAGGAGACACGGGTGAAACACCTGTCAGAAGGGGGAGGAGACACGGGTGAAACACATGTGAGAAGGGGGAGGAGACACAGGTATAACACCTGTGAGAAGGGGGAGGAGACACTGGTGAAACACCTGTGAGAAGGGGGAGGAGACACGGGTATAACACCTGTGAGAAGGGGGAGGAGACACGGGTGAAACACATGTGAGAAGGGGGAGGAGACACAGGTATAACACCTGTGAGAAGGGGGAGGAGACACTGGTGAAACACCTGTGAGAAGGGGGAGGAGACACGGGTATAACACCTGTGAGAAGGGGGAGGAGACACGGGTATAACACCTGTGAGAAGGGGGAGGAGACACGGGTGTAATGACCGTGAGAAGGGGGAGGAGACACGGGTGAAACACCTGTCAGAAGGGGGAGGAGACACAGGTGTAACGTCCGTGATAAGGGGGAGGGAGCAGACATGCACCACTGATGTCATTCCTTCACCACATCACTTGAGCTGGAGGAATGCCCTCTTTGAAACAGCACTTATATAAGATATTATGTGGCGTATACGATAGAACTGGGCACTTTGTCTTTCACGTATCAACTGAACATAACAAGTACTGTGTAATCTGCAGCACAAGTAAAAGGATGCGTGGGCTAAGAAAACACATTCCGCTGTTATGGGTTCATGGGGACATTTGGCCTGTAATTTCACAAGAGAGCGTTTGGCGCTGCATGATTCGGTTCTGCTCCTCGATTCGGTTCTGCTCCTCGATTCGGTTCTGCTCCTCGATTCGGTTCTGCTCCTCGATTCGGATCTGCTCCTCGATTCGGTTCTGCTCTATGTTCTTGCATTTGTTGTCCACAGAGAGTGTGTGGTCTCAGTGAGCTGCAGTGACGCACTCAGGCGGTTTGGGAGCCTGTAAAGAGAGAGAGCCTTCACTTGTGTTGACCCACATGACTTCCTGTTTGGAAATAGAAGAGAGAGTGTTGCTGTGGTCTTTTACTCTCGTAATTCCGTCAGGAGTTGTTGTCGGATAATTAGACATGACGAAATTGGGAGGGGGAGAAAAACCTGCATGGAACCAGAGCCAAATCAAGAGCTAAATCCAATTACAAAATAGGAAATAATTGTGTTCTGCGTTAACAATATCACTTTTTTAGCAACAACTCTTGTGGATGTTTAAAGTCTGATGCCCGTGGCACAAAAGGACAGAAGATTCATGCTCCTTATATGTTAATATAATTATAATTGGGCGAATAATGGGATGTTACTGGCTGGATGGCGCTTAACCCCTGCCAGGAGCAGATCTTTCTACTTTCAGTTCAGAGGAGAGCATTTTCACAGCACTCCCAATGTCATGTGCATCTTCCCCAAGGGCTCTAATAAATTCACAACCTGGAGCTTAGACAGTGTACTTTCTGCAATCAACTTCGGGTCACTGTGGCCCAAAATGGGGTCATTGTGGTTTAAAATGGGGTCCCTGTGGTCCAAGCACAATGCTGTATTTGTTCTACAGAATATAAGGACCGCGTCATACAGAGAGAGTTACTTCTGTTGGCCTTCTTCCCAGAGATGCCCCCTAAATACTTCACAGAATATAGAGGGCAGGTGTAAAAGATTGTCCCAGGGCGGAGGGTGGTGTTTGGGGGGATACTCTGGAGGGATCTGGAGTCCCATCGTGGACCCCCACGCCTTCACAGAAAAGGCCATGGTATAGATTTTTGCTGTCTATTACTTCTATGGGAGAAAACCTCCCAACTGATTTCCTCTTTCTTTTTGATCTCCAGCTGGAGGTGGACAATGAAGGTGGGCTGTAAAGTGCCTGGTGAAAGCTGCTGTGCCAGTGTGTGTGGGATACAGGCTTTATCCACACGAGTGGGCAGTGCTGGCAGTCAGTGGATGATGATCTGAGTACAGTGGATGATTATGTGAGCACAGTGTATGATAATGTACAGTGAATGATAATGTGAGCACAGTGGATGATAATGTACAGTGAATGATAATGTGAGCACAGTGGATGATAATGCACAGTGTATGATAATGTGAGCACAGTGGATGATAATGTGAGCACAGTGGATGATAATGTACAGTGAATGATAATGTGAGCACAGTGGATGATAATGTGAGCACAGTGGTTGATAATGTGAGCACAGTGTATGATAATGTGAGCACAGTGTATGATAATGTGAGCACAGTGGATGATAATGTGAGCAGTGTATGATAATGTGAGCACAGTGGATGATAATGTGAGCACAGTGTATGATAATGTGAGCACAGTGTATGATAATGTGATCACAGTGTATGATAATGTGAGCACAGTGTATGATAATGTGAGCACAGTGGATGATAATGTGAGCACAGTGGATGATAATGTGAGCACAGTGGATGATAATGTGAGCACAGTGGATGATAATGTGAGCACAGTGGATGATGATGTGAACACAGTGTATGATTATGTGAGCACAGTGTATGATAATGTGAGCACAGTGGATGATAATGTGAGCAGTGTATGATAATGTGAGCACAGTGTATGATAATGTGAGCACAGTGTATGATAATGTGAGCACAGTGTATGATAATGTGAGCACAGTGTATGATAATGTGAGCACAGTGGATGATAATGTGAGCAGTGTATGATAATGTGAGCACAGTGTATGATAATGTGAGCACAGTGTATGATAATGTGAGCAGTGTATGATAATGTGAGCACAGTGTATGATAATTTGAGCACAGTGTATGATAATGTGAGCACAGTGTATGATAATGTGAGCACAGTGTATGATAATGTGAGCAGTGTATGATAATGTGAGCACAGTGTATGATAATTTGAGCACAGTGGATGATAATGTGAGCACAGTGTATGATAATGTGAGTACAGTGGATGATAATGTGAGCACAGTGGATGATAATGTGAGCACAGTGGATGATAATGTGAGCACAGTGGATGATAATGTGAGCACAGTGGATGATGATGTGAACACAGTGTATGATTATGTGAGCAGTGTATGATAATGTGAGCAGTGTATGATAATGTGAGCACAGTGTATGATAATGTGAGCACAGTGTATGATGTGAGCACAGTGTATGATAATGTGAGTACAGTGGATGATAATGTGAGCACAGTGGATGATAATGTGAGCACAGTGTATGATAATGTGAGTACAGTGGATGATAATGTGAGCACAGTGGATGATAATGTGAGCACAGTGGATGATAATGTGAGCACAGTGGATGATGATGTGAGCACAGTGGATGATAATTTGAGCAGTGTATGATAATGTGAGCACAGTGTATGATAATGTGAGCACAGTGGATGATGATGTGAGCACAGTGGATGATAATGTGAGTAGCTGTGCGGTGAGTCCAAACCGATATCGAACAAGGGCACGGCAGCCTCTGTCCCCTTAATGCCAACACTCCGAGTCGGCACAGACTCTTCCTGCCAACACTGAGGACTGATTGCCATCGCGAACTTCACCCACTGAACCTCGCTGCGCACTCACCAACGCGATGCTATTTTTTTAAAAAACACTTAACCGACCAGCAATAATTTTCTTAATCATTTATTATAAACTGCAAGGTGTCCTACAAACAATATCCACATGTAATATATTGACAGCAGCCTTAAAGTTCACAACAGTAGGTTGAGTGAAGATAATCACCAGGAGGTTCATGAGGAGATTCAGAATAATGAACAAACATGTTTTTTATTAGAGTATAGCGGACAATGACAGGATTACGTTCTGTACACAAACAGTCGTCTTTTTCTACAATCACAACAAAACAACCACTGTTACCTCAACGACATACAAATAGCACATGGACCATTGTACACACTTACGTCATTTAATGTCATGTTGTTATTAGCCTAGCTTGTATCATTAGTGTCATACATACGTTTCGCGGTCCAGTAGAGATGCATTGCAGCTACTCTACACAGAGAGGAGGAATGCATCTACTGTAAATACCACAAAGAGTTATCGTGTATGCTGCATCTATACACAGATATCGAACTCTCTAAAACACAGTTAACCAGTGGCTCTTTAAAAGCACTCACCCATCTCTGGACTTCTACATGGTTCATCGTTTAACAGCCTAAAATCAAAATGGATATATTTGGGAGGGTTTTTCTCTTTTGATCAGCGGCAAAACACCTAATTGAATCAATTTTGATATTACGTTGTAACATCGTAAAATGTGGAAAAGTTCAAAGGGAGTGAATACTTTTGAGAGCCACTGTAATAATGTTAGTAGTGTTATTTTTGATGAAACAGATAACACAATCTAAAATGACTTAGACCTAAGATGTAAACATTGGGGTAAAGCTGAGGAAAACGTATTGTTATGTAGTGTTGGGCATTCGACGTGGTTTAAATGGCCATCGCATTGCCTCGTAACAGTGTAGTAAGTGGAATCTGTTTGATTTTCGCCGGTTGTTCAGCTTCATCGACAGAACTTACTTGTGCTTAAGCTACCATGCTGTCATAGGTCAGTATCCTATACATTCAAATGTTTTACAGTGCAAGACTGCAGATGATTAACCGTTTCAAATGGTTTGAACATATTCAAATGATATAGTAGATAATGAACAAGCCACTTCTGGGGTATGTCTAAAGTGCTTTAGTACACATATGTCCATGCCTATGTGGCAAATGCATTTACAGAGGAAATAACTAAATGTTTTGGTAGAAGGACGTGAATTCTATATAAAAATGCTATATATATATTTTTTTTTTAAAGTATTACAAAGAATCACAACCACAGATACGCTATGAAATTGGGAATAAACAAATACATTTGGGATGGGGGGAAAGTAGTTCTCAAAAAATGCTTGACTTGAAGAAAAATGTCGTTAACTAGGATGATGCTTCAGAGCTTATTCTATGAAAAAAAGTACGATTATAATAGGGCCACAAGATACTAAATAGCATTTAATCAGAAGCTATAAGTGACAGATATACATTAAGAAAGCCACATTCCTCATTCTTATGTTAATTTCCAAAACTCAAAATATATATCTATATACAGGGGCTCGTAAAAGTATTAACCACCCCTGGGACTTTTCCACAATTTCTTTTGTTACAACATAAAATATACATTGATTTTAATGGGATTTTCTGCTACTGAAAAACAAAGATACATAAAATTAATAAATAAAATCAAGAGGCCTGTGGCAATTCCAATACAGTTAGTCTTCCAGGTCTGAGCTGGGAAACACTGCATACTGCATCAATAGCTGAGAAATGATGTGCATGGGATTACCTGCAGGAATTTACTAATTGTTGAAAAAAGATAATATCAAATATTTTCCCCAAAGGCATGTGAGAGGCTGAGACTAAATGGAAGCATATTCTATGGCCTAAAACCTAATATTCCAAGTCATTGTGAGAACATAATCTGTGAAGCATGGTGGTGTCAGCGTCATGTTATGGGGATGCTTCTCTGCGTCAGGACCTAGAATGTGAATCTTGTAATGATACAGGGCAAGTTGGATGCAGCAAAGTACAAATCATTCCTGGAATAGAAACTGATGTCTACAAGAGACATTGGACTCAGGTTTTACCTGAAATATACCCACTGGAATGGCTTAAAAACAAAAAGGTTAATGTGTTGGAGTCAACATATGTGGAAAGAGCTTTGAGAATTGATGTTCTCCCAAAAAATTCTATATTCAAAAATGTTGTTTAGAAATATTTGCAGAAGTTGCTGTATCCAGATGTGAAAAGCTGGTGTAGAGTCACAGTTATAATCGCTGCCAAAGAGGTGCCTCTACCAAATATTGACAATAGGCGCTAAATACTTATGGAATCAATTATTTTTTGTTTAGTATTTGTCATTTTTATAATTTGGGGATTTTCTTTGTCTTTTTTGTATGGATCAGTGGCAAAAAGCCCATTTAGATTTTTTGTTGGAACAGGTGAAAAAGTCCACCGCTGTTGAATACTTTAGAGTCACTGTAGCTACTCTGTACATACTGTATTGATCATAGAACAGTGTTTTAGACTTTGGTCTAAGGCAGGCGGATACATTAACTTTTTATTTACAGAAATGTTTGTTGCCTATATCCAGATATCACAGATAAATAAACTCTGAAAGTTCTGTGCATAAAACTTTTGTGAAATCTAAAAAGGTAACACCAGCAACAAATTAATCTACAGTAGCAAGCTACCCACTAGAGTTTGGCACGTATGAGCTATTCAAGTAGGACTGCAAAATTCCTGGAACTTTCCTTAAATTCCCACATTTGCCCAAAATCCTGAGGATTTTCTATTTCTGCTGATCACAAACGCTTAGGAACTTCGGGAAGGTTACCAACATTTTGCAGCCCCTGTATTTAAGACAATCGCGCAGGGCACAACTCCACCAAGTGTTGTGGAGATCTACCGACATTGCTGCGGCTCTACTGTAGTTGATTAGGGTGGGACTTTGCCTGAAGACCCTCCTCCTTGCTGCTGTCCTTCATAGATACACTCACAGTGATTGGCTGGAATGGCGCCAGCACTGTAAGAGCCAGTTTTAAACTCCTCCCATTATTCTGTCAACTGGCTCTTCCTCTGCCGAATGATCCTTGCCTGCTGTTAACACACACACACACACACAACATCAGCATTTGAGCGCACACACAAACACACACACACACACACACACAGGTAACTACAGTTTGCGGGTGGAAAAAACCCAGACCAGAACTTCCACACTTCCACACTTTAATTAAAAATCTTGTGCATTTTTTCTAGGATGTGCTGGGTATTTTTAGGTACAAGGTTCTCACTTATGTTCTGCCTGGTTCTGAATAATTTTTACTTTGAATGGGTTTGACTGTTTCTCACCTGCGGCCTGGATTTGGCCAGGGTTGTCATTGGGGGAAGTGAGGTCATCCGGGGGCCAGCGGAGTTCGCCACTCTCCACCTCTCCGCTCTCTGTGGGTTCCACCACAATCGACGGAAGCCTCTTGGACAGCTTGGGGATCCGCTCGTGGGAGTCCGGAAAGGCCTGGAAACCAGGTTGCAACATTGGGTTCACAGATTAACTGGAGAGGATTTGGTATAGAGCATTTAGGTGGAAATTGAATTAAATTGACACCAAATTGATTGGATACGGATAAAGTGAACCCTGAACGGTTGGTACCCCCAAACATGTTAGAAACCCGATCTGTGATGTTGAGTAGGGTCAAGTTGAATCCTGGATTCTGGGGTCAGGTTTGTGTAACTTTCTTGACATCCAACAGAATGCGATTCTCCAAGTAATCAGAACGCATCAGGACGAGATCAAATGGCTTGTCGCACGTAACATAGCATCGGGCCAACTCCTGATTGGCTCTGCATTTAAACAGAAGCACTCCATCACTCCTGATTGGCTCTGGGTTTAAACAGAAGCACTCCATCACTCCTGATTGGCTCTGGGTTTAAACAGAAGCACTCCATCACTCCTGATTGGCTCTGCATTTAAACAGAGGCACTCCATCACTCCTGATTGGCTCTGGGTTTAAACAGAAGCACTCCGTCGCTCCTGATTGGCTCTGCGTTTAAATAGAAGCACTCCATCACTCTTTATTGGCTTTGCATTTAAACAGATGCACTCCGTCCCTCTTGATTGGCTCTGCATTTAAACAGATGCACTCCGTCCCTCTTGATTGGCTCTGCATTTAAACAGATGCACTCCGTCCCACTTGATTGGCTCTGCATTTAAACAGATGCACTCTGTCCCTTCTGACTGGCTCTGCGTTGAAACAGAAACCTGAGATAACAAGGTGATTTGCATTAGCCGCACGCCCCAAGTGTGACCTCAGTCACAGAGACCCAGGCGTCCGAAGAGCACCAGACATCTAGGGAATGTGACTCACTTCTGCTAGATTACATCTGTAACAACAGTGGCCTGAAGAATGAATGGGAAGCAGCGAGGGACGCCTCAAAATCTGCACGGCTGAAAGCCGGTTGGCTGAGAAAGGAACAGCTTGCCCCTTGAGTTTGGCTTCCATCGTGAATGCTGCTTCTTTCATTGGCGGCTGTAGGCGAGCCCAGTCTCTCAAGGCCCCACATGCTCATGTCCTTCACGCTTTTCCCCCGGCGGCGAGCCAGCGCTTTGAGGGCCGCAAGACATCAGGAATAGAGGGTTCTGTCTGACATTTGGGTCAGAACCTGAGATGATGTGCGTTACCGTGGGAACTCTCCAGGATCCATGTACATATGCACCTCTCAGCGGAGACCAGGGTTCAATACCCGTCTTCACCGTTCTCACCGTCACCGTCAACTCTTCATCTGGCCCTGAATGATTGCCACTCTCAGTAACAGCCTGGGAAATTCTACAAAGACAGTCATGTTTGACCCCTTAAAAAAATAAATAATATGTCTAATAATTTTGATTCCATGCGCCTTATTGGGTCATGAAAGATGAGTTCACAAGAAAAAGGTTTCATGGTCGCAGAGAGGTGAAACCTTTGATGGCCGGGTATCAGTGAAAGCACTTTGTGACAGGGTGCAAATGTAAAAAGGGCATCATAAAAGACATTTGACGGGGTGAGGGGCAGGCTGAGTCAGAGAGTAGACCAGGCCAGAGAAATAGAGGTACATTTGCACTTGTCACAGGTCTACAGGGAAGGAGAAATGCGAGACATCGAAGAGATGTTTTTTGTTCGGGTGTGTGTCTGTCTA
Source organism: Dallia pectoralis (assembly GCA_029465975.1). Classification (NCBI taxonomy): domain Eukaryota; kingdom Metazoa; phylum Chordata; class Actinopteri; order Esociformes; family Umbridae; genus Dallia; species Dallia pectoralis. The sequence continues at coordinate 17,979,851 of CM055736.1, forward strand.
GTTTTCTTGTGTGTGTGTGTCTACTTTTCTTGTGTGTGTAGGTGTGTGTGTATGTGTGTGTGTGTCTAGTTTTCTTGTGTGTGTGGTCCTCAACAGTTCCTGCATTAGTACCGTACATGTTCTCGTGTTGTGCTGTAGCATCTCACTATCTGCTGTGTGTGTGTGTGTGTGTGTGGGTGTGTGTGTGTAAGAGCGTTCCTCAGATGTTTCTTGTGATTTGGTCCCACCTGTATGGGTATTCCCTCGTCTCCGGAGGCACCCCCAACGCTGAAGTCTCCCACCGGGGAATCGCAGGTGTTCAGCACTTCAGTCATCTCGTCAGTTGGTCTCGCCTTCAGCCAAACCAAAAGAAGAGGTGAGGAAGTTTTCAGTAGTGTTCAAGCCAGTAGGTTTGGCCCTTACTCAAACCACTAAATCCCTAGACCGTGATCACAATGGTGTTTTATCTACTGGTCCGTCTCCTTGACAAACTCCAAGGCCTTCCCTTTCACATATTTTTTAACTAAGTCCCCTGCTGGTTCATGCGTGAATAGGAAACAATCTTAAAGAAAATGCCAAAAGCAGCAGAAACGAAAACCTGTTGTGAGATTTACTAGATCTCAAATGGAACCCTTGTCTGCACCCTCTGCCTTCTATTTGCACATACGTGGGCCCCTCCAACATTTTTAAGTGTCCCAAAGCTGAATGATCAAGGGCACAGGGGCCAGTTAGACACTCCAGTGGCCCCTTCTCGCAAGTGTGCAACGCTGCAGCGTCACAAGGGAAGTGGAATCTCATGCAACGTAATATTTTTGAGAAACACAGGAACGAACGGGCATGCCTAATTATTGACGTTTTACTTCATGTGCCCTGACATATGTAAAACACCAAATGCCACCTACATTAAATGTTTCTTCCCGAAATGATACGAGGGATTTGTACATCGCAATGTCACACTTGTTTTATTGATTAAACCCGTTGTGTGAATTCCACGCAGGACCTGTGGTCTAGCAGTCCCAAAATCCTCTTCACTTCAGAGTCTTTCTTTCCTGACCTGGTTGTGAGGTCTTACCAACTCATCTCATGGGTTGATCTGGGCCCACATTAGTAAAAACCTAGTGCCCCGCACTTAATGACAACTGGGCATACCTTCGACTGTCATTAAATACACCTTTGTGTTTCATCCCTGATTTGTCCATGACTGCTGCGGGGCCTGATTCAACTTGAGCCTGGGCAAAAAGCTCCCAAAGAAAATGTCAGTGAATGGCAAGAACGTTTGCAGCCGGCATTATGTTAGAGAACGTCTTCTGCATTATGGATCCCAGATACGGTTGATGTAGCCCTGGACTAGCCACTCAACCCTAATTGCTCCCGTAAGTTGCACTGGATAAAAGCGTGTGCGGAATGGCTAGAAGGTAACCTTAAAAGGCAAATATAATTGTGCTCTTATGAAAGACTGTATCAGGAATATTACATAAGATTTTGGAAACATTCTTCCGCAGCCGGGGCGGACATACCTAACGGGCAGCCAGTCCTGAACCCAACAACACCAATTCTATATTTGGTGTGTCCTGAAAAACCAACCTCGTGTTTAAATTATGTATACTTGACTTAATCTTTTTCAGCTGTGTCTGCGCTACGGTCGTTGCCGTCGCTGGCCGACTTACGGCAAGAAAGATGTTCATTCAAATTAGCATTCTTTTTATAGAGAAGATGACAGTGTGAGTTGGGGCATAATGTCTGACTCACTCCAGGTTTGACTTTACCCGAGGTACAGATCAGCTTCCCGTCCGCTAATCCTACTTCAAAACATGTAGAAAAAATATATATACAGCTCTGTGGACGACCCGACCAAATCCACAAAGAAATGTGAGTTATGAATCGGTCATTCTCGTTGGAAGATAGTCTAACAGTAGATTTGTTCAGTAAGTTCTGCGTTCTACCCTCCTTCGTCCTTTACTTTCTGTTTTGCACAGGGTCTTCAAACAGATGAAAACACAGTGTTGATTTCTTACTGTACATTTCACAATAACGGCAGATAAGATGTTGATGATTCGCCAAAAAATGTTGGTTTTGTAACAACAAATGGGATTTTAGTAGATGGAAGGGTTCAAAGTGAATAGAAGGGGTCCAAGTGAATGGAAGTGATCAAAGTAAATGGAAGGGTTCAAAGTGAATGGAAGGGGTCCAAGTGAATGGAGGTGATCAAAGTAAATGGAAGGGTTCAAAGTGAATGGAAGGGGTCCAAGTGAATGGAGGTGATCAAAGTAAATGGAAGGGTTCAAAGTAAATGGAAGGGGTCAACGTAAATGGAAGGGGTCAACGTAAATGGAAGGGGTCAACGTAAATGGAAGGGGTCAACGTAAATGGAAGAGGTCAACGTAAATGGAAGGGATCAAAGTGAATGGAAGGGGTCAAAGTGAATGGAAGGGGTCAAAGTGAATGGAAGGGGTCAAAGTGAATGGAAGGGGTCAAAGTGAATGGAAGGGGTCAAAGTGAATGGAAGGGGTCAAAGTGAATGGAAGGGGTCAAAGTGAATGGAAGGGGTCAAAGTAAATGGAAGGGGTCAAAGTTCATGGAAAAGGTCAAAGTGAATGGAAGGGGTCAAAGAGCATAACTGACCCCAGGTGATTGTTAGCATGACCTTCACCCTACTACAACTGACATCAGGAACAAGCATGCAATAACTGCGGAACAGATGAAGAATTCAGGTTTGACATGTTTAACTAGTTGTTCCGCTTTAATGACAATATGCCAATTGTTTCGTTATGACTTCCAGTTTCAGTGAGGAACCAAAAATAAGTAGTGCGTGTATGAGTGTCAGCCTTTAATCCAAGATTTAAAAAAGTGCATTCCTCAGCTCAGACATTGCTGAGCCCTGACAGATCGTATAACACCTGGGCTAGCTCACTTCTTAGATAACTCGGGGGTGGCTAAACGTAGAATTGGTTACATAATTATCCCTTAGATGGTCTGGCTCTTTAATATTTGGCCGCAAATTCAGTGTTCCAAATTGAATACATTGTGGTTTTGTTTGTACTCGGCCAGCGAGATGACAATTTATTGTGCAGAAGATAATCATGTGCTGAGGAATTGCTCCGTCATGGTGCATTTCAGTTTCATTCGTAAATCTTGAAGACTAGATTTCCCCTATTGCGGTTTTCCAGGTGGCTGCCTCTGAACACTCATGACGCTGATGGGAAATATGCTATTTCCATATTTTATTGTCTCTGTTGTTTGTATTTCACGCGTTTCAGAGCTTGTCGTGACTGTATGCAAAACTAAGAGGTTTTGCCGCCTGTTTGTCTGCCTTATTACTATTGCAATGAAATGTCCAACGATTTATGAAAGGGTTCCCGCTTCGAGGTTAAGCAAGGAATTTTAATGTCTATTTAGATGGGACCTGCCTGTACAAAACATGGGTATATTGGGTAGGCTGTACGATTTCAGAATAGATGATTAGTGACTGAAAAACATTGCACCACGTTGCAAACTATATTCATGAACAAAAGATCAGAACCACCTAAGTGCACAAATGTGGTCAGACACAGACTAGTATTAGGAGAGTGTGTGCTCCTGCAGTAAAATGTATTCTGCATCACAAGCTCATAAGATAATAGAGCTGCATATAACCAACTAGCCTGTCAATCAACTATTGGTTTTTAACTGACCAGACATGAGAAAAAGATCATGATTTTAAAATGCAGTAGAGGGAAGAAAAGCACCTGCTGGCACAGGGGGAAAGAATACTTTCAGATTAAGGTTTTATTAACTGAAGAGGCATGACACAGTTGTTGGAATATTAGAACATTGTTCTACTATATTTTATTGCCTGGATGACATGCATTCTATGATGAAGGGTTAGGCCACAAACAAATACATTCCTTAAACCTCCCGTGAAGGCTCAATCTGTTAATGCGCTGAGCGGAGCTCTATGTCTTCACAAAGACGGCAATTTTCGAGCACACAAGTAGCTTTTGACATTGCCTTCCGTTGAATTCTTCAAATCCAAACGGTTGCCTGAACTAGCCAGGTGATGATATAGCGGTGTGTCAGTCGATGACATGGCATGCAACCATTGGTTGAAATACGCCATGTATGAGCAGGGAAATAAATACCATTCAAAATAAGATGTATAATAGCTAGAGGACAATATTGTATACTTATTGTTTTGACCTTTTAAAGATTCAACCTGTAAATATATATCATTTTGATCGTGCCGGTCTATCACCTGCCCTATAGGCCAATTACTCACAATTCAGACATTTTAATCAGATGAGCGAATGGCAGGTCAGCAACATCTGGTGCCAGGTAGATGAGAGTAGCGTCAGAGAGGCTGAGACGAGCTTCACACAGACCCCTTACGAGCACACCAAAATCACCAAAAATCACCAAAATAACCAAAAATTACCAAAATCAACAACATCGAATTAAGCAACCGGGCATTCCATTTGAGACCGCGATTAATCAGTGCCGGGCTGGAACAAGATGTGCGCTCACCGCTTTGAAGTGGTAATCAATAAATCCACAGTCCCCTTACTAACGAGACACTTTCATGTGAAGCTCCCATGGAACGCCTCGATACGGGTGACCCAGCCCAACCATAGCTCTTCGCCCACCATGACGCAGAAAACCCACAGCGACACTGTCACGACCGCCAGTTACCTCAGCCGATCATTTGTGATGCCGAACGGCCCCGGCAGTGTTGCCGCTTGCCAGTCTGCCTCCAACCGGGCTCTAACTGGTCTCTAACTGGGCTCTAACCAGACCACGGTGAAGACGAGAAATGATTCAGGCCATCAGGACAACAGCCTGAACTAGAACCACCACCACCCCCACAACCATGAGCCATCACTAGTCCTGATGATATGCATGTGTAAATGCCCCCGCGTGTGTGTATGTGTGTGTGTGTGTGTGTGTGTGTGTGTGTGTGTAGGGGGCTAATCTTCTGATCATCATACTCCCCCCCAGCTGTTGCCACGGAGACATGGTGGGCGGTCAACAATCAAGATGCCTTTTATGAAAGTAAGAGCCACACTCCAGTGTAAACGTGGGTGTTAATAGAGTAAGGATGTGCCTTGTGTTTGGCTCCGCCCTTAAATAAACATATAAAAACCAAAGAACAACGTTAGCTATCATTAAAGTGGTTCAGACTGGAGTGCTAAAGAGGTTGTTAGAAAGTTGGAAAAAACGAATGGTTTATTTAATAAGGGGGTATGGATATGTGTGTGTGTGTGTGTTTGGTATTTTTAACTTAAGGAAGCTTTTTGTGACATTAAGTGTTGCGAGACGGAGCCGAGGCCACGACAATGACAGATTCTGAAAGCAAACACAATTTAAGTAATTGCAAATGTGTATGTAAAGCACACGTAACTCAGGACGCCAACCTGTAAAGTCTCAGTGTACAGGCCAGTACTGGCCCTCCAGTGTCACCTGCAGTGTCACCTGCAGTGTCACCTGCAGTGTCACCTCCAGTGTCACCTCCAGTGTCACCTCCAGTGTCACCTCCAGTGTCACCTCCAGTGTCACCTCCAGTGTCACCTCCAGTGTCACCTCCAGCAGCGAATGTTCACCACTCTCAAAATAATTTACTCACACGTGTGATGGACCTTCATCAAGATTCACTGGTGTTGCCGACTCAACATTCCAATTTGGCAAACTCCTGCGAATTATCAAATGTGAGGACCAGATGTGTCAACTATGTGCCAATCAGGCAGTCTCCAGAGGGGACACATGTCCTGACTGGTGATTAGAGAGCAAGACAAAACATCCACCTTGCCCCTGTATGCCACCGGGTCATACTCATACTAGTGTAATAAATGCCCATGGACAAACTCATCCTGGATTCTAATTGGCCCATATCCAAACTCATCCTGGATTCTAGTTTGCCCATATCCAAACTCATCCTGTATTCTAATTGGCCCATATCCAAACTCATCCTGTATTCCAATTGGCCCATATCCAAACTCATCCTGGATTCTTATTGGCCCATATCCAAACTCATCCTGGATTCTTATTGGCCCATATCCAAACTCATCCTGTATTCTAATTGGCCCATATCCAAACTCATCCTGGATTCTAGTTTGCCCATATCCAAACTCATCCTGGATTCTTATTGGCCCATATCCAAACTCATCCTGTATTCCAATTGGCCCATATCCAAACTCATCCTGGATTCTAATTGGCCCATATCCAAACTCATCCTGGATTCTTATTGGCCCATATCCAAACTCATCCTGTATTCTAATTGGCCCATATCCAAACTCATCCTGGATTCTAGTTGGTCCATATTAAAACAATCCTGTATCCTAACAGGTTCATAGCCAAACCAATCCTGGATTCTAATTGGTCCATATATACTCATCCGTTTCTAACTGGTTCATTGTCATACAGATTCTGGCCTCTAATTGGCTTATTCCATCGCCGGCCCCCCCATTGAGAATCTGTGCCAGAGTGATGTTTAATTATACATTCAGCACCAACATAATAAAAGACAAAAAAAGCTATTTGTTTTCTTTCCGGTAATGTAGCACTGCCATGGTGCTTATTATGCGCTCTTATTGTTGTGATAAGAGTACAATCCAACCACACTCTGCCAGCATCAGTGCCCTTGTCCGAACCAGCGCTCCTCAACCGTGACGCGCGACGGGAACAAACAGAAATAATTTGGGTGGGGGTTCAAAGGGGCGCATACATGTTAGGTGCCCTTTAAATGGACACAAAAGCCCAGTGCTTAAAACACACCGAGGTACTGTCATCAACTGAAAGGCAGGAGGGACACGCGTGTGCGTGTGTGTCGGTGTCGGTGTGTGTAGGTGTGTCAGGTCTAGGTGCGCCATACATGACCAGATGCTCCCACAACGAGAGTTGTGCTTAGGGGATAAGTTGAGTGTATAACATACAATTATAGTTAGGGGTTAGGTTGAGGTTATAACATATAATTAGAGTTCTATTTTATGGCTAAGTACCGGTTATGTGTGTTTGTGCGAGTGTATGTATTTTTAGAATTAAATGTAGTTTTTTGCCAAATACATATTTAAACTCAGCATTTTACTTGGTGTAATATGCATGTTTTGTTCGTGTGTGTGTGTGTGTGCTTTTGTCTTTCTGTGAAAGAGAGAGAGACTGTGTGTGTGATCCGCTCAGCCTTTAGACATTTCAAATGATTTCACTGATGATCGCTGATAGATTCTCTCAAATATTTCCCACAGGGAGTGTCAGGTTAAAGAGCCCTGGTGTGAAGGAGATTAAGGAGTTAATTTCTCCTCTGCACCAACAATACTACACTGCAAGTAAACTTGAGGTAAAAAAAACCTACTGCTACTTTCTCCTGAGGCCAGTTTACCAGCTCCCGGGCATAAGGAAAAACACATTCAAATGTATGTAAATGACACAGGTAGGCCAGTCCACTGCATTACAAACCAGAGTTACCTTTCATTTATTCTTGACAGGACCAAGTGCCTGACTTATCAAATGCACATACTATTATCCAGAGCTTGACTATTGTCTCTAAATGGAATAGCAGAAACTGTGAATTACATAAGTAAGGATATTTTATTGCATTCCTAAAACCTATAGAGCAAAGTCCACATTTGTCATATTTTAACATTTGCACAATTATTTTCACAGCAATAAGAAAATATATATCGTTGAAATCTGATTGACAGGTGCGTCAATAAGACCATTTGGGATTACAGTATGTGATAACTACAGCTCGACTGAAGCGTGCGTGCGAGCAAACACCGACCAATTAATCGCCGACTGCCATTCAAATACATGAAAATGTGTTAAGTATTTTGTTTAGCGTCAAATTAAGGTGAAACTCGAAGTAACACGTTCAATCATGTAAACCGAACGGAAGGGCGGAAGCTTTTAAATTCAATGCACGGTACATTACATAATCACGCAAAACTATTGCCCGAATTAAGGTTCATGAGTCAGTCCTATCGCCGGCTTGGTTTGCCAATTAAATGCCTGTACAGTGCATGTGTTCTACTGTAAATGCATGCATGTATTTATCTCGAAACTGCATACGGCTGACTTCTGTGGGAAAACCTAAATCTAGCCTAGTTATAACATGTATTTTCTCAACACCTTTTTGAGCTAACACAATTCTTTTTAATGTGTGTACCTGCATTTCTTTATTTCTTTTAGCTTCCGTACGTGGATTTTCTGACTCCTTCCTTCCAATTAAGCAGTGTTAAAGGGTTTGAAAGGGCACACACCTCCAACTTGTGATTCTGCCTGGAGGATGCTGCTGAAAATACGCACGGTTTAACACATCCGTCGAGAGAACAGAAGGAACCAGCCCTTACCTTTGAAAAAACGTTGATGTTATGTTCTGGTCTCGTTTTATTCCGGATAATATTCCGATATAAGGTCTGGGTCTGTCGTCGCCCTACGCGGAGTGGATACAGGCTTGATTGTTGCTCTATGTGAGCTCCTGCGTGCTATATGAGCTCCTGCCTTCTCTGTGTTCAGCGCGAAGTTCCGAGGTTACTTTCCAACGGCTGCAACAGCTTCTGCTCCAGGTCATTGGAGAACAGGAGCGTCTGCGTGCGCGATGTGTGCGCGTGGGGTTGGTGTTACTGCTTGTCTCATCCGTGAGGGGGAGAGGGGGAGAGAGGGTGGATGTACTGAGATCAAAAGAGATCATAAGACCGGGTAGAATCGGTTTAGTCACTTTTTACACAAATCGGTCTGTTGCACGGAAGTGCATTACGTACCGAGCATATAGTCTCCCTGTGCAGGAGAGGTTTTATGCACTGCTGAGGCAGTGTGTGTGTGCGTGCTCGTGTGCGTGCGTGTGCGTGTGTCTATTTTCGAAGCCACTAAGTTAATCGTCACTTGCGGTCATTCACTGAATCGTGACCAGACTAATGGCGCTCGACTAGTTGCCTTCGGTCATCCGTCTAGATAAAGAATTAATCAGCACACTCATGTATAATATTGGTCGGGATCGGGTCTAGATAAAGAATTAATCAGCACACTCATGTATAATATTGGTCGGGATCGGGTCTAGATAAAGAATTAATCAGCACACTCATGTATAATATTGGTCGGGATCGGGTCTAGATAAAGAATTAATCAGCACACTCATGTATAATATTGGTCGGGATCGGGTCTAGATAAAGAATTAATCAGCACACTCATGTATAATATTGGTCGGGATCGGGTCTAGATAAAGAATTAATCAGCACACTCTGGTGTTTTTATTATTATTTTGCTACTGGCTCACTGGTGTAGCTATATACGAAACTAAAAGCTCTAACCAATGCTCAGGAAGTGCACTTTTTGAAAATATCTTCTGTTCAGCAAACGTGGGTGTTTTTATTGCCATAAAATGACCATTCATGTGAACATTTATTTTCCTTTTTGCCATTGGACTGAGGCCCTGCAGTCGATCTGTCAATCTGTTGAGTTGTCAGCTGTTTAAATGAGATGGGCGGTTGAGCAAAACGGGTTTACTACTGCTCTTTTTCGGTAAAAGTTTACGAATTTTATTAGTAAAAGGGCATGTTCATTTGGTTTAATTACTTTTTTCATTGTTTTCGCCAATCCAACAATGGTTTGCCTTTAGGTTGCAACTTCATTCACCAAAAAGGTGAACATCTGCAATGCAAAAAGCTATAGAAATATTTAACCCTTTTCCGTGGATAGCATCCACCCGCCTTGAAACGACTATGGGACTTTTTGCTTTGGGACTTGCATCCACACACGCGGCTGCACTAGATGTCACACTCCCTTTCAAACATCCAGTCTGCAGATTACACAGCTAAATAATGCGTATTTTACATCTGCGTCCAACAGATTATGTCAACAGGAAATGCCCTAAGTACCTGTCACTGTGTGTTATGCTGAGTTATATCACCACCAACGACACTGACATCGTGCCTGGGGATTGTGAACAGGGAGGGGGGGGTCAGAGTGAAACTTGAGCTCTGAGGATAAAAGATTCAAACCTGGTGCTACCTCTCTTAGCACAAACCCTTAACCCCTTTAGTTGCAACCAAGTTCACACATCAACACGATGTCCCTCGACAAACGTAACATGTGCTTTTATTTTTGCAGGAGAACAGAACAGGCAAAAATATTTTTTTTCAAGATATTATTATTTTCATGATGCCATTGAAGCAGATACAGGGGAATTGGGTAGAGAAGTGGGGCTTATATTGACATCAAACAAAGACTCTTGCCAAAGGGACGGTACATATGGCTCCAAAGGCCGCTCAACCAGCTATGGGTCCCGACCAACTCTGAATATTCAAATCTGATTGTAAGATCTTGTTGCCACGCCGAGATCTTCCAGCCTTGGTTACGAATGGAAAACGTCTCACTAGACCAAGTCCACTGACACCCCAGAGTCACGTCCCGTCTTCAGAGTGCAAACGTCTTAGGTTCGCCATATGCACGTGTTGCTCCTCTGGTTTTATCGGAGCAGAAAACCACTGATCTCCAGTGTGTTCGTGCATTATTGATCAACCACGCCATTGATAATTGATAAGTGATTATTGATCATGTTGCTGTGACAGATGGGGGTCTGGTGAGCCACATTTGGGTAGTTCACAGCCTGTGACGCCACTGCAGGCCCCCGAGGGACGGGATTGGGTGAACAGCAGACGTGCGGTGGGCCCTGCGCTGTGTGGTGAATGGGCCCAGTGTTGTTTGAAGGGGGCTCTTTCAGGGTAGAATGGTCAGGTCTGTAACTGAAGCGGGAGAGGGAGGTGGAAGAGAGAATCTGGGAGAGGAATACACGCACGTTTACACCATCAATGTAGCCGCACACAGGCTGACGAATACAAACACAACTCACAAATATACATGCGGGTGCAAATGTATTGGTGTATTATTTTACTGGTTGGTAACACTTGCAACTTATCTTATGAATATGCACACTAAATCCCACATCCACACTGGTTTCACTATCTTTGTAAGGACGGCAAATGACTTCTACCAAACGTTGATCCATGATCCCCAAACCCAAACGGATCCTAACTAGTACCCCAACCTAAACCTACATCTATTTAAAATCGTTGTTCGTCGAGTTAACCGGAAGCATTAAACCAAATTACCGAAAACCAAATAGACAAACGTGAACAAAAACACGCAGGAGTGAAGACAGCCCGCAAACGCACCCAGTATCGTGCAGCTGCTCGCCTGCCACAGCGGCAGTCACGCTCAATGGAAACCAGGGCCAGAGGTCCAAGTTCAGTCTCCGGACGCATCGGAAACAGGACAACGTGCCTCCTCATTGGCTGAAGCCTGGCCGTGACGATGTCACCGGACACCAGACACGAGAGACGCCTGCACTTGTCGGGTGACGTCCCAAATATCACTCTCTGCCCCACAGACCCCATTCAGAAGTAGTGCACAATGAAGTGCAATGAAGGGGCCGGTTTGGGCCGTGTCCAAGTGATCGATACGTGTCCGACAGGAACGGGTGAGGCCCCCTCTGGCACATGGCAGGAATGCTTTTTCCGGCGTCTCAGTGACTTGAGGTGTGCATGTACACGGGCTGTAATACACACCGCTCATCTGTAAATGTTTAAACACGGAGAGACACTGAAAGACTGATCGTCGGAGAGACGCGTGACCGGCGGAGTCTGACGTTACGTCTACACGGTTCTGTGGTTCTGTGTGCTCAAAGGGTTTTATATCGCTGTCTATTGTTTAAAAATCTTAAATGTAAATGGTTTATAGCATTAAGTAGTGCTGTAAATCACCTGGTTTGCGTTACCTGACTGTTTTTTACCCTTGTGCTGTTGTTTGCTTTTCCTTGATGGAACATTCCTTCTTTCTTTTCACCCTTTTTCCCCTCTCTTTGTTTTTGTTGATATCCAATGCAACGTTCATCGTATTTAGACTCTCCGCAAGGGTAGGTTATGCTAAAGATAAACCCAGTGGCCAATTTATTAGGTTTCCCCAATCGTGTACTGGTTCACATGCCTTTTCCTTGACCCTAAAACCCTTCCCTGAACACCGAGAGAACTTGAGCAGGGAGGTTATATTGGGGGTGACACAGAGTGTGCATGTTACATACAACACCTTGACATACATGAATCCTCTGAATTCCCATAATACGTTCTACCCCAAAGAAAGAAAAAGGGATAGAGTGAGAGAAAAGGAGAGTGTGTGTGTGTGTGAAATACACCTGCTCTCACAGGTGTGATGCCTCTTATTGCTTGTGTATTATAGTAGACAGAGAGAAAGGGAGATGGAGAGAAATAGAGTAAAGACAGTTTTACGTAGAAGAGATAGGAAGGGAAAGATAGAAAAGTAGAGATTTCCAATGCGGTCAGCCATTACTATCCTAAGAAGATTACATAGCTGAAAAACAACAGAGACTGGGTCATCCAAAAAGGATTTTACCATGGCGATGACATAAACCAAATACGCCAGCCAAACATGGACTTCACAAAGCCAAAGAAGATCAACTGTAGCATTTCGCCCGGAAGCGGCCATGTAATTATACTGATCGTAATGATCCATTAAGGATTATTCATGACGTGTGAATTCCTTGTCATTATGCATTCATTTCACTACTGTTTTTAGTGTAATAACATACAACGCAAGTGGCTCTATCACAATACACCTAAGAGCAATCATTTTTTGACTTGGAAATTTGTTGTGTACTATTTCCCAAGCGGGCATTTGTTTGGGCTGTGGACGTGTAACACAATATAATTACTCCGACACTTCTTCTGCGCTGTGTGTGGTCCTCCCTCGTCATACAGTTATTACTTTCTTCCGCCGGCGGCGTCGTTCGTGCTTCCTGACATCGTGGGTGCACGACCACCTGTGACTGTCCAATCACGACAGTCAGTCTAGATCATTCTCCAACACCCTTCGCAAGTCGGCAATTGTCTCAACGCGCGAGAACCGCTCTCGGCCTTGAGCCCTGATGACCAGCAGCGCAGATGACGAAGACCAGCGGCGAGGAAGAACTCTGGACGCAGAGCTGTGCCGGCTGGAGATTACAGCGGCACACGGCCATTGAAGCCCGCTTGTTCCTTAGGATGTTCTGGAGATTGTACATAGCAGGGTCATAAATAACCACAGAGGTCAAACAGTGGAGGGTGCAGAACGCCAGCTCCTCACCAGTAAATACCGCTGGCAACAGTGACTGACTGATCCTCTGGCACTGTTCCAACTGTGAGGGTGTCTCAGTCTGGGGGAGGGAGATGCGCGAGGAAAACAACTTTCCAATATCTACATCCATATAAAACACCTTCTGAGTGTGAAACTACACACGGGCGCTTTTCAAATGTAGAAATATGTCCCCTGGCCTTTTCATAGCATGCGAGCATTATGAGGTCACATTTGCCACAGTCATCAGTGGTGGAGGCAAAATAAAGTCCCAGTACTGTCTGTGAACGCGATGCAAAAGAGCTGCCGTCAACAGAACAATTAGGGACGTGTGATTTCTCAGCCCCTCTCGGTTTTACACCTGTGACTCAGAAGACTGAACCCGTTGGCTAATCGAGCTCAGCTCACATTAAAAACTGCATTTTTCCCGCAGGCGTCACGTTTTCACGAGTCGCCTGTGTCAGTTGGTCGGCAGCATTTCCTCTCCTATTGTTGTTTTGTTTTGTTGCCCTTTTAGCGCCCAGGGAAGGTAATGAACCCCAGTGGACCCTGGGAAAAGCTCTCGTTTGCAGGAAGTGGATGGTGAACTGCGATGTGATTGGCGGGAGGATGTGCAGCCACTCTTTTTTCATTCTTTGTGAGAAAATGTGTGTCATACAGTGTACGAAAGCCTGGCAGTAAATTGCTCATTGATAGCATCACGATGAATTTTCAAAGGAGAATCTTATTTGCATTTCATTCACTACCTGTGGCACACCTTTTGCCTCTTTATAAAAAGAAAATCGATGTGGTCTGAGGTTGACCATAGAGATGGACAGAGGTCTCATCTGCCTATCTGGCCATTTTGGCATCTGTGCCAGCCTGGGAGGCACCATTGGTGCCAACTCCATATTGATGTAGTCAAACAGCTAAAGCATCTGGAAGACCCTCCAGTTTGACTGCATTAAAGTGGAAGGTGCCTTGAATGGTGATGTCTCTGCATAGAGCGTTTTCAAACACGTTTTCTCCCATTTATTTCCTAAAAAACAGCACCGTGGTAAGGGCCTAACCTTGCCAGGAGGCAAGGAGAGAAACATCAATTGAAATTCCTAAATAACGTCAAGCAGCGCCCTCTGCTGGGCATATTGAGCACACACTCAGAAATGTGGAACTGACCTCATCCCTTGAGACTGTAGACAGACCTTGGTGATTGCAACACTTAACTCTCAAACCGCTGCTCAGTTGAACTGTTAACTACCATATCGGCCTTGTTGCACTAGACCGGCAGGAGAGTTTTACTTTTTACTCATGACAGATGTGGCTGCCCACACACAATAAACAGCCCCCTAAATGGCTACCATTCAGACATCTTAATGAATGGTTCTGGCCTCGTTCGCAACCGAATGAGAACTAATTAACTAAGTTGGCTTTAAATCTGTACTAATATAGCGTGCATAAAGCCGTCATATCAGACTACTATAAGAACATTGTTGTTTGTGTGTACAAGCTGTATGTTCGGGTTCTGTCAGACCGGTTGTTGTTTGTTAAGGTTTCTTCATTAATCCCAACTGCTGCAGTAGTGAATCCTTCACAACCCAAATCCCAGAGCTCTTCCTTCGTGTCCTATATACGGCGTATCCCCCCCCATTTGAACAAACAGAATCTGCTGGAGTTTTTATCGCCCAGCAACACTGCCTGGCAGACGAGCGCAGAGCCGATTGGATGGATCAGTACAGGAAAAGGTGAGTCGTGAAATGGCACCCGGGCGAGATATGACAGCCAGACCATTCCCTCTTAATCTCCCCCTTCCCCCCGTCGTCTTGGCTGTCACTCAAACGAAAGGGAGAGCAACAGAGGCTCCAATCACTTTCTCCCTTGCTCGGTCACTGTCTCTCTGAGATATCCGTCAGTGCCGTCGGTGAAGTTCGGGTTATGAGACTGAATTATATCCATGTACAATGTGCACATTTTTAGCCTAGGCCCCACGTCGACCTGGGGCTTTCAGCGCTCATGAAAAATTCAGCAGCCCCACTGGCACACTGTCCCTACCCTTGCGGCCGCCCGCAATTCACCGAAAGAGCGTTCTCCTTGGGAGCGGCGCCAGAGAGTTGATAAGGAGCGGATGCAATACCATCTAGTCACAGCAGAGGGGGCTGTTTGCATGCATATGGATGATTTCTACACACCCTACGTTTATCTCTAGGCTCCTATCGAGCTTAGTGCAGAACTACAGTACAGTGGAATAAGCAGACAAGTAGTAGAGGACTCGTGGCTTAGTTTGAGGTACTGGATAAGAAATGTAAAATTATTATAGAATTTGTAAAATTAGGTCTTAAAAACCTGTGTTACTTGTATTAATGTTTTGTAAGGCTGGGTGTTTGTAAAAGCACTTTGTGACTTACATCTTTGTTGTAAAATTTGCTTTATAAAATAAATCTGATTCATGGAATGAATGTACGCTTGGGATATACGGGAGACTTCTATGAGCGTCTAGTGTTTGTATTGTTATGAAGCCCTCTGTCGGAAAAAGCCACAGGTCTAGAAGAAAGTGTCGTTGGAGTTAGAATTGACCGCTACATGGCAGTTGGTCAGGCTGTGATATTCGATTTCTATGACCGCCAAGCATTCTGCCCTTAAATGGCTATACACGACGCATCGGGACACCCTCCCCCCCACACACACGCATACGAAATACAATTGATGAAACATATACAAAACAGTCATATAACGCTTGCTTAACGTCACGCATGGGAATGTTGACTCAGATCTTTCCATGGTCTACTCACCGCCTCTCATCCATGTCCACGGAGGAACATCTGGCGAGCGGTGGATGGACACACATTGGCTATGAGAAGGATACGTGTTTTGTAAAAGCACTTAATGACAACTGCTGATGTAGAAAGGGCTTTATGTGATTGTTGTTGAAAAGATTGTACTGTCCAAAATGAGCGAATGACCACGGTGCACTATGTCCTTTGTTTATATTTTACACTGTAGGCTATATATATATACATATAAATATATATATATTTTACAAATATCACAGACTAATTGGGCATTCTACCCAGTAATGTTGTGTAATACGAATTAAAGAACTAGAAATGTGTTTGAACAAAAATCATCAATAATTATAAACCTGAGCTGAGTATTAAATGTAATATCTTCAACCAAATATAAAACATTGTCATGCGGAAGTTTGGAAATGTGACGAAACATCTATGTATACATTTACTGAATGTGTTTTCCTGTATAGAAGTTACATGGATATGATTGTGTTTTATGTCTGTGTGTATGCAAATTCAGGCTGTGAGGAATGCGTCTATATAAGAGACTACAATGGGAGCTGCTGCAGGGCCAATGAGGTCACAATTTCAGCCACAGCTGCCCAGGATGTCCTGCCCCTGTACTTCTGCACCGGTACCACTGCCAGCCCAGCGTGAGCACAGATACAACCATTCCTATTCCTCCTCCATCAACCACTCAGCTATGGAGGACTTGCCCCCCCTTCCACCCCCGTGACTGAAACACTACATTTCATTTGTCCGTTCCAAACCAGAGATGAAGGGTAGAAATATCTAATTATATATTATTCTGTTTACACAGTCAATGTTGACCTACATCGCTCGTTTTTGGTGTGGTATGCATTAAACACACATCTCATTAGGATTTGAACTAACGTGCGTAGGGGTCGCCTGTGCGCTGCCAGCCACTGACACATACACATGAATAAGGACTGGTGGCGAGGTCAGTGCCAGCATGTTCCCGGTGTCTGTCAATCATCAGATGACGTCATTTATCCACAGCGTTTCCGGTGTGTGTGGGCGGGGTCTCCGCAGTCACCGGTCCGTCTGGATTCTTTTGCCAGCTAGTAGGGAGAGACAAGGCTTGACACGAATCCGGGTATAGTGAGCCACACCGGCTACTGGTGGGAGCTAGCAAGCAAAAAGGGATTAACCTACAAAAAGACAGCCGCACCTCGATTCTCCTCTTTGGCGGCTTGGAAGAATGTAATATTAGGCATGTTAACGAGCAGATAATCCGACCGAGACTGAGAATGGACGACCGTCCGTCCTGATATTCGACGGGGGGGAATGCCCGACATCCCATTTTCCAAGTGGGAAGTACTACAGAGATTTGTCGGGATTAAAGCAAACGGGACCCAGAGGGCCTCTAGTCTAAATTAAAGGAGGACTTGTGGCGACGGGATAAACAAGGAAAACTGACGAAAACCGCATTTTCCACACAAAATGTCGGTCTTATTTTTATAGCTAGCTAGCTACACGGCTAGCTAACATAGTTGGAGTCTGGGACTTCAGTGCTCCGAAAATAATACGTATCTACTTGTTCTGGTGCCCTCGAAAGTGGGCACGGTTTGAGATATTCCTCCGAACAACCTCCGGTGCAATTCTTCGTCGGTCGTCGAAGGGAGTGGTGGCAGTTTAACGGATAGGGAACATGTCAGCCAAGGTGCGCCTGAAGAAGTTGGAGCAACTGCTGCTGGACGGAACCCAGAAGAACGCGAGTTCCCTGAGCGTGGAGACACTCCTGGATATAATAATATGTCTGTACAACGAGTGCAGCAACTCTCCCCTGAAACGGGAGAAGCACGTGACAGATTTTCTGGATTGGGGTGAGTTGTTGTTGGATTTGATTAATACCCGTCCTGAATGCGGGTGACACAGAGCTCGTGCTCTTTTATGCGCACACTGGTCCATGCATTCTCTCATTGCTAGTTGTGACCCTAACTAATCTAAACAATGCATGTCTGAAAATGGGACTGCTGGTAGGCTATATAATATATATATATATATATTATGGTTCATTTAATGTCTACCAGCAGTCCCATATATATATATATATATATATCTCAATTCTGAAGCTATGTTAACATGCTTGCTTGTTCTCTTTTAAAATAACTCGGCACACATTGTGTGTGCATATATAACCAACTGTGATATAACCAATGTCCTTATCATTACTTGTAGCCGAACTCGAGACGAAGGTTTCTGTGCGCTGGTTAATGTTTTCTTATAGACGTGAACGTACTGTTTATTGGTTGGCCCGCTTATCTGTTGTGACTCAGTGTGTGGACTGAGATTAAATACAGAGTGCACTCAGAGCAGATTGTGTTTGTCAGGAGAAACCGGTTGCTCATTTTTTGTCCCATTCCGGGCTTTGTTTACATTGTACTAGTCTGAGCTTGAGCCCCACGCCGAAGGCATAGGGTTGGTTCTCAATGTGACGAGAGGGCGGCTCACGACCGCAGGTTTGTTCCTTTCAAATGCAAAGTAAATGGAGGAATGTTTCAAAATGCTGGCCTACTTGTTGTGCAGAATGAATAGCTAGCAGCTATGGACGGTAAAGCAGAGGCAACTCTGTACTTCTCCTGGCGACACCTACCTGAGCTGCTTTTGGTAGGCCTCAACCTCATGAGAAAAACACATTTTCCAGCAAGGACCTTTGGGCTGCAGTCGTCCCAAACAATGAGAGTATTCTCTTAGGGCGTTTTTCATTGACGTCAGTAATGAGATTACACCCAGCATGTCTTTTCTGTGAAGACTGCTGCTGTCTTTACAGGGACCTGTCATCAGCAGATGTCACAATTTGTTTTGTTCTTTCACTTTGTGATATTGGCCTTGCAGTAGAATGGATCTGCTTCACAGCTCTGTTTATTACACGAGAACCTTTGGGTTGGCCTAGGGCTGTGCCAGGTACATGTTCTACTGTGAGTTCTATTAATAGCCGGGATGCTTATTTGTTTCAATCACTAAACATAAACAGATGTGTACAGGTTGTGTCAGGTTTCTATTTCAGCCAGTCCATATCCTTCCTACAAACAGCGTTTGCTCACTCCCTTCCCGCACTTGTCGACTCAGGGATTCGAACCTGCAACTTTTTGCTTACTGGCCACAGTTGATTCATTTACCTGTCACCCAGTGTATTTTCATCCTACTGACAAATCAATCAGATCAGTTTCAAAGGCCAAATTCCTATCGTAAACCTCGCTTCTTTTCGGTTTGCGATCCGCCCAGCTATCAGATCTGAATTCAATGTTGTCTATTGAAGTACTGCAGTGAGATCGGGTTGCTTGTCGAGTAAGGCTGCTGTGTTATCCGTTGCTGGGAGGTCAACATTTTGTAGTTATTTGTACTTATATTTGAAATTAATTGTTGTTATTGTGTTTCACTGCTAGGCTAATGATGAACCAGGTGTTATGTAAAATTTTCATCTCAAAGTTTTAACACCAAAAAAAGGATCTCTTGAGAAATCGCACTCAGGGGTATTATTAACAGTCTAAATGTTGTATTCAAGGTGGATTTGCAATTGTCCATAACATAACTGAGGTGAAAGCAGGAATAGGCTTCACAGCTCTCCTTCATCTAAACATGTTTAGATGAGCATTCCGTTGGACCTTTTGATGTTCGTATAGTCAACATACCACTCAGGCACTGATGTGAAGCAAAGTTTGACCTCAGCAAATACATCGGTTAAAGGTCAGAGCTTAATCTCTAGTTCCCTGAAGTGCAACTGTATGATCAATCCTAAATTACTGACAGACATATTGAACTATGGGTACTCACTCATATTGATTAGTGCAGCCAGGCCAGTTCACACTCCGTCACAGAAACTTCTTGGCAACCACTTCCCTGCCGTCTTTCAAACGACCATGTCATAGATTTAGCCTATAACTCTCCTGGAATGTGGAATTTTAGTTTGCTACGCCATTTGGGGCTTTTAAACGGCACATGTGCTAGCCTGCGTTTTAGGCCATTGTGGACAGGACAAATTCACTGGGTCAATCCGCCATGATAATTCCATTCCTGCTCGTCAGCACACCCATTGAACAGTAAATGGATGATCTACACCCAGACTGACTTCGCCCGGCACGCACCGACCAGACTGACTCCGCCCGCCTCGCACCGACCAGACTGACTCCGCCCGGCTCGCACCGACCAGACTGACTCCGCCCGGCTCGCACCGACCAGACTGACTCCGCCCGGCTCGCACCGACCAGACTGACTCCGCCCGGCTCGCACCGACCAGACTGACTCCGCCCGGCTCGCACCGACCAGACTGACTCCGCCCGGCTCGCACCGACCAGCCTGACTCCGCCCGGCTCGCACCGACCAGACTGACTCCGCCCGGCTCGCACCGACCAGACTGACTCCGCCCGGCTCGCAGTGGCCAGACTAACCCCTTAAATATATTAAGACACGCGAAAACATCAATCAGAGTTCGGTGTGTGTTAAATTAAATGGGTTCCATGGTAATAACATGGTTGCGTCTGTGAAATTATGGCTCTGATTGGGCTAATTAATTAGAGTCCAATCTCGAGTCTGATTACTGAAGTGTGGATGCCAGTGAGACTTAAATGTCGTTTAAATGTCCAAATGAAACCATTCAGAGTATTCTGTCTTTGTCCTACCTGTCTCCAGTGAAATCATATGTCCTTTTTTCTCCCTCAGAATCATTTGGCCTACCTTCTCCTGCAGAATCATTTAGCCTACCTTCTCCTGCAGAATCATTTAGCCTACCGTCTCCCTCAGAATCATTTGGCCTACCTTCTCCTGCAGAATCATTTAGCCTACCTTCTCCTGCAGAATCATTTAGCCTACCGTCTCTTGCAGAATCATTTATCTTTAACTACTGTTATCTTAGGAGTTGGAAGGATGGTAATTTCTGCACTTCAATGGCTCTGGGCCTCCTGTCTCCATCGTCTTTATCTAACTCCAGTGGCCATGGTGACCTCACCCTCTTTCATGAGTTATTGACATTTTTTATAATCCTCAGGTAAATCCAGGTGTTGTGTGATACACATGCACATTTGTCTGCCCTAACTGGCATGTAACCAGGCTCCTCCCCTCCACCCCCGGTTAGAATATGCGACGGGCTCTAAAGTGTCTGTCAATCATCGTCCGGTTCAGCGCTTATGACCAGACGGCCTGGCTAAAACCGGCCTGTCCCAAACCCGTGGTGACAGTTAAACAGCCTCTAGATCACCTGTGTGGTGCCTTTCTGTAACGGACGTTTCCTGCTACGACTTTCAGCTGTCGCGCAAAGACGATATTGTGGAAGCGAAGGTGCTCCGTCTCGCTGCTCTTTCTGAACGGAGGAGGGCAGGGTTTCATACAGTGGAGGAGTCTCTGTAAATGGAGGAGGCGACTCCCGTCACGACGAATATGTCTCGTATGTCCTCTGTTGTCCACGTTATGTGTTGGCTGCCTAGCAACCCCTAGTTGCCCGATTGGCTCAGTGTTCATTCCCGTCCTGGATCCACCCTGGCATTAATCCACTGCACTCGGCAGAGCCGTCGCTTCACCGGTGTTCACCTGAACAGACAGGACCGAGCTTGTCTGGATTTACCGAGGCCTCTCAGAACGGAGAGGATTGCTCTGCTAGGCGCCACAGCAACAGGAGTGACTTTGTCTGGGACAAGGGAGAGGTGTCCCTCTGTCATGTTATTGCGTCAGCAGCACCCAACCTTTCTGTGCTGCGATTGGCTATTATGCAAGTCGAGCAAAGTGATACGTTTATTTTATTTTGACGACTGTCAGTCATGAACTCAATAGCTCTGTGCGCCGGGGAATCTGGGAATGTTAAAATTTCTCCGCCTCTGCCGCTCAGCTGTCTAGTCTCAGAAAATGGCGTGGCGGCCTGCTTTTTATTGCCGCTCTAGAGGGTCAGTTTTTACTCCAGTTAAAGTCCCACGGGGGGAACCGGAGTCTCCTGATTTGCAGCCATTGCATGACCAAAGAGAATTCCATTCATTCCTGGTAATATACTCCCCCCTCCAAACGGCATGTGTGTGGCCACCCCCCTTCCCTCCTCTGCTCCACAGCACGATGCCGCGGGCATGACACAGCTTTGCCATTTCGCCCCAGGCGTTTCCCTAAAAGACTCCTTTGCAGGCTCAAGGCTATCCCGGTGGAAAATTGCCAGGTTCGGCATAAAGTAGGTTTGTTGTAAAATTTGTGCCTGTTGCCTAGCGACGCTGGTTGAACGATTTCCGTGAACTGGTCTCCTCCGTGTGCACCGCAGATTTGGTGCCATCATGTCGCCCCTCCCACTCTTTCGGCGCTCATCAGCTTTTCGGTCCGGCCTTTCGAACGTGGCCCTGACTCTCACCTCGTCTGTAGAACGGCGACGGGCTTCGGTGAGCACCAGGGTTTTGAGTGTTCAGTTGCACGGTCCATGGCCTCCCATTTCCCTGTGTACTTTCTTAACTCCGTCCCCGTTGTCTTTATTATTTAATTAGATGGGACCATGTGAGGGATGGTAGGATGGCTAAAGGAATGTGACATTGTGTCCTGTTTGTAAACACATCCAAGCTGCCCCGGCGGCCTCCCTCACAGTTTCATCCATTTTATGGACGCTCGTCAGTGCAGCTGTTTATCCTGCCAGTATGCAAATGGACATTGTCAAAATCCAACTATGTTACGTTACTCATTACATCAAGTTGCAGATTCAAATCACAGATGCATTTGTTTTGCATAAGACTGACCAAGTCACTGCATTTACTCTGTGAGACACTAAATCACTCATTTTGATGGCACAAAATGTTTTCTGGGTAATGCTTTTTTCCTCATTCGGTTGCTCTTTAAATGCACTGTGAAAGTAAACTAAAAGGATAATTAACTAGATGATTACCAGCAGGACAGTTTTTTTTCCGCTGTCAGCGTAAACTGAGCTCTCTGTGCTTGACATTACTGAATTCTCTTCTCTGTGCGAGCTGAGCTGAAATGGTCCCTGGTGAGATTGCCGCGTCCTGCCGTGTGCCACTGTCACAGAGCACCTCAGCGGGCTTGTTTACAGAAATGCCGGGTGCGCTTTAGCCGAGGTCTTTCCTCTGCAGATTTGGGGTCTTTGAAGGCGCATCTCCACCCCGGCCAAAAGAGCCATGTAAAGTGTAAACGACTCACTGCGGTCGGTGGGGCTGTTCTCATGAAGAGTCACCGTGTTTCAGAGACCCGGACTGCAACACTGCAGTTACTATCTCCTTCAGGAATGTCGAGGCACCAAAACCCGCCCCAAAACGGCTGTGGTCTGGCCCCGCCCCCCGACAAAGTTAAGACTTACTTGATCTAATGGAGCAGTGTGGTCAACCTTAACCAGTGCTCCCGCTGATGAGGTCACACCACAATCTAGGGGTAAGCCACGCCCACAAGGCCGACTGGGGCTGTGTCCCCTTGGCCCGAGTATTTAGGATTTTTGCGCTCTGCCTGGGATCCATCACTCCACTATGTGTTTTAGAAAAACAAAAATTGTGCAAGACCACAGAAAGGGAGCCGTGACTGAAACTGCAGTGAAACTGGAAACTGTGGTTCCTAGTATGCGTCTGAAACTCCGTCATTTCAATTTGCTTTTCACTTGACTGTGAAATGGTTTAACCAGTGGCAAGCTGGACCAGCTGCATGGTCCTTTATGCACTGACCCTTTAGTACAGACTTTAAACACACACACTTACAGTTATCCCATATGCGGTTCCCCCGGTTTATTATCAATCCTCATAGTTCAGTGGTGAATGAGGGGAGTCTGGGGACACCCCCAGATTTTTGGGCTGTGTGTGGCACAGACCAGTTCTGGTTCCTTTTTCAAACGGACATTCTGATAAAAAATGTATGAAAACAAAAAGATGCTGAAACCAGAAATGAGCCCAATAACATTATTTATTGATATGTATACTTTAATTTTATATATTAGCCCGCACCATTCATATCGCCTCCTTGATCCATAATACTCGGCCTATATTTGGCATATGCCATATATCTATTGTAGAGACCAGACCGTAAGTGAAATATGTGCGGCGGGGTTCGGGGTATATGTGCGGTGGGGGGCGAGGTGTATGTACGTGGGGTGGGGTGTATATGGGGCAGGGTATATGTGGGGCGGGTGTATGTGTTGCGGTGGGGGGTGGGGTGGGTTTGTGGCAGCTGGTGCTGGATAATAGATTAACCCTGGGCGGGCGGTGATGCCTTTACCTCCTGCTACCCCCAAATCTTAAGCATACATTGGGCCTGTTTGCCCGTCTCAGTCTGCCATTCTCATCAATGTTTAATAAGCCATTTTGGACCTGTCAGAATCATTGGCCGGCTGGGGACGGATATAGTTAACTCGGGTGGGTCGTGGTTTTGGAACATAAATATGTTTGTTTTATGGCTCAGCTGGAAAATGAGCAGTAATACGGCCAGATGGGTCTGAACGGACACAGGGCAGGGCATTCCAATTTTCCTAAGGTTGGTTATACACAATGGTGAGACTTGAGTCTGGTACATTTCATGATTTTCAATGGTGCACTCCTTTCACCAGATTACCCCGTTCAAATGACCAGGCTCCTGCAGAAATATAAGTGTCCTCACTCTTTCTCAGACATATTGCCACCAATCACAGTGTGACTCAAAATGAGTTTCAGCTGTGCAGCAGGTTGCTGGGGGTGGGCCGTGCACTGCTCTCTCTCTGTTTTAATATTTATATTCTTGATTCGGATTTCAGATGGGTGATCCATGTGACCAGAGTGGCTCATTTGAATAACCGCTCGGCCGTCGACCGGTTGGAGTGACACTGGGAGGAATACTGATGCTGGCTGGACCTGTCCAGAGAAGCATACACGATGGCTTAAATGCTATTTTCTGTGGGGGTGGTGGGGCAGGAGGATTTTGAGTCTTTTCTATGGGGGGGTTAAGTGGCATTTCTACGGTTTTGGGCATCAGCACTTATTGTTGCTTGATTTTTTGTTGCTGATTCTTTTAACCTGAGCATCTTCGTAGTGACAACTGTTGGAGTAGGGGGGGAGCTGCTTTGTTAAATAAAACCAGATTTGGATTTTGTTCATGTGCTCTTGCACATTTCTTCACCACATTTGGTAACATGCCTCCTGTATCCACCCGGCAGAATTTGGACAGACACCTTCTATAAATACTCCCAGTGTTGTCCCAACACGGCCGGAGAAGGAATGTGCCCGTGTCCTCTTGTTCAGCCCTTCTCTGTTTGTTCCCTGGTTGGGAAATGTGTGACCTTCCTCCTGGAACCACTTAAAAAGACGGCGGCAGCATTTGTGGTTTTGTTTTTATGTACTAATGTAAACTAATGTCATTTATTTAATTTATAATTGGCCCCAAGGCTTCGGCAGTGATGTAAATAAACCCACCATATTACACACACGTGTGTTAATGGATAAGTATTATTATTATATTTATAGTTTTTTGTGTGAAAAAGCATCTGAATCGGTTATTTCTTGAAACTGATATGGGAAGATAGAGATTTGGAATTTAGATTTTGCCACAGTCTCTTTTAAACCAGCTGGCAACACTCGAACACGTCTTCTGAGGGAAACGGAATATCAAAAATCTCTCGTTTGACCGTCAGGCCATTTTAGTTTCCAGGCAAACAACGTGGTCAGTGACATTATGTGCTTTCCAGGTCTTTGGTATGGTCGCAGTGTGCACCTGTGTTTTACATGTTGTCTTTGTTTGAGCAAGTGCTGTTGCTGCTGATGTAACAACTGTTTCCGTGCCAACGTGAGATGTTTTTAGTAGATTCCCAACCAATAATGTTTTATGTTTAAACCTGGAGCAGGAGCAGACTTACCACAGTATTTTTTTTCTTCATTCCAATTCACATTGAGCAAGACGTCCTCTTTCAACCTCCGCAGCCGCCGGTTATATCTGTTGGGAGTCAAATCGATGAACTTAATTCTATAGAGCACTTTTACCAACAGCAGTTGTCACAAAGTGCTTTTACAAATCACCCAGTCTAAAACCCAAAATAGTAGGGATGCACCGAATATTCGGCCACCGAAAATATTCGGCCACCGAAAATATTCGGCCACCGAAAATTTTCGGCCGAAAATGGCCCAAAAGGGCATTTTCGGTTTTCGGCCGAAATACTTTTATCACCGAAACAATACGGCCGAAATATGTTGTGATCTATTCGGATCCTCTGCACTTCATCGCGACTGTACTTGATCCGCGTTATAAAGACCATTACTTGGATGCAGAAATAAAGCAGCGCGCACGAGAAATGATCCAGGCGGCGATGGATGCGCAGAACCCGCGTGGGGACGGAGAAATAGCGCATGGAGCAGTAGGGCACGGAGCAGCAGCGCACGGAGATCAGAGCGCAGAAAAAAAGACTCGTCTCTCTGCACTAGATGAGGGGCATGCACCCTCGTTGTCTGATATGTTCAGTGAAATCCTGCAAGAAAGTGCCTCACATGGGCGTAGGTTTAGGGGGGGACGCTGGGGACATGTCCCCAACAACATTTTAACATGACTAAATTGTCCCTACTAATATTTTAGCGAACTCCGTTATGAGTTTGTGAAGCGATTTGGATCAATTCCGACCGCAGAGCCAGGGGGACGGTACTAGAAAGGCCGTAATTTGATTGGCTAAAAAACCTAGGGGAGGGGAGTTATCTGACACGCTATAAGTACACAGGAGAGTGACTGAAGACAACGGTAAAGTTACCAGTGCTTTCTGTTAATACATACCCCATATGTTAGAATCTTACTGTCACAATAAACAGTGGAAATGTTTCCTGTGTATATTTTGCTTATGTAATGTGGCCTATTTGGGATATCCCATTAGTAGGGGCGGAGTAGTGGCACCACCAGGGTCGCTACAATATATTGAATCTGACAAACAGCATTACCATCTAAAAGTTGAACGCCAGGTACTACATAATGATTTTTGTCTGCACATGGATAGGCCTATGCTAGTTAAACTTTAGAGTAGTATAAAAGCAACAGGCTATTGTCTCAACTAAACGCAAAAATAATCACATTATTCTCAGTAAAAGTTCACTTGCCGGAGGGGGGGAGAGATGTCCCCACCGAAGCTGAGACCAAACCTACGCCCTTGGTGCCTCATATCCATAAATGCAATGGTACTAATAATTGGCATAATTTATTTCGGTGTTTCGGTTTTCGGTTTTCGGTCTTGGTTTCCTCTTTTTCGGTTTTCGGTTTCAGCCAAGAATTTTCATTTCGGTGCATCCCTACAAAATAGCATGCATCAACAGGGTTGATGCACAGTGGCTAGGGAAATCTCCCTGATGGGGTAGAAACCTAGTGAGGAACCAGGCTCTGAGGTGTCGCCAGTCCTCTTTTTGCTGGGGCTGGGTGAACTTTTTATTAGTATGAATAATTAATACATTTATGTTGTTGAGTTATGTCGGGGTCTATAAAATGTAATCTATGTCAGATGCGTTTCCCGGTGCTTGGAAATGTAATCCATGTCATATGCATTTCCCGGTGCTTGGAAACGTAATCAATGTCAGATGCATGTCCTGGTGCTTGGAAACGTAATCCATGTTAGGCAAGGCGTGTTTAACCCAGCGAAGGTAGCCTGCTACAATAAAAATGTTAATCAGTCTACTGTTTTCATCTCCGTCTCAAATCCGGGCCAAGAATTTTATTAATGTGGATGAACGTATTGTAGTCTTGTTATTAAGCCCTCTAGTTTAGGGTTTGGCCAATTTGCTGCGAGTCCTTTTGACCTCACATTGGACCATACAGCACAGCCAGAGTATCTTGTTTTTAGTGTTAATTGAAAATGGCATTTTTGGACTCTGTTTAGGGAGGTTATTTGCTACCCAATTATACATTTTCCATCTTCAGTCAACCAGTCCATTTCCAGTCAGTGATAAACCTGTATGCTCTTGGAGTGGAATGTTGCTTGTTTATCAAATCAGTATAATTTTTTTGGGCGTTTATGTCTTTAGGCCTAATTGAAGCATGTGTATGCAATCAGAAACGGTGTGTGTCAGGGAGAGGTCAGAAAGTAATTGGGGGCGAGCGAGGGAGAGACAGAGGAAAACAGAAAGTTTAAGACGAAGAACTGCGTAGTCATGCTTGGCGTATTTGGTTGTGTGCTGCTAAATCCGATGGAACGCTAGGAGTTTTAGGTCCAAAGCAACGCGGTCGTTGTAGTACCAAAGCATTGTGGTCATTTTAGTCTCAAAGCAATGCGGTCGTTATAGTACCAAAGCATCTTGGTCATTTTAGTCCCAAAGCAACGCAGTCGTTACACTCCCAACTCTTCATCTCTGCTCTTTTTTACTCCAGACACCTGCAGGAGTCAACCTGTTCTATTGGTGTCGAACACAAGTCACATGGCAGAGACGGACATGGTCCCCTCCCCTTATGTAGGCTCTGTCACTCATCTAGAAGCATTGCCCAGCATGCTCTACTATAGGATGTCAGATGCCGCCCCACCCTGCCAATCACTGGGGACACATCCGGAATTCACGCACACAAAAGTTGGTTTCAAGTTGACACCAGGGATAGTATTTCAGATGCCTGTGGCGCATCAAGTCTGGAATGCTGTTGGATGTTAGCTAAACCCTGGGGCGGGGAGGGAAGTTGAGACCGAAACAACCGGGGAGAGCATTAGCTAAATCTTTATTGTCAGGTTAACAGGACTGTTTGAAAAATTAGTGCTTGAAATATTTGGTCAAAAGATACTTTTTGGACCAGTGTTGCAGCTGGGTATTGAGTTCCTGATTTGGGCATTCTGCTAACACAAGGTAGCCCTGATTGGCACAAGCGTTCTGTCAAGCATACTCTGCACCTTGTGAAATCCAAAGCCAATTCTTGTAGATATGGCGCCTGTTGAGCAAACTCATCAATAGAATGACAAATCGGTACCGGTGGACAGTCCCGCAGGGATTAGGCAGTGCCTGCTGCTGGGGTGGTCCGGCCACGACCTGGAAGCTCTGTGACGGAATGGCAAATTAAAGCAGCGAGCGCTTCTGGTAAGTGGTGAAGAACTCGTCGGCCGTGCACTAGAGTGAGTGCGCTGCCCACGAGCTCTGTCTATTTGATGTTGGCACAGCCTGCTGAGAGGAGACATGATACACACTAAGTCTGGAACGGGGCCTGAGGAAATTCACTGCTGCATTTCATCTAAATGAATTAAGTGGTTTTAAGTCTCAGTGCCCGGAACTGAGCTCAGACTCCAGACACTTTGTCTGGTGCATTCCCCTCTCCAGCCTCTTTACCTTTCCAGCCTTTCTACTGTACCTCTCCACACTCTACCTCTCCAGCTTTGCTCTTCTCTTCACCCCCTCCAGTTGGGTCATACACATTGTCCTAGCCCCAAACCAACGACATTGCCAGAGGAACAGTGTAGTCGGTGTCCGCATGAGCATAGGACAAAAGGCGACTTCACATCCCGTCTCGGTACTAAACATAAACGGTTATGAATGACTTCTTATTCGAACCCGCCGTGGTTGAACTGGGGGGCGTGTTTCTTTTAATGGCAGCTGTAAACAGTCATTCTCCAGGCCACTGTCCAGAGCTTAATGTCTGCCAGCCCTGAGCCTCGGGGGGAACAGGGCTTCTTGAAGATATATTTCTGTCCAGTTATTCAGGGCGAAGTGCCGTTGGCTTACGTGAGTCGGGAGCGAGTGCCGCCGGTGGCAGTTTTGTGTGCCGAACAAAGGATGTGCTTTGCCACTTGACAAAAGTTTATCCAGTTAAGTTCTGTCTAGTATTTACATAAAGGGTCATTCATTGACACACCGGGAGGTGTAACATAACACTGTTGTAAAACTGTAGTAAGTACCAAGAAGTGTGAATCCCTTAAACTTTTAACCTGAACTGGAATTGTTCAAATAGAACAGGGACCAATATAACGTGGAGCACGGTTCCCCAGGGCACAGGCCACTCTCTATCGTCAAGCCCCGTCTCCCCGGCCACTCCAACATCCAACCCTGTCACATAAACGCCTGGTGCCGCACCCCTTTGACCTCTGAGTCTGGTGTCAATGAGACGGATATGATACAGCGTTTATTGTGCGAAAGTATTGGCGTATAAGGACGCATGCTTCTGTCTTTTCTGAACTCGAGCAGGCGATTTACCGTTACAGATTTGGAACCTGGAACACTGGAACCTGTACAGTGTTGAAGAGTCATTTCCCAGACAGCCCATATTTTTTATGCTTATCAAAAGAAAACAAAGAAAACGTCTTAATGATTCTTCAGGGTTCACCTGATGCCTCGCACACGTGCAAACACGGCACTAATATTTCGACATGAGTGCCGTTCACGTCTATTTCATCGAAGACAATGGCGCCTCCTTCCATCTGTGACCAGCTGAGGCCTTCGTCACTGTGCGGCCTCTTCTCCCAGTGGCACCGGGCGCAGAGCGGATGCCCCGCCCAAGTCCCATGTGGCAGTTATGATCCAAGGGAACGCCGACTGAATGTCGAGTGTCCAGCTGCCTGAAGGAACCGACCACCTGACATATCCAAGTTGTAAACGCGCCTGTGGAAGCTTTGTGCCGAATGCAACGAATTGGAGTTAAATCTATGAATGAAAAGAGAAATGCAGCCCTCTGTGTGTCCATACACAGTTTTAAGTAGTGTTGTGCCTTTCCAGATAAAACCCCAGTCATTTAAATCTTAGAAAAGTGGTGATAAGTTCTCAGTCGGACAGGGTCCCCGTAAGGATTGCATTCATCCATATTTCCCGGCGTGCTGGTGTTCTGCTTCCAGTGTGTATTCGTTGAGATTTTCCTGACTAGTGATGATGGCATTTGAGGAGCTCCCGGAGTACATGCGAATTAGAGAAATGCCAAGTTATTTAGGTTTAAGGGATTATCAGATTACATGCGCGAAACCCCCCTTCTGTGACACACAATTGAGATGGCCTTTGCCTGAAGTGACCAGGTTGGCCCTTTAGTCGCTATTGGGATGGCTGCGGTCTGTAAGGACATTAGTGTGTCAGTTGTGGTTCAGGAGGTTCTGGTGTTCTCTACTGCTGTCTATGAGGACAATTGGTGTGTCAGTTGTCTAGGATGTTTTGATATTTTCTGCTGCTGTCTGAGGACAACTAGTGTGTCAGTTGTTGTTTTGGTATTCTCTGCTGCCGTTTCAGCACCCCAATGCCAACAACTGACTGGATTTGCAACTAAATAGTGTTTAGTCAACTCTGGGGTTGAAGGGAATTTGCAGGATGAACGCAGGAACAGATGAACACATGTTAATTTGTTGTTAGTGTTATTAAATGACAGGCTGCAGAGTGAAATCTGTAAGGCCTTATACAGAGTTTCATGTTTCTGTTGATGATGAAAGTGTGTCTCTTTGCTCTGCTGGTCTTGCTGTCAATTTATCTGGTGGGGATGAGAGTATTATTGTAAGTTGTCGATAATAACCTACACAGTTTTCCCTCTACCACGTTCAGGGTGTTGTTCTTCATTAGCAGCACCCGTAGACTTTATGGGTTGTGCAATCGACTGTGTTTCTGTGGCACACAAAATGAACGTGTCGACAGTTTTTAAACGATTTTGAGCTCGCTGTTACTCCAATCTGTGTGTGTGCTGTGTGTATGTGTGCTGTGTCTGCTGTGTGTGTGGCAGCCATTTCGTTAGCCCCACTGCCAAGTCGTTAGCCTGTCAGTCTGTGAACGGGCCCTGTGTTGGATCTGCCCGGGAGCAGCAGCTGATGCCTGACCCGCTCTGGGGAAACACACGACTTCGTTGTCTGTCTGAATGGACTCAACCAGCAGGATGGGGGGCGTTCCCTCTGTTTACACTGGACGTGTCGGGAGTGATGAACGCCCCCACGCAGGCCGAGAGGAGACTCAACCACATGTCCTCATATGGCGAGGAGAACACCGGCCTGGCTCCACACGGGCCCACCACTTGGGTCCGTGCCAGCCCCCTTCCCCGATCACTCCGCCACCCCCCGCAGGGCCTTGTGAAGTGGGGAAGGAGGGACTGAGGGATGGGGTGTCGAAGCCCGATGTGCTGTGCTGAAGCCCGATGCAAGGCCTCTCTTGTCCCCCCATCGTCTTGACTGACGTGCCGGCGTCATTTATCTTCTCATGAGCCCTGCACCGATATGGTTAGAACGATGTTGAGATACATTAGCAAAACTAAACCGTGTCAGTGCACGAAAGCCTGAGTTGTGTTTTTATTATGATTGTTTGAAATTCCGTTGGATCCTAGTTTGATTTGCTGTGCCGGTTCTAATGTTGCCGCGCACCCGCCAGGCTCACATTGTGCAACAGGGTTGTCGTGACAACGTCTGTCTTCTTTTGAGTAGTCGGTTGCTGAGTCAATATGTTGAGTTGGTCCTGTCCAGTTGGCTTGTTGTGGTCATGCGTCTGACATGTGCGTGTTGCTTCTCTTGCAGTAAAGCCGTTCACCACCACTGTGAAGGAGATGCGTCTGCACCGGGACGACTTCGAGATGCTCAAGGTGATCGGCAGAGGGGCGTTTGGCGAGGTAAGGACACCTTCAGAAGCTTTATTCATTGCCCCACTCCTGAGAGTCATAGGGGACGGATGCCAAAGTTCATCAAATGTTTTCCGCTGTGGGTAGCTGGAATAGTCTGACTGTTTCTGATGTCCTGTTTATTATGTTAAAATGGCTTCGCACTGAACAAACCGGCGTCGCTGTGGAGATTTACGGTTTTAAGCGCAACATTTCTGGTAATCCTGACATCACTTCAGTTATGCTTGGCTCAGGTCTACGTTGAGACTTATGGTCTTGTATAATTGAAATAAGAATAAATACGGCTGAAGGGTCATTATGCCTTACATGCTGCTGAGTTTGGTGCCAATGTGATTTAGCACTTCCTGATGACTTGAAACCTTTCACCTTCAGCCATCTTTACAATCCGCCCTCTCTCTTTCCAAAATAGTTCTCCCTCCCTCTTTGTGCTCCTCCCCCACTATCTTCTTGCGGGGAGAAGGCGATCAGGGCGTGTGTGTGTGTATGTGGGGGCCCTGGACAGATCAGGGCGTGTTTGATGGATCAGTTGTTTATGTGTGGAATGTGCTGTACATGTCCTCACATTGCTAATACATTCTGTCCTGTCAGGGTCTTCCACTGTTTTCCTTTTAGGCTCTTTAAAGGTACAGTCTCGAGCTATTAGTGCTCACGATTGCAATTCACTAAAGTGCATAAAAGTGGTACAGTTGTTACGCACAATTACACATCCGGCGAAGATTCAAGTGCATATTTGTCTTTAGAAGACTCTGCCAACAGTCATTCTGGCTCAGTTGTTATAAATCCTTTGTTGCCTGAAATTTAATTGCACCTTTAAAGCTCCCCAAGTGTTACACATGGGTGGGACTTTAAAAGCCTGGTACTCTATCCAAAAAAAAGACTGACCTCTCTGTCTAAATGCGTTCTTGGTTAAGATACAGTTGACATAGTGTTGAGAATGTATAAAATGTCAGTTAATCCTGTTCTTGATGCATTGTCTAATGCTGTGCCAATTTGGATCAGGGAAATGGCTGTCGTAGTCTGGTAGGATTTGAACAAGACTGAACTGGGTTATAGTTTAACGGTGGGTTACTGGCTTGGAGTCTTATTATTTGATAAATCTGAGACTTTATTCTGAAAATGTGTGAACATTCAAATGTGCTTACTGGCTATGATAAACACTGGTGCATAGAACAGAAAGGAAAAGACTGATGTTGACTCCTGTTTCCTTTCGTGGTGGAGGAGAATTGGCTTCCTTGTTTGCACAATGGTGGTCACATTTGATAACAGAATTCCCCATTGAGGTAAATTTCAGCTCTCCAAACTCACATGACTTTGTGTTCAACAGTTCTGCAAACTCACATGACTGGGTGCTCTATCCTCACACGACTGGGTGCTCTATCAGCTCTACAACACTTGTCCAGTCTGAACATTTGTAACGTTGCGTGCCATCTGAACAAACCCAGCTGTCATGCGTTGACCTAATATGCCACTGCCTTCACGAGCTAAGTTATGATACCATTCAGTTCAGGGTGCTGTCAACCTCCTCACATCGTTCTCCAGGAACCTTCTCCAAATGTCGCCCCTTCAGTTAAGTGATTGTGGTCTAATGAGGCGAGTGTCTTGTCACGGTGTGAAGCGGAACTAATCAATGAGGCGCAAGAAGTTAATCGATGGCCAGTCCATTAGCAGCTCTGACCCACAGATGGAGGCCCAGGGACATGTTAAATATGACTCCCTCACTCGTACTCACAAGTATTCACACGTGCACACACGTACACCTACGGAAAACAGGAAGATCTGGACAACAGCCCTGCTTCCAGGAAACCCGCAGGAAAGGAATACCTTTACAGGAGAATCTGACCAAAATAGTGTTTCCTGTAACACTTATTGTGCTGTTTCTAACACACACATTTGACATTTTAGTTATTTAGTGGACACTGTTATAATGACTGATTTACAGTAACTAACTCGTTTTTAAGACCGCCGCACAGACCATGTTATCTGTGGGGGGGGAGGAGATTTTCTCAAAACCAATACCAACCATAAACTCGTCAACTTTTTTCCTAAACCAAACTTTTAAAACTAGTCTTTAATCACCAGTGTTTTGAAAAACCTGGACCTTTAGGATAACATTTATTCTGGAAAGGGTATTGAAAGAGGCACACATCCAGAGAGTTGACCCATTCACAGAATCTGGGCACAGCCACTTTGTTTGTCCCTTGTGTTTCGTTCAGCAGCTTAGGAGTGGTTTGTTTTGTTAAAGGGGTGCCATCTTTAACAAAAAAAACCTGCTCATGTTCCGATGCTGTGTGAGAAACTATTGCTTCAGGTCTGTCTTTGTTCAGCATTACTCTTGGTATTGTCAATTTCAATATTGTACGTTTGCATATTTTATATAATAAATAAAATGACGCTTTCGTCAGTGCGTCCCCCATCCTGCATCTGTTTTGCAGTTCGACGTCAGCTTCCTCCTCCCTCAGTCCCTTCGCTATTTCCTTTGGGCACTTAGGATACAGGATGCCTCCCAGATAAGTGTTGGGCCTGCATTTCCTGTTTATGATGGACGGTGTCGTCGCCTAACAAGTCTGTTTTTAGTAGAAACGGAGGTGGATAGACGGTTGCTGAACCAGCCCTATTGGAGAACCGAAGGTTCCTGATTGTTCTCACCCTGCCAAAAATCCCTTTCGTCGCCTCTCGGGCTCTGCCATCCTCCCGTTTGAATTTTCGCCAGGGTGACTTGGGAGCGATATGGAGAGACGTTTAGGGCGATTGAACGCAAGGGGGAAGCCCGGGGGCATTGGAAGGTGTGAGATAAATGAGACGTTATTGTTTGATCGGGATCAGAAGTAGCAATGAGGATTTGCGGTGAGCATCTAGATTAGTGGATGTCTCTGGAAATGTAACCAGCACACCTGTCTTCCACTCCTCCCCCCCTCATTACGGGAGGGTGTCTGCGGGTTTGGGTTGGGGCCTCAAGATGTTCCTTCCCATGAAGAGCTCTAAGAGGGCCAGGGAAGGCTTTTGAGTGCAAAACGGATTCTTATGCTTGTGATGTTGTCCGAAGTGGATTAGGCTGAGGACGTCGACCGCCGACACACCTCTGACCGGACGTTACTCAAAATTCACCCTAAGCTTTGGTATCTAGGCAACATAATTCACCCTAAGCTTTGGTATCTAGGCAACATAATTCAACAAAGGCAATGTTTAAAAGAACATGGCCTGGTTCAACTTTGTGCCTGTGTTATTCAGTTGGAGTCCCTATTTCAGGCAACGCACCAGAAACAATAATTTCCCCATAGGCCAAGACAAGACTGGTGAGGGATTTTGTACCTTTTAGTCAATGGGTAACTAGGGCATCGGTCCAATCGGTGGCAGTCCACTGCAGACTCCTCCCACCCAGTCCACCAATCATTGTCAGACTTGGGTGGACGTTTGAGGCCCGGATTGAAAGGGGCTTGTCAATCACCAGTGTTCTTAGTCTAGGCATGCTCACACAAACACAGCTAAAGCTGTTATGGTTGAGACATTTTACTGACAACTGTTTAACACTCAAATGTGTATGCCTTTTTACATTTGCATGTTGCATGAGTATATTAGTATGTTTGTAACAGCTCTATGTGGTCTGCACTGTAGCTTTTGTCTGTAGGGCCCATTGTTGAAGCCTGACCTGGTTTTGTGTGTGTTTTTCTGTAAAATGATTTCCGGCATTCTGTCTGAATTTCAACATCCTCCCCAAAGCCCTTCAAGATATTTGTGTCTCGAAGTTATGTCGTTGTGAAATAATAACTTCTGAACATTATCTGTAATCTAATTGGGTTACACTGTGTTCCCAACCTTTGACAATTCCCTCTCAATTTCGGTGTCTGAAAGGGTCCAAACACCCTTCGCATTTGGAAGCAGTAGCCACCACAGTCATCAAAGAAATATTATTTTTAAATGACATATTTGCAGATGTTTTTCCTGAAATATTGTCCTTTATGTTGTCTGGGTGGCGGTACTTGTCTACAATCGGCTTCATTTGGAAACCGTGTGTGTGTGTGTGTGTGTGTGTGTGTGTGTGTGTGTGTGTGTGTGTGTGTGTGTGTGTGTGTGTGTGTGTGTGTGTGTGTGTGTGTGTGTGTGTGTGTGTGTGTGTGTGTGTGTGTGTGTGTGTGTGTGTGTGTGTGTGTGTGTGTGTGTGTGTGTGTGTGTGTGTGTGTGTGTGTGTGTGTGTGTGTGTGTGTGTGTGTGTGTGTGTGTGTGTGTGTGTGTGTGTGTGTGTGTGTGTGTGTGTGTGTGTGTGTGTGTGTGTGTCCTGGCTTGCTGAGGCAGCAGGTGTGTGTAGGACGCTCCTCCTCACTGGCAGGTCATTCATTTGGGTAAACACCATGTGACCTGTCTGAGTAAGCCACGGTTCAGACCACACACACACACACACACAGAGCTAATGGCGTAGGATCCCATGCAATTACCTCATTATGTCATGTTCCCAATGCCCTGGATAATGTTTGTGACTGACTAGCACCTTGTTCTGGGTTGTTTTCGACACCTTATTTCATCCTATTTTTTACTGCAGCCAGGGCTGCCCACTGCCCAGCCCTGGAGATATTTCACCAACCCCAGTTGTGACTCTCCTGATGTGAGCGGCAGGACTCTTTGAGTTTTGGTAAACGTATGCCACAGGGGGAGAGATTTGGAGTGTATGTGAATGTAGGCCGGGGGGCGGGGCTTGGAGAGTATGTAAACGCAGAGAGAAGCAGAACGTGCTCAGAGGAGCAAAAGGCGGAAAGTGTACATGACTGAATAAGAAAAATGCGTAAGTGCGTACACGTCTCCATGCGCCTTATTAAGATGACATGAGGCCCCGCTGGTTGTTGTTGGTGTGTCTACATGAAGATCAAAGATCCATGCACTTGACGGCGTTCCAAACGGCACCCTGGATCTTCTGGATAGTGCACCCCATTTGACCAGGTCCCCGTTTAGGGTGCGCTAGGGTACCATTTGGTTGGCATTCACTTTCTTTTAGAAGACTGGGTCCTCCTGAGGGAGATGTTTTGCAGGAAACATCAATGAGGAGATGTCCACCTCATCAATAGTCCAGATCTTGTTATTTACATCGCATTTTAATGACTTCTCCCCTCGTTCTCCTTTTCCTTTCTCCCCTCCTCCTCACTCCTCTCTTCCTCCCTATTCTTCTTCCATGCCACCCTTTACTCTTCCTTCCTATTCATCACTGCCGCACTGACACTTACTTCCCCCTTCCACCTTCCCCCTCCTGCCTCCCTCCCTCAAAACTAGGTTGCGGTTGTGAAGATGAAGAACACGGAACGCGTTTACGCCATGAAGATCCTGAACAAATGGGAGATGCTGAAAAGAGCTGAGGTAGATCAAAGATCTAGCCTTTTTCCCTTTTCCAATGTTGCCAAATAATACATGGGCCGATTCACATCCCTGAGTGAAAGTGTGTGTATTGATTTTGTTCTAGTGTGTGACTGTGTGTGTGTGACTGACTGTGTGTGTGTGACTGACTGTGTGTGTGTGACTGACTGTGTGTGTGACTGACTGTGTGTGCGCGTGCGCGTTTCATCGCTGACTTCTCAGTGTCACTGCCCCCCACCCACAGACGGCGTGTTTCCGTGAGGAGAGGAACGTCCTGGTGAATGGAGACTGTCAGTGGATCACCACACTCCATTATGCCTTTCAGGATGATAACTTCTTGGTAACCACCATGACGACAAGTCATACATACATACACCGCACACGCACCACACGCACGACACGTACACACACACACACACGTTCTCCATTTAATCAGTGCCCTGTCTTTCCTCTGCAGTACCTGGTGATGGACTACTATGTGGGCGGTGACCTCTTAACCCTGCTCAGTAAGTTCGAGGACCGTTTGCCGGAGGACATGTCCAAGTTCTACGTGGCTGAGATGGTGCTGGCCATCCACTCTATACACCAACAACAATATGTGCACAGGTTAGTGTGTGTGCGTAAGTGCACAAGTGTATGTGCGCTGATCACTCAGACTGTGTGTATTGTGTTAAGTGGAGTTACACCATGTGACCGGGCCTGTATCCAGACGTCCGGCAGCAGTGATGGGATGTGGGATATTGGGGTGGGCTCTTCCTGGCAGCAATGCCCCTGGGAAATGAAGTCCTGGCCTTCATCCTGCCATTCCCTGCTTAGCCTTGCTGCTTTCTTCCCTCTTTCTCTGCTATACTCTAGTTTCCCCGTCCCAGAAGTGAGCGATTGTTCTCTCTGGCTGGGGAACGTGGCCTGGTACCATTTCGGCGCATGTTCCCTTTACCTGGGTCCCCACCCATCTGAACAACTGCGGATATCTTGATCCCATTTTGGATTCGGTCACACTGGTGTTGCTGCAGTGAAATGCAACCGGTCCGTGTTAGACTGACCATAACGGTGGTGAAACCGAGAGGAAAATTGGTTCGAGGCAGGGAGTGTCCGGGAGGAATCAACAGAAGTAACAAGTGAATTGGGGGAAAGCCTTTTTACACACACACACACACACACACACACTCACAAGCGCACACAGACTCTGACAGTGTTTATAGTCTGTTTGCACTCTAGCCTGGTGCCTGACTAAACACAGAGAGACAATCCGGTTTAACAAAACAGACCTGCGGGCCCCGATCCAATACTTATACCGGAGCTTTAATTTCCTTCCCTCCTTCCTTGGTCAGCACTGATCTGTATTTGTTGGGATGGTGCCACGTCAGCCTAATGCTCTCAGAAAGAGCCGGTCGTGAACCGAGGAACGGAGGGTTTGTTATAGAGAAGGAATGTGTGAAGTGGGATGTGTAAACAAATGTGTGTGTGTGTGTGTGTCTCTGTGTGGGGTGTGTGCTCACGGTCTCACACACGCACTTGTATGCACACACACACTCACGTACCGATATGTTTGAAGACTTTTTTCTTTGTGTGTTTATGAGGTTGTATGTAACTGTGTGTGTGTGTGCACGCCACGCCCGGTGTACCCATCGCAGGGCACAGGGTGTGTGTCTGTGTGTCTGTGTGTGTCTGTGTGTGTCTGTGTGTGTCTGTGTGTGTGTGTGTGTGTGTGTCTTGCATTCAGTTTGAGGCTGGGAGGACATAGAGAGAGGGATAGAATACAGAGAGAGAGGGACAATGGCACACTGTTAAGCTTTGAGAACAGCCTGGATGAAAATGTTGAGGAGGGGGGTGTGTGTGTGTGTGGAACTGTACCAACTCTTAGTTGGTTTTAGACACTTACCACCTCCTGCCTCTCGTCTCCATCAGAGACATCAAGCCAGATAACGTGCTGTTGGACATGAACGGCCACATCCGTCTGGCCGACTTTGGCTCCTGTCTGAAGATGATGCAGGATGGCACGGTGAGACGCACGCACACACACACACACACACACACTCATGTACTGTACACACTAATGTACTGTATACATTCAGACAAATATACATAGACACTCACTCATGTACTGTACACATTCAGACATATATACATACACACACACTTACGTACTGTTGCTATTTGTCATTTCCTGTATGTCCTCTTACATGCTTGTTTTCAGATGAGCTACTGATTTTTTATATGAACTGCATACCAAATACCTGTAGTGAATCAAAGGCTCCTCTCTTAATCTTTCTCTGTCTTTTCTTTCTGATTGAGTAATGACATTGCGTCTCCACCCCCTTTCTCCCCACCCCCTTTCTCCCCACCCCCTTTCTCCCCACCCTCTCGGTCTCTCTCCACCTTTTCAATTCATTTAGCTTTTTTTGGCATGACATACCAGTGTACATATTGACAGAGCATGTAAGAATGTGACATAGGACATTATGAATCATCCACAATTAATAATCCCTCCACCCTCTCCTCCAGGTCCAGTCGTCTGTGGCTGTGGGTACTCCCGACTACATTTCCCCTGAGATCCTGCTGGCGATGGAGCACGGCATGGGGAAGTACGGCCCTGAGTGTGACTGGTGGTCCCTAGGGGTCTGCATGTACGAGATGCTCTACGGCGAGACCCCGTTCTATGCCGAGTCACTGATGGAGACCTACGGCAAGATTATGAACCACAAGGTATACCTGAGATTATGAACCACCAGGTATACCTGAGATTATGAACCACAAGGTATACCTGAGATTATGAACCACAAGGTATACCTGAGATTATGAACCTCAAGATTATATTGAGATTATTATGAGTCAATAAGTCATTATTTAACACACTAAGTGTGTTGGTGTTATGCTTTTCGGTATTGCTCGGTCCAAATTTTTGTGGTTATTTTATAGGTATGATAAATTAGTTGTTGGCCATCTAAATGGCACAAGTACTTCCTGAAACCCTGAGGGCTACTTTCTGAGACACATGCTGTCTTTCAGACAGCTATTTTGAACTAACTCTGTCGGCGTCTCAAATTTTCTCTCTGTCTAATGGCATTTATCACACAAAAAAGGTGTGTAAAAGCACAAGAAAATATTTTACAGGATGACAATTTACCAAACCTGCAGGTATCACAGATGCATTTTTACCTTTCCCCCGTCACAGGAGCGTTTCCAGTTTCCCTCAAACATTAGTGATGTGTCGGAGGATGCCAAAGACTTGATCTCACGCCTCATCTGCAGCCGCGAGCGTCGCCTGGGACAGAACGGCATTGGTGACTTTAAGGACCACCCTTTCTTTGTCGGCATCGACTGGGAGCACATCCGCTCCACCGAGGCACCCTACATCCCAGATGTCAGCTCTCCTTCTGACACCTCCAACTTCGACGTGGATGATGACATTCTCAAAAACCCGGTGGGCCGGCTGGTGGAAACTAGCTAATGCTAATAGAAACTAATGCTAACAGAAACAAATGCTAACTAGCTAATGCTAACAGAAACTAATGCTAACTAGCTAATGCTAACAGAAACAAATGCTAACTTGCTAATGCTAACAGAAACAAATGCTAACTAGCTAATGCTAACAGAAAGAAATGCTAACTTGCTAATGCTATCAGAAACAAATGCTAACTTGCTAATGCTAACAGAAACAAATGCTAACTTGCTAATGCTAACAAAAACAAATGCTTCCTAGCCCATGTGAACTAGAAATAAGCTTGCCATCAATGCTAACTAGAAGCAATTAGCTAACAGTAACTATTCAATTACTAGGCATAAACAACCCAAATACACTTTTCTTTTGAGACAACGGTAGTTGTTTCTCTACCTTAAGTTGTGGTAATCTGATTATGAATTCATAATGAACTAGATGTGTTTGGACCTTTCAGTACCTCTGCCTAGAGCTAGCTGGTGTGTACTGTTGTACATGATTTTACTGAACTTTACTTAGCCTGTCTAAATCTAACCAATCGTTTTCTGTTTCTCCCCACCCAACAGGACATTGCCCCTCCAGCCTCCCACAGTGGCTTCACCGGTCAGCACCTTCCCTTCGTGGGCTTTACCTACACCACGGACAGCTGCTTCTCAGATCGTGGCAGCGTCACCAGGCCGGGCCTGTTTGGCGGTGACTCCCTAGACGGCCCGGAGGAGGGGAATGCCCTTGACAAGGAGGGCGGCCTGGACGTCGAGAGCTTCGAGAGAAGGATCCGCCGGTTGGAGCAGGAGAAGCAGGAGCTGAGCCGCAAGCTGCAGGGTGAGCTCGGGAGGCGGGTGACGAGACACCTCATAAACGTGTACACAGACACACAGGCAGACAAACCGTCAACAGTGTTTATGCAGACACACGCCGGCGTAGACTAACAGTGTAAATGTGGACGCCCCCTCTGACCCCGTCCAGAGTCCACCCAGGCTGTGCAGTCGCTCCACGCACCGGGCCGCGGCGCCGGCACCCCGGGCCGAGACAAGGAAACCAAGAAGCTCAACGAGGAGATCGACCGACTCAAGAAGAAACTGGCAGGTCAGTGCAGTCTGTGCGCAAACCAGTCGGCCGTCGCAAAACGTGCCGTAAGGCCGCCCAATAAACGTTGAGGCCTTTTTTCGTGTAGTGGGGTTCAAACCCTTTCAGGTAGTTCTCATCACCTGCGCCCATATACTCAAAATATCATAACCTTTCACCCTTCAACTCCCCATGATGCTAACCTTTTACCCTTCAACTCCCCATGATGCTAACCTTTTACCCTTCAACTCCCCATGACCCTAACCTTTCACCCTCCATCTCCTAGACTCTGATAGGTTGGAGCATCAGCTGGAGGAGGCGGTGACGCTGCGCCAGGACTACGAGAGCTCTGCCTCCAAGTTGAAAGCTTTGGACAAGCAGGTCAAAGCCCTACGGCAGGAGAAGGAGGACATTCACAAGGTAACTCTCCGCCAAATACCCACACCACCCTCACGCACAACCTTCTATTTGTTCGGTTCACTGAGTAGCAAAAGTGAAATGGGTTAGTGTTCATTTTCCATCTGAGCGTGTTAGGGTCTGACCCGGGTTAGGGTCTAGGGTCTGACCCGGGTTAGGGTCTAGGGTCTGACCCGGGTTAGGGTCTAGGGTCTGACCCGGGTTAGGGTCTAGGGTCTGACCCGGGTTAGGGTCTAGGGTTAGAGTGGCGTATGCCGTTAATAGATGGACCTTTGGGGAACCCTGTTGAGTTGTTCACCTGGACTTTTTGGTCATTCACCTGCACTTGTTACAGCACAACTCTACACAGTGAGAAGCCTCATTGTATCTGTGTGTGATGCAGATGCTGACACACACATCCTAGTTTCTGACCTGACACACACTCACAGATAATTGGATCAC
Organism: Dallia pectoralis; assembly: GCA_029465975.1. Classification (NCBI taxonomy): domain Eukaryota; kingdom Metazoa; phylum Chordata; class Actinopteri; order Esociformes; family Umbridae; genus Dallia; species Dallia pectoralis. The sequence continues at coordinate 18,022,829 of CM055736.1, forward strand.
TGAGGTGTGTAAACACAAGGAGCTTTCTACTCAGATTATTTCCGTCCTGTCACGAGTTAGCGGGAGTCTGGATTTTTGTCTAATTCGGTTAGCAGAAATATTTGCCCACATCCGGCGCAGCTGTCTGCTCTGGGAAAATGTTTGACCTCCCTTTATTTTGGATAGTCTGATTGACTGTCCTTTACATGGTCATGGGGTTTTGGCAGACAGGAACATAAGGTGTTTTTCTTTAACTAGCAGAGTAATGATTAATGCATTGATTTTTCCACAGTAGACTCTAGTGGTCTGCCTCTAGTGGGGCCTTGGGGAATTGCGGTGGTGTTTGGAAAACTTTCAAATGTAACGTGCCGGTTATGAGGACACAATGCATTTTATAGTGAACATCAATGACATTTTCCAGTTGTATCTAGTTATGGCAGATGTCTGTGCATTTTATAATAGCAATCAACTTCATAATTTGTACCTCACTGATTTTCTGTTTTGATCTCTCCCTTTTTCTATTTCCGTCAATCTTGTCAATCTACTTTTTCTCATGCCTCCTTTCTCTCTGTGCCTCACATTTAATCTCCATGCCTGTCCTTCTTCCTGGCTCCTTCTGTCCCACTTTGTGCCGCTGTCGTTCTCTCTCTCTCTCCCGCCACTTCGCTCTCCCGCCACTTCGCTCTCCCGCCACTTCGCTCTCCCGCCACTTCGCTCTCTCGCCTCTTCGCTCACCCGCCACTTCGCTCACCCGCCACTGCTACCTTGCTCTCTCTCTCTTCTCCGCTACCTCGCGCTCTCTCTCTCTCTCTTTCCCTACCTTTCCCTACTTCCTTCTACTCCCAATCCCACCAACTAACAGCAACTGGTAGAGTCCTTGGAACGCCTTAAGTCCCAGACCAAGGAGCTGAAGGAGGCGCACAGCCAGCGGAAGTTGGCCCTGCAGGAGTTCTCGGAGGTGAGTGAGCGCATGGCGGATCTGCGCTCCACCAAGCAACGCCTCTCACGCCAGCTACGCGACAAGGAGGAGGAGATGGACGGCGCTGTGCAGAAGGTGGACGCCATGCGACAGGACGTTCGCAAAACCGAGAAGGCCCGCAAGGAGGTGAGATACCAAAGTTGACCAGCACAGTGCTAAAAGTGCTAAGGCGTAACAAGCTAACTAACTAGCTTACGACGGCTGTAGAGAAAAAAATTAAGAGCAACTCCGGAGGTTTCCCGTCTGAGCAAGTGTTTTCTAATGGTTAGTTTGGCTCCATCTTTCTCTTGGGCCAGCACTCAGACCAGAGAACTGCTTCTTATCTACTTATCATTCTCCATCCTTTTAGAACCAGAAACATTAGCCAATTGGAGGTCTTGAGGGCAGCCGAAATTAGTAGACCAGCGTGGCCCAGAGTAGGATGTCCCACTTTCTTTGTTGTATAACCCTTCGTTTGCTAGCTTTTAGCTTGCTAGCTTTTAGCTTGCTAGCTTTTAGCTTGCTAACTGTTGGCTTGTTAACTCTTAGTCTTAGCTTTGCTAGCTTTTAGCTTTGCTAGCACTTAGCTTTGCTAGCAGCTTTATTATATTCAGCTTACTAACTTACCTTGAGTGACTCTGTTAGCGACGTTATAGATATTTAGCAGTACATAACATTCTGCAATGCGGGCATAGTTGGGTGTGCCTGGGCACTGCTGTACTTTCCCACCCTTTTGTCTACTATGTCAATGACATGTCTGTGTATGTACAAGAATTCCACACTGTTGGTGGCTTTTCCTGTCAGACAGAACATAAACACTATCTTTATAGTGGGCTTCTTATACATGTATGTGTGTGTTTGTACATCTAAATATATGTACACACACAAAGACATATTTCTCCATGTAAATGTCAGTATTGAGACTCTCTGACAGCAGCAGCTCCCTCTCTCTGTTGGTGACTGAACACAAGAACTAGCTAAAACAACCAAGGGGCCGCTACTATTTAGTGTGTAAGTAGTGTCATTTCCTTGACCTCTCCTCCACCAGCACAGTCTCAAGGAGCTACAGAGGAGACACACAAATTCCTATTCAGGGTCCTCCGTGTAGCTCTAATTGTTCATCAAGCATGGAGGCCGTGAAGACTGTAGACTCACCTGCCGAGCTGCTGCCTGAAACGCTCCCCTTTGCCTTTACTATGTGTGTCAAACACACACACATATCTGTTTCCGATATACCAATATGAATATCACTATCCTGGCAATGATGTTTTAAATTAACGTCTGTGTGTGTGTTTTGTCTGTGTGTGTCTTTGTCCTAGTTGGAGGCCCAGTTAGAGGATGCTAAGGCCGAGGCGTCTAAGGAACGAAAGCTGCGCGATCACAGCGAGGTCTACTCCAAACAGCTGGAGATGGAGCTGGAGACGCTCAAGGTCAGAGTGCAAACAAACAATATGTTTTTCTATTATTGTGTTCACCCGAAGACAGATTTTTTTTCTTTGGTCTTTATAGGTCAGAATGTGTTGACAGTCTTTGCAAATGACTCTGATTCTGAAAAAAAACAACTGACACAGCCCTGTGGCTAGTTTTGCGGTCTGTCCCGTGGGCTGGCTATATATATATATATAGAGAGAGAGAGAGCTTTATTTTCTGTTGTTGTTGGCATTGAGTCTTTGGCCCCCATAGAGGCTTATTGTGTCTGGTCTTCACTACGTCAGACCACGGCCGCGGTCTGAACGCCTCTGGTAAACCAGGGCAGCCAGCAGTTCAGCGAGGACCGACTCAGGAAGCCCCTTGGCTTTCTGGAAGCCAGGCTATGCTGATTATGGACCCGGACCAAAAAACTATTTCTGATGTTTGTTTTTGTGAAGATGCTAGACTGACTGACTGTTCTTTAGTCCGTCTGTTTTCTTTGCAATTTTTCCTCTCTGTTCACCGTTTCCCTAGAGGCTACCCTCTTTTGAACCCTTGTCACCTCTTGTTTCCGTCTTTATTCTGCCTTTCTCTCTCCATTTACTCCTTTGTGGTCTGCCACTGCTGTGTGCATTTGATCAGAGAACATACAAAATGCCTCAAAATGCTAGCTGCGCCAAATGTGTAAAGAGTTTAGCAATGAATAAAGCCTGTAAGATTTTAATGTTAAAGAAGTTCTTCGTTTACACACCTGGGCGTTGATTGTACCCTGTTGTGCTTCAACTCATCTCTTCAGGGATTCAAATGTACCTGTTATGAGTCAACACCGCGTTGTCCTCCAGAAAAAAGGATTTGTCTGCCTGCTCTCTCCCTTGCCTTGGTTCTAAAGTCTGTCAATTTAGTTGTAGGACCTCTCTCAAGTTGAAAGTTTACCGTTAACTCGTGTACATTTGAAAATGAAACGACTGAAGAATCGTCCGACCCAATGTCTTCCCAGGTAAAGCAGCAGGGCACCGGGGGTAGTGGTGGAGGCAGCAGCCCTGAGCTTCAGCAGGAGATGTCCAAGATGAAGTCCGAGCTGGACAAGAAGGTGCTCTCCTACGAGGAGGAGCTGGTCCGCCGGGAGGCCTCGCACACCAGCGAGCTCAAGGGCCTCCGGAAGGAGCTCCACGACACGGAGGGACAGCAGCTGTCGCTCCAAAAGGAACTGCTGGTCCTGAAAGACAAGCTGGAGAAGTCGAAGAGAGAGAGGTGGGTTTTGGAGGTGTCTTACGACATACCATTTTCCTGTATTGTCAACTTTGTGGCCAATTTAGCAGTGAGGTCGCTTCAGGATACATGCAGACATTTATTTTTGATACGTTTGTCAAGTTATCGGTTTGATGTTGCTACAGAGAAAATTTGAAACAGTGTGTGGCCTGAAGTGATCCGTGAGTTAATTCCTCTGGTGCGCATGTTAGCTGCAGCATGGGTTCAAATCTGGCATGTTGCTTTCTTAGCACGGACAATTGGAACATGCACTTCCTGATTCGTCTGGAAGGAGTGTGTGTGTGTGTGTGTGTGTGTGTGTGTGTCTGGTCACACGTGTGTCTCATTTGTTCATTGAGTCACTCTACAACAATCATATAAAACAGTCGAACCAGTTCTTTTGTTTAGCAGGATCCCTCCCTAGGTTAGCTGGTACTTGCCAACTTCTTTCACCGATTGCCTGTTGCAGTTAAGTGTGCAACTGTGGTGAATTTGGTGTGGCCAACCTCTCTGCCCTCTCGTGCACCATTGAATTTTTTCTATTGAAATGTATGTAGATCTGTTTTATGAGGCTCATCTTACATCAGCGGTTGTCACGAAGTGCTTTTCCATACACCCAGCCTGAAATGATAATGAGCATTTATCGACAGAGTTGACCATGAATGGCTAGGAAACACCCCAGGTAGGGTCTAAACTTCGGAAGAAACCAGGCTTTTAGGGGAGTCTTATTTTGGTTGTCTACTAGTCCCTAACCAGTCCCAGAGGATGTCAAAAGAATGTGTCTGGGATCATGATTGATGTTGTCTCTGTGTGAGAACACTAGCAGGTTTGAAATAAACCCAACCCAGCTGTTGTCTTTCATGTCAACGTTTTTATTTGGTTAATCATCTTTCAAAAAAATTCTTTGACTTTGTTGTCCCTGTTCTAAATAAAATGATTCTTTCAAAAGTCGTCAGAAAATGAGTCAATCAAAGATTGTCTGTATTTTTCTGGACCTCGTTCTTAACCTTCCCCTCCAAAAGGTAATTTATTGCTTAAACTGCGGATGTGTTAACTTGGAAGACTCATGCTGTGTGTCCGTGTGTGTGCGGTCGCAGACAAACTGAGATGGACGAGGCTCTGGGCGCTCTAATGGACAAATACGAGCGGGAGCGCAGCATGCTGACCGAGGAAAACAGAAAACTCACAGTCGAGACAGATCGGGTAAGACACACTGTCTTTACACGCTGTGGTTCAGATGAACACACTGTCTTTACACGCTGTGGTTCAGATTAACACACTGTCTTTACACGCTGTGGTTCAGATTAACACACTGTCGTTACACGCTGTGGTTAAGACCAACAAAGAGACTTACTTTACACGCTGTGGTTAAGGCCAACAGACTTTACACACTGTCACTACCGCAACTGTTTTTTCCTCATTCTTAGCTCTGCACGTCTGTGGACAAGCTGACCAGTCAGAACCAACAGCTGGAGGACGAGCTTCAGGACCTGGCCTCCAAGAAGGAGAGCGTAGCTCACTGGGAGGCTCAGATCGCTGAGATCATCCAGTGGTGAGTGGGACAGACGTTCGCTGTACGGGGCTGTGCAGAGCGTAGCCTCATCTGGCGGTCGTAAAGTCCCGTCACAAACTGACTTATGTGCGTGCGTGTCTGTGTACTTTCTAGGGTCAGTGATGAGAAAGACGCCCGTGGTTACCTACAGGCCCTGGCTTCCAAGATGACAGAGGAGCTGGAGTCTTTACGTAGTTCCAGCCTGGGCTCCAGAACCTTGGTAAGACACACACACACACACACCAAATAAACCTTTAGAGGCTTTCCCTTATTTGTCTTGCTGTGTTTAAGTACCTCTCAGATATTACCCTAAGTGTACAGGTCTGGTCTGTCTGAGTGAGTCCATCATCCACTTATTACTACATGAAACGTGACCTTCAGTGCTTTTCCCCTACGCTCCATTAGCTAGCCAGTCATCAGTGCATTTCCCCCAAGTTTCATTAGCTAGCCAGTCGTCAGTGCCCTTGTCATCTTCCTTGCACCGATTCCAATTTGACTGGGCCAATTTAGGGAAGACCTGGCGTTTGCAGCGCTGACCCAAAGCGTTACGCTGACCGGCTGTGCTCACTGTGCCAGAAGTCATTTCTGTTTAGATTTGTTTCCATATTTACTGCTATGACTAGTGTTTATTGAGGGGAGCTCCATTTGGGAGACAAGACATGGATTGGCTCTTGTAGATGCGATAAAAACAATAAGACAATGTCAATGGGAGATATATATAACCCTTTGTCTCCTCAAATTGCCTCTATTATGATTATAGTTGTGATTTGTATGACTGTTACGACTTCCCTGCCTCTCCGACTCTCCTTCCCTTCGCAAACCCTGTGTCGATCTGCTTTGCTGTGGTTGTGGGCACCGCACAAGTGTTGAGTGTTCTTCTGATTTACCTTGCTGCCCTCCGCAAAGCTCTGGTTTGACCTCCCCTCCACTGAAGCCCTCTCCATTGGCCTGGGGTGATAAGAGGGTGGGTGGGTTTGTTCAGTCTGAAGCATCTACCATTCAGTGCGGTCCAAATATCAAGCCATTGACGGGCCGTGAATCTGCTCTTATGTTGACGGGTCCCCTGTTTGTCACCCATATGGCCCAGTTCATACCGAAAATATATTAGCACCTTAGAAGTGCTAATTCCAGCCGAATTGTGACAGGAAAGTAGGTTTGACGTCCCCAGCCGGTAAGTGTTTAAAAATAACAGCGCTGCTTAAGAGTGTTCTGAGACCTAGAAAGCGAAGTTGGATTCAGAGAACTAATGTTCTGAGGAGATTGAATAGGCCACATGCGTCACAAACTGCCCTGACAGGACTCCACGTACGCTTTCCATTATTCAAAAGAAGTTAAGGGCACATCTTAAGAAGGCAGGATATTGGGGTTACCCTTTATGCCCATACAGCATTTCTATTTCTCTCTGACATTGTATCTTTCGATCTCTCTTCGGTTTGCTAAATATTTCAGTTAGATACTGAGGGTTTGACCTAGGTTTGTTTATTTTGTCAAAATGTCCTGCCCATTTGGCTGTGATGTTACGCATTCTAGCTGTTTGTCTCCTAGCTTCATAAATGTGTCAATTTGTCATTGGCTGCAGGGGGGTGGCACTTCCTCATTGGCTGTATGAAACAAATGCATGCATGTATGTAAAAAATAAAATGCTATGGTGATCGCAGGAATTTTTGCAAAGGAACGGCCCCTTTTGGTTGATATAATTCAATGATTTAATGGTTTTGTGACAAATTATATAGGTCAAATATATGTACATTTCTGATTCCTGAATTTGTATGTTTAGCACAGTGATTTTGTTTTAACAATTTCTACAGGGACTGCTACTTTTTCAAACACCCGGGAACAAGGCTTCAACCGAACTTTGATTGCTGCATGATTATTCCACTAGAGTCGCACCGTAATCCCTACAGGAATTTACTGTTTGATGTCGGAATTCCAGTTATTCAACTGAAATGGATTCTAAGTAACATGCTGGAAAACGGAAGCCGTGTTGCACTTTCCCACAGGTTCTGCCGGCACCATGCACAGATTCAGAGATTCCTTCAGAATATAATAGTCATCACACTCTTTTTTTTTTTTTTTTTCAGGACCCCTTGTGGAAGGTCCGCCGTAGCCAGAAGCTGGACATGTCGGCTCGTTTGGAGCTGCAGTCGGCACTGGACGCCGAGATCCGTGCCAAGCAGTTGGTCCAGGAAGAGCTCCGCGAGGTCAAAGCCACCAACATCTCTTTTGAAAGGTCAGGTTTAAACCCCAGTGTAGTATGGCACTGATGCATGGGGCTTTGCAGACAGAAAGACCGGTGAATTTACCTTTTTGTTTTAAACAAATACAAACCCTCCTCTGATCTTTCATGTTCACCATCCCATACCGTTTACTCCAGAACCCGAAGCACCAGCGTCTAAACGTTTATATTCACCTTCACACACTGTTCACTGTCAGCATTTACGATGTTTAAGTGAGAGGTTTTTTCTTCTCCCGCATACTTTGTCTTTGCATGGTAGGTAGCTAAACATTTACATATAGTTTACTCTGATTATGTGTTTTAGGACTGACTTGCCATTTAAACGAGAAAGATGGAAAAAAGTTATGTATAACCTGCTTCTTGTTTTTCTCTCTTTCTTCAATTCTCTTTTCTCTACCCTGTTCTTTCATCCTCTATCTCTTTTACAGTCGATTGAAGGAATCTGAGTACAGGAGCAGGGAGATGGCGGAGCAGCTGGAGAGCCTGAAAAAAGACCTGGAAGAGAGCCGCTCCCGCTCAGACAAAGGTCAGCTGTCAACTCCCTGACTCTAGGCCTGGCCTTCATTTAACCCTGACCCTAGGCCTGACCTTAATTTAACCCTGATCTTAGCCATGACCTTAACTATTAATTAATGAATTAACTCAAGTCTGTATTGGCTGCCGTAAGTTCCTTAAAGTATTTAGAGAAGGGTCTTAATACTAAAAAAATCTTTATTTTCTTCAGGGTTTTTTTCCCCCCCAAGAATTCTATAGACCTGTTTTTGCTTGGTCATTATGGGGTATTTTCATATACACCGAATGAAATAAAAACATAAAACGATGACATTTCTTCTGTAGACAGTGTATTCAGATATAGCTTCTCTTTTAAAAGCAGGTATGAAACTCCCGGATTTCCAGGATTCCATTTTTGAGTACTTCAACACCTCACCTCTGGCCCACGACCTGACGTTCAGAGTGAGTGTCTCATTGCGCGTCTCAACCTCAACTGTGTCTTGGTGCTTTCACTTGTCGTGATCTAGCGACTCCTTGTGGTGGGGTTTGTACTTGCATGCTCGGCTTGGGTTGTTGACCAACCAGTGAATGCAGTGAGGATTAAACAGGGAGTGCCGCTGAGGAACCGTTCCAAACCTATTTTCTCTAGGCTCCTAGGGCGTGCTTCGATCAGGTAAGGTTATAATTGGAGATTGGACTTGACTGTGGGGGAGAAAAAGCTGAATCGAAATCCCTAAATTGTTCCTGAAGTCTTCACACTAACACACACAACACTGTCTACATTATTAGAGTGCCAAGCTCTGGTCTTTATATCTGATACACTCAATCACCTCATCACCCCAAATAACATCAAAGACGTTGAGAGGGAACGCCGGAGGTATCATGCGTCTTGACCTCCCCCGACCTCTCTTTCGCACAGAGTAAATCTTGGTTTAGTTACCCTTCAGTTCACGGTAACCCGATACAGTTTTAACAGCTCTATTTATTGAGCTGATGTAGTGAGCAGGGCTAAGGCTGGAACATAGTCAGCGAGTGTAGCGTTAGAAAGGAAGTTGTTCGTCACTTGAACTTTAAGGCTGCGGCATCGGCAAAGAGGAAAAGTGGTTTTAAGGTGACGCCGATTGACCGGGATAGACGGACACTTTACAGGACAGTTGCTCAAAGCGGGAAAAACGGCCAAAACAATCATAGCCTGTCCGTGACCCAGTCTCAATGAAAATTCTGCATTGTCTGACGGGCCTTCTCCCACTCCGTTTCCATACTTTCGCGTGGGTTTATTTTGGGCCAAAGCGATAGGATGCTTTATCGGACCCCGTCAGCTGCCAGATGTTAAATGTGGTGGAGCCATAAGGGTATAATGATTGAGATTTTTCAAGTCTGAAATCACAATAGGTAGGTCAGGGTAAACGGCGAAGACAAAGATTACTTCCTTATTTGACGTTAGTTCAGAAAACAGATGGCGTGAGCATTTGTTATGTGTCCTCTTATACCACTTGTCTGTCATACATTTTTTTGTTGTATTAAGGTATCGGTCTAGGCAAGCATTTTCTGTAAATTCTGACTTTTTAACTTCTGGTCGCTGGTGTGTGCGCACAAAAAAAGGCAAATCAACTCCCCAAAAATCTCTGCTTTCTCTTTCGTGTAACTCTTCTGCAAAAGGACTCGATTTCTTCGTCATCTGCGTCCTCACTGCTCGCGTTTTGGGATGAAGTAAGTTGTCTGCTTCCCCTGGTAGTTTCTCAGTTAAACCCTTACCCTGGAGGGGGGTGCTGCCGGCGTGATAAAAGGTTGGGGGGAGGATCGTTTTCTCCAAGGGTTTTTTCTTGTCATTTTTGCAATTAGCAAATAGCAGTTAGCATGCTAATGCGACTTTAGCTTCATGTCTCTCATAGTTGCTTGCTTTACGGTTAGAATAATTATTATTCTAACCGTAAGTTTTGTTAATGCCAATTACCTAAAACCATGATTGTTATTTCGAAACTGACCATTTTTATAGCTGACGGCACTCTCCTCCCCTAGTTGACCTCCGTCTTTAGGCCGCTATAGACTTTATGTTAACTACTCAAACTCCGGAATGATGTTCGGTCATTTTTCACGGACAGTTCTTCTCACTTGTTTTTGTGGTTCGAATCTCTTTGACCATATATACGCAGCAGTCCACCGACTCCATGTTTGTGTGAAGTTTCTAGCGGCCTCTCGCTTATGCTTGTAGTTTGTTGGCCGAACTAGCCGTGCTGGTTAGTGAGCTAGTCGTGCTGGTTTGTGAGCTAGCCGTGCTGGTTTGTGAGCTAGCCGTGCTGGTTTGTGAGCTAGCCGTGCTGGTTTGTGAGCTAGCCGTGCTGGTTTGTGAGCTAGCCGTGCTGGTTTGTGAGCTAGCCGTGCTGGTTTGTGAGCTAGCCGTGCTGGTTTGTGAGCTAGCCGTGCTGGTTTGTGAGCTAGCCGTGCTGGTTTGTGAGCTAGCCGTGCTGGTTTGTGAGCTAGCCGTGCTGGTTTGTGAGCTTGGCGTTTAGAGGGGGTATCCTTATTAGCATCCCAAACGTTAGCATTAACCACCCTCTAGCTACTAATGCTGTCAAACGTCTGTCAGAACTCCTCATTAGGATAGCCTGTCCCCTCACAAAACGTAGTTAGCCTCCTTAGTTGTTAGCTGCCTCCACAACTAATGACTAATACGCTTACGATATGGTAGTACAACATTGATGAGCAGGACCTTTTTTGTGTGTCTAATCAGTGAATTAATTCATTATTTTTCTTTCGTTAAAATATGATTGCAAAATCTGAAATTGCCTTCATCAATATTTTTAAGCCTTTTTTGTATTATTATCTGTGACAATGTCAGGCTAATAGTTTCTGATGTAGACTAGATGACACAAGTTACTGTCCTTCAATGAACATAATGAACCTTGCCTAAATGATTAGTATTTTTTTGTCTTTTTAAGCGTTGTTAGACATTTTAAGGTTGATAAATCAATATGCTGTAGGACTGCAAAGTTAACATCAAACTGGGTCAGTGATGACATCTGATGTTGAAACTTGATCTTAATTGTTTCAGCTGTTTTGCCTCGGGCGTTACCACTCTGCAAGGCTTGGAAATGTACCTGTAGTGTTATGCAGATGCGGTTTGTGACAGCTGTAGTTTCTAATCTAGTTTCTTTTAATAGGTTTGGATGCAGGCTTTTGAGAGATTGCATCTAGCACCACCTACTGGCTATCCAGTGCTGCTTCAGCCCTTCTTGATTATGTAGAGAAAGACTAATTCAGGATCAGCTGTTTGTTGATCGATTTTCTGGGGTTTGGTTAGATAGACAGCTTTCACACACACACTAATGTGGGCACATCTCCATCTGTGCACTCACACACTCAGGTGGGCACATCTCCATCTGTGCACTCACACACTCAGGTGGGCACATCTCCATCTGTGCACTCAAATACTCAGGTGGGCACATCTCCATCTGTGCACTCACATACTCAGGTGGGCACATCTCCATCTGTGCACTCACACACTCAGGTGGGCACATCTCCATCTGTGCACTCACACACTCAGGTGGGCACATCTCCATCTGTGCACTCACACACACAGGTGGGCACATCTCCATCTGTGCACTCACACACACAGGTGGGCACATCTCCATCTGTGCACTCACACACACAGGTGGGCACATTTCCATCCGTGCACTCACACTCACCTGTCCTGTCGTCTCTCTCCCTTCTCCAGACCAGCTCTGTCAGCGAGATCGACACCGCTCCCCAGAAGTCGGACTTCCCCTCTCCGTCACCCTCAGTGAGCTCCGAACAGGATGTGAGTCCCAACACACAAAATTTTCTCAGACTTTCCGTTGGATATCTTTCCTGAGTTCACCATTCACATTAGAGACTCATGTTAATTAGGAAAAATGCAGATGTATTTTTTATTGGTTATCTCAGTTGCCCACCCGTTTGGTGCCATGTAAATCATTCCCTTCTGCTTTGCTGACCTTTCAACCCTTTCTGTCTCCAGGAGCCAGTCCCCAAACCCACAGCTGTCGTCCTTCCCGCCCCCTGCCCTGTCTATCAGACGTCGTTGCTGACTGCACCAAAGGTACCGCCCCGAAACACACCCACACACACGGAATTGTGTTAGCTGGCCAGCCAGCCCACCCAGACCTCCACCCTACCTGACCTCCACCCTTCCCGGCCTCCACCCTTCCCGGCCTCCACCCTGACCTCCACCCTTCCCGACCTCCATCCACCCTGACCTCCACCCTCCCTGACCTAGTATGAACTATTACATACTCCAGCAACTCCCAAACATGGTAAACCATGTCCTTCGGCAAACTCCTGGTAGGTGATCTCTGACACTTATCGCTTGGGGTGTCTGTGTGTGTGTGTGTGTGTGTGTGTACAGCCCAAAGCTCACCAGCTGAGCATCAAGACCTTCTCCAGTCCTACCCAGTGTACCCACTGTACCTCCCTGATGGTGGGTCTCATCCGACAGGGCTACGCCTGTGAAGGTGAGTGTGTTGTCCCCTGCACAAACTGACACACGCTCTCTGTATACGTTTCTGGTTAGTTGGAGGACAGGTGAAATTTTCTGTCCTGTTTTCCTCACAAAAACACACACTTTGGTTCTGTGAACTAACTTAAATGTAGATCTCACACTGCAGCTCAACAATAGCATTGTGTTTATTTTAATTTAATTTCTCTCTCTTTCCAGTGTGTTCCTTCATCTGCCACGTGTCCTGTAAGGACAATGCCCCCCTTGTGTGTCCCATCCCCCCAGAGCAGGCCAAAAGGCCGCTGGGCATCGACGTGCAGAGGGGCATTGGCACGGCCTACAAAGGCTTTGTCAGGGTGAGAACGCATCTAGTGACTGGTCAGGGACGTAGAAATTGAATTTCTAGAGCGTTGTACACCCAGTGACTGGTCAGGGATGTAGAAATTGAATTTCTAGAACGTTGTACACCCAGTGACTGGTCAGGGACGTAGAAATTGAATTTCTAGAACGTTGGACACCCAGTGACTGGTCAGGGACGTAGAAATTGAATTTCTAGAACGTTGTACACCCAGTGACTGGTCAGGGACGTAGAAATTGAATTTCTAGAACGTTGTACACCCAGTGACTGGTCAGGGACTTAGAAATTGGATGTACAGACATTGCACACACAGTGACTAGTTAGGGACGTAGAAATGGAGTGTATAGAATGGTGCAAAGTGTTCAGTCCAGTGGGCCTTTTCTCCAGTTATCCTTCATGATCACTTTATGGTCTTGGCTGTGCTGATTTGTGGTGATAATGCCAAAAAAAAATACATTTTATGTTTTCCTCCATGGTGTCATTGTTCATTTTTAAACATCTTGAAAACTGCTGTGTGTTTGGAGTTGGACAACAGACCCTTGAATTAAAAAGCGGCCCTTTTCCATCAGATCCCCAAACCCACAGGGGTGAAGAAGGGTTGGCAGCGGGCATACGCTGTGGTGTGTGACTGTAAGTTCTTCCTGTATGAGGTCCCTGAGGGCAAGTCCAACCAGCCAGGAGTGGTGGCCAGTCAGGTCCTGGACCTCAGGTAGGAGCGGTCAGCTTTCAGTCTGGCTTCAGTCGGTATTCGGTCTAGCTTTTAGTCTGTAACACTAGTGTGTGTGTGTGTGTGTGTGTGTGTGTGTGTGTGTGTGTGTGTGTGTGTGTGTGTGTGTGTGTGTGTGTGTGTGTGTGTGTGTGTGTGTGTCTGTGTGTGTCTGTGTGTGTCTGTGTGTGTCTGTGTGTGTCTGTGTGTGTGCCTACAGAGATGAGGAGTTCTCTGTCAGCTCCGTGTTGGCCTCGGACGTCATTCACGCCACCCGCAAAGACGTGCCTTGCATCTTCAGGGTAAGCCTTCCTGTTATGTTCCACAGGTGCATATTAGTGTTATAATGAGTCACGGGTTACTATGGAACGCTGCTGTGTAGCGTCACGCGTTATAAACATTAATAAGGTATTATGTGGATTGCCGTTTAACCCCATCCTGAAATGCTCAGCCATTATTAACCGTCCCTCTTGGTGACTTGAATGAGCTAGTCAGTGTCGCAGGAGGAGTGTGTCATAACGCGTTATAACTTGCCGCCTCCTCTGTCCCGTTCCAGGTGTCGTCCTCCCTGCTGAGCTCTCCAGAGAACGCCGTCTCCTTGCTGGTTCTGGCCGAAAGCGAGACGGAGAAGCGGAAGTGGGTCAACATCCTGGAAAGCCTGCAAAGCCTTCTGGCCAAGAACCGCCTCAAGAACCGTGTGGTACACGCCCTCCACGAGGCCTACGACTCATCGCTGCCCGCCATCAAGACCACGCTGTCTGCTGCCATCATCGGTGGGTATGGGGGGTGGCATACGGGGTGGCGTGGAGCGTCAGAAACACACCCCGTTGTCCAGCCTAGATTAGCCAGATTGACCGAGACTGCAATTATAATCTGATGTGCTATATTTCTTTTGCAATATCTGCAGGGATGTATTAAGTCATTACACGCAAAGCACTATATAAGACTCCCACGCCAGGCATCTCCCACCCCACGCCAGTGTCTCCCACCCCACGCCAGGTCAAATTATGTGTGATTGTGACTTTGTTGACGCCTCTCCTCTGTCCCCCTGCAGATAGAGAACGTATCGCCCTGGGAACGGAGGAAGGCCTGTTTGTGGTGGAGGTCACCAGAGATGGTAAGAATGTACATTACATCTGGATCTGTTCACTCATTCACATACATTTTTCCCCCTGGAAGGCACAATATCGCGCTGAATTTCGCGATATACAGTTTTGACCCGATTCAGGCTTTAAGATCGCATGATTACAGGCTAATGCCATCAGAGGCGAATGCCAGGGTACCAAATGGGTCCCGGGTACCGAATGGGTCCAGGTCACATAGGGCTGTGGTTCTCTCAGACCCGCTCTCCTCTGATTCTCCTCTGGCTGCTGCATGTTTGCCACTTTCCCGTTTTACTCCTCGGTTGGCTCCAGTGATCGTCCGGGCTGCCGACTGCAAAAAGGTGCACCAGATCGAGCTGATCCCCAAGGAGAAGATGTTGGCCCTGTTGTGCGGACGCAACCGCCATGTGCACCTGAACCCCTGGGGCGTCCTGGAGGGGGCCGAGGGAGCCTTTGACATCAAGCTGACAGAGACCAAGGGCTGTCAGGCCCTGGTGACCGGGGTCCTCCGCCCGGGTGGGCCCGCCTGCCTGCTGGCTGCCGTCAAACGCCAGGTCAGTACTGACTGATTTGAATGACTGCCAAGCGCCTGGTCAGTCGTTAGTGGCTGATTGATATTACTGCAGACGAAGGCGCAGGGTACAAATGATGTCCCCATGCGGTGCCTGTCTATTTACACCCCCCCCCCCTAACTGTCCCTCCAGGTTCTGTGCTACGAGATCACTCGGGCCAAGCCGCACCACCGCAAGCTGTGGGAGGTCCAGGCTCCGGGCGTGGCCCAGTGGCTGGGCATGGTCCGGGAGCGCCTCTGTGTGGGCTACCCCTCGGGCTTCGCCCTGCTGGCCCTCCAGGGGGAGTCGTCGCCAGTCAGCCTGGTGAGCCCGGGAGACCCTTCGCTGGCCTTCCTGGCCCAGCAGCCCCTGGATGCCCTGCATGCCCTGGAGGTGGGCACGGCCGAGCTGCTGCTCTGCTTCAGCCAGCTGGGCATCTACGTGGACCCAACGGGGAGGAGGAGCCGGGCCCAGGAGCTGATGTGGCCCGCCACGCCCCTCGCCTGCAGTACGTTCTGGTTTCCCCCAGGCGGGATTTGGGTCGGGTGGTGGGAGTAGGGTGAACGTAGTGAACATGAAGTTATCCTTGTGTCCCACGCATGTATTGGATAGTAGCGACCTCTGCCGTTGCCTGGCAACTGGTGATCTAGTGGTTCGGTCGTCCGACGATAACTAAAGGGTTGCCACTCGCTGTCACATTGCTGATAATGAGAAACATGTGGTGTGCCCTTGAGCAAGGCTGTGATGCCAAAGGGTTCAGGGTTTGTTAATGTTAATGGGTGTGAAAGAAAACATTTCAATGGTGTATGTATGAAACCGGGGCAGATATAACAACGCTTGAAGTATTTATCAGTTTCAGTGTTTATTATTTATTAAACCGAGAAAAGGCCAGTACAGTTTTTTTTAACAAATGTCATTATTATTCGTCGGTGTTATTCATCGTTATCCCTCAGGCTCCAACGCCTCCTACCTGACGGTCTACAGCGAGTATGGAGTAGATGTGTTTGATATTCACACCACAGAGTGGGTTCAGACCATTTCACTGAGGAAGGTAACAGCAGCTTTGTGTGTTTTTGTCTGTGTGTTTTTGTCTTCGTGTGTGACTGTGTCTGTTTATATACATGTTGATATATTCGTCATTTAGCTGTTCGATTCTAGAAAGAAAAAAAATGTGTAGTGTTGGAGCTGGTGTTACTTTTAGGGTTTGGCAATGTGGGCTTTAGTGTGTTAGCTTACTGAGGTTAGGTTTAGGGGTACAGGACCATGGATTGCTCTGTGTGTATTAATGTTAGCTCATAGTTTCTTGGTCTGATGCGTTTATCCTCTTCAGATAAGGCCTCTGAATGTGGAGGGCAGTCTGAACCTACTTGGCTGTGAACAGCCACGTCTCATCTACTTCAGCAACAACTCTGCAGGTATCAAAACACCCCAGAGTACTCACATGATGTCACCTTATATCTGGTACTCACATGATGTCACATTGTGTCTAGTACTCACATGATGTCACATTGTGTCTAGTACTCACATGATGTCACATTGTGTCTAGTACTCACATGATGTCACCTTATATCTGGTACTCACATGATGTCACATTGTGTCTAGTACTCACATGATGTCACCTTATATCTGGTACTCACATGATGTCACATTGTGTCTAGTACTCACATGATGTCACCTTATATCTGGTACTCACATGATGTCACATTGTGTCTAGTACTCACATGATGTCACCTTATATCTGGTACTCACATGATGTCACATTGTGTCTAGTACTCACATGATGTCACCTTATATCTGGTACTCACATGATGTCACATTGTGTCTAGTACTCACATGATGTCACCTTATATCTGGTACTCACATGATGTCACATTGTGTCTAGTACTCACATGATGTCACCTTATATCTGGTACTCACATGATGTCACATTGTGTCTAGTACTCACATGATGTCACCTTATATCTGGTACTCACATGATGTCACATTGTGTCTAGTACTCACATGATGTCACCTTATATCTGGTACTCACATGATGTCACATTGTGTCTAGTACTCACATGATGTCACCTTATATCTGGTACTCACATGATGTCACATTGTGTCTAGTACTCACATGATGTCACCTTATATCTGGTACTCACATGATGTCACATTGTGTCTAGTACTCACATGATGTCACATTGTGTCTAGTACTCACATGATGTCACATTGTGTCTAGTACTCACATGATTTCACCTTATATCTGGTACTCACATGATGTCACATTGTGTCTAGTACTCACATGATTTCACCTTATATCTGGTACTCACATGATGTCACATTGTGTCTAGTACTCGCATGATGTCACATTGTGTCTAGTACTCGCATGATGTCACATTGTCTCTAGTACTCGCATGATGTCACATTGTCTCTAGTACTCGCATGATGTCACATTGTGTCTAGTACTCACATGATGTCACATTGTGTCTAGTACTCACATGATGTCACATTGTGTCTAGTACTCACATGATGTCACATTGTGTCTAGTACTCACATGATGTCACCTTATATCTGGTACTCACATGATGTCACATTGTGTCTAGTACTCACATGATGTCACATTGTGTCTAGTACTCACATGATGTCACATTGTGTCTAGTACTCACATGATGTCACCTTATATCTGGTACTCACATGATGTCACATTGTGTCTAGTACTCGCATGATGTCACATTGTGTCTAGTACTCACATGATGTCACATTGTGTCTAGTACTCACATGATGTCACATTGTGTCTAGTACTCACATGATGTCACATTGTGTCTAGTACTCACATGATGTCACATTGTGTCTAGTACTCACATGATGTCACATTGTCTCTAGTACTCGCATGATGTCACATTGTGTCTAGTACTTACATGATGTCACATTGTCTCTAGTACTCGCATGATGTCACGTTGTCTCTAGTACTCGCATGATGTCACATTGTCTCTAGTACTCGCATGATGTCACATTGTGTCTAGTACTTACATGATGTCACATTGTGTCTAGTACTTACATGATGTCACATTGTCTCTAGTACTTACATGATGTCACATTGTCTCTAGTACTCGCATGATGTCACATTGTGTCTAGTACTTACATGATGTCACATTGTCTCTAGTACTCGCATGATGTCACGTTGTCTCTAGTACTCGCATGATGTCACATTGTCTCTAGTACTCGCATGATGTCACATTGTGTCTAGTACTTACATGATGTCACATTGTCTGTAGTACTCGCATGATGTCACATTGTGTCTAGTACTCACATGTTGTCACATTGTCTCTAGTATTTACATGATGTCACATTGTCTCTAGTACTCGCATGATGTCACATTGTCTCTAGTACTCGCATGATGTCACATTGTCTCTAGTACTCACATGATGTCACATTGTCTCTAGTACTCGCATGATGTCACATTGTGTCTAGTACTTACATGATGTCACATTGTCTCTAGTACTCGCATGATGTCACATTGTGTCTAGTACTTACATGTTGTCACATTGTCTCTAGTATTTACATGATGTCACATTGTCTCTAGTACTCGCATGATGTCACATTGTCTCTAGTACTCGCATGATGTCACATTGTCTCTAGTACTCGCATGATGTCACATTGTGTCTAGTACTTACATGATGTCACATTGTCTCTAGTACTCGCATGATGTCACATTGTCTCTAGTACTCGCATGATGTCACATTGCTATATATGTAAAAACGCACACTAAAGCGGTCATGGACGTCTCTCTGTCCTGCAGAAGGGGACCTGGCCATCCCAGAGACGTCTGACAACAGCAAGAAGTTGATGTTGAGGACTCGTAGCAAGAGGAAGTTCCTCTTCAAGGTTCCTGAGGAGGAGCGGTTGCAGCAGAGGAGGTAACCCCGATAACCCCGACCCCCCATGTTATACTCTTCTTTACATTGGAGGTGTTCAGCTGAGACCAAGAGCACATATAGCCAGGGAAGTGTCTCTGATCCCCATTGTCAGTTTGGTAAGTGTGCTCTGCGACCAGGCGCTGTAGCGCTAATGCGCTCCAGGGACAAGGATTTATTAACATTGGTCGTTATGTCCCTGTGGTAGTGTTCAGTGTTATTCTGTACAACTGTTCACAGTAACTCCCACTGACTGTTATAACCTGTGGTAGTGTTCAGTGTGATTCTGTACAACTGTTCACAGTAACTCCCACTGACTGTTATAACCTGTCGTAGTGTTCAGTGTTATTCTGTACAACTGTTCCCAGTAACTCCCACTGACTGTTATAACCTGTCGTAGTGTTCAGTGTTATTCTGTACAACTGTTCACAGTAACTCCCACTGACTGTTATAACCTGTCGTAGTGTTCAGTGTTATTCTGTACAACTGTTCACAGTAACTCCCACTGACTGTTATAACCTGCTGTGTGTCCTGTCTCCAGGGAGATGCAGAGGGACCCTGAGCTGAGGTCCAAGATGATCTCCAACCCAATCAACTTCAACCACGTGGCCCACATGGGTCCTGGAGATGGAAAGCAGGTCCTCATGGACCTTCCTCGGGTAAGGGCCCCAACGTACCGTCCCGCCAAACCAGTCCCGGCAATTTTGCCCCAAACCACAACGTCCGTCTTGTGATGAGTTCGAAAAGTAGAGATGGTGTATTATCAATGAACTAACTCGTTGGAAATAAACAGGTTTTGTTTTGCATGAACATTGCTATTGAGTACTTCCGCCATTTTAAAGTGGTCAATTCTGGGAGCTGCGTTCAGGATCAGAGAGCACTGTCTTCTTCAAACTGGTTTGACCTAGTTTGTGAACTGCTTCAGTCAGAGAGCCGTGCCACTGCCATCTAGTGGCCACAGTAACTGAACCACTGCAAGCTTTGGTTCAGGACTCCGGCAGTGCAGCTGTGCCATTGCGGTTTGTAGTTTGGATGTCGTCCGTGACGACCCATCGGTGCCCGGGCAGTTCCAGAGGGGTGGTTTGTTTATTGTCTCCGTTCTGGTTTGGTTACATTTCTGACAGTGATTGGCGATCCCTGCATCTGCAAGTGTATTTTTGGTAATTATTTTTGGTAACGGCTCGACGGTGGCTCCGCCATCGCCCCGGCTGTTATAATAAATTGTTTAAAAGTTTCAGTATGCTCAGGTGGCAACGAATCACTGATGTTAGCCACGCCTCTATTTCCTGACTCTACTTTAAAATGTGGGTTGGCACTCTGTGGCAAATGCCAATGCTGACACAACGACGAGACTTGCGCCCGTCTCGGTTTTTCCACTAACCTCACTTCACAGGTACCGAAATGCTGGCCCGATGTTGAGATGAGTTAACAGGCTCAAAGAACCCGGCCAGAGAACATGAAATGTTCTCCCTGTGATCCCCTTTCATTGGTCACGGGAGGAGAACCAATTAATCTGGAGCCGTTAACGTCTGTATATTTTAACCGTTTAAATCCAACGGTTGTGCCTCCTTTCCTCAGCTCCTTCACCCTAACTGCACTCCTCCTTTTTAACATTTTAGATATCACCCTTTAGCTACACATTTCCTTCTCCTCCTTTTGAGAATGACCGTGTAGGCTCCACTCACACTTTCTTCCAACCCTCCTCCTCCTCTTCTCCCTCCTCCTCTGTGTCCTGTTGGTGTCCTGTGTTTCCCATCTCTATTCCCCCCGGGCATCAGACCGAGAGCTCCGCCCACTCCCCCTCGTCGTCCCGCCCCCACACCCTGATCTCCCCGCCCAGCAACTTTGAGCACGTCTATCACATGAGTCCTGTGTCGGCTGGCCTCTACCTGCAGATGGAGCCCACCTCCACCTCATCTTCCACCTCCTCGCTGCAACTCTGCAGCCTTCCCCAGCTCTCCTCTTCTTCTTCCTCTCCCTCCACCTCCTCCCTGGGAAGGGTAGGCCTGACCTGATGTGTCCCCGCCGGCTCCAGCTGTCCCCCCGCCATCAGCATCTCCTTTAGGCCATCCCAAATCGACACCTGTTTCTCTCTACGACCTTTACCATGTGACTGGGCTGCTGTGTGCTAGTTGAGTCGGAGCCCTGCTGCTGTGGATAGCGACTAGCTTTATACTTTCCCAGTCTTTCTGTCACTCTCTCGCTCTCAGTCACTTGGGCTTTTAATTAATTAGTGGGATTTCTTTTAACTGGACAGATGTACCTGTTGTCCCTGTTCTGAATCTGTCTATTAAGGGAAAGAACATGTGAACTGAGACGTGTGTAAATAAGAGAGGTCTGTGTAAATAAGAGAGATGTGTGTGAGCAATCTGGCCATATCATTCACACCAAACGTTACTCTCTGATCTAAGTGATGAAGGTGTAGTTATGAAGGGTCGACTTGGGATTGGTCGTATTTCCAGCCCTTCCTTCCCCTCTCTCTCACCCCTCTCTCACATCTCTCACCTGTCCCGCTCACCCTTCTCTCTTACCGGTCTCTTCCCTTCTCTCTCTCTCTCCCCTCTGCACTGGTCCTTCTCCTTTAACACATTTGCTTCCTCGCTGCTCTTTTCTCCATTTGTTATGTTTTTTAGATGCTGAGGTTGTTTTGTTTCTGTTAGTTCTGGCTGCAGTGTGGTTGTGGTTTCTGTGATCTGTATAATAGTCATGTTAAAGCACAACTATATATAATAGTCACGTTAAAACACAACTATATATAATAGTCACGTTAAAACACAACTAGATATAATAGTCACGTTAAAACAAAACTAGATATAATAGTCACGTTAAAACAAAACTAGATATAATAGTCACGTTAAAACAAAAATAGATATAATAGTCACGTTAAAACAAAAATAGATATAATAGTCACGTTAAAACAAAAATAGATATAATAGTCACGTTAAAACAAAACTAGATATAATAGTCACGTTAAAACGCACCTAGATATAATAGTCACGTTAAAACGCACCTAGATATAATAGTCACGTTAAAACGCACCTAGATATAATAGTCACGTTAAACCAAAACTAGATATAATAGTCACGTTGAAACACAACTAGTAGTTATAATAGTGATGTTAAATTGTACCTGATGAGCTTCCCTCCTTTCAGTGGAGTGATTTTCTAAATGGCCGACAGCAAATCATAAGGATCTTATTAAGTTTTGTTTTTTTTCTCCATTAGAATGTTTCTACTTCTTCTTACCAGAGATTGCGTAACTTTTTCCATGTGAATTATTGACCTGTGTGTTTGGAGTTTATCACTGTGTGTGTGCGTGTGCGTGTGCGTGTGCGTGCGCGTGTGCACATTTTTACAACTGTATTCATTCAAGAGATGCTTTTAATCACAGCAACTTACCTGTTGGTTTGAAGTTGTGTCTCTGGGTTGTGTTCATTGGGCATCTAACACATTTAAAACCCCTAATTTCAAATTCAGAGCATGTCCAATTACAGACACGTATTCTCATTGCCTGTTGCAAAACATTTTCAAATGTTGTCCATCGTGTGTCCTAATGAACATAACCTTCCTCACGCATATTGTCAGCTCCATCTGTACACATGGCTGTGTGTATATCATTGTCTCAATGTGTGTGTGTGTGTGTGTGTGTCTGTCTCTCTGTGTGTGTGTGTGTGTGTGTGTCCTGGCACCGGCTTTGTGGTACAGAGTGTGATGCATTCTTCTCAGGATGACCCAACAAAAGACAAGCCCCGCCCACTCTCCAGTATTTCACGGCAACAGAGGAGCAAGACCCACATCACCCGTACAGCCTCTGGTCAGTGGTTCCTTCTCACGCCATCAAACACACACACACACACACTTCTCTACCATTCTCTTTTTTTAATATTTGTGTGTGTGGTGTGGACATGGTTATAAAGGAGGTGCAGACTTTGGAGGAGCAGGATCGTCTCGTAACATCTCGGACCCAGAAGGGGGCTTTGAGAGAGAGGTAAAGACCGCCGATCCAGCCACTCCCTTATAGACTGTGGAGACTTTAAGTTAGTCAGTCTGCCCCTTCGTTTGTACGGTGTGCCTGAAATGGCAGGTTCTCTGTGGCTTTTCATAGTTGAGAAAATCTATTCATTAAATTCTCTACAGCCTCTGTTCATCTCTTTCTTTCTCTCGTTTCCTTTCAGCCCGACTCTGACTCCACCAAACACTCCACCCCATCCAACAGCTCCAATCCCAGCAGCCCTCCCAGTCCCAACTCACCCCATCGCAGCCAGTTGACGCTGGATGGCCTGGAGAATGCCCTGGATGGCTGAGGAATGGATTACCTCAACGCACAAACACACACACACAAACCACCCTACCTTACTCACAGAAACACAATGCGTGCTTAATCACCCAACATATCGACTTCTGGCGTAGTTCTTGTGTATTGCTCCAAAGTGCCAAGAACAGACTCTGTGTGTGTGTTCCACATTCCCGGCTAGATTCTAGATGGACGGTTTATCGTCTTGCCCCCGTACCCCACTTCTTTCTCCTCGTTCCCCACACTTTATTCAGGATGGGTCCACCTGGTACCCTATGGCACTACTATCCCCTAACCCCCCCCCCAGGCTCGGGCGGGCTGCCCCTGCTGAGGCTGTTCCAGCATACTCCCTCCGTGTGCAAAGGGACTGGCACAGCCCTTTCTGAGGGATGACTGCTATTTTTAGTGGACAGGGTGACGAGGAAAGTGTTGGAACGGCGTGGTAGGTTTGTCCTCGTCCTCCGTACCAGTTATATGGGTTATTATTGCATAGTTTAAGTTATCGATACATAATACTGCGACTAGATGGGTTACATTTTTTAGCAGGATTAATGATCATGGTGGAACAACAAATTTATACGTATGTGTTGAAAAAAACGTTTTAATGGGGAAGTTTAGCCCTCGTCTGTTTTTTTAAAGTGTATAGTATTTTGGACTGAGGTGTTAAACTCAACTCTACCCCCATCCTCGTACGCACACTCACGCACACACACGCAAAAACATGGCGGGGTTACCCTTATTCAG
The DNA here is from genome assembly GCA_029465975.1 of Dallia pectoralis. Lineage (NCBI taxonomy): Eukaryota > Metazoa > Chordata > Actinopteri > Esociformes > Umbridae > Dallia > Dallia pectoralis. The sequence goes on from CM055736.1 coordinate 18,046,826, forward strand.
CTGTTCCCGGGAACAGCGGTTATCGTTATGTTAGCCATTGCTACATGCCCGGAAGTCGAGCTGCCACTGATCTGACTTCTGGCGTTCCACCGCCGCGGCCATGTTCAACAGCATTTATACGCCTCTCATCAGCCTTTGTAATACGCGTTGTTTTTAACTTTAATCTTTTGCCAGAAAATGCGTTGTTAGTGAAACCAATGAGCCACGACACCAGAAAAAAATACAAAAAAATACAAAAAAACTGAATCATGACACGAGAATTTCTCAATATGCTGTTTTAATGTTTTAAGTTGAGATGTGGTGGGAATCCAAACCCAGCTAAATAAAACATAATACTCATAGGATTATTAATACGAGTCTTCACCAGATGCTGCTGCTTTACTGCGCTACGTAAAAGTATATAGAAAAGGTGTGTGTGTTTGCACCTGTGCTCGAGTGTGTGCGAGTGTGTGCGAGCTAGTGTAAATCTGCTCACCATAGAGAGAACCCGGTGGAAACTGACCTTAGGCTTTTTGCCGTTTAATCGTAAATGCGCTGGTTGGCGTCAACAGTGGAGTACAGTAATGTTGCCGTATTGCCACAAGGGGGCGGGTTTTTCCTTTCTTGAGGGACGTTTCGTTGTACAGAAGCGTGAAATACAGGACAGGCATGTGCGGCATACCCAGGATAATCGCTTTAGTGTGCCTTCCGTGCCGTTTTTTGTTTTACAGCACCACCTTCAGGTCAATCGCTGAAGTGATTTTAACTCTGTAGGCTATCGATGCGAGAGGGGTTTTCAAAAACACTGTATTAAACTTGCACGTGTTTTAGTCCAAGGAAAATCCTTTGATTTTGTCAGTGATCTTTCTTGTATGTTTTATTAATTTCCTATCCTATTCCCAGACATCTTTTTGGCTCTAAAGATGGGAGTTTTTTTCTCTATGATACACTACTGCTTTTTTTCCTAAAAGAAATCACCATTTGAAAACTTTGTAATTATTGAAATGTTAGCAAGAACCATTTGAACGGACAATAAAAGAGTATCTGTTGTGCTATGCTTGTTTTCTTGTGTATTTTTTTATCATTACCCAACGCGGTCACCCCTTGATTCCCCACTACGTTTTGCCATACACGTGTCACTGTTTCAGAATCAGGTTTATTCCGCCAAGTCTGGTTACACACACAAGGAATTTGTTCTGGCCCCTTGCTACAAAACCTAATACACACATTTAAGAATTCCAGTTCCAGACGTGCATATGAGTTTGCATATGTCCCGATAGTGTGCATACTATCCCTGGGCGCCGTTGACGTGAAAGTCGAATCAGGTAACTGATTAGAGCTGCCCCCTGCACCTCAGGGTTGGGTAAAATGCAGAGGACACATTTCAGTTGATGGCATTCAGTTGTAAAACTGACAAGATTGGTATACTCCTATATGCAGGCTATGGGCAGTCTAGTGCTAGAGGCATATTCCTTAGACTTACCGCCATGGAGAAGAAGCTGTGGCGAGATGTTTTGCTCTTAATAGGGGAGAGTCTGTTTCCCGGATGGGAGGGGTCTGCCTCGATTTTTGCTGCCTGCTTCAGTGACCTGGCTCTGTACAGATCTTTGTGATACAGCATCTTACATACAGGACAGAGGCTTGAATTCTGCTGGGCTTCTCTTAAAGTCCGCTCTCATCTCCACGGTCTTTTGAGCAATAAGCTTCAAGTTGTTCACACTACAGCTGGACACAGCCGGTCAATCTCCCCCTGTAGGCGGACTCGTCTCCATCAGAGATTAGACCAATGAGCGTGGTGTTATCTTCAAACATCAGAAGTTCGACAGAGCGGTGACTGTAGGTGCAGTTGTTGGTTAATTAGGAGGAGAGGGGACAACACGCAACCTTGAGGGGAGCCAGTGCTGATGGTCAGAGTCTGACAGGAGTTTTCCAACCTCATGTGCTGCCTCCAGTTGGCAAGGTATTCTGTGATATTGCATGTGGACTCAGGCACTGTTGTGCTGTGGCTTTGAACAGATCGTTGAGGGACAGCAGCTTTCAACCACTAGTCCGCTCCGCAGACATGATGCATTCCAGTCTGTCTTTTTTCTTGACGGTAGCTGCAGCATACCAGGCGGTGATGGAGGTCAGGATGGACTGTATAGGCATTATACATCATGGACGTTGGCAGTTTGTACTTTTTTTGCTGCCGCTGGCAGTACGATTTGTGTTGTGCTTTCTTAGTGAGGGAGGTGATGTGCAGCTTCCAATTGCAGTCCCAGGTGTGTTAAAAATACACATAAAAATCTAGATCGTGCTATAAGTGTCTAATATAACATACATGGAGTCTAGTTGCGGTAACGTTTGTTTTATCATTCGCCACGTAAACGAATTACTATTTGGCAGAAAACATTCAATAATCAGGCTCCAGCGAGGATCGAACTCGCGACCCCTGGTTTACAAGACCAGTGCTCTGCCACTGAGCTATAGAGCCGTACGCTTCCTAATACTCGTACATACGACACTTCTCCGTTGCGTTAAAAGAAGAACATCCGTAATTACCAATCGAAACCGATCTGATAATTTACACTGCGACCTTGATTTAGATTATTTTGATTGGTGGGTTAGCTGATAGATAACGTGGCATACGGAGCTGTGCTAAATTACATGAGATGTACTACACGCATTCTGCTAAACGCAGCCCCGACATATTCACAAAGGTCTCTTCGTTACGTTCAAACGTCTGGCAATTAAAACGCTTGCTATAATCGTTGCGGTTTCGGGACCTAGTTGCCTATTTGTGCATTGTCTTTAGCCCGTATTGGTCCGGCTGCCCTCATACGATACCGGACGGCATAAAGTGAAAGCTTAGGATTTAGTTACCTAATTCTCCAACCAAATAGACACACCCACCAAAGGGGAGCGAATTTAGACTTGACTGATCAGTAAAACAACAACATGGTTTTATTGTAGTTCAGACAAACTTACGTAACGATACAAACTCCAAGAGATCTGAAGGCTGTTACTGTTTAATTGCTTTTCAGTGTTTACACGAGTTGGGTCGTCCACAACATGGCTTTTTCATGTGATTACAGGTTGCATTGACTATGTGTCTGGTTGGCTTGATTTTATCCCAATATCTTTGTTATTATATGCACATAAACTATATTCACTTAAAATATGATCATATATCGGGACCGCCAAAAGATAGACGATTTGTCATTGTATCATTTATCTCAACATTTCTTTAAAATACTCACAAGTGAAGTGACTTCAACTGGTTACGTAACGCATCGATATGTTATGTATTGAAAAGAAACTAGGTGAAAGTTAAAAAAAATGGGGAAAGTTACCGTTTATGTCCACTAGGGGTCGACACACACTTGTGACACCTCTATTATGTACTAATACAACCATGATTACGTGTTGTTCTACCCCAGGTATTATATGGCCTGCTGGCGCCTTCATAAATATCAAATCTTTTAGCATCATTTTTCTCACAAACGTTTTTTCTGAATCACGTAGAAGTGACCTTGGCTGCTTTTAGAATACAAAAAAACAGAACTTTTAATGAACGAAACAATACCAGATGCAATGTCCAAGAGGGTTTGGGTTGCACCTCTAAGGTTGTCCAGACTTCTACACCGCTTCAGTATCAATATTTCTGCTGCGTGGGATTGGTTTTTCGGTAAAAATAGATCTTCTGACCTTCATCGGTTCATTGTCCGAAAAAGCAATTCCATATTATATAGAGATCCTCTTCTACTCTGCATGACTAGCCCGAGGCATTCATAATGGTTCACAGCTCCTCCCAGACCCCAAAACACGGAGCAAACGCCTACACCGGGCGTTAAAAACGTCAGCAAACTCAAAGCACCCCAGTATAAGGTGTAGCAGGGAACACATCTGTCAGAAAAGTTGTTCTGCTGGCTCGTCTCGAGCAAGTTGTCGAAAATATGTCTCTTTATAGTTTGATCGCAAGTTGCATTGGTTATGTTCTCGTGTGCTTGCTTGTTTTTCTTTTAATCGCATTTCTTTGTTATTGTTTGTACATCAAGTATATTCATATGAAATTTGATCATATACCGGGACCGCCAAGGGATAGGTGAGTCATTATTTATTCTTTTAATATTTCCCCGAGCGTGTTTTACAAAACAGCTATATATCTGACTGGGTTAAAACACAAACCTATTGTAGCACCTGCTTCCTACAGCTCCTTTTTGTGGGTTCTTTAAACTCATCAAAAGATTAAAATCCACACTGGCATTAATTAAAACTGAGTCCAAATAGTTCTTATGTATTACCTTATATTTAGGTTAATAAAAGTAAATCAATACAAATCGAGGTAAATAGAACTAAACGAATAATTGACAATGATGGGCAACAATGTACTGTAGATAAATGTCTCGGGGAAATTAGTTTGAAATAAATACATAGATATAGAACACGTTTCATTTATCTACCTGCGCAGGCCGGTCCAAAGTAACAGGTCCAATGTAACAGCAGACTTAAAGTGCTCAATTTATCTTTGAAACGTTTATAGGTTTTAAAAGTTTAACAAATGTAGGCTACTATCAGCAATACATTCATCTTCGGTTCTATTTATTAGACCTATAGGCTTTATGTTGGATGTTAATCAAAATTAACCATGTTATGGAATTTTATGATCGCTCAAGAAGTTTAGTTACATGTAAGTCATAGCATGCTTATTTTGATAGTAAAGAACTGTACTTTTGTTATCTCACTATCCTAAACTTAGGGTGGATTGTTGAGGAATATGTCGGTTGAGAAGTTCAGGAATAGTGCAGGTAAACATATTTTAGCATGTGATAAAATACGTGTTTTAGTGAGTCCTGGGGGCCAGAAAGGAAAGCACGAGACCATGAGATTACAGGATCCTGTGCTTTACTGAAGAGAAACCGGAAGGTGATCTTCAGGGTGTTAGAGGGGCCAAGGCTAGAAACAGATGTCCTGAACACCTTATCTGTGATGAACTGTATGGGTCTTTGTGTGCCTCATAATGTTTTCTGTCATATCTACTATGTGTCTGGCCTCCCTTGGCTTAAGGGCACTGACCCTTGGGTTTTTATGACGGCTCCATATGTCATCCACATTATACAGTATAGTCTTGTGAGATCATCTAAAAGCTTCATCTGTTCTCCATATCAGTATTGATCTCAATAAATACTGTGTGAACTTCAGTCTCATCGGGTCAGTCAGTCAGGCTTTCCTCAACCCTATTCTTTAAGCTTGCTAGGGTACGATCTGATCAATGCAAATGCTATACCTATATTTGAGAAATGGTTTCTTACTTGCAATTAAACCTGTTAAAAGTGTCAACTGTAACATACTCTCGTGCGTCTTACTTTAAGTTCGAATTCCGTGGTTAAAGTCTAAATTTCCACGACAACCATCCCAGACATATTTTGAGCAAACAGATATTTGAAGAATGTTTGTATTACGGTCAAATCCCACAAGTTTATTGTGATAAGCAAATCAGTTGATTAAAGTGTAATTCAATAATGACAGGTTGTCCTATATGGTCAATGTACCATAATGGCTAAGAACGGTAAGCGAACGCCCTTGGCATAATAGCAGGTTTTGTCATGCCCATATGGTATACAAATAGCTTTGGAAAACTTCGGATCTTTTATTCTAAATATGAACTGAGACAAAAATCCTGAAAAGGATTGTACTTTTGAAGGCCCACTCCAGACATTTCTCTGTTACAGACACTAATGTTGAACCCCATATAATAACTCATACATCTGCGATAGAAGGAAATGTTGTACATCGAATTAGATTAACTTTAAACTAAAGTGTTTGTTGAGAAAGTGTTATAATAAATGACAATGTGATTTCTTAACCCCGTAGTGCTCTTTTTCATGAACAAACATTGAGTTTAGAGATTATCTCTCATCGAGCATCTTAGTAGTGTGAAGTCAAATTTTCCTTTCAAATTCTGTAAAAGCGTAATTGCTTGGTCCCTTGTTTTCCTCCAGTTTTTTCCTCGGACAGTCCCAAACAATTCTGAGGGCGATGAGCGATGGTCGAGTTCTCCACGACAAGTTTCTGGAGTGGTGAGCTGAGCACCATCTAGCAGTGGTCAGGTTTAACAACTGAGAAACACACACACGTACACATACACATACACACAGTGAACTTGATTCTATTGTATTATTTTCTTTGACAGGTCTGAAACATATGGGCCAGTGTATCGTCTGAACAATTTGCATTTTGTGATGCTGTGTATCACCTGTCCGGATACCACCAAGGTTAGCCTTCATTGACTGGCTTGATATGCAATGACCAGAACATCTGAACATACATCTAGTGCTGTGAAATAACTCATATCCTATATAAACCGTTGAACCAAACTCAACCTGTGCTTGGCCTCCACAGGAGATACTGATGTCACCCAAGTACCCAAAAGATAAGTTGGTCTACAAACGTCTCTTCAACCTATTTGGAATAAGGCGAGTCTCCGATATGGCCTAGGGTTATTGTATCAGAAAATTAACCAAATTCAACTCCCAACTGACTTAAAATGACTGTTAGTGTGGAAATGTTTTCCTCCGCCCCCGAGGCTTGAACCATCTGAGCTCTCGGATGTCCTAATCAAGTGTCATCCTAAACATACTGTGGAGCACGAATCCCTACTGATGCTGGTGGTTAGAGGTGGTGGTCAGAGGTGTGGTCAAAGCAGTTGGTGGTCAGAGGTGGTGGTCAGAGGTGGTGGTCAGAGGTGTGGTCAAAGGAGTTGGTGGTCAGAGGTGTAGCCAACAGAACATGTGCAGGGCAACCTGATTACTTTCTGGGTAAATGGTTTGTTTACTGTCTTCTCCGTAGGTTTCTGGGAAATGGCCTGGTCACCTCACAGGATCATGAGCAGTGGTACAAACAGCGAAGGATCATGGACCCTGCCTTCAGCAGTCTGTAAGTCACACTGTTCACCTGGCGTAATAATTCATTAAAGATTGCACCAGTCACTCAACCAGTCAGTCCATCTGTGTATTGTCAGGTATCTGCAGAGTCAGGTTGGTACATTCAATGAGAGGGCGGACAAGCTGATGGATAAGCTAGCGACAGTGGCTGACACCAGCACGACTGTTAGCATGCAACACATGTTCAACTGTGTGACCCTGGATGTCATCACCAAGGTAACGGTCACTATCACAGATCACCACGTCGCCTTTGGATTTCAATATTTCTGTAATAGGGCTACATTTCGCTGCTGTTATGTGTTGTTAACATGCATTGATAGAGGAAGTATCCGTTGATGGGAAACCTGTCATGACCAAGAACATGTATCAGAAATAGGGATGGGAATTGATAAGAATTTAACGATTCCGATTCCATTATCGATATTGCTTATCGATCCGATTCCTTATCGATTCTCTTATCGATTCTCATTGGGTGAGGAAATAATTACAAATTTGTTTGTTTGTATTAACTCGCTTTAATATCTGATAAGAACACCGCACATACTCAGAGTATACACAAATTATGTGTAGCAACCTCAGAACAAACCTAAAAGTAGGTGAGCTACAAAGTAAAGTCCAGGGACCTATAGATTTTTTCACATTCATTGGTCCAGCCAAAAAAAAAAATAAAACTGCCACTTAAGTGCCATAAAAACAAAAACACAGACGGTAAACAGTCAAGGAAGAGCTTGTTCCTTTGGGAATATTCAACATGAAACTAAATTCAACTCAACTGACATACAAAATAGAAAGAAGTCTTCTGTAAAGACCACAACTATCAACTTGGGCAAATGATTGACAAGAGATTTTTAACCGTATAGTAAAAGTTTACACAATGAAATGACGCTCACATTAACTAAATAGACAAGTTACCTTTGGCATTTATAGCAGATGCCGTCTCATTAGCTCCGCTGCTGCTTGACTCACTTGTTGTTGTAGTAGAGAATCAAACACGCGACAGTCCTGCAAACGGATTGCGTGCTGTGTGGCCAAATGCTTCTGTATATTGGAGGTAGTTCCCCCTTTTGCCGAAATTAAACTTTTACTACTGTTGCAAATGACTGCATTGGCGTCTTTTCGAGTGAAATATAACCACACTTTAGATCGCTTCTGCGTAACCAAAATGCGCAGCGCGTGTGTGACGCGCTGCGCATCACACGCGCTGCGCATCACACGCGCTGCGCATCACACGCGCTGCGCATCACACGCGCTGCGCATCACACGCGCTGCGCATCACACGCGCTGCGCATCACACGCGCTGCGCATCACACGCGCTGCGCATCACACGCGCTGCGCATTTTGGTTACGCAGCGCGTGTGTGACGGTCATGATGACACATTTGCAACGAGCCGAACCGATAAGCGGAATCGTTAAGCAGGTACACTAACGGTTCCAAAGAATTGATTCACTGGGAACCGGTTCTAAAGAAGAACCGGTTCTCGATTCCCATCCCTAATCAGAAATACTCATTGAATTTTTACAGTTGTTGGCTTGTTTTTTGGGGCAGCAAATTTGCTCTCCATTTTTGGAAAATATCAGCTTTTGTAGAGGAGAGATTTCTATTTGTCAGCAAAAATGCATATGTATATCAGTACAATCAGCTATAGCATTATTATGTTTTTTTTTGTTGTAACTTATGTTGTAGTAAGTTCTGAATCTGTTCTGAATCTGTTCTGAATCTGTTCTAAAACCTATTTTTCTGTCATCCACAGGTGGCATTTGGAGTCGATTTAAATCTGCTTAACGACAGTGACACTCCCTTCCCCAAAGCCATAGAAATGTGTCTGAAGGGAATGGTCCACTATCTCAGAGATGTGACATTTCAGGTACTGACAAAGTAGTTTTGAGCTGCTTCTCATATCCGACAGATTGGGGGGAAATACACATTAGCCTTAATACTTGAGTCACAAACACCTTTGTGTCGGGTTACCACCCTTCTACTGAGGAATCATGTAAACTGTGGATTAACTGCAGCACAAAGCTTAATCTTGGTTGAATATCACATTTCCAGCTCTACCCAAAGAACTGGAAGTTTATCGGAAAGGTGAAAGAGTCTGCCGAGCTTCTGCGTACCACCGGCAAACTTTGGATTGATGAGAGGAATATGGCCATCCGAAACGGGGACGACGTTCCGAAAGATGTCCTCGCACAGATCCTCAAATCGGCCAGCAGTGGTGTGTTTTAGTGTAGATCTTCTGCCTCGCAGCTCTGTCAGTTGCATTTAGATTCAGGTGCTCGCAAGACTAGACACGTTTCAGATCAACCATTTATGACCACCATATGGGGCACTTATAAATGTCCTTGTGCATTAAAATAATATGAAATTGATCAGAAGTTCAGTGTAGACATTGTTAGTAATGATAATCACTATTGTAGCTGGAAATTTGAGAAACAGACACCACACCGGTCCCCAACAGGCAGCCTCGTTATCTTGAAGAAGAAAGGGTGTAACTAAATTTTCCAACTCAATGCCAGATCGTGTGGACCGGACTTGATTGGAGCCAATATCCTCTTACAACAAGATAACCTAAAGCACAGTTTCAAACAATTCAATAATTAATTAGGGAAGAAACAGTAGAATACAAGTAGAACACCAAGGGCCCCAAGGCTGTGAACTCAATTATTATTGAAATCAAAAATAATGTTTTATTCCCATGTCAATTACTGCATTCATATTAATTTAACTATATTTCATGTAACTTTTCATGGAAAACAAGGACCTTTCTATGTGACCGCCTACGTTTCAACTGCAGTGTATTTTCATTACAGAGGAAAAGGTGGGAAATGACGATGAGGAGCTCATGCTGGACAACTTTGTGACATTCTTCATCGCTGGTAGGTCTACATGAATTGGGTTTCTCCTTATATATAATTTCACTCAAAATAAAGAAAGGTTGGAAGACACAGCTCTTTTAACAGTATACGTAAACGGTTTCCGATTGGCTCTGACAGGACAAGAGACAACAGCCAATCAGCTAGCGTTTGCTGTCATGGAACTTGGAAGGCTACCAGAAATATTGGCAAAGTAGGTGTTGTCTTGAGAGTTTAGAAGTGTATTGTTGATGAATTGATACATTTTGTAGTAAAACAGTGTGGTTGAGTCTGTGTGTCACTGACCTCTCCAGGGCGAAGCAGGAAGTAGATGATGTGATTGGAATGAAACAGGAAATCAGCTCTGCTGATCTGGGGAACATGACATACCTGTCTCAGGTAGAGTGCAGTACAAATATTTGAACAGTTTGTTCACTTTGCTGCTGCTACCAGCAGTTATATAATCATTGACGACAAGTGAGCAAGTCTATTCACGCAACTGAAAACACTCAGATTTTTCTCACTGATAGTCGAGGAATGTTTTTTGTGCAAAAAATAACTAAAAAATCGACTTCATCTGTACAGTACCTTTTCCCTAGACTCTTTAAATAGGGTAATTGGGCTAATCTGTGTTTATAGGTAACTAGTGGTGACCGACCCTGTTTCGACACAGGTCATGACCTCAAGCCTTAAACCCATGTGTCCACTCACATAGCTCATTGGCCTGTTGTGTTTGTGGTTGTGTGTCGACCCTGTCAGGTGTTGAAGGAGACCCTGAGGTTGTACCCGACGGCACCCGGGACCTCGCGCTACATCAGTGATGACATCACTATAAATGGCATCCGCATTCCTGGTGGATTCACAGGCATAGTGAGTTACCTCGACACTCGACAGTACGGTCAAACTTGGTTTTAGCATTTGTTTTTGCCCTTCTTAAACACACCGGCGCCTTTACTGATCTCTTCCACTTTTCTTGAGCTTATTTTCCCCGTTAGTCAGATCGTCCGGTTTACTGTACTGTACTGTCTAAATCTTTCGCTGTGTAAGATAAACATCGTTTACTGAAATCTTGTCTGTTCTCAGTTTAATTCATATGTCTGTGGGCGGATGGCTGCATTTTTTGACGATCCGCTGAAGTTTGACCCGGAGAGATTTCATCCAGATGCCGCCAAGTAACTGACCAAATTATATATTTTTTATTGCTGTTTTTTTGCAACATTTAAATAGAATCTGAGCTAACAGATACATGTGGTGTTGGTTTCTGTCTTAAAGGCCCTATTACTGCTACTACCCATTTTCTCTGGGTCCACGTTCATGTCTGGGCCAAAATTTTGCACAGGTGAGCAGACTGCTCCTATGAAATACATTGCAATGCCTTTATTTGGGAGTGCTGGTAATACTGTTCATTTCAGTAGTTTAACTCCTGGACTACTGCCTAACAATACATCATTTTCACGGTTGATCTCTCCAGATGTGTTGTACTCTAAAGAGATTTTGCTGTTTACAGATTGAGGCAAAGCTAGTAATGGCCAAGCTGTTGCAGAGGTTCGACTTCAGCCTGCTGCCTGGACAGTCCTTTGACGTCCTGGATACTGGCAGTCTGAGACCAAAGAGTGGAGTGATGTGCAAAATCAGACACAGAGGAAACACACCCTCTGGCTGATTCACACAACTAACACTAATATTAACAGTACTACTAATATTACTACTAGTAATACTTAAACACCTGCAAATTACTGTTACTATTAATATTACTACTATTACTAACAAAAATGATAATCAAAATTGAGAATGGTTGATAATGGAGCTGGGTGTAACTAACTAACCAGATTTGATGTTTTAACACAGATTACTGATAAAATTCATATTCTTAATGCTGCTACTGCTAATACTGGGGCGTGGACCACGTTTTCTACTGCTAAGTGCCTTTAGCTCCTTACGTGGAAAATAACTTCTATAGGACTTTTTTATATTTCTGTATGTGCGAATGAAAATAGATTTACACAATATTGTTTATCTTTTTTATCAGTGATGAAATGATTTCCTAAATATAATTATTATTTGTAATGAAGAGGACAGACTTGACGGCTAGGAATAGTTATATTCCTTGTGGTTTAAAAATGCAGCCAAGAACATATGTTTTACATTTCCCACTTTACGCTGTTGCATAAACGTGCATATTTCTCACAAGATCAAATCTAACAATGTCATCATTTTGAGGCAGGTTTTGCCAGTGATGTTTCTTCATGGGGTTGATTCAGGTTGGATGTTTCAGTCATTGGGATCAGAGTCTGTTTATTTGGTTGAATATTTGTCAACACGCCAATGCAGAGCATGCGTTTAGGAGAGACAGAGTTCAACGTTGAACTACATGTGAATTGCAATTTATTTACGAGACCTATGACTTAGAGGAAGTTCCTTTTCTACCTCACTCGGCTGGAAATGTCTGCAGTCCCACTGAGCGAATTAGATACATATGATTATGGTAGACATTGTAGTTAAGTAATATGTTTATGGTAGACATTGTAGTTAAGTAACTGTACAACCAGCACTCAAAGTTGTTGAAATGCACAGGAGCAATTCAAAATACCTTTAATTTGAAAAGACGTCTTTAGAATATGTTTCCTCTGTAGTAGTTGTTCATGTTAATATACAAAACAAATAAAAAAAATACAAAACAATTCTGATGAACTATCAAATCACCTGTTTATGTACCCTATGACAGTAAAGCAGTCTAGTCCAGACGTGTGATTTGATAACATCAACCTCGTCAATAACAAAGGTGAATATGCCATGTCATCCTCACGTGTTGTAGCACAGCAGAGTAGTTTATGATCCAACACATGCCGCAATCATCTCCACTCCTCTCGCCTACTTCCGTTTACCAGAGGTTGAAGTTGTGAATGCAGACAACTGTAGAGCATATAGAAGACTGCACGTATAAAATAAAGACCACATCACTATTTTGCAGAACCACAAGTTTCGGAGGTCATTATTTATAGACAGAGCATGTGAAATAAAGCTTCCATGTTCAGCAGGAGACGCTGTTCGTCCTTCGAGGTTTAACTTCAGCCTTTGACATCCTGAACACTGACAGTCACACCCACTGGCTATTTGGCACCTAGTGATTGCTACTACTATTAATGGAGGATGGTTATGGTGTAGCTAACATCAGCCTTTAAACATAACTGATGACTTTTATACGCAAACTTTATAGCTCCGGCTACAAAAGGAGCCAACTGCCTCATAAGCAGCCGCTTTTCATTTTGTTGATTGCGGAACATTAAATAACCCGTTGTTCTATGTCATGTTAAATGCTAAATCAGCCGTGGACTAATTGAAAGTATTCGGGCTAAGGCATATTAATCACATTGGCCAGTACTGACCTCTAGTGGTCACAACATATATTGGCAGTTTTCTCATGCTGCGCTAACCTGCAACTATCTTTTCTTGATTAGGGAGCTTGGGCCATTGGTTGGGTACACTCTTAGAATTAGGAGTGCCTCAAGGAACCTTGGGGATACTCAAGGAACCTTGCTCGCTTGGGGGGTTCCTGGAGGAACCTTTAACAGCTCAATTTGGAGAATTGACAAAAGAAAGGAGCTCTCAAACATTTTGGCCACTAATATCTGCCCAGACAAAAAGCCGGTTGATGTAAACCGTGTTCGTGACTAAACCTATCTAAAGCATAACCTTTTGAATAGCTTATTTGTTTTTTCCATTTTTTTAAATACACTGAAATATAATGCTGAATAAAGAGTGTACAGCTGGTTCACATTCTAGCCCAGTGTGCTCTGATTGGTCAGCTCGCCTCTATCGCTACAGCCCACTAGATGCGGGAGAATCCACTTCGAATCGTCTCGTGCTTGAGGCATCCGGCCGCTCGAGAGAGAATTTAGGATGATATTTAGACGTTGAGCGTTTAAACTTCTTATACTTAGATATATTTTGAGTATTAGATAGTTATTAGTAGTTTTTGTATGTTAGTATGTTAATAGGTATGTTAGGTAGTTAAACAGTTTAAATGGATATACGTTTATATATATATATATATATATATATATATATATATATATATATATATATATATATATATATTTGTGTTGCTCTATAGCCTATAATCAGTTATTAATTTAAGTTGAAGCATTGTGGTGGAAAAAAATTGTAAAATAAAACAATGCAATAATAAATACATTTAAATGTATATATTCATGCAAATGTTATTTGTTTTACTAATACAAAAACTACTAATGGTAATATTATTACATATTTGTTGCTATTATTATATATATTTTTTTTATAATAATAATAAGTTCATAATTGAACCTAAATCCCCACATTAGGGGTTCCTTGAGGAACTTTTCTGAGGGGTTCCTTGAAGAACTTTTTTGAGGGGTTCCTTGGGGAACTTTTCTTAGGGGTTCCTTGAGGAACCTTTCTGATCAGTAAAGGTTCCTCAACAGTGGCAATGGGGAGGAACCCCTCTACTTCTAAGAGTGTAAGAGTGTAGGTACAATTCAAGGGCGTCTACAGCAAATAATGCATCAATTTGAGCTATACATGCGAGATGATCTTTATTACTTCGTTTAATTAACCTCTTGAACAGATGGTGCATTTGGCAAGTGTGCATTAAATGGAAAATATTATTATGCACACAACTCTGTGAGTACAGACAAATAATAGTTGGGTCAACATTTTATTCCCAAATTTTTGAAAATAAATAAATCTTACTTGCTGCTGATCAGACTGTTTTGGACGGACAAGTGACTGAGTAGGCCTTTACGTTAAAATAAACTGGCAACTGATTTTGATGCAGCTGCCAGGGTAGAATGAGCCTGCCCCTACGGCAACGAGCCCAGACTGATCAAAGAAACACTATGACATGTCCATCAGGTAAATGGATGAAATGAGAGGTAGATGACACGTCGCCTCTTTCATTTCAACCCCACTGAAAGCGCAGTGGACGCAGTCACTTCACAAGTGCGTGCTTTCAGCGTGTTTTGTGGTCAAGGAAGGTCAACAGGAAGACAGGTTGTGCGATCACCTTTCCACAACCAGACCCACGCTGTCAGCAAACAAGGTATGTCAACCCTTTTAAAAGTACATGTTGTCTAAAGTTAATTATATACCTTACATCATACTTAACAGAAACATAAAAACATATATTTTACTGAATGACAGAACCTGGAGGAAGGTATGTTAATATCCAAAACAACTAGATTCAATTAGGAAATAAGATCAATGTTATTTTTCTACAGTGGTCAACAATAAAAAAACACTGGCATAACAGAGAATGCCTCCTCCAAGAAGAAATTACGGTAAAGAATTCAGTGTTTTTATCTCTTGCTTTAACAGTGGGTCTACCTGATCTAATTTAAAAAAAAACATTCATTTTTGTTCTCGGCTCTTTTTACTTTTTATGAGTAAATGGTAAAAATATAGTTTCACGTTCGATATTTGACAGATATTCAAACATTCAAAGCTCAATATCTCATAGTGTAAGCAAAAACCCCGGGTTGTTGTCGTTATGACATAAGGTTAGACAACAAACAGGTCTTGTTTTCTTAAATTTCACATTCCAAAGCTACTGTAGAATTACAACAATAGAGTTAAATTCACGAACAAAAAAACAAGGACAAAACTAATCACCATAATAAAAGGGTCACATGTTATATCTACGACCGCGTGCACATTCTTTCCCCAAAGGATACGGGTTGTGATGCGGGTCTGGTGTGGCGTGATTCATGTCTGTACACACGCAGACAACGACAGTCCTTACAACTTTCAGTGATAATAATTTCCTACTGTCCCTTTAAGAAGGCAGTGCCATTGGTGGCTTGCAGGGTGGAGCCGCACATAGAGTGGGCACCATAGAGTGGGCACCATAGAGTGGGCACCATAGAGTGGGCACCATAGAGTGGGCACCATAGAGTGGGCACCATAGAGTGGGCACCATAGAGTGGGCACCATAGAGTGGGCACCATAGAGTGGGCACCCTCTACACAGAAGCGCTGCGCCAGCTACCTGCCATTCCGCGTCCTGATTGGCCGCCTGCACTGAGACCTCCTTGAGGTTTTTTCGAACTGGAGTCTCTCCACTACAGTCTGTGGAAGCGGGGGAGGACAACGTTAATTCCCAACGAGCCCTTGGATTCAATCTGCTGCCCAGACACCACTTTGGGAAAAGAGGCTTATCTTTGAAAGGGGCATGTGTCGAGCTCTCTGTGTCAGTGGCTAAAACCGTTCGTCTCGGGAATGCAACACGCTGGTATTTAACACTAAATCGTTTTTTATTATTATTCGAAGCGCATAGTTAGATTACATTTGTATTTGCTTTTTTTTTTTTTAATTTTGCGGATATTTTCTTACTATTGATCTTCTCAACACATCGAGGGATGAGTGATGGCGCTTTGACCGGTAAACATGAACTTGTTTTCATTTTATGCGGCTACAGAAATGTACGCATTCAGACAAAATGCATGAACTAACACAACTAGAATCATAAAAAGAAATATAATAAAATATCATATAAAGCTTCCGTTTAAAACCTATGCTGCTTGGTTACTATGTCTTCTAGGTTGCCATAGCCTGCATCGCATTGCCATTTTCACTTGATCAATGTAACTTTTTGATCGGATCGGATGGCACGGTTGCAGTCACATACTTTCAGTACCATGTATTCACATTTCAATTCAATTCAGCAATTAACACTCGTCTAGTCAGCGTGCACATCCGAGGTATATTGCGTTCCCGTTATAGCGACCCTATTAGAGGCATGGCCAAGAACCCATCCGAGGGATCCACGGATCCGGACCTAAACCGGCAGTCGGAGGAAGAGCTGCTCCGGTGCGACAAGGAGGAGCTGATCAAGCGGCTGCGCAGGTCGGACCGCGAGAAGATCAACCAGATGATCGACCACGGCAACATGATGAAAGAGGTCAACCGGAGGATGCAGGTGCACCTGCACGAGATCCGCAACCTAAAGGAAGTGAACCGGAAGCTCCAGGACGACAACGGCGAGCTGCGCGAGCTCTGCTGTTTCCTGGACGACGACCGTCAGAAGGGCAAACGGCTGTCCCGGGAGTGGCAGCGGTTTGGCAGGTACTCCGCGAGCGCCCTGCTGAAGGAGGTGGGCACCTACCAGCTGAAGCTGAAGGAGCTCGAGGCCAACCAGGAGTTGATGGTGCGCGAGAATACGGACCTGAAGGAGGTCATCCTTATGCTCGACGAGGAGAGGAACGGAGCCGGTTCCCGCAGCTCCATAGACTCCCAGTCCAGCCTCACCAACCTTAACAGCGGCACCGGAACGGTTCGGGACGTCGGGGATGGTAGCAGTACCTCCAGCACCGGTAGTGCAGGCAGCCCCGACCACCACCACCACCACCACCACCACCACCACAACAACCACAACCAAATCCAGAAGTTATCCACAGAGAGGGAGGGCAAGTTGGGCAACACCGTCCAGGGGAGGTCGATGGATGATTTGTCTGCTCCACACCATCACAGGAGCATTCCTAATGGACTTAGTGGTGAGTACCCAACCTGTATCGCCCACCTGTATCGCCCACCTGTATCGCCCACCTGTATCGCCCACCTGTCACATCCACCTGTCACATCCACCTGTCACATCCACCTGTCACATCCACCTGTATCGCCCACCTGTATCACCCACCTGTCACATCCACCTGTATCACCCACCTGTCACATCCACCTGTCACATCCACCTGTCACATCCACCTGTCACATCCACCTGTATCGCCCACCTGTCACACCCACCTGTATCACCCACCTGTCACATCCACCTGTCACATCCACCTGTCACATCCACCTGTCACATCCACCTGTATCACCCACCTGTCACATCCACCTGTCACATCTACCTGTATCACCCACCTTTCACACCCACCTGTATCGCCCACCTGAATCGCCCACCTGTCACATCCACCTGTCACATCCACCTGTCACATCCACCTGTATCACCCACCTGTATCACCCACCTGTCACATCCACCTGTATCACCCACCTGTCACATCCACCTGTCACATCCACCTGTATCGCCCACCTGTATCGCCCATCCTGTATCGCCCATCCTGTATCGCCCATCCTGTATCGCCCACCCGTCACACCCACCTGTCACATCCACCCGTCACACCCACCTGTCACATCCACCCGTCACATCCACCTGTATCACCCACCTGTCACACCCACCTGTATCACTCACCTGTATCACACACCTAGCTCCGCCTGTACTATAACCTGTCCACACAGGTGCATGTAACGTAAAACAAAAAACAAAGCATGGGCTCTGTCTTGCATTCAGGTTTTCAGAGTGTTGAAGTTTGTAAAATAATTAGCCTAGCTTGAGGTTAGTAAAATGTTGCTATTTCAAGTCTGGTTCTCGTTTTATTTGTTTTTAGTCAACTGTGGTGTGGTCAGCCCTGTGGAAAGACCCAACAGTGGATCAACCTGACAGGAACTTGGTGTTGCCTTGTTCCAGCAGCTCCACCACTAACGCACCACTAACGCACCACTAACGCACCACTAACGCACCACTAACACCTCACAAATCCTCTCCTCGTCCTAACACAGAGTCATGATTGAGATGCTTATGCTCACGCATCGAACACAGACACACACACACACACTCACACACACACACAGAGACACAAACACACACACACACAGCGTTCATAAGTAGCTTTATCGGGTGTCCCGCCGTCAGATTGGTGTGTGTGTCGAATGAGGTCACTCAGTATTACGGCCCTGCAGGAATGAGAGGGCTATTTTAATTGCTTTTAGAAGGACTGAGGCAAATTGATTTAGGATGAGTTCACTGATGATCAGAATTGCCTTTGGCTGACAAGGATCTCTCTCGTTGTCGCTATCCGTGTCTCTATTTCTCCCTCTAATTCACTCTCTCCCTTAATTTCTCTCAATCTCATTCTGTCTGGTCTCCCTGGAGTCCTTTGGGCCCTGTCTTCTGGTCTCCATCTCTTTCTTTATGTCTCTCTGTGGCTTTGTGTCTCCCGCTCTGAAATGTACCAAGAGGATGAGAAATCAATGCCTTTTCTAAGACCTAAATACCCAGGCTTTAGCGGAGTGATTGATGAAATACCATAATCAAATGGGATGCTAAGCCTGGTTTTAGCTCAACACACCAATAGCGGGCCTACACACCAATAATACTGTGATCTGTTCCGTGGGATGAATAGAATCTGCTTTGTGCCGTTGTTGCATACATACAAACAGACAAGCCGCCTAAATCAGTTTGTTGTTGTGGGTTCAGCGACCACACACACACTGGTGCACTTCCTGGACGGGAATTACGTTCTGTGTTCTGATGCTGGTGTTTTTTTTAATCCTCACACCCTGAAGGTAGATGCGTGACTGTTGGTACAATACCGAACAGTGGAGCTGACTTCTTCCTTCGATAGACGCATAAACAAACATTGTGTCTTTCTGTCTGAGCATTAATGGAAAAGGACTGTACAGGGAATTGTTCTCTCGTCTGTCTAAGCTGTTGTTTGGCCAGCAGTTGTGCCTCGGCCTGGTCCCAGTGGCCTGTTAGCCCTGTGTCCATCACCAGCAGGGACAGCTGGTTCAGACTCTGCGTCATTCTCTGCTCTTCACGTGACCCTGACAGACAGAGGGCAACCGTCTCTATTTGACCGGCCTGACCTGTGTGTCAACGGTGGTTTGACTTCAGGCGTGTGCCAAGTCTCTAGTGTGCGGGGTGTTAATCCCAACTCACAGAAAGTCTAAAATCTTACGTAGGGAATCCTCAGGTCTTCACTTTCAGGTCTGTCCTCCCTCGGACTGATGTCAGTCACAGCCGTTGTTCAGATGAACAAGCGTTTTTCTTTAACCAGTCGAACCAGAATGTTGACGTATAGCAAATAGAAATAGAATAGGAGGCAGCAGCGTCGGCTGACCCCTCAAGTGTTAATCCACTGTACAGACTGTTGAGCTTGTGAGTGTGTGTGTGTGTGTGTGTGTGTGTGTGTGTGAGCATGTGAAAGCACGCGTGTTTGTTTTGTTTTTTACGAGAACCCGGATGAGGACCGTCTGCTAGAACCTCGATAAATGATCTGTTTAAAAAATCAGTGATGTCTTAAAGGCAAATGTTGACTGGAACCACAGAGTTCTTTTTGGGGTGAATTGGTGTGTTCAGATAACGTCCGTGCTGACCAGGTTACTCAACAACATCATCCAAATCAGATGATGAGAAAAAATTATTTAATTATTTAGTCATGTGATCACCTCTCCTCTGCCAATTTACCAATCTGACTGGGCATCGGTTCAAAAAATCACTATGTCAGCAAAGACAGTGTGGCTGTGATTCATTCAGAAGCAGGGAATGTGCAGAGTCTGTGTGAGTTCTGTTGAACCAACAGACCTAAAGGAAAAGTGAAAGGATAAATATGGTGTGGATGTGTGTCTGTGATTACGCAGTGCCTTGTTATTGGTATTGTATTATTGTGCGACAAAGTAAGAAAATAACCGTGACAATGGCTTGGACCCAGACTAACACAAATGTTTGAAGAACATAGATGATGTCCAGTTGATTAAAGTCTTGTGGTTCAATGTGCACAATTTGAACAACAAAGACACTCTGACATCACGCTGGATATCAAATTCACTATGCAGGTGTAGTTTGTCTAATTTGCTGTCTATTTTTCTAGTCATGCAAGTTCCGACTGGGCAGACAGTCAGAAATATGGCGTCAGACAGGAACTGGATATTTCCGCTGGTGTTGCCACGTCCAGCCGCAAAAACGTTCTGTAACATCATTTTGTCTTCAGGCGTTGGTGTTTGCAGACTCTGATTTATTGTCATGGTAACAGATTAGTACAGTAAGCCTCGCCCCCACCTCAGGGCTGAAGCGACAGAAAACGGGTTGGACTCGTTTAGTGTGTCATCTTCTGGGGTGTCGGTGAAAGAAAACAACTCGTGTTCCACTAAACATGTTTAAATTGTGTCAGCTTGTTACATTGTTATTAGAGAATAAATAAATGGTGCGCCAACTAGGGGTGTGCGATATGACTATATTTAATCGTGGACGATTAAAATGTCTCCACGATTCACTTTTTCGGAAATATCGTAGAATCGCGCTCCAGTGCACGTTCAATTAGATGCAGATCTATGGCGTTTTTTCAGCTACGTATCAACATGCAATGCGCGGTGCGCTATATGTCAGCGTGTTAACACTAGAAGCGCCAACAGCCCATGCCCGCGGGCGTTGCAGTTAGTAATTAAAATAAATATATAATGTTGAAAAGCTACAGCCTCGTTCTTCCATGACTTTTCCTAAATACGTGCATTTTACCTTGTCCCGTTTTCAGAAACTGGATGCGTTTTGGTCTGATCTCGTTTTGGTCCGATCTATATTGGACACCGTTTTGGTCTGGTCTATATGAAACTGGATCCGTTTTGGTCTGGTCTATATAAAACTGGATGCGTTTTGGTCTGGTCTACATGAAACTTGACGCGTTTTGGTCCGATCTATATGAAACTGGATATATGTAACCGATTAATTTGCTGCGGTCTCATGTGCACTCATAACATCACTAATGAACACTCTGCGCAGTGCAACCGGTTAGTATGCGTGTCCTGCTCAGGCAGACAAAAGCTGCGAGATATACATAGATAATAGATTGATTGGCTTGGTTGAATTTGAATGAACTAGAAAAAAGAGGTAGGCCTACGTTTATAAAGAAATATATGTTTTACTAAATAAACAGAACGAAAATATAAAACGAAATTGATTAATGTATCTACCGGGTAACAGCAGAATATACCCGACCGTGACCAATATACAAACTGTGTTGTAAAATACGTGTTTCATTGTCTATAGTGCCTTAGTTACTGGGCTGTAATTACTATAATACATTTTACAAATGTAAATGATCAAATTATACACTGTAGCCTAATGTTTTTATTTCAACAGTCTGTGTTGCAATATATACGGCCAATCATGCGCAAATCATTTGATTGCGCGTCGCTTGTGATCTAAAATGTTTTAGCATTTATTACATCAAAATAGGACATACAGTTTGATTGATTTTAATTTATTCGATCTTTAGAAATTTAAATATCATAGCCTGTGCATTTTAAAATCATGGTTTTAATTTTGTATTGTATGGCTACATAAGACAATAAATAGGCTACATACTATTTTAGTAAAATGTTTTACTGCATAATTCACAATTCATTTAATTCAGGATGATAACACAGTAGATCATCTGATGCTGTAGATGGATGGCAGGTTACACAGTGAATGGATGGTGAAGCTGCGGATGAGAATGAAGGTGCTTCTTTGCACCATTGCACTTCCTTTAAATATACACGTGATTAAAATATGCTACTTTAATTTTTTTTTCCCTTTTATGTTTTGTTACCTTGTAACGCTATATTCTTTAAATTGAGATATAATTTGCTTGTATTGCAGCTCAGTAATTAGCAAAATAGTCTTAAAAAGCAACATGAAAAAGAATCGTGATAAAATCGTGAATCGTGATTTTTCCTGAAAAAATCGTGATATGATATTTTTCCCATATCGCCCACCCCTAGCGCCAACTGTGAAGCACGTTGGTTCCTTGTAATGTCAGGTGCCTCGTGGTGCCTCGTGAAGATGGGTGGTGCCTCGTGAAGATGGGTGCTGCCTCGTGAAGCTGGGTGGTGCCTCGTGAAGATGGGTGGTGCCTCGTGAAGCTGGGTGGTGCCTCGTGAAGCGCGGTGGTGCCTCGTGAAGCGCGGTGGTGCCTCGTGAAGCTGGGTGGTGCCTCGTGAAGCTGGGTGGTGCCTCGTGACGCTGGGTGGTGCCTTGAGAAGCTGGGTGGTGCCCCGTGACGCTGGGTGGTGCCTCGTGAAGCTGGGTGGTGCCTCGTGATGCTGGGTGGTGCCTCGTGAAGCGCTTTTGTGCCTCGAGAAGCGCGGTGGTGCCTCGGGTCAGCCTTTTTGGCATGATATATGTCTCGCTGGACACAGTCACAGATTCTTCACCAGTGTCCGTTAGCTGGTCCTCTGGTTTGTACGAGTCTGGACCCTGTCTGAATGGCCTGTTGTGCCTGTTGTGCTCTGCTTGTCTGGTTGATAAGCCTACATAGAGAGACCCAGGATCGATAAGATAACATGAAAGTGAGGAGGTGCAGACCCCCGGGGGGGGGGATCTCAGCTGGGGATTGTCAAACGGAAATTGCCCGCTTGTCAGGATGGGTCACATTCCTGACAAACAACGGTCATAGCGAGCCTCGCTTTTACTGTCTCTCTGTCTGTGTGTCTCTCTCTTTCTCTCTCTCTCTCTCTCTCTCTCTTTCTCTCTCTCTCTCTCTCTTTCTCACTGTCTGTGTGTGTCTCTCTCTCTGTCTCTCTGTCTGTCTCTCTGTCTGTGTGTCTCTCTCTCTGTCTCTCTGTCTGTCTCTCTGTCTGTGTGTCTGTCTCTCTGTCTCTCTCTTTTGGATATCAGGATATGCATGACTCTCTACTGCTGCTGCAGCTCTCTCTGCCACTGTCTGCCTGTGTCCGGACCTGCTGTCTGAACAGTTCATTCACTCTCATCAGCGTAGCTCTCATCAGACAGAATGAGGTTATAGGCCCAAGCTAGCTAGACTGCACAGAGTCCGAAAAGCACACAGAGTCCACAAAGGACTACATCAGTCTACCTGTTTGTTCCTCTGGGCAATGTTCTCCTGGAAAACCCTTGGTCCTTGCATTCATGTGGAGGATAATTTGACACGTGCCACATAACTAAACATTGTTGCAGACCAGGTACACCTCGTAATGACAATGGGATTCCCTGATGGCAGGCTGCCTGATACCACAGGATACCTTCAGGTGCCTTGTAGAGTCCGTGTTTTGGTGTGTTGGTGCTGTTCTGGCGGCACCGTGAGGACCAACCATATATTAGACATAATGTTTTGGCGCATCAGTTTATGAACAAATATACCAGTAAACTATTTGGACACCCTTACACGTTCAATCGACAGGTTATGTGTGTCCTAACTATTTAAAATAAAACCCGATCAATACTTATGTATATAGGCAAACAGTTGTCATGAATAGCCCTGAATGTCATACTTTATATTCTTGCTGTCACTGCGTTGTCTCACCAGGTATTCTGGGTTAACTCTGTTTTGTTGTGGACTTCTCCTTTGACGGTGCCAGTCATTCCTGGGAATATTGTGTTTGGTACTGTAGGTGAACTTCTTCTCTCTTCCTCCTACCTATTTGATCTTGATTTCTCTCTCTTTCTGAACCTCCTCCGTTCTGAACACAGAGAGAGGCTGGGACGATTGTCTAGGCAACGCTGATGATCATCGGGGCGAATGGATTGCCCCACGCCTTGCCACGGAGTCGGTGAAGCGGAGGGAGGGAGGAAGAGATAGGACAGTGAATGGCAGAGTGTCAGTGTCCTACCTTTTGATGACCTTTATCATTTGATAGAACGTACTGTTGCTTGAGCACATTAGCTGAGGTAAAGTGACGGAGAAACTTCAGCGACACAGCCTTTTCGAGACGTCCATTATTTTTGTATATATATTAGTGACATTTTAATTGTGATGAGCATGTAGTGCTGTATAGTGACTAGTGAACTCCATAGATCTGCTGGGTTAGTCGGGCCTGAATTGTGATGAGAGTGAGATGTAGCTATGGAGAGACTGGGAGAGATGTGATGGGCATATCTTCTTGATGGCTGGCGATACAGAGTAAAACAAGACCTCAGCATTACCCACTGAACACACACAGACACACGCACACAGACACACACACACACGTCTACTGCAGGTGACCTTTGAAGAATGGAGCGGCCTGACAAAAGCCAGAAACTATAGTCCTTAGGAGGAACCATCGCCCTCAGGATAGTTTGCGTCAGCGATTTATTTTGTCGAGGCAGACACTAACACGATTGATCTTCACCTTGGTCAAAGTAACACGTGTATAGTGTTGACCTTTTATTTAGCAAAATGTGTTGAAGGCTGTCCAACGGAAAGGGCTTACATTGACTTTCTAGAGGTGTGGCAGTGTCTGAGGTGAGAGTCCTGTGAGAACAGATGTGTGTAAGCAGTTACTGTTTTTCTGTGCTCATATGAGACACGCTGTGCAGACACTCACGCTACTGAAGACGCTCAGTCTACCGGCTATTTAACTTTAACTAAGGGACGTGCAGAGGGAAGCAAATGGATGTTAGGAGAGCGAGAAAGCCTCTGTAATTCCTCCTGGTGCCAAAACTGGACCACGGAACTTTCTGGAGTCGAGTCAGATCTTAAATTAGAAACATCTTTGCGTTTGTCTTCATTACAGAATTTCTTTTTTCAAGTAAGCGATTTGGTTTAGGCTTTTCTGTTTCATTGCAGGAGTTGTAACTTTGTTCCTCTGGTGAAGAAGAGCACAAATAGCTAAACTTATAGACAGCCCTGGTTCTCAGAGTTGTGGGTGTCTGACGAGGGGTTGTGTGAGGCTGTAGGGTTGGCAGCCCAGCCCCCGTCCCCACTGGGATAAGTAGCCATCTGTCTGGAGGTATTGTTCTCCACACAAAGCAGGACAGGGAAGAAGGACCTTTAAATGCTGCGGACGCCCCAGAGTCTTCACACAGAGGACACCCACAACTCGCTGCAAGAGCAGAAAACCATGCTTAGAGATCCCAAAGGAAGGGTTCGTCTCAGCCAGTTATACACAGCCAGTAGCGTCGTGATACACAGGCAGTCGGGTCGTGATACACAGGCAGTCGGGTCGTGATACACAGGCAGTCGGGTCGTGATACACAGGCAGTCGGGTCGTGATACACAGGCAGTCGGGTCGTGATACACAGGCAGTCGGGTCGTGATACACAGGCAGTCGGGTCGTGATACACAGGCAGTCGGGTCGTGATACACAGGCAGTCGGGTCGTGATACACAGGCAGTCGGGTCGTGATACACAGGCAGTCGGGTCGTGATACACAGGCGGACGGGTCGTAATCAGGCACCCGTGTCATTCATCCCTTTATCCCTTTGTTTTTATGATCGCGCTATTGGTCATTAGTCTCAGGTCTTGCCTCTAGTGATCAAGAACAACACTGCAACATGTTTTATGTTATCCAGGCAGTTAATCAGCGATCTGTCTTAGCGGACGTATGCACTTGAGTACTTTGTACTAGAACAAAGAGCATAAAGTGAACTGATTATTTGATCGTCTAAATATTGTTCCATGCTATTTGAATTAAGTTTGATGATTGTTTTATCTGAGCTGGACATTGTGTAACGCACGCCGGAAAAGACATATCAGGCACAAGAAACTAGTTTAGCATTGTTATTGTCACACACACACACCGCCCAGCCTACATCAGATCAAACATGGAGATATTAAGGTCGCTGTGTGTACATCGGTCACCTTGGCCAGCCAGCTCACCGGATGATCAGATCACAATGCGTTTGGAGTATGAAGGCCAATGACCGAACCGTTTCTACCTCCAGTGATTTATTTTAAAGAGCTTATAGTTGAGGAGAGCCAGGCATGATAAAAGCAGACTAGAAAGGATCATATTATCTTGAAATTGTTCGATTTTTAAGCTACTTTATGTATTAGCTACCGTCTCTAGCTAGCTTAAATGCTATGGCCCTGGCACCCACATGTAGCCAGAACGATAAATCGAAATAGGATCCACACTTATCGTATGCATTTTAGCGGTTACCGTCATTACAGCAAATGAAGTACGTTTGTTGTTGTGTTTTTTGTATATTTTATTGGTTATGATAATGAAGTGCATAATATGCATAGTATTTTGGTTTTACTGCAGTGCACATTAAAGGCGGTTTATCACAATATGGGTTTTGGTTTGTACTTCCCTGCTGGACTAAGATCTTTCACTGCTTTGTTTTTTGCTACAGGGTTTCTCACTTGACTGCATCGCAGTTGTTTATGACCTGAAAAGGATCGGAGTTGTACAAAACAATGGCATTAGCGTTTGGATCAGCTTTTACAAATCAAAACTAAACTACAACTTCCAAAAACTCTGCTACATGGTTTTGATTATTTAGAACAATCGGATGGTTAAGTGTTTTTTGACCGTTTACGTTCATACTGTAGGCGTAGCCTAGCGTTTGGCTGGAGAAAAGAGTATTCTTATTGCTACGTATGCAAGAGTACGCTACGCAGCAAACCTGTAAGCAGAGAATCGAGCGGGATAGAGACTGAAGCAGAGTATGTAATGTCAGAGGAGAGATTAAAGGAAAAAAGATGATTGTCTGTGTAGAAGTTGTAATCCAGGTGATGTTGCTGGGAAACAAGTCGTTGAGAATTAGAGCATCACGATATATTAAATGGAGCTGGGGGCCGTGGAGCCTTTGAAAATCTTCCACCTCCGGGCCTGTTTTCGTGGAGCTAGGCTACATCAGGCTTATCAGAAATGCATATGTGCATTGTGCACACACACACACACACACACACACACACACACACACACACACACACACACACACACACACACACACACACACACACACACACACACACACACACACACACACAGATAATACTCTAGGCCTGTTTTTTAGATCTGTTGGCCTTGAAACAAATCCATTGGGTCATCTGCGATGATCAGTAAAATATAATGTAGTAATCTTTAGTTTAGCGTCACAGCCCTGTTGTTTGTGGTGCAGATTTATTCCAATTGTGGGTCTGTTCTGTAGTTGACATTATCTTAGTTCCACAACACGCCAACCCATGAATAAATGCTCACTGCATATCACACTCACTTTTCTCCATAACCCCTCTCTCGCTCTCTCGCTCTCTCTTTTTGTGTGTGTGTCTGTGTGTATATGTCTCTGTTTTTATTTTTTCTCCGTCTATCCGTTTCTTGGATTCTCTGTCACTCTGCAACATATCTCATTTAGAACACACACACGCACACGCACACGCACACACACACACACACACACACACACACACACACACACACACACACACACACACACACACACAGATCTCTGCCTCTGTTTGGAGTATCCAGCTGATGTTAGCTCAGAGAGGCTTTCATCTCGCTGTGAGTCTAAGAGCCCTCCCGGGAAAATAAAGATGCGCATCTCATGTTGCCATGTACAGTATATTGTATTGGAGATCCCCGCAGCCTTTCTCTTCAGATCTCTGATCTCTCTAGTGGTGAGGCTAATCAATGATAATAACCAATCACATGAAAGGCGAATATCTCTAGTACATTTCAACTGGTGAACGTCTTCAGGGTTTTGTTGATCACTCGTGTTCGATCATCCCTCTGCCTTCCTGAAAATACATTGAAGGGTGAGATCTGAAGTTGCTCACCCACCTTCTGTATTCCCTGAGATGGAAACGACTGTATGAACACAAATCTTCAGCGTATACAGCCCATGGAGCCCAGTCTAAGGAGAGCGTTGATACTGAGACGGTGTAGTTAGAACCCGTCTGGAATATATGAACATTATTAGAACTCTCTGTTTCTTTCCCTCTCAACCAAAGTTGGATCTGTCACTCTGTGTTGGTTTAAAAAGCAAGTTGTGTCTTGTCGCAAGAAGAATGCCAGCCAGGGATCATCAGTAGATCCACAGTTGTCTTGTTATGTCTGCAGAGGAGAAATCCAATGTTCCATCAGCTGCTGGTCACGTTCATGTAAACCATACCTTCCAATGGATTTTTATTTCAAACATCACATATATCTTCTGCCACACGTACTTTTAGACTCGGTTAATTGTGTCAATAGAAATTCCCGGTTTGGTTTTGGTGCGTTCTGACTAGACAGTTATTTGTGTTGTGAATGCAGCTACAGCCCTTGTTCACGGGAGCTGGGTAGATGGCTTGAGATCTTTCACGCCCCATCTGCATTGAAGCAATCTAATAGAAGTACTGTAATGGCTTCAGGCATTGGGTGTATATCAGCGTTCTGTACGTTACATGCCACTGTAGCAGAAGGAGTGAGAAGGAACGTGGCAAGTTAGAGGTTTAGAGTTACGTAAACCTACCTCATCTGGAACGAGGAGTTCCCACGAGCAGCCACAGATTAGGGAGAGACATCCCCATGTGGTCCGGTGGCTGCCGTTACAGGGTGTCGGAAAACAAGATATTCACCGTCTGCGGGAGGGAGAAGAGGGAGAATATACATAAACATCTCCATCGGCAGAGGAAGGGGCAAACTGTTCCATAAAAAAATAAAGTCAGGGAAAGCGAGAGAGAAAGTAAACGAGGGAAAGAAAGGTAGGGCGTGAGGGAGGATGAAGGAAGGAAGGAAGGAAGAAAGGAAAAGGAGCTAGAGGGAGAGCCAGGGGGTCTGGCTGGTGTGGTTGAGCTTTCGCTTCAAAGGGAATGAATCTGTTTAACCCAGCATGTGACTACTGGATGTCAGAACCAGTATAGGATTTCTGACTGAGCTGTAGAACAGAGAACCAGAAGAGTGTAGAACAGAGAACCAGAACAGTGTGTCTACGAGCTGGCCTGTATTCACATGTCTGGTATCAGCTATGCCAGGGTTCATCTGCCATGTTCTCTGGGCCACTATGTCACTTTCTTTTGGACCAGAACATACACTGATGAACATGAACAGAAATAACCAAACATAAGGACCTAGGTGAAGTGAGTCATGTTGATCATCTCCTAACAAGGACACATGTCAAGGAGATTAGATGGTAAGTGAACAGTCAGTTCTCGTAGTCTTTGTGTTGGATGGAGGAGAAATGGACAACAGTATGGAGCCAAGCGACATTCACACGGGTCAAATTGAGCACTTCTGAAAACCATCCCCATATTCAGAAAATCCTAATCTTAAAAACTAAAATACAAATGCACTTACACCTAAAAAAGCCTAAACCTCGGTACACCAGAGAGCCTCTGGAAGCAAATCCATGTCTTTCCCTTGGGGTGTTCAGAACGGGCTG
Source organism: Dallia pectoralis (assembly GCA_029465975.1). Taxonomy (NCBI): domain Eukaryota; kingdom Metazoa; phylum Chordata; class Actinopteri; order Esociformes; family Umbridae; genus Dallia; species Dallia pectoralis. The sequence continues at coordinate 18,076,453 of CM055736.1, forward strand.
TCTGCTCGGTCTTCCACAGCAGCGTGGAAATTAGGCGGTGTGTTTGTGTGTTAGCATTTCATTGTAATAAACCCCGGGAATCCGGATGGAATGTCTCCACTACGGGCATGTTCCTTTTTCTGCTTATGTCTTTTATGTTTGTTCTGCAGGGGTATTTAGTTACGGGGAAGGGAGCTGCACCGAGAAGCCGGAACTTACTGGAAATAAATCATATTCATTATTCTCCCCCCGGGACTCATCTGTGGCCCCTATATTGGAGCTTCAAGTGTTTTGATATTTCTCACAAATTGCCTGTAGGCCAGGGCCGTCCTTTCCATCTAGCGTTGTTGCATTTGGATGTGCATGTGTGTCCCACGACCTGTGGTTTTGTAACACGAGGAATGTTCGTCAGGCATTTTCAAAGCAGACCTGTATTGTAATTCTAATGGATTTATTCATAATGGTTGGTTGGGGAGTTACGTAACGTTTTACTTCACGGCTTGTGGTGTGACCTGGACTGGGCGGTGTGACCTGGACTGGGCGGTGTGACCTGGACTGGGCGGTGTGACCTGGACTGGGCGGTGTGACCTGGACTGGGCGGTGTGACCTGGACTGGGCGGTGTGACCTGGACTGGGCGGTTTGACCTGGACTGGGCGGTGTGACCTGGACTGGGCGGTGTGACCTGGACTGGGCGGTGTGACCTGGACTGTGCGGTGTGACCTGGACTGGGCGGTGTGACCTGGACTAGGCGGTGTGACCTGGACTGTGCGGTGTGACCTGGACTGGGCGGTGTGACCTGGACTGGGCGGTGTGAGGTCATGTGTTCTTGTACAAACATTAGAAAGTCAGGAGGGGGGGGGGGCTTAAAGCATAGTTCAGATGTGCTGGGAGGTCCTCATCATTGGCAGGTAGCTGAATCACATTGTTAGCTGCCTTCACATTTGCTTTTATCAGGAAGGTCCCTGCACTATTTGTTCTTATCCCAAAACAGCGCAGTAAGACAACATTGACACACGTATGGAGATGTGTTCATAAAACGGCCAATGTTGTCAGGACGAGCTGTTATTTTTTACTCGTTATTATCCCGTTTCTTGGGCTATAACAGTCAAGCCTAGTTTTTGTCTCTCTCTATCTCAATTAAATTCAAAAGGGGTCTTATTTTCCATCTCAGTGTGTCTTTTTCCTTCTCGTATCAGCTCTGAGTCCGTGGGCGTGTGTCAGGACTGACAGTGTAACAGAATTGCAACGCTGCAATGAAAGATTAAAACACAACGCCTCTTTCGCTTATATAGAGATTTTTAACGTCTGTTTATAAATACCCTGTATTCCTAGTCTGTATTATGTTCTGTGGTCTTTAGTGTGCGGACCAACACACACACACACACACACACACACACACACACACACGCTTATCTATATTCTTCCACACATCAGGAGCACCTTCTCCGAATCCTTTTCAATCTGTCTCGTAGGAGGGAATCTCACAGGATTGCTTTAACTGGCTAATGGCAGAAGTTATTCCCTGGTCATGTGCACTGGCCAGTAATACTATGGACTTCAGCTATAGCATAGCTAAGGATGGAGGAAAGCTATCTAAAGCTACAGGTTTGGGATTTCTTTTGTTGAAAATGTACACGAGGATATACATGTCCCAATATAGTTTCTGGAAATGATTGTCTGTTGTCTTTTTAGCTTCTTCTCCATTTATTTTGTTCAAACGAGCAGCAAATTGTTTTTCAGCACTTCCAGTCAAACAAATTCTCCCATATTCCCTCTCACTTAGACGTATGCCGAGCAGTATACACACAGACACCATTCCCTTGAACCTAGACAGTGGTGGACAGCCCAACACCACAGTAATGCCGACCCCTTTAGTTTTCTTCATATGTTTTTGGCAGAATAGTTTTCTCCTACACTTTTATTCAGTCAGAATATCTCTGTTGCTTGTTGGATTTCGCCCCAAAGCGTCTCTTAGGCATCGCTGCTATTCAAGGCGGTAATTCCCGTGCAGATTACAGTTCACATATAACAGATGTCGGCTGAACTCTAAAATTCCCTTTTTAAAACAACACAATGTCTGCATACCTCTTCAGGATTTAATCCAGGCCTATAGCTGAACACTGTTGTCATAGGGACTTGATATGCCATGAAACCACCCAGACCGTTTTTAGATCCCACCTCTATTACCTTATACAGGCTACTGACACACACTTATATTACCTTATAGGAGTCTGTACTCTGTAGGCTACTGACACCCACCTCTATTACCTTATACAGGAGTCTGTAGGCTACTGACACACACTTATATTACCTTATACAGGAGTCTGTAGGCTACTGACACACACCTCTATTACCTTATACAGGAGTCTGTAGGCTACTGACACCCACCTCTATTACCTTATACAGGAGTCTGTAGACTACTGACACACACCTCTATTACCTTATACAGGAGTCTGTAGGCTACTGACACACACCTCTATTACCTTATACAGGAGTCTGTAGGCTACTGACACCCACCTCTATTACCTTATACAGGAGTCTGTAGACTACTGACACACACCTCTATTACCTTATACAGGAGTCTGTAGGCTACTGACACACACCTCTATTACCTTATACAGGAGTCTGTAGGCTACTGACACACACTTATATTACCTTATAGGAGTCTGTAGGCTACTGACACCCACCTCTATTACCTTATACAGGAGTCTGTAGACTACTGACACACACCTCTATTACCTTATACAGGAGTCTGTAGGCTACTGACACACACCTCTATTACCTTATACAGGAGTCTGTAGGCTACTGACACACACTTATATTACCTTATAGGAGTCTGTACTCTGTAGGCTACTGACACCCACCTCTATTACCTTATACAGGCTACTGACACACACTTATATTACCTTATACAGGAGTCTGTAGGCTACTGACACTCACTTATATTACGTTATACAGGAGTCTGTAGGCTACTGACACTCACTTATATTACGTTATACAGGAGTCTGACTACTGTTGACTCCTGGAAGACATCAAACGAGGTCCCTCGGGAATAACGTGTAACAGTTGTACCTCGCTGTTGATGCTGTGCCAGAGTCATTCTTCAAAATCTACTTCCTGTGTATCACAACATGATGATGTCGCAGTCTTATCAAGAGTCGCAATGCTTGCCCCGAGTTTCTGTTGTTGTGTCACATGACATGTCACTATGGAAACCACATGTCCCGTATCGTGTGAGACAGTCACCGTTTTTTCCTCTGTATCTCCCGGTTAGAATCCCGAATGCTAATTGGCTGAAATCCGTGCTATGTGAGACCACAGGGCATAACAACATGTCACTTATTTTGCATTGCTATTTTATTGGCAACATTATGTGTGAAATATTGACAATATGCCACAACCACTTCAGCCTTATTACATGAATGTATCTGGCAAGCCGCGCGTGCTCATTAGCTGCGTTGTAACTCAATTGTTTTTTAAATATCTGCCATAAAAACTGTTTTACCATCCAGAACTATTGCCATCGTCACATATTCCTATATGTTATAATGTTTTGTTATTTATTTTCTGCCACTTTTATGTATTATTTTTTTTTTTAACTGCAATGGGTTCCATATTCTCCTGTACTGCAGCAGTACATGTGGACCAGAGACAGCAGAGGGTGGGTTTGGTTGCAGGTGTCCCGCTAAATCATCCGTTTTGATTTTAATCTCGCCACATGTACCTGTCATCGCTGTAGCATCATGGACAGAGGGCAGACACGGGTGACCTTTAGGATGTTTACTTCAGGACTCCAGGAACCAAACCCAGTTCACCAGGAACCTCCCAATAGACTCTAGAGATGTCAATACTTCCATCCTATTTCTCTCTGTCTTTCTCACTCACTGACTCGCACGCAAGTCTTTTTATATCTCTCTTCTCGTTCATAACAGTGTTCACTTCTTGTCTTTACACTGGACCCGTTTTTTGTGTGTTTCCTTGTCTCGATGTTTCTGCCTGGCCAATCCAGTGTCTCTATCTTCCTGTGTTATTTTCCATCCCCATAATGAAGATCTCCTTGTTTAATCTGAATGTAGAGACTAGGTGCTACCCGGAGCCCCGGGACGGGCATTTATAGGGGGTCCCAGGACGGGCCTTTGTAGGGGGACCCCGACACTGGTCTAAGACCGGGCTTTATAGGGGGGCCCAGAGACGGGCCTTTATAGGGAGGCCCTGTGTTGGGCCTCTACAGGGGCACCTTGATTAGGGGGCCTTGTGGCGAGCCTTGAGAAGAGTGGGCAATGGATCGAAATGAGAGGGAACCACGAAGAAAGAGAGAGGGGCAGGCATGGAGAGAAGGGAGGGAGGGAGGTTCAGAGGGAAGCGACCGTGAAAATGGGTCATGGTGCTGTGATGTGATGGGAAGTGACACTCCGAGAGGAATTCAGTCTCACGGACGCGTCATGCTGACACGCACGCACCCACAGCAGAGCTAAGCTCACTTCACTGCACAAACGGGCACATGGGTAAAAATAGCATGGAAAGGGGCAGCTTCACTACAGAATATTCTAGAAGGAATCGACCCATTTGTCTGCGTGTCTGTTTCCTGTTCAGTGTGTCTGTTTCTCCACTTAACAAGGTGTTTGTAGTGTTTGGCATTTTCACTTATTGTACAGTGGAACCAGTTGGAAGCTCTTCTGTAATAAGCTCACCTAGAGCTCCTCAGAGACGTGTTTTCACTGAAGGTAGACTTCCTTTAGTTAAGTGTTTATCTGGGCAAATAGTTTTATTTGGATCCACATTTACTCTACTATTCCTGAAGTGTGTGCGTGTGCTTGTGCGTGAGCGTGCGCGTGAACAATGTGTATGTCAACCCCTATGCTCTTGGTATCTTGATGATGTGATGGCGGTTGGCTTCAGACTCTCTGTCTCTACATCAGATGCACAGTGTTTCACAGACTGAGATGGTGTGATGTCCTCAGAATCCTCTGGCTTTGGGATTTGCTGTATCCCCCAACAGTGAGTTCAGTTGGCTGCTTCTGGCCTGGGCTTTCGCCAGGCTCATTAGTCTCTGGTTCAGTCCTCTGTGGTCGGACGTTTCATCATTTAACAGACATTTTCATCCAAAGCAGTTGTGTGCGTTTTTGCATGTGCCAAGCATGGTCTAGGTTTTGAAGTTCAGAGGGGTACCCAGAGTGCATTGGGGCAGAGGGACTACAGAGACGTGATATTGGCTGTGCTGAGGTAAATTATTACCCGTCCTGGGCTCTAAGAAGCCAAAACCCCAAAATGCACGTCAAGGCCAGATAACCAATAAATATACCCTTTGTAAAGCATGCTATTAAAATATAAATGCTGTATGTATATACACACAGATATACACAGATAGATGATTTGTAACATACATTGTGTATATGTTGGGGTCTGTCTATGGAGTAGATATAGGGTTTCAGCCAGTTGCAAATCTAAAACTTCCTAAATTGTTGTTGTGATAAACCTTTGTTGTTGTGATAAACCTTTGTTGTTGTGATAAACCTTTGTTGTTGTGATAAACCTTTGTTGTTGTGATAAACCTTTGTTGTTGTGATAAACCTTTGTTGTTGTGATAAACCTTTGTTGTTGTGATAAACCTTTGTTGTTGTGATAAACCTTTGTTGTTGTGATAAACCTTTGTTGTTGTGATAAACCTTTGTTGTTGTGATAAACCTTTGTTGTTGTGATAAACCTTTGTTGTTGTGATAAACCTTTGTTGTTGTGATAAACCTTTGTTGTTGTGATAAACCTTTGTTAGCATCCAGGGATACATGAATGGTCAGTTGAAATTGTTCCAAGAATTTGTTTTCCTTGCCAATAAAGCCATTGTAGAGTACATAAAGCTTTGGTCTAAAACATCTGAATAAATACTGGTAGATTTGCTTGTTCTGGGCAGCACATAAATGGGATTAGATGAACCGACAATCTATCAACACTCCCGACAACAAACGCAATTCTGGCTGCCTTGACCCGCTGTAAAATAAATGTTAGGAAGCCAAGTACTAAGCCACTGATGTTTAGTTGATTGGCCGTTTCTGCTTAATACCGCCACCAGGTGGTCAGAGCTGGAACGGCTGGTTGTGTGACGGGAGCGGGTTGGACTCGTTTGGGTCAGCACTAATGAATGGGATTAGATGTCTGAGCAGAGCATGTAAGCTAATGGAGCCTAATGACGCACAGGGGTACTGACTCAATCTGGTGGTTATGTGTGTGTTTATGTGTGTTAAGTGTGTGTGTGTGTGTGTGCCTGCGTGATGTGTCAGAGAGACAGAGGGAGTGCATGAGGAAGAGAGGACATATGAGAAGGAGAAACAGAGAGGGAGGGAGAGGAAGATGGAGGAGAAAGGGAGGACTGGAGTGAGCGATTGGGGAGAGGAGCAGGAGGGAGAGTTAAACAATGTTCCATTTCTTTGGTACTTGTCATTCTAGAATAAGGTCTTTACAAATCTCTTTAGTAGTAGTACCATCATTGGTTCCCAAACCTTTTCAGTTACTGTACCACTGACAGGATTTTGCTTTGCTCCAAGTACCCCTGAAGTCCCCCCTTGTGTTAATTCCACTAGTAAGCCTGTGGTGTCACAGTACCCCCCGGGGAGACAGTACCCCCCGGGGAGAACCTAGGTACACCCATTCCTGCATACTGTCTAAGGGGACCTGGTACCACTCATCTGGTGTCTACATTTTGAAAAGTCTACACCATCATACACACACACACTCCACTTCGTTTTTTTAAATAAATTAACTTAATTATTGAAAGTAGCAGAATGGTTTAATCAGCTGTTTATACAGGTGTGAAAAATGAAGATAAAGAACGGTTATCTCTCTTGTCTTCCTCTAGACTCGTCCACTAACTACATCAGACAGCTGGAGACAAAAATGAGAATATTGGACGATGACAACAACAAGCTTTTAACGCAGGTGAGGTCACACACACACACCTTAAAGATGTTCAAGTTTGGGATTTTCTTTTCTCGTCAAACGGAATGGTCTTTTGATGTCTCTCCTTAACCCGACTCGCTTCTCACAACTCACAGAGACGTATATCTGAACTGAAGGGTGGAGAATCTGTTCATCCGTGTTAAATTCAAGCTGGAGCAGTAAAGACACCTAGCCAAAGCTAGCCAAAACAAACACACACACACACACACACACAGACAGGTAAACACAACTGCGGATCAACCATACAAAAACACAAACACACCACATCGTGGAAAAACACTCACACACAGTACATAGCTTTGATGCTGTGTTAACCCCAAGGCATCGAGGACAGACAACTACAGAGGTGCTGTGGCGTCTTCCGTCCTGGGTGACCTTGCAATGATCGGGCCGTGACATCAATGTATAGAAACATAAAATAAAGCAAGAATGATATCAAAAATAGACATAAAACTAAAATGCTAGTAGCAATTGTGGCAAGTCTAGGAATGGGGCATGCGGACAATATCAATGGAAATTCCATTATAAATGGAAAATAAATGGATCCATGTGTATCCGTTACCACATTGAAATATACCAATGTGCATTGGATGTCCATTTAAAGTGACCAGAGCATGAAAATGTCCGTTGATCAAATGACTAGTATGGAATGGAACTATATCCGGGCAGATGTTTTTCTATCATGTTATAACAAGTACAGAACGTTCGGCTTCATTTAAACAGGAAAGACTGTGTATTCCGTCTGCTTTGGCTTCGCCACGCATTCGTGTGACTCAGTGCACTGACGCTTTGGATGATTATAGGATGATTATCGGATGATTATAGCAGGCTCAGTTCACTTGGGTGCCACACGGCTGAACTTGCTCAAGCATTACATTTGAAGATATAAAACTGAATAAATTGATTTTAATATGGGTTCTTTTTTAGACCAATTATCCCCCTTCAGATCCTTTGGTAGCGTGTGGGCTGCACTGGCTAACATGAAACCTTAATCGTCATAAAAAATAAGTGCCATATAAAAGTAGGCCTGTAGATAACTCTCAAGTGCCGCTTACAAAATGATACCTAATATTAACTTGTCTTTAGAAACATTCTGAAATAATAATGAATACTTCATCGGTTCTTTGTGATCATCACTGCAAAAACCCGTCTAATATACTCCTACTGCTTAGAGTGAACCTGTAATCTCTATTCAAAATAGCTGATGGGTAAAACGCTGCAAAAACAATGCCTGTGTGTCAAAAACTTCTCTAATTGGCAATGCCCCTTCGGTGAGGTACTGAGTGCAGCATGAAAGACGGGTTTGAGTATTGAACACCAATCTCTAGTAGGGACGTGAACATCTGCACAGGAACCCTGGTGAGGAACTTCTCTGTCTCACCCTGATGAGACATTCACACGTCAAACCATCAGACGCCAAAGAATGCTAGTGTAATGGCACAACAGGGTTGACACATCTCCGTAGGTGTGTAGTAGATGTGTCAGGCTGGGTACAACAGGGTTGATACATCTCTGTAGGTGTGTAGAAGATGTGTCAGGCTGGGTACAACAGGGTTGACACATCTCTGTAGGTGTGTAGAAGATGTGTCAGGCTGGGTACAACAGGGTTGATACATCTCTGTAGGTGTGTAGAAGATGTGTCAGGCTGGGTACAACAGGGTTGACACATCTCTGTAGGTGTGTAGAAGATGTGTCAGGCTGGGTACAACAGGGTTGATACATCTCTGTAGGTGTGTAGAAGATGTGTCAGGCTGGGTACAACAGGGTTGACACATCTCTGTAGGTGTGTAGAAGATGTGTCAGGCTGGGTACAACAGGGTTGACACATCTCTGGAGGTGTGTAGTAGATGTGTCAGGCTGGGTACAACAGGGTTGACACATCTCTGGAGGTGTGTCAGCCTGGACGATGAGGTGGGACTATGCTACAAGGTGTTGTGAAACGTATGCCAGAGTTCTTTGGCAGTCCCGGCTTGTAGGCCGTCTGGCCGGTTAATAATTGATTCGTCCATTGGGCCAACAGTGAGCGTATGCAGGGAAGCTGGTGTTTATTATGCATGGCTGACCAGTGCTGTGGGTGTAGAACAGAGAGTTTACCTGGTTTTGAAAGTTTAATGTACGTCCTCTAGTTGATCCGATGTCGACTGTCTCTCCCTGTCTAGTAGAGGAGAGTTTTTGCGGGCTTCCTGCCGGCGATAGAAGCCTGAGCACGTCTCGGAACAAAAGACTGATAAAGTATTAACTCACACAGTTGAACAGTTGTCAAGCAGTGATGCACATTGTCATGAGCCAGGTCGTAGACGGGTTATGTAGACGGGTTATGTAGACGGGTTATGTAGACGGGTTATGTAGACCGGTTATGTAGACGGGTTATGTAGACGGGTTATGTAGACGGGTTATGTAGACGGGTTATGTAGACGGGTTATGTAGACGGGTTATGTAGACGGGTTATGTAGACTGGGTTATGTAGACGGGTTATGTAGACGGGTTATGTAGACGGGTTATGTAGACGGGTTATGTAGACGGGTTATGTAGACGGGTTATGTAGACGGGTTATGTAGACGGGTTATGTAGACGGGTTATGTAGACGGGTTATGTAGATTTTACCTTTATATTTGTTCTGATGGAACGTACATCTTCATGCCTTTTGGTCACAGGTCCTAGTGCCATTAGAATGGGCCATTGTTCCTGGGCTTCTACTTCCGGGTTACGTGTTTTAACCTCTGTAATGTGGTTCCACTAGCCAGACATCGTGGTAACGATAATAAATATAGACAAGCAATAGACCTGAATGTGCTTTGACTGGGTTAGACTGCCGGAGGTCCATAACAACAGTATTTAATCCTTGGAAAGCTCCTTGAGTGTCTTTAATGTTCCGTCAGGTACTGAAGTGGGTTATGACAGAATCCTCCTGGCCGATCCGCACACACACCACTCCAGAAGGACTGGGTCGTAGGAGGGTAGCTCAGAGTAGCCCTCAAGGCCTGGCAACTACAACAACCAGGATGAAGGGGGAGTGAAAATGGAGGGAGGAGGAGAGGGAACGGAGGGGGGAGGAGATTGAAATGGAAGGAGATGGGGATGGAGTGGGGAAGAGGCTGCATCCCGTTCTAGTGTGTTGTGTCATTTTAAATCAGACAGGAAGTGATGCGTGACGGGGTCATTGCAAAAGATAGAGAACAGAGATGTTGAAGTAACAGTGTCAAAACAAGAGGACGAAGTGGATGTTAGTTTCAACGTTTCTTTATTAAATTAACCAGACTTCCAAGGTTAAGCTAGCATTAACATACCGGCTCCTTATTGAAGTCTGGAAGCAGTGAGGGAATGTTTTTCAGGGGAGAGATAAAGCGATGAACCAGAGGGTTTGGGATGTGAGAAGGAGGGAGGTTAAATGCTAATGTGAGGGTAGAACAAGATGGAGCTTAACAAGAGAGGTGCTGTGATGTAATGGGTCTCCATGTGGTCTGAGAAACCGCTTGAGCACCTGACGTAGAACACACATGGTCATTTCTAACTCTGATTCTCCACGGCATGACACATGTGCCGCATGGCGGTTTGTTACGGCACATACAGTTGACAAAAAAAACGCTGTTACAGCATCCACCCCCCTTGCGAGGGGAAAAGTGACATTTCGGAAATATAGCCCTCCAGGTGGGGTAAAGGATGGGTAAAACGGAGGGTGGTTCCCCGGGTGTTGGCCGGAGCCTGACAATGTCTCTTGTCCCCCTGGCAACAGTCTAACCCAGGAGATCTGCGAGTCCTGAGGAAGGGCATGGCCCTGTACCACTCTGAGTCCCAGCTGTCTTCACTGCCCCGGCGCCAGGACACGACGCTCAACGTGAGTACACACACCTCTCTACTTCGTGTTCACCTGACACAGAGCTACTGAGACCAGGGAGGCCTGACAGACGTTTTATCAGGTGCGTGACCTTGACTGACAGAGGGGTGAGACCAGGGAGGCCTGACAGATGTTTTATCCGGTGCGTGACCTTGACTGACAGAGGGGTGAGACCAGGGAGGCCTGACAGACGTTTTATCAGGTGCGTGACTTTGACTGACAGAGGGGTGAGACCAGGGAGGCGCGCTCTCTTTGAGTGCCCTGTTCTGCCAGCTCAGCTACGCAGCTCTGTTGCTGCAGGCTTCCTTTTCTGTTCTCATAAACTATCATCCTGCTCTTTTAGAGGGCCTGTTATGCCTGAGCCCTGTTGTATGAAATTAATTATCCTCTCCAGTTGACCTCTGACTCCTCTCCAATAGCAGGGGAGAGAGACAGGTTAACGATTATTGGACTGATGGAGTAGAGGTCAGAATTAATTTTGCGGTCACCCTGAGGAACACGGCTGCGATGTCAATACCATAAATGTATTCCGACTCTAGTTCAAGGCCTGTTACATGCCCTGGTACTCAGACTAGCAAGAAACCAATACACTGATTTAGCACACTGCCTATTCAGCATGCAGCTTAGAGCAATGGTTAACAACCAAGGTCTCTACATAGGCAAGTTTTGACAAAGACACACACACGCGCACACACGCAGAGGGAGGCGGACACGTGCAGGGAGGTAACCGGACAGGGCCATGGACAGGCAACAGAGCTTCATATCTTCTTTTTCTAAACCGATTTTTAGTTTTCACACTGTACCCCATGTTTTCTCATAGTGTTAGCTGACTGACTTAGTTTTCTGAGTGTTTACTGTTTGGACTTCAATTTCTGACTGTTTATTTCTCTCTGCCTGTACTTGGCCTAAAAGTAGTCTCTTGATTATGCAGGAACTGAGCATGACCCTGTGTTCTTCCGAATTGTAAACCACGCCTGAGGCTCTGTACTTCACTGTGCTCTATAGGCCCAGCAGAGCAGTTGGGTTTGAAAAGCAACTCACACAGTGGCCTTCACCCAAACGAAAAGGGAGAAATTAAATGTTAAAAAAATATTGAATATGTTATTTGTCTGAAGTTGTGATAAGTATTGAATAATCGCACTCCATTTGATATATTGGATTTCTGAGACTCAACTCCTTTCCTTTGTCAGGGCACGATTGGCCAACTCCCCACAAGTGAGTCGTCCCCGGTAACAGGCTACCTTTCCTTTGTCCAGAAGCCAGAGGCTGTTGTCCACGCTATGAAGGTGCGTCACATCTACCCCACAAACTGATGTATCATCATGAAGCACTCAAACAGCACCCATACTGCTGGGTTCAGGCCGAGTGATGCACATCTGCTCCACTGTTTTGCCTCTGCCCGGGTAAATAATGTGTCTGCTGTCCATCTCTACCAGGTGCTGGAGGTTCACGACAACCTGGACAAGAAACGGGTCCCGGAGGACTATGAGGAAGACCTCAGTGACAAGGAGAAGGCAATCGTCAGAGAGATGTGTAACGTAAGACACGTCCCACCCCTATATCCCCGTCTCGTCTGTGATTGGTCCAGGTTGAACCTGCGGTGGAGAGATTCTTTGTGTTTGAATTACCACATTGAAGTCTGGGTAACTGCAGCTGACTCTGTCCGGACTGTTCGCTGGGTGTCTGCTCCATCCTATTGGGTTGTTCTAATTGGAGTCTTTTATATGAGGATTTTGTGGCCCAACAGTCGGAGCAATTAATGTATCTGAGGCGGCAGGGGAAAAAGCAGTGCACCCTCCTCTGCTGTGCTCTCCTCTCCGCTCTCCTTTCTTCCTCCTCTTCACGCCCTCCTTCGTCCATTATTTGTGGAGCTGAAAGCTGAAAATCACAAAAGCACCTCTGTTTTATCTATGGGGCGCTGGTTCCCCTCATGTACACAGAGGGAGTCCATCAGACTAAGCCTTCACCCGTTCGGCCGTTACCCATCAGGCGAGGTTGAGACTGGTGTTTTGTGGGGACTATTTAATGAAGCTCCTATTTGAGAACCTGTGAGGCGCCTGTTTCTCAAAGTAGACACTGTAATGAATTTGTTTTACGAGATAAACGTATCATACACAACTTGCCATTGGAGCACAGGACTAAAAGTAGCTGATAATGTACGCCTTTGTAGATATTCCATTGAAAATCAGCCGTTTCAAGCTACAGTTGTCATTTACAATGAGACAGACATTAACAATGTCCACACTGTATTTCTGATCAATTTGTTGTTATTTTATGGATAATCCTCGTTTCTTTCCATAACAAGGAAATTTTTAAGTGACCCCAAATTTTTGTGGTGTACAAAAAGTACAACGCATAACTGTTTTGTGTATTTGTGTGCGTGTGTGTGTGTGTGTGCGTATTTGTGTGCGTGCGTGTGTGTGCAGGTGGTGTGGAGAAAGCTTGGCGATGCAGCAGGATCTAAGCCGTCCATCAGACAGCATCTCTCTGGCAACCAGTTCAAAGGCCCTCTGTAACCTACGGCAACCAGAGAGGGAGAGAGAAAGAACAAATAACTACCTACACTCACCTGGCACCACCTTCACTCCTACTGCCTACACTACCCATAACACCCTGTTTTGACTGACTACAATTACCCCATTCTCCTGGGTTATGTGACTGGACAATATACCACCCAGAAAACCGCTGAACAAACCTCTACCTCCCCCCACTTCCAATAGCCAAATCCCCTCACGTATTCAACTTCCAGTGTTGTTGATATCTGACACCTAGTTTCACTTGCCACTTTGTGCAATAATACTGGGTTTGGGTGTAAACATACACTCCACCCAGTGCTGTAGATTCTTACATAGCAAACTGAGCTTGTTGTGTTTTGCAGGAAAAGAAAGTTCACTTTAAACCAGTAGGACTGCAACAGAAATGGTTACAATAGCAAAGCAGGGAATTAACAAATCTTCCAAATGTATCTTTCACGTTGACGTAACAGTGTGGTGATGTCCGATATTGTGGCATTGCATTGTGGGTGGTTAGGAGTGGTTTGTATGCAGAGATATAGAATCACCCTCATCCATCTTTAATCCTGATCTAGCATATTTAGAGGTAAATGCAGTTCTCAGAACAGGTCTACGTGCAATTTCACCCCATTCCTAATAGTATTTCCTTTAAAGACCCAGCCAGCTCCTCTGTTAGTTGTGCCGAGCCCACTTAACTTGTTGATTAGCATTAGCTAATGCTAGCTTCAGCATAATTAGCGATAGCATCCAACAAAAGTGTTAAATATGTGATATCCACTGTGACCTTAGGGCCCTATGCTGATAACAAGAGTCTATTGTAAAGCAGGTTCTGTTGTAGAGGTCACTTTTAAAATGTGTGTAAAATATGTATAAATCCATAGCACTACAATGTTATTATTGTCTATTCAGGTGTTCTTTTTTACTGTTTTATTCTAGTGTTGGCCACGTATTTTATGGGTGATATGTTTTGCAGAAGCACACAAGCGGATCTAAACAGGGTTCTTTGTATGACGTCAACGTATCCTTAAACTGCACTTCAAAACAAATGATTATTTTATCTCTATTACAAAGTACCTAGGTCATTTGAATCAAAACCTTTCAGCGAAGTTAACATAGTTATTTGATTAAATAGTTGCAAAAAGAAAGTACGGTGGTGTTTTTACGCACTACGACAATCATGTTTCTCAGGTTGGGAAATAACCAGAGTCTCAGCCCGACTCTTCTTTGACTGAAGACTGGATCGTTGAAATCTTTTTTTTACTTTGGTCAGACTGCCTGTGAATATTGTAGTTCTTTGAAGACTGTTAAAGCCTGGTTACTACAGATTACACACCTATAATGATCATCCGGTTATTATTGCAGGTACATTTTTTAAAAAGCTTTTCAAGTTTGTAACTGCCTCCAAGCTACTTCTTTAATGGAAGCTAAGTAAGCTAGCCAATATATGGAGTGTTAACATATCATTTGGCCTAATAGGAATACCATTTGTAGTTTCAGCAGTGTACTGGTCATGTTTTGTAAAGACTTTTCTCTTGAAATGTGGGAGCAGCAAGTCTTCCCGTTGGTGTTCAACAAAGCAAAATTTTTAGGAGTTACACATTAAAGTCAAATGAAATAAATGTTAATATGATCCAACTGTTTGAGGCTGTTTATTGCCATGCGTTTCAAGGTCTGATAATTGGGTCGCCAAGTCATCAACCCCTTTATGATTCTACCAAGTTTTGATTGAGTATTTGGTTAGTGAGTGGAACAGCTAAAGCTCTCCAATCAATAGTAGTTATTCTTCCACATTAGAACGTTATTGGCCTTTTTATGGCTCGGCCTAATGGGTTCTACCGCTTCAAATAAACACAAGTACTGATTTGAAGCAGTGGTGCAATAATTTCCCATATGTTCAGGCCAGCATGTGCAGTTTTTATGTCTTCGTGGAGGTACTGATTTGGATTGTGTTTTGAGCTTCTTTAGTTGCCCTCATTTTCACTAGTCTTTTCTCAAGTAGGGCACTTGGTAGAGAACAGAATGCCATTTTGTAGACGCACAAACACTGTTAATGCCAACGATTCTTTCTAATTAGCATGACTGTAAATGAATGATGTATCAATTTTACTGAGATCAGACACATGTGTAGGCAAAAGGTGAAAAAAATGACTTTTACATGATTTTGAAAAATAAACACGTGATTACTTTGTTCGTAGTTCTGTGTACTTTTCTGATACACCATTGGAGCAAGTGCTGCCCTGAGTCTTCTGGAAACCACCCGGACAACCTCCATCCATATTGGAGAATTCAGAATATGAGCCAACCCTGCTCTCTGCTGGTAGGTATTGTAAACTACCACTGTTGAATATTGATTAGAATCTTGACATTAAACATTAAAACAGTCGTTAAACGTGTTTAGTTTGACTGAACAGGCAGAAACATTTAGTTTAGTCTTACAGCTCAAGTAACCAGAGATGCAACGTTTAACTGATCAAACAGATCGGGCCATAGAGAAAGACAGACGTCTGTTAGCCAGAAGATATCAACTAGGTAGTATTTCTCCGTCCTTTCCCAATGACCCAGTTTAAATAATTTCCAATGGGTTTATGGGATTGTGTTAATAATCAAACCCCTTTAATGCTACGCTATTATAAGTTCACCCAATACAGCCAGAAGAGGACTAGTCACCCCTCAGAGCCTGGTTCCTCTCTAGGTTTCTTCTTAAATTCGACCCATCAGGGAGTTTTTCTTAGCCACTCAGGTTCAGGCTGGGGTCTTTGTAAAGGCCTTTAGTGACAACTTTGTTGTAAAAAGGGCTTTTTAAAATCAATTTGATTGATAATGGCCCTTTCCTATCTAGTATGCAGTAGTTGGCGTCATGTCAACATTAGGGAAACTCCTGTTTGTCCGGTAGACTGTTATTCACACAGCGGAAGTCCAAAGCTCTTTTTGAAGTGTGCAGATAACAGGTAAAAATACCAAAATGTTGTTGTGTCGCGGAATGTAAATATAAAAATGACAAAAATGGCAAATTGAGACAATTGAGCCCTTTAACGAAACCATAAAAATAAAGCTACACAGGTTCAAGGCCAACATCTGATTAGATAAGCAGTAGTGCGTCCTTCATTGATAGTAATGCATTTCCCCAGCGGAATGCGGTTTGTGCGCTTGTCAAGTAACGATTTTAAGGTAAAGTCATTTTAATGTTGATAAAAAGTAAACGATGCATTGTTTGTTAAAAATCACACTACAGCGTGTATAATTTTTGGGTCAGAATCCATCCAGGCTCAACATTTAACAGTCACCAGACAACAAGTCAAAAAAGGAAAAAAAAAAAATTATTATCCCATGTGCCTACAAGATACAAACGCAAATACGTGTGTGTGTGTGTGTGTGTGTGTGCGTGCTCGCAGTTAGCACACAACTCTGATAAAGTAAAGCCTAACTAAGGCACAAATTGATATAAGCTCTCCAGAGGATCCATTGATCTAGATTCCCCATATTAAATCACTATGTACATATATACCCCCGACGTCCAGTGTTCTATACCTGATGCGAAATCTGTCCGGTTGTGTCTTTCCGTGGACCACTTCAACTATTACTGTAATGATTATGATGATAATTCAATCCAGACTAATTCATCCCGTAGGTGAACCAATATTCACACAGCTAAAGTAAAAATATGCGCAACCACTTGCGTTCCATGTACGCACAGCACACTCAATGTCAAGTTAAAAAAAAATCAATAAAAAAAATTCAAAGCAAAAACAAGCATCAAACCAGACTTCCATCTAAATATACACGCATTAACTTTCAATGGTTCTTAAAAATATATCAGACTATTCCAAGATCATCCGTCGCATCGTAAAGCACCTGCAATGTGGAACTAAGTGCAAGCGTTGGCAGCCCGAATGTGACCCATTTGCCCCACTAACCGATCTTTTAACCAATTCGACTATTTCACATTAGACCGTCCAGATACATTTCTCAGATCAAACCGTTCAAAATAGCTAAATAACGATCACAGTCGGGCTGCCAGTGTAAATACAGCCTCCCTGCAACTAACTGGAAGGAGATATTCCAAAGGAAGCAGCCGTTCCATGACTGAGAACTCCCAACACAACGACGATACTATAAAACGGGAATGACTCAGCAAGATGCTTTCCAACCCCGGTCGAGGTCTCCAGTGGAAAGCCAAGTCATATTCATCAGGCAAACACCAAAAGATTTAGCAAATGAAAACAAGTATATTTTTAATGTACAAGTTAAATCAGTTCCTCCCCGTTTCACCGGCCCGGGGCCTCGTGAATATGACTCGGCAGCAATTCGGCACAGTTTTGGTTTTGAAGCGGCAACGGGGGAATGGGACTGCAGGGTTCAGCTGTTCAACCACCTCCCTCCTTCGTTCTCCCTTCTCTACAACTCCACCCCATTTCATCTGATCCAGCCACTACGGTTCATGGCCATGCCTGGGGGCGGCAGGGGCACCTGGGGCTGGCCAGGGGGCGGGGGGTACCCCCCTGGAGGCATGCCCATTCCCGGTGGAGGCACCCCATGGCCAGGGGGCATACGCGGAGGAGGGGGAGGATATTCAGGGTAGCTGTTGTAGCCTGGGGGTACGCCGGGGAGGGAGGAGGCAGGTTAGGGGGTGGGTAGGCGCTGGGCGGGGGCCCAGGTGGAGGGGCATTTGGGTAGACGTGCGGGTGGTAGGGCATGGGGGGCCCGTAGTTTGGGGGCATGGGGGGGTAGGAGGGCTCCCCTGTCTTCATCATGGACTGCAGGCTCTGGAAGCCCTCCCCAGACATGTAGGAGCTGGAGGTGGACATGCCCATGATGTAGCTGGAGGGTGGTGGGGGAGGAGGGCGGTGGGGAAGGGGTGGGGGCTGGTGAGGAGGAGGGGCGTGGGTTGGAGGGGGCGGGGCTGGCTCGCTGATCACCGGCGGTTCCGTGTCTGGAGGAGCTGGGGGGGCCTTCCGCTCTGTGGTGAGAGAGTGATGGAAATAAAGGGAAACTCATCTTAGTCTCGAGACACTTTTGGAAACGTAAGACGGGCCTTTCAGGCTGGGGTAAATCAAAACCCTGCAGTGCTTCAGAAACAATATTATTTTAAGAGGAACTTACCAGGGGTGGGTTGTGAAGTGGGAAGGGGAGGCATTGGGCTCTCCAGGCGGGGAATCTTAGAACCCACTTGTTCTGGTGGTTTGGTTTCCTCTTTTGGGGAACTCTGCGAAGACGAAAAAAGATTGTATGAACACACTGTTGCTTAAAGCTCTGAACGTTAAAAAAAATCAATACAACCTCTGGAGTTTCAAATGTTTTAGTAATTTAGCAGACGCTGCTATCTGGAAAGATACAGTAAGTACATACCACTTAAACAACGACAAACTGCAACAGACACCTATTGAGGTTTTTCATGTTTACAGTTCACACAAATTCATTAATTTCTGTTTTTTTATTATTGTGGATCCCAAAAGAATTACAAGGAAATGTACAAATAGCTGACTCATACGGTACCTCAAAAGTTTTATATTTGTAACAAATTTAGAAAAACGTGTAGATGAACATTTTTCCCTGACCAATGCATTTTTATTTCTTGTTAATTCAGAATGTGGATGAATATGTTTGCCTGATCCACCATCATTCTGATCACTCACCAGTGGTCGTTTAAGCTGGCGCGGGGGACTGCCCTGGGGTGAATCCTTGGGCGGTGGTGGAGGTGGTAGTGGAGGGGTACCAACCGAAGGCGGGCCCTGTGGAGGAGCTGGCCCGGGGGGCTGAGGGGTTCCTCTCTGTTGGGTCTCCTTCTCCAGGCCTGGCGGAATGGGTGTCTTCCCCTGGGAGTACAGATCCAGGATCTGGTGGCAGATGTCTAGCCGAGAGAATGGCGGCAAGAACACGTAGCAAAACGTCAGAAGAAAATAAATATTTATAATATGACCTAATGTCTTTCCAGAACTTCACATCCACCTGGACCCAATTCCCATGTCCCCACAGACCACCAGACCTTCAAGCAGCTCCACTGGGACATCCTGGACAAACTGCTCCCACCAGCGGCGTGACGACTGCTTCGACGTCCACTCCTGGATGTCAAATTTACACAGCCGCCCGGCCAGGTACATGACTGCTACGGCGATGATCTCTGGTTCCCACTGTAGGGACAGCATGGTGCACAGACTGGGGAATAGAGATTAGTTGTTGACAGTTGATAACTATTTACCATTAGAGGTTGTAGTGCAATTAAGAGAATATGAGCCTACGGCATTAGGGATTTTAATAGTAATATTTTGCCCACCTGTCATTGACAAAAGTCCATGCCATCTGGACTAGCTTCTGAACTTTGTTTTTGTCGCCTAAAGGGACAGGATTTTTTTTTTTTACAACTCAGGTGCAAGGAATGTGGTGAAATTCCAGATAGAAATACGCTATGTATATTAAACACGAGTCTTCTGACGTGTAGAGTAAGGAATGTCATGGGATGGAGTCGTTTAAAAGTTTCCCAAACAATTCAGACATGCTCTTACTCTGAAGACAGTGTTTAGCATAGCAAGAATGTGTAAATTAGGTAAAACTAAAACCAAAACACCACCTTTCACACCTTTGAGCTGCTTGGCATATCGCAGCAGGAACATATAAGGGTGTTCCACTTGCAGGTCAAACTTGATTGTCTGTAACAAAATCCTTTCCAAGACCATAACCTCTTCCTGTTGATGACGGAAATCCTATAATGACCCATAGAAGTGTTAACAAAGCACAAGAGTGGGGCCAATTCCATTTCAATTGAAGTGACACAAAAATGACATGAGACAAAAGTGACTGAGAAGGTGAAGTTCAAAAGAGGAAGAGATCTTACCTTTGGGTCATCTCCAAACTGGGTAAACTGTATGTCGTTCAGTAAGCTGCGAGCGGTCTTTATGATGTCTTTACACTTCTTAGGAGTCTCTTCAACCTTCCCGGCCAAGAAGAGACAACATGCACCGGTTACCTGGGAAACAAAACACATCAACCACTGTCCAATCAGAACACCGCTGACAGCCCATTGAGTGAACATTGCGACGCAGAGTGATTCCCGAGTGTAACCAAACTCTCGCGTGCGTACTCACATATCTGGGGAACTGCTTGAATGAGTGAAACATGTAGAAACGGTGGAAGTAGATAATACCAGTTGCCAGGGTGTCGTAGTGTCTGAAGACGGAGTTGAGGGTGAACGTAAACTATGCATCACGCAGACTGAGCATATCCACTGGCATTTCTGATTAAAAACACAGCTGTTTATGGACACATTCACGTCTCAGAGGTCAACAATCCAGACCTTAAAAGGATACAGTCCAAGTCGTGTTCCCACATCGAAGATGAACCGGGCTCCCTCCCGACGGTACCTGGCCTCTGTGGCCGGGTCTAGGCCCTCTGATTGGGAAGGGGTATGGGCCAGGTCTTTCTTGTCCCAGTACCAGCATGGCTTGATATGGTCCAGGAATGCCTGACCACTGGAAGGATGGTTGTTTTCCTTCATCTGGTGAGGAGAGGAGGATGACGATGGACCAGCTGAGCTAGAAGACTGGTAAAGAAAAATGTGGACAACGAACTAAGTCATCTTACAGTAGCTACAACATGACAGAAAAAGATCCGTTATGATTGTTTTGAAAACATTAGCAACCTAAACGTTAACTAGCTAGCAGCTATCTACCATCACAGCTTTAAAACGGATCCGGGTCCAAATAATTCGTCCAACATATTGTTATTTGGTAAGACTGATTGATTTGTGGTTACAGTGCTATATGATTAATAACAATGTAACCATATGTCGCAACTTGGACATATTGTCGTATGGGTTGCCTTTACTTGGGTTTTAATGTACAGTTCTAGTTAGTTGGCTTTTAGTTCACTTTGAAACTAACTAATGCATCTCAACCTGTCACGGATCTAGTCACGAGTAATAATCGATTAGCAGCGGTGTTTCGTATCTTAGATAACCGAGCCAATCACAACACGACATCTTAAGTGAAGGCCTTTGCATTATCCGTGTATATCAGCACAACTACTTTAGGTTTTGGGAAATATTACTGTTTCAGTAAGATTGTTATCCGATATCCCAACACTAAAGCATTTACCCTCGAAAATAACAAGACTTACGTTGACCAACTAACGCTAGCGGAACACTTTTAGGCAGAAGTCGCTAACTTAACTTTAGCTAGCAACTTTAGCCAGTAAATTACTTTTGTAACAATCGAAAAAACACACCCCTGAAAATTGACCGTAGTCAAAATAAAATCGGCAATGTCAAATAAAAGACCGTTACCTTTATCATGTAGACTGTGTAATTGGTACCACTATCAACAATCAACGAAATAATTTTATATTGAGATTGAATTAGTCATCGAAAGTGTCCCCATCTTAACATGGGCGCCGCCATTTTATTATACGTCCTAAGTCGGTGACAGAGTTGTGTGTGCGTGCGCAACTACTGTAGATTGATAGATCTGGACCACATGGTCCACTAGGGGGCCACATAGAACTGCAAAACGTGATGTCTCTACTAGTACTCATTCACACCGGGGAAGCGCAATGGTCAGTTTGAAATTCAAGAATGAATGGATGGCTGCATCAATGAAGCAGACCACATATTAAATTAATTTGTAATATTGCGCATTGTCATGTTCTCAGTTAATTTTAGCACAGCAGCTGAACGTCATTTACGAGGGATAAACAACACCGTGACTGTGCACACGTTTTGCAGATTAATTCGCAACATCTGTCCATGTTGGGCAACGTGTTTGCAAACGATGTTGGAGTTTATTCGAGTGGTGAAACGCGCAATTCTTTCCCCATCACTCAAGTTTCCGTCAAACACATAATCTGTCTTTGTTTTCTACTGAAATCTGTATTTGGTTGAGGAATTAGATATATGACTTCTGACACGTCATAATTTGTTCATTTTTGTGTGCAAGAGCGTGGGGCAATACACTCCCATTAGGGCCCTCTCCCTGGCCCTCCACAGAGAAGAAACGAACAGAATTAACTTCATCTTGATAATACAAAATAAGACAGCCATCCTAACTAAAACTGGGAATCATTGCAGAGAGTTACATTTAGCACACACACAGACGCATTTTTCTGAGGGACAGACAATATAGGACCATTTAATAAAGGAAAACACTACCGTTCAAAAGGTTTGGGATCACTTGGAAATGTCCTTGTTTTTCATGATAACATATTTTAAATTAGTTTGAAACGATAATACAGCAGAATGGCTAGCAAATAGTTTTTGACAAGGTGTAGAAATAATGCTTTTTAATATATGATTATTTTGTGTCCAAACCTTGCATCTGCAATGAATGCCTTTTAGACCTTTAGCATTCTAGTTGCACATTTACATGTAAAGGTAATCTGAAGACATATCATCCCTTCCCAACGACCCTCCCACTCGTTGGAATGGGTTTGGAGCCTATATAACATACTGTCATGCTGCTCCCAGACCTGCACAACAGGGTCGAGATCTGGGGACTGTGCTTATAAACAGAATTCCAGCTGTGCTTTGGGTATTTGCCCTGTTGTAGGAAGAAAATCAAGTGTTGTCCACATGGTATGGCATGGCGTCGCCAACTGGAGTGATAGCCATCCTTCTTCGAGATCCCCTTTATTTTGTGCAAATCGATGATGCTTTAGATACTCAACTAGTCTAAAGAAGGCCAGTTTTTTTTGGTCTTTTAATCAGCACAACAATTTTTCAGCCGTGCTAACTGAATTGCAAATATGTTTCAAATGATTGATTTTCTTTTTAAAATGATAAAATTCGATTAGCAAACCTAATGTGCTATTGGCACACAGAACGGATGGCACACCCCAATGTAGTTATTCCAATAAAAAATTCTGTTTTAAAAAACTGTTCCAGCCACGACCATTTACAACATTAACAATAATTATACTAAATGTCTGATCAATTTGATGTTATTTTATTGTACACAAATGGAACATATTTTTTTTACAACCAAGGACATTACAAATCAGAATAAGAATCAGGTTTATTTGCCAAGTCTGTTCACACATACAAGGAATTTGTTCTGACCCATAGCTGCAGCATTTAGAACACACATTTTCAAAACATGCATGAACAGTGCAAATAGAGAAAAAAACACACAACACGAACTGTTCGACAAGAGACGATGCCCTGTGGCATAAGTAATGGATAAATATAGAATGTGTCATATATATATATATATGAGTAGTGCAAAGGAGCAATGACTAGATGTGTGAGCAGATTGCAAAATGTGCAAAGAGCAGTAGGTAGAGCAATATGTAAGTAACCCCGAACATTTGGACTGTAGTTTATATTTGACCTAAACCTAATCTTTGGTCCTCACTGCGATAGTAAAACAGTGACACACACATACAGCACACACACACACACACACACACACACACACACACACACACACACACACACACACACACACACACACACACACACACACACACACACACACACACACACACACACACACACACACACACACACACACACACACACAAACTGTACACAGTAAGTAAATCATCTCATGAATAATATACCACCTCATTAATATTAAACAGCTGCATAATGAGACACTATAAGCAAATCCCAGAGCAATGTTCATATTAACCGTGATGTGTCCCTCCAGTGGACCTGTCTTTGTTGTCTCATTGTCCTCCTTCACATGATATTCAAATATTTATCTTAAGTCCTGATGCACTTGAGGCGTCGTAAACATCCAATGAGTTTCAGAGGTCACATTTTAGTCTTGCCACATGGCATTGATGCACTCATTTTTTTATCCCTCACTCAGCACCGTTCATGGACCCGACTTTTAAACTATTGACCGTTGCTGTGAAGTGGTTATGCTCGCGTGTGTGTATGCTTGTTCCCCTTCTGCGTGTTGAACGGCCTCCAGTGTTTCGGTGTTCATTCTCCTCCGGTTATGAGAGGTTCCGTGATACTTAACCGGCCCTGATCGGAAAACGCAAGTCTCCTGTGTCCTCAGAAGAGAACACTTTGGATTTAAAACCTTTACTGTGTCCGTTAGCAGGATGTTGTGGTGTTTTAGCCTGACAGCACTGAGATGTAACTGTCTTTGCCCCAAGATTACAGCAGTTTGCTATTATTGAGAGACACTGTAATAATATATTATTGAGGAAGCCAAACAGTGAGTATCAGACAGCGAAGACTGAGTGACTAACGGAGCAAGGACACAGGGGGGGCAGACTCAAAGAGGAAAGACAGGAAGCTAGGGGTCAGGGAGCTAGGGGTCAGGAAGCTAGGGGTCAGGAAGCTAGGGGTCAGGGAGCTAGGGGTCAGGGAGCTAGGGGTCAGGAAGCTAGGGGTCAGGGAGCTAGGGGTCAGGGAGCTAGGGGTCAGGGAGCTAGGGGTCAGGGAGCTAGGGGTCAGGGAGCTAGGGGTCAGGAAGCTAGGGGTCAGGAAGCTAGGGGTCAGGGAGCTAGGGGTCAGGAAGCTAGGGGTCAGGGAGCTAGGGGTCAGGAAGCTAGGGGTCAGGAAGCTAGGGGTCAGGAAGCTAGGGGTCAGGAAGCTAGGGGTCAGGGAGCTAGGGGTCAGGGAGCTAGGGGTCAGGAAGCTAGGAGTTAGAGAGCTAGTAATCCCAAAGATGGGACTGATGATAGAATTCATGTTAGTTTTCCGGGGTTAGGTTGAATTGAGACAGAGCTGTTATGAGGTTTCATTTATATAAGTAATTAGTTTCCTGAATGTCCCATAGGCCTGGCCTCAAGCAATCAGACTTCTAATGCTCTTAAAATGGCCCATCATATAATATTCATAGCTGCCATCTCTCTCTATCTCTCTCTCTCTCTCTCTATCATTCAGTAGATCATCTTATATAGAAATGGTGCTCACAGTTTTCTTTTTTTAGCATACACAATTTTAATTTACTTTCTCAGAAACCTTGGTTTTACAGTTATTCGAACAACAAAGCAAATCATCTTGCAGTAGCTTATAATTTTGGTGCTTTATTAGTTACATGGTTCCTCTTTTACTGTAATTGAGGCATGACTGGATATTCAGAAAAGAGGTCCATGGGAATATACATGCCTGAATCACTTAACGATTAAAATGGCTTTGAACAGACAGAGAATATTACACCCTCATGCATAGGTAGCTATTAAGTTAATAATTTAACCCTATAAGTGAATCAGATATTTAACATATTATGTCTCAAGTGGTTCATTTCGTTTCATAAGGCAATGTACCATGACCAGCAATCAATAAACATTCAAGGTTTAATTGCAAAGCTTTTGATATAAAGACGTGCTTCATTTAACCAGACTTTCAGTGTGCTAATGATGATGTCCGTGGTGTGTAATACCTTTGAAATTATAAATTGTACTTGTTTAGAGAACCAAAGTGATTCAAACTATAATACAAGTGCAACGTATGTGGGCTGTTATGACATAAATGAAATTAAAGAAACTGACGGAACAATATTCAACCGGCAGTGTTTTGCATCGAGCGGGTCTCTTGCCCTTATGTTGTCATTGACTCTGCAGTAAATGTCCTCATTGTACCTGGGAAACAAACTTATTGGTTTGAGGAATCCAAACCTAAAGGGGGTTGGAACGCTGATTCAAAAAGATGAGCTGGCCAATCATCTGTCCGCTCATATGAATATTATTCATGTTGCTCATCACCATGCCAAACATACACAGAAAAGCTACTTTAATATATTTAAGAATATAACAGTAATTGAAAGGGGTAGCGATTTCACTCATATTTTAGGTATTTCATTTGCTATAAATATGATTTAATGTTGAATCACTGGGCAGTTAATTTACATTTTGTGAAAATGTAACTGTAATATATTTTTTGTTTTACCTTGTTTATTATTGTGTATTTTAAATGTGTTTAGATGTGTATATGTTTTTTTGATGATCGGTTTTTAGTTTTGTACTAAACTACTTCTCCAAGATAATATAAATAAAATACAGAAGAAGGCTGGATTAACAAAGGCCGACAACTTCATGCTAACTGATTTGAGTAAATCGGATAATGTATGTAACAGGTCATTTGGCTTTTACTAATCTATAGAAATCGAATTTACTAACAATACGAATGGAGAATAACAGCATAATAAAGGCGTATGACCTAGAATTGTACTGCCAACAGAGGGTGCTGTTGCTTCACAGCAATGGTGAGAATTATTGGGAGGAAACAGACAAAAACAAAGGTGATATTTTACCCTTTGACACAATAGGCCTACCTGTGCAGTCAGTCTATTGTAACACATGTAACAATGGATTGGAGTTATTTTTCTTGCTTTAAATATGCTAGAATATATGTTATGAATTTCGGAATTATTACACAACATTGTCAGCACAACTACATATTGGTTTACACTATAACCTCAATGTAATATGGTTACCTTTAAGAAAACATTTTTGTGAATCTATGTGGATTTTATTCGCAGTTTACTTCTAACATTTAAATATAAGATTTTGGTTATTTAGCAGTCGTTTTCCAGACTCTCAGGAAATGCAGTTAATGCACACGTAAAAAACATTCTCGTTGAAGCAGCTGTATAATCGGAGCTAGTTAGAATTACCGAGTGTTAGTGCAAGAAAGAAAAATAGCCTACAAGAAGGTATTAACCATGGGGGCGTGGAATACAAAAACAACATAATATACAAAATCTTAAACAACTGAAACACTGAGTTCGTAATAAGATTATTGTAACAAAAATGCGCAAAAGAGGCCATAGAAAGCGATTATCTGTAGTCAAATTAAATGTCAAAGCAAATATTTGGACCCAATCACGTATATGGTTAAAGTGTTACTCATTAGTCATTTCGCCTATAAGACTCAAAGTAGCTTTAATAAGGACCGTTTAAAGTTTTTCAAAATCCACCTTGAAATTTGCTCTATATGTTCTACATGTTGCTATATATGTTATCCCATCCCATATAAAAGCAAAGCGGATTTAGGTCGGCGCTGAATGCACGAGTGTTGGTCCGGGTTCCCCCTGTTCTGTTCCTGTCCATCGAATTCCTTCCCGCATCCAAACGCGCCTGCATGCGACTGATATCCCACTCCAGGTGAGCCAATGGGCGTGCGAATAACCACTAGTCGCCCCCCCCCCTGCTCCCGAAGTCCCTCTGATGTCTCTCCGCGTGGACGCAACGTCACGTCCACACACTTGAACTTGAATCCTTATCCAATTTTACGGAGGCAATCCCAGCCACACACACACACACACACACACACACACACATGCGAGGTCCTCCCATATGCAGAGCGACATAACTTCTCACGTCTCTGTGGAAGAAGAAGACATTAAGAACCACTGGACCTCGACTGGCTGGAAGAGAAAGAGGAGGTGGCTGTGCCGTGCTGTGCTGTGCCGTGCAGTGCTGTTGTCTCCAACTCCCCACAACTCATAGAGCGCAGAGTTCCGTGCCATTCCGCTCACCACTGCCAAGACACGCGCCGTGAGGACTGAATGGTGCCAAAGCTCACATCACCTGGCAGACCGAACACATCACCTGGCAGACCGAACACTGAACCTGGCAGACCCAACGAACACGGACGGAATCTGGGGCTTCAGATAGAACTAGAAGCTAATTGGTTCTAATTCTAAAAAGACCCAGAGGAGAAGACGAGGTGACAGTTGAGCTGCAGAAGAGAGCACCTTTAGAAATCACCTGTATCTGCACTCATAGAAGCAATAAGCCCGGCAGCTTTGATAAACGCGAGATAACATAATCTCTATATTTGTTTGCACATGGTGTCTGTTATAGTTTAAGGCTTCCTGCATGCGACCACTCCAGGTTGCACTGTAGGTGTGAAGTGATTCTGCGACCAGATACTGACTGGACAGTTGACCAACGGTCTTCACCCGCCGTTCAACAAACAAACCGCAAATAAAAACACTGTTTGCTCTTTTCTACGGAAAGCAGCTTTCTGACCTGGTCATCTGAATTGCAAGGAATTTGTAGAGGTTGCCGGGTAACAGAACAAGCAGCGACAGAGCACCACGGAGCGATCCGAATCTAAGCGCAGGTTTCCGGGCGATGCCAGAGTAGATGCAGGGGCCATGTCCCGTCGCAAGCAGGGGAACCCTCAGCACCTATCACTGTCACAGAGAGAAACGATACGACGTGAGTATTATGACCTCGTGTTTCCACTGACCGTATCGTGAATGCTGACATTTTTGCATTGGTCTATAAAAAATCCCGAATCAATTACATGATGTATTTATTCAAATACAATTCTATACAGCCTAGATCTGTTATTAACCGACTTTGGACAGCAGGAGGGATGAAATATATATATATATATTTAGCAAAGTCTGCAAAAATGTAAAATATAAAAAGTGCACATTAACTTTTTGGTCATATTCCTAAAAGTGCATTCGTGATTAGGCCGTACAAATATGTGTTTGTTTTTGCGGAATATTTGCCAACGGTGACATAGGCCTACAATTTAAAACTAAATAAACGTGAAACATGAATATGCCATTTAATTTCATTTATAACTAGAAATCTCCTTTTTTAAACATTTGTGTTTCCTGCGAGTAACTTTAAAGTGCCTACTAGGAAGAGTGGTATTGAATTAAATTAGGCAAATGGCACATGTCTTTCGAAAGTACAATGTGTTGCCTAACCTGTGAGTGTCTTTGAGATTTAAAAAAGTTACTGTTAGATTATTTGTGCATATACACACACACACACACACACACACACACACACACACACACACACACACACACACACACACACACACACACACACACACACACACACACACACACACACACACACACACACACATCCTTCACGAATGTGTTCATATTTGATTATTGCAGTATATTCCTCTCGCCTATATCAATAGGCATTCTGAGCATGCCATTGCCTACTTCTGTTCTGCCATATTATGAATAATTATTATGTCATTGTGGCAGGTGGATATAGGCTACAATGCCTGTTTTTATTTACTATATACATTTCAACCGATCCTGTTTTTGGCCTGTTGTGCTTTTTAGGCCTAGACACTTTATTTGCAAAATGTCTAATCAGGACAACATGTTTTTGTTGTAGTTTTTGCATCAAGATCAAAGTTGCAGAAGTTAGTTATTGGTTTGGTGAAATTAACCGTATGAAATAAAAAAGCTCGCCGTTATCTAAAGTACCGCCAATGTCGCGGAAATGCATC
Source organism: Dallia pectoralis (assembly GCA_029465975.1). NCBI lineage: Eukaryota > Metazoa > Chordata > Actinopteri > Esociformes > Umbridae > Dallia > Dallia pectoralis. Next base: position 18,105,900 of record CM055736.1, read on the forward strand.
AAAACTATTTCCTACTTGGATTCGGTTTCCGGGCCTTCATTTAATTCCGTAAATCATGAAAAAGGCTTGTTAATCAATGCAAGTTTCCCATGCGCCCATGCACGCTATACCTGATTACAACTGGTTAAAGAGTTTTGTGGGCATATGATTAAAAAGCGTCAGATAATCCAATTTTAAATCAATTAAATCAATGCGGAGTTTTTGCTCTCGCATGCTTTAATCTAATTTCATAGTGGTCTAATCTAGCTAATTCATAACAGAGGTCTATGTAATTTTTGGGCAATCAGTTTGTGTTGAGAAGGGTTAGGTACATTCTGTCCTACCCACGAGCATTCAGAAATGTAATAACTTACTGTTTCCTTTTTACAGCACGTTACTCAGCACACGGTTAAATATGTATTTCAATTATGACTTTAATCCTTCCACGTTTTAATCCTCAACCACAGCTATCAATGCCAATTCAAATTTAAAAACACGTTGAACATAATTGTACCAGCACGAATACTGCTAATGAACTACATGTATATTTGGACAAGCAATTTGCACGTGTTTCATTTCACCAAGACAAAGGAAGACCATGCACGCGAATCTCAATGTAGATCATGTTATTGTCAGTTGTGGTGTGACCTCGCGCGGGATAATGTGGTGACTTGAATTGGTGCCGCTAGCCTCCCTGGCGTGCAGCCTCCACCTGAGGTGCTCTGATCCCTGTGACCTGCAGCTGTGGCGTTTCCGCTGTCACTTGGTTAGCATGCTGCAGGGACTTAGAGACAGTTTTTTGTTGTGACTTCGCCTAACCGCATGCGCTATGCAGACAATGCAGACAATTAGAATGCAGCCGTTATTACGCGTTCAGCGTTACAGGTGGTTTTAACGAGTCCTGGTTAAAAGCCACCCGGTTACACAAGGCCAGCTGCCGTCGTGGATGGAACTAGGCAGAGGTTTGCCGGTTTGCCTTGCAGGCTGGATGACACGTGTGACCGTGAAAGACGTGTGAGTTGTCAGAGACGGCACAGCCAGCGGCAGGAAGATGGTGTACTTTGTGTCACGGAAATCACCTCGCAGTTTATCAGCTGAGAGAAATGGGTAAAGGTGACGGGCAGGCTGGCCTTAAGGCAGTGCTGTCACCATGTTAGAGTCCATCAACAGTCCTGGAATGCTGCTCACACTGAGCTGGAGGGGGGACTTTCACCCCCGCTAGACCTTGGGTTTAAGGCACATTAGCGCTCACATTAGTTGATGGATATGTCCGCCTGAAATATTTTTCCCCAAAAAACTTTTTCAAAGGTTTGTGCGCTCCACAACGCTAGTAAGAGTGGTGCAAAAGCGAGGTTGTCTAGAGCTGTGTGGACGTGTCACGTTACTGTTACAGAGACACACTCATTAACCCCTGACTCGTTATGCGTGAACTCTGTCTCGGAGTAGTGCGGGATCTGCCAGTAAATCCATTACCAATTTGCATATGCATATAAAACACCATGTGTACACGTGAACATATACAAATAGGAACGCTCACTGTGTTATTGAATTACCTGGCTGTCATCTCTACCATTATTGTCTACAGGTTGGCAGCTTGCAGGACATAGAGATCCTAGTCAACTACAGGATGTGTGTATGTTCGCAGGTCTGTGTCTGTGTGTGTGTGTGTCGGGAGTGGACAGAACTGCTACTGACCTCTAACCAACTGGTGCTATAAATGATTAGACTTTGAAGTAAAATACAAAGCAAATGTTCGTTGGAGTGCTATCGTTAGTCTGTACACCCTGTGAAACAACGTGTCGATGTCATTGTGTGTGTGAATATACGCGCATGTAGTTAGTGTATCTTGTTTTGTTTTGAGTGAGTGTGTGTGTACTTTCCATCTCTCCACCTCTTCCAACGTCTGTCCACCTTTAGCCTGTGTGTGTCGAAATGCTCTCCCAGTTTGTGTGGTTGTCTCTATGCAGAGGGCCATCGAATCCATTTACCCAAATACACTCAGGGTGCTCATACCAAGTGCACGGGGGGCACGGCCGTCTGGGAGAAACAGACGGCCAGAGGCTGAAGGAGGATGTCAGGCCAACAAAGGGGAAAACCAAACTGTCGTTGTTTGATTGAGTCAATGAGATGTTCTGGCTTCACATGGTGTCTGTTTGAAGACCGGATCAGCCAGGCTGTTAGCCTGAGGCGATGGGCCCGACGGGTCACGCTCATGTTGGGAACAGGGGGAGAGAACCAGAAAAGCGGCATTTTTCTGGATGTTGTGACTGGTTGTAAATGCTGAGTTTACTTCAACCTTTGCCTCTCTAGCTCTCTCTCCCTCCGTCTGTCTTACCTTTTCTTTCTCTCTTTTACTTTCTCTTGGTTTCTCTCCTCCCTCTAATTCTTTATGTCTATTTCTCAGTCTCGTCCTGGCCCTCTTTCTCTCCCAGACTTGCACATACCGTAGACAGGTGTGCAGATACAAATCATCTCAACAGGCATAAACCTTAAGAGCCGATAGCTATGATTTATACGTGGCAATTCGGTCTGACAGGTTAAAGACTATAGATTGATATCACTTGCTTGGGAATTAGACCTTTTTTACTTGAAAATGTCTAGTTATTAATCAGGTAAATGAATTAATCACATTTTTTATTCCAACGGAGTTTGGGTCATCTCATGTCACGGTATCTGATCATGGGTGTTCTTCCCGTGTTGTATCTGATCACGGGTGTTCTTCCCGTGTTGTATCTGATCATGGGTGTTCTTCCCGTGTTGTATCTGATCACGGGGTGTTCTTCCCGTGTTGTATCTGATCACGGGTGTTCTTCCCGTGTTGTATCTGATCACGGGTGTTCTTCCCGTGTTGTATCAGATCACGGGTGTTCTTCCCGTTTTGTATCAGATCACGGGTGTTCTTACCGTGTTGTATCAGATCACGGGTGTTCTTACCGTGTTGTATCAGATCACGGGTGTTCTTACCGTGTTGTATCAGATCACGGGTGTTTTTGCCATGTTGTATCAGATCACGGGTGTTCTTACCGTGTTGTATCAGATCACGGGTGTTATTGCCGTGTTGTATCAGATCACGGGTGTTCTTAGCGTGTTGTATCAGATCAAGGGTGTTCTTAGCGTGTTGTATCAGATCACGGGTGTTCTTGCCGTGTTGTTTCAGAACCCGGGTGTTCATACCGTGTTGTAATAGATGGAGGTTCTATGTGCATACTGTGTCCTGTGTGTTTATTCAAAATTAGCAGGGGAATCTCTTTGGATCTCCTACAAAATGGACACTGAGTATAAGGATGTTAGCCCACTTTGTATTGACAACCAAAGGTGGAGTTAGCATAAGCTAATGCATTCTGTTTACATTTAGATTAGCTACATTACTGTGTAACGGCTTGGTGTATTTGAGTGTGTGTGTGTGTGTTCGCCCGGCTCCCCAAGTGGCTGTGAACTGATGCAAATTATACAAACTCGGAAACCGCCTTCATTTCATTCTTCTTGTCGCAAACATGTCACGATAACAGGATAACTGCTGACTTCGTGGTTTAACTTGCTGTGACCTCTGTCAAGTTCATACGTAAGTCCAGGACAAGGAAACATCCGGAAAGATCTTTTACAAGACCCCAACCACCCAGGGCGCTCTCACTAAAGAACCCCTCCCAGACCCAGGTTGCAAATATTCTTCTCGGCCTGCACCGTTCCCTAAAACATCCTGCTAACCGAACAGTTCCTTTCCTTGTACTGTTCTCCTCAACAACCAGTCATTTGTCATATGACACTATTAGGTTTGTGAATATAAAACCACCTTCAACTGTAAACTAATCAACTGCACGCCATTTCACTCAGCTCCTGCCATCTAGATGAAATTAAGTTTCCGGAAGCTGTTGGCGTGTAGTTCAATATGATCTATGTTTTAAAAGCTGCTACTCATTTGATATTATCCTATATAATCACAACCCATTGTAGGTACGTCTGCTTGGTGTAGATTTTCTGCTACTCTGCTAGTCTTTTGTTGTCTACCTCCGGCACGACCAAGCGCACTTCTAAGTAGTAGAACCTGTTAGAAGCTGTTAACGGAGGTCCTTGTTTTGAGAAACAAAAATTCATTGAATTTAAAATGTTTTTTTTCTGTAATCAAATGCGGTTTTGATAAAATAAATAGTTGCGATGGTGACAAAAAAATCTAACGAATGGACATTTGAAATGTTGAAATTGGAAGCTTGTGTGAAACAGGGAGCGGCAATTAAATGCTTTACAATTATTTTTGTAATTGCTAAAACATTTCTTACCAGTCCATGACTAAGATTGTTGACATGTTATGATTGACAGCAGAGTATTTCAACACAAAACAATTGGAAATGATCCAAAATACTAGAAAATAATCGGAAACAGTTGAGCCAAATCGCTTGATTTTACATCCTGATAAAAAAAAAAAATAGTTAACATGTTTTATCTTCAAGTGGATATTTTTTAACAATCTGAATTCATATTTATATATTGTAAAACCCAGCAGTAGATTTTTGTATATTTATTCATGGCATTTTTATAATAACAGTTCTTTTCTCCATGTGTCTCAAATTCGATAATTAAAATATAAACCTCCTTTATGGCACAGTTTGTAACTGTTACCAACATCGACCAAAATTCATCCCGTGTGTTTGGAAATGATGAATGCAGATTTATGATACCAGTCATCCGTGAGATAGATAGATTACATTGGGATAAGATAATGAAGCACACAAATAAACACACACACACACACACACACACACAGTCTCAATCCTTGCACAACGCTATTGCACCAGCTCTCTGTCTTGGCCTGAGAAAATGCATGCACAGTTAAACAGGATTGCTTGTCACTTGATTTTCTGATCATTACCATCTGTTTGTGAATCTAATTTATTTTAAAGACAGCAGCCAATCTCCCGGGCTAGTGTGTGTGTGTGTGTGTGTGTGTGTGTGTGCGCGGCCTTCATGTGTTTTGCTGTTTGTGTGTGTGTGTGTGTGTGTGTGTGTGTCTGTGGGTGTAGGTGCATTCTCATTGTGTCAGCTGAAGGGCGAAGAAGGGGGTGTGGGGGGGAGGTGGGGTGCAGGACAGGTCTAAACTCATTCTAGACATTTCTTAAACTGTCAGACACAAGGCCAGAATGAGCCGAGGCAACGCACAACCGCACAACGTTTCGTTTTCAAGGCTATCTCTAAATGACTGTTGAGGAAACGCACAAGGAAAGTCCTGTTTATCAGGTGCCGTTCAATCTAATCAGTCAATCTGAAGTAGCCTTTTGTCTGTCTAGTCAAATGTTGCTTACCCAAATATGTCTTTTTTCGCTGTTCTTTCCGGTTTGATGAGTCCATGTTAAACCCTATTGTTTGGCCTTCTGCACCCTTGTTTAACTGATAGGGGGTGCTCTAAGTCTTTCTGTCAGAGTAACTTCACAGTTCATAACACTGGCAACCACTGTGCAAAGTGCCGCTACAGTGTGTGTGTGTGTGTGTGTGTGTGTGTGTGTGTGTGTGTGTGTGTGTGTGTGTGTGTGTTGTGTGTGTGTGTGTGTGTGTGTGTCGGTGCAGTTATGTGCAAATTAACCTTATTGAGCATTTAAAGAATTAAGATTCCCCTTGTCTTGTTAAACTTGAAACTGTTGCTCAACCAGGTACCTTATGGTAATATTCCCAGGTGTGGGATGCCACTAGCCGAGACGTTCCTGTGGAAGAGTTAATGTCTATGATTGATTTACGCACCTTTTCCTTATAGCACACACACAAACTTGAGATTTGTTCATTAGTGGAGTAATTTGGTTTCACTGATTTAAATACAGATACACACAAACACAGTCCATTATTACTAACTTAGTGGGGAAGAAAAAAACGAATATCTGTCTTCCCTTAACCTAACCTTAACAATAATCCTGTCCTTAACTTTAACCATAGCCCTAATTCCTAAACTTAACTCGCAATGCCTTAACGTCTAACCATAACCTAATTGGTGTCACCCTAATCCCTTAGCAAAATATCACAACTTCCTAGTAGGGATGTCCCTAACATGGTCAATAAACTCCTTCTGCGGATATTTGCAGACTTTTTTTGTCCCCAGAAGAGGTATACTAAACATACACGAACACACACAAGCATGCACTCACAATCTAACTCTCACCTCGCCAGAGTTTCCATGCTGTGCTAATGTATAACCAATATGATAGTAAAACATTTATTCTATTGTTGTGGCGACACGTAAAAGAAAAATGTGGGGACATCCGGTGCCCAAATGTGGACCACGATCACACAGATTCAGTTGGCATGCCTAATGTAAGACATGTTAACGCTGCTAATTAGCATAGCATACCCTGTGTTACACAGTGCTCAGTTAAATTCAGTCTTCAGATATCCCGGTTATGTTTGAATTGTTATGAGGTGGACACGATGTGTTGTGCTTCGATGTGGGCTGAAGAAACCGGAGCGACGCTTTATTAGCCTCTTATCCGTGTGATTCGGTGGTATGTGTCACGTTGGATAGTTCGACACCTGCGCTTCATCACCTGGGGAGAATCTTGTTGTTTCCATAATTCTTGCTTGGAAAAAATACTTTCCATTGCTTTAGAATGGCATGAGGCCAGTTACCGCGGACGCACCTGATGACCTGCGGTGTGTGTGTGTGCCTCTGTGTGCGTGTGTGTGTGCCTTATTATGTCAACTTGAAATTTGGATGAGAGTTTCTGAGGGTGCCTGGGTGGGGTGAGAAGATGTCCGTCTGAGCCAGTTGAGTGATTGGCTGGCTGATGTTTCTGTGGCATTGTGACAACGCCTGTTAATTTACGTTCCTCCCCCCAGGGACACCTAACTCATGTTACCCAACCCTCCATGGATTAACAAAAAACATCTCTACCGCTCTCTCTCTCTCTCTCTCTCTCTCTCTCTCTCTCTCTCTCTCTCACTCTCTCTCTCACTCTCGCTCTCTCTCTCTCCTTCTTCATCTTTCTCTTTCCTCCTGGCTTTTCTCTCTGTCCCCCTCCCAGAGTCTCTCATCTTTTACAGAAAGAGTGAACTTGAGACAGGGAAATAGGACGTCTGTCAGGCTGATGCTCTCCACTAATAGATGCAGTCACATCAGGAATTTAGTTCATTTTTGAATCATGCCACCCATCTTAAAACCCCTCTGGGATGTGGGAGACACCCGGACTGTCCCACACACACACACACACACACACATACACACAGTACACACAGTACCCACACACAAACACCCTTACTGGTAGACAGTAGAACATGACTCATGGTATGATTTACCGAGTGGGCCAGGTTAGGACTACATATTTGTCTTCCTATTTTATACCATGGAAATGACTTGGCCATGTTCCAAGGCACCGTTAAAGAGAAATATACTGTGTGAAAAGCATCTGTCACTGAAGCCCTTCAGGGCATTAGCCAGCAGGTTAGGGAGTGGACTGGAAATAGTGATATAATGGGGGATTAGCAGTGAGAAACTCTCCCTGTGTGCCAAATGGCACCCTCCACACTATACCAGGCCCTACTTCAGACGAGAGTCCTGACGACAGAGGGTGGCCCTCCAGAAACAAGGGCGGTGTTGTGTAACGGCCGGGATGTAGCTGTTCACACTGGCAGGTTATAGGCCCCTTTGAGAGAGACCACAGGTTGGGACCTCTGTGCCCTACGTGATTGACACACACACACACACACACATGCACACGCTCCAGATCGTGCCTGTTAGGGCATGGGGGAGACGAGGGGAAATGCAAGCTGCAGGAGGTCTGCTACGTTTCCCATCCCAGGCATCAGCACCTGTTTACGGGTACCTGCTCAGACAAACTCCCGGCAGGCCTCTGAAAGACACTCCAGTGCCCCCAAAGCTTTGTTACAGTCTGTCGCTGACAGTGTCAACAATGTAAAGAATGAGCCTTAGTGTGCCCACTCTTCTATCTCCGGGATGAAAACACCGGGGTTAACACACACACACACACACACACACACACACACACACACACACACACACACACACACACACACACACAGGTCCCCGTCTCCTCGCCTCACAAAAAACAAAGCCATCTCTCCTCATCTGAATATGACCTACTCTTATGTTGTGTGATGTTCTGAGGTTGCTGTGTGGCCGAGGCTAGCTCAGAGACCTTCACCGGAAACTCGCAGACCGCTTTTCAACAGTTCTTAGCTTTGTACTTGTCAGCCACACCTCTACAGATTTTTCTCAGAGATATTTTGTGCGGATTGCGCTGAAACTCTCCAGTGTCTGTCGGTTAAGTTTCTCACAGACATTTCGGTTTTAGAAAAACTAAGCTGCCGTTTTGTTGCACAGACCCTCAGGCTATGAAGGTTCTCTGGGGTGATATGGAAATTTGGCATTTGGAAGGTAATGATACATGATGATAAAAACATAGCACCTTTTCATGATGCAGATAAATGTGTTTAGCTTTCATGTGACCAGGAAATGACCCATGATGTTTGAAGCGTCTTTCTTAACATGTCCTCTGTATCTGTTTGGTGTCTCACTGGATCTGAGATCTCTGTATGTGTTTGGTGTCTCACTGGAGCGGACATCTCTGTATGTTTTTGGTGTCCCACTGGTGCGGACATCTCTGTATGTTTTTGGTGTCTCACTGGTGCGGACATCTCTGTATGTGTTTGGTGTCCCACTGGAGCGGACATCTCTGTATGTGTTTGGTGTCCCACTGGATCACAAATCATTGTGTCGTTTATCACAATGATATTCAGACTTTTCTCCTCTCCATTTCTGTCCATAGCCGAGGCCAATCATGAGTTGGGGGCGGGACAGCGGTCTCCCGAGCCGTCCACTCCGAGCCCTACTCTGACACAAAGGAGGGCGGGACCTGGGGAGCATGACCTCCTGACCTGTGGGAGATGCCAGACCAACTTCCCCCTTGGGGACATCCTGGTCTTTATAGAGCACAAGAGGAGGTTGTGTAGGGGGACTAGCCACACCCCGGGGGGGTTCTCCAAACCGGGCGAGAGGAAAAGCCCCGCCTTGGCACGAGGAGGTGCAGTGCCGGTGGAAGTGGGAGTGCAGGTGACCCCCCATGGAGAGGAGGAGAGGAGGTTGACGCCAGCTAAAGGGATCTGCCCCAAACAGGAGAGAGGAATCACAGGTATGGGGTTTCAGGCACTTTCTACAGCAACTGGATATTTTTACACAAATAATATTAGAAATCTCACCAAACAAACAAATTTATTCAGAATGTTTTTTCACCGTGAATTGTACTGTAATCCACACCGTAATTACTCAACAAAAACAAACAATGAAATCCAGTCAATCAAAATATTTTGCAGCATTTTTTAAACAAAACATTTTGAGTTAAGATGCCACAGTTATGTAAATGACTGTGGATTGCACAATGTACACATTAGGAAATACACATAATTTGTGTCTGTATTTCAAAATATTTGCTCTTCAATTAGTGTCCTCATCGTTTCAACATCTGGAAACAACCTGTTTGTATGTCCACGGTGATGATCATTTAATTATACATTGTATTGTACACATGTATTGTAATCATGTAACTTTTTGTACAGTATTCTATTTTACAGTATTGTATGTTGCAGTATTCTGTTTTACAGTATTCAGTTTTTTGCGGTATTCAGTATATTAATATTGTGGGCATCCTGTGTCTCAGTTTTTACAGAGCATGGTACCAGAAACACCAAAGTTGTAGGTTTAACCTCCGACTGGGGTCCCCAATAAAAAGTGTCTGCTAAGCTACTGTATATTTAGCATATGGTACCATAGGGATGTATTGAACAATGGCATTTCAGTAAAGTATCAAAGAGTCTTTATTTATTTTTGCATTGACTCAAAATAGTAATTAAAATGGAAAATAATAGTGGGGAATATATGTGTAGAGAATACATGTGTTTCTTTAAATGTTGCTACTTCATAACTAAGGCATTTGTCATGAAAAAGTTCCCCATATTTGTTGTGTATGGTTGTGAGTCAGTGGCATGGAAGAGGTGGTCATAACAGAGACCAGTGGCAAGCTGTGTGTGTGTGTGTTTGAAATGCTTTCAGATGCTAAACTAACTAAACTAAAGTGCACACACATCCCACAGGCATGCACACGCTGACACACACATAGACTCAGACATCTCACCTTCACCAAGACAGATATGTTCCTAAAGTAACCTAGCAAATTTCTTCCAGAAACAGTCCTTTAAGAGGATTAATATAGACTAGTGCATGATTTCATTAGTAACCCTTCCCCCCTCCACACACGCACGCACGCACACACACACACACACACACACACACACACACACACACACACACACACACACACACACACACACACACACACACACACACACACACACACACACACACACACACACACACACACACACACACACACACACACACACACACACACACACACACACACACAGACACACACACACAGACACACACACACACACACAGACACAGACACACACAGACACACACAAGCTACTTCATAACCTCAGCTCTAAAGCAGCCTGAAGGAGTGCTGCTGCTGAAACCAATCGTGCCAGGACGTGACAGCCAATCCGTGCCCTGTGTGTGTGTTCATAAGGAGATTCAGACGTATAAAGAGGTTAAGACAGCTTATTAAAATGCTGCGGCTGGGCACTGCAGTGGAGGTTTAATGGAGGATATGGTCCATTCATCTGGGTTAAAGAGACAGTTTAGTATTAGCATGTGGAGCTGCAGGCGGACAAGCTCAAAGTTATCGGCCCAGACAGTCACCGCTGCTCTACAGATGTGGAATCATTTGAGCCAGTTTAACGCACAACAGGGAAATTAACCCACAGCAGCAGGAAACAAGAGTTTTAAAGTCATATTTATGAATAACGGATTTCAAATAAAAATAAATAAATAAATAAATGTATAACTTCTGGTACCTATTTTAAACATGATTCGGAAAGATGGTGTAACGAGACACTCGTGTTAAGTTATCTGTTATTATTGAAACCGGTAGAATGGAGAAGGACTGGGGAAGAACTGGGAAGGACTGGTGATGGACTGGTGATGGACTGATGATGGACTGGTGATGGACTGGTGATGGACTGGTGATGGACTGGTGATGGAGTGGTGATGGACTGGTGATTGACTGATGATGGACTGGTGATGGACTGATGATGGACTGGTGATGGACTGGTGATGGACTGATGATGGAATGGTAATGGACTGATGATAGACTGGTGATGGACTGGTGATGGACTGATGATGGACTGGTGATTGACTGGTGATGGACTGGTGATGGACTGGTGATTGACTGGTGATGGACTGGTGATGGACTGATTATGGACTGGTGATGGACTGGTGATTGACTGATGGTGGACTGGTGAATAGATTTGGGAATGGCTAGGGAAGAACTGGGCCAGGCTGAACTGGCCGTAAGAGAGGATGAGACTGGCACAGTAGGGCTGACCTGGTAGATAAAATATAGCCATGGCAGTGTGTCCAGAAGCCCACTGCAGGTTGACAGAGTACCCTCCTTTAGTAAATGCAACACATCCCTCAACACACGTTTTATATATGCAGTAAGTCAGGACCGCCAGGTTCCACCTACCCAACTAAGTTCCATCTGGTTCCATATACCCTACCTGGTTCCACATACCCCACCTGGTTGCACCTACCCCACCCGGTTGCACCTACCCTACCCCACCCGGTTGCACCTACCATACCCTACCCCACCCGATCCAGTTTTCTTTTGCTATTTCCACGGTTTAGTGCTAAATTTCCCTGGACATGTTTCACCGGAGGAACAGCTCAGCTTATCTGAAGCGTGCAGCACAACCCCTCTAGGCCTGAATAATAAATGAAATGGCGCATGAACGTTCCAAGCTTTACTCTACATGGTTGATTGCAACTTAGAGCCGTCTTGGAATGTTTCAGAGAACTGATTGGACCAAACATGGCTGTTGTAGGATCGCAAAAACATACACTAGCCTATTAGCGCCACAGAGAGTGTAGGTACACACGCTAGCCCATCAGGGCCACAGAGAGTGTAGGTACACAGGCAAGCCTATCAGCGCCACAGAGAGGGTAGGTACACACGCTAGCCTATTAGCACCACAGAGAGTGTAGATACACACGCTAGCCTATTAGCGCCACAGAGAGTGTAGATACACATGCTAGCCTATCAGCGCCACAGAGAGTGTAGGTACACACGCTAGCCTATCAGCGCCACAGAGAGTGTAGGTACACACGCTAGCCTATTAGCGCCACAGAGAGTGTAGATACACATGCTAGCCTATTAGCGCCACAGAGAGTGTAGATACACACGCTAGCCTATTTGCGCCACAGAGAGTATAGATATACATGCTAGCCTATTAGCGCCACAGAGAGTGTAGGTACACGCGCTAGCCTATTAGCGCCACAGAGAGTGTAGGTACAAACGCTAGCCTATCAGGGCCACTGAGAGTGTAGGTACACACACGCTAGCCTATTAGCGCCACAGAGAGTGTAGGTACACACGCAGCGACGCAGTTATAGAGCGGGCACGGCTATGGTATATAAAGTCCAAACATACAGTCAGAAAATATACCGTAACAACTTCAACAAGCGGGTTTGTTTTGTAACATCCTGCCTCTGCCTTGTTCTCTGCTTGTAGAGCGTAGACACTGCACTGCTAGCACATGAAATTAACCTCCACACACACACACACACACACACACACACACACACACACCAAAGACAAACACACACATGCCAGACACACACCAAAGACAAACACACACATGTCACACTCACACACACACCGAAAACAAACACACACACGCCACACACTCACACACCAAAGACAAACACACACCACATGTTGATGTTGATCAATGCAACTTGGCCCTTTTGTGTCCTCCTTCCGCCCTGCTTTTCTTATGCCGATGCAAACCTCGTGTGAGAGGTGTCTGTGTGCGGTTGAACTCGGAGTGTGTGTGTGTGTGTGTGAGATGTAAAGTGATATCGAAGTGTGTGTGTGAGTGTGTGTCTGTGTGTGTCTGTGTGTGTGAGAGAGTGTGAGATGTAAATGAGCGTTTCATGTTTTGGGAGTGACGTGTCGTCAGACAGTGCGGGCCTGTCGCTAAGGCGGAGCTGCCGTCTCTATGACGACCCTGGCCTGGCTTTGAACTTGTCGCTG